>CM041644.1:29091499-29266126 GCA_023333625.1 Bothriochloa decipiens
CCCGCCCATTCAAGAGCGAGTGGTGAGCACGTAAGTCCCAAGGTTCCAGTCCTCAAGAGATATCAGGTCCTAGGGGGGATCAGGCAGGATTATCTTCTCTTTTGGGACTACAACAGTCCATGCTACAACAGCACCTCCTTCCCGGGGCTTCGCTCCACGAAGGTTCTCACCCCCGGGATCTCCTTATGCATCACAATGTGCCCGCCACAAGCACCTCACACGGGAATGCCCAGAACACATTCCCCGGCAAGACTCGCCCACATGGCTCGTCGTAGAATCCTGTCCGATCGACTCAACCCTCACCACACACCCAAGACGCATGCAGCACTCTCCCCGAGTAAAGTGGCACCACGTGCCTTAACCATATGACCATACTCTCCACCACGCATCATCATCACACAGATATAAGCGTAGTAGAAGTAAAGCATCATAAGAGGAATAAGCAAGCGTCTAGCCTATCAGCAGGTGTGCAGGAGTAAGGTTGCGACAAGGTAAAGGCTCATCAGGCAGTTCTACCATGCAACCTATCATCAGGTGATATTCATAATTAAAGCACTAGCAACTAGATATTATGCCATGCGTAATAGGATCTACGAGGTTGGGTGGGGTGTGGCACCTGTGAAGTCGTCACCGAGCTCCTCCTCGTACTCGTAGTCGTCCTCCTCAAGCTGATCCTCCTCTGAAACGAGACATAATAGCCGTGTCAGCGGTTCCTATAGAGTCAACACAAAGAAGCAATAAAATTCAATAACTCCAAATGCACTCATACACAAGCCTATGACGTAGAGCTTATTTTTATAAAAATTTGGACACTTGGTTCATATTTCTCGGAGTTCGTATGAAGAAGTTATGAATTTTCGAAGTTTATTCTATTTTCTCAAAAAGAAAAAGGGCGGATTAACCTGGGCTTGACACGTGGCAGCTCCTGATTGGGCCACGTGGCGTGCAGAAACAGTGTGGCTGGGGATATGCTGACGTCGGCACTGACGCGGGTCTGGGCTAGATGATGTCATGCTGACGTTATGCTGACGTCAGTATCGACGGGTCGACAGGTCCCAGTTAGTGGCTGACAGGTGGGGACCACGGATCTGGTCACTGACAGGTGGGGCTAGGTCAACGGTCAACGCTGACAGGTCTCGACTGGGCCTCGGAGGGTTCTGGACAGGGCTGGATCTGGGTCAGGTTAGGTCGGCCACTGTACACTCGAGGGTGCGATCCGGGCGACCCCTTGAGAACGGAGCTCGCTCGGGCGAACGGACTGGCCTCGAGAACGAAGCCTCGCCCGGCGAACGGGCATGCCCTCGAAGACGGACTTTCTTCGCACGAAACGGGCAGACCTCGAGAACAGTTATTCGGTGAGACTCGACCCTCTGGCCCCGAGCCGGATCCTCGACTCGAGCAGGCCCTCGATTGGAGCAAGGTCCTCGATTGGAGCCAGGCCCTCGACTCGTCGTGCGGACCCTCGACTTCATCGAGCGGACCCTTGACTCGTCGGGCGGACCCTCGACCTCGTCGGGTGGACCCTCGACCTCATCGGGCGGACCCTCGACTTGTTAGGTGGACCCTCGACGAATGTCGGACGGACCCTCGACTCGTCAGGTGAACCCTCGACTCGTCGGGTGATTAGCTGAGCTACGCGGCGGGCCGGCTAGGTGCTCCAACTTGGGGAAATCGACCCTCAGGTCGGTGGTGGTCAGCGAGGCGCGGCAGCGGCGTCTGGCGACGGCGAGGCCAAATTCGCCGGCGAAGCCGGGCGTTGGTCTCCATCCTCCTTCTTGCCTTTCGATTGGAGAAGCTGGGATCTCCATGAGCTAGCTACCGGGGCTAGTCGAGGCACGGCAGGGCGTGCGTGGCTCGGCGGCCACGGCAGACGCTTCGGCGGCCAGAGTCCGGGGAGGCCGGAGCTGCAAAAGTGCGTGGCTCCACTGTGGCCCGTGCCAGCTCCTAGAGGTTGCCGAGAACGTGCTCTAGACTACGGTGAAACTATTGGTCGCGGTAAGGAAAGGAAACAACGATAAGGGGAGCGAGAACGTCGACGATGTACTGGTGGCGGTCATGGCCAAGTCGGGTGAGGGCGGGGATGCTTACCCGCGTAGCGACGGTCGAGGCAGGTGACGCGGGCTTGGCGGCGGCTCGGTGCAGGGGAGGCGAAGCCGGGGCGTCGAGGAGGTTATGCGGCGCTCCCAGGTCCTCCTCAGCGCGCGGACGGCGGCGGCGGCAGCAGCGCTCTAGCTCCGCCTCCTTCCTGCTCCTCCCTTCTTCTCTCTCTCTCGCTCGACTGATCTGGCGGCGGGTCTCCACAAAGATGGCGGGGCGATGAGGAAACCCTAGAGGCCAGGGTGCTCCTCTTTAAATAGGCACGGCGGCCGGCCATGGACGACGGAGGCAGAAGATGCCCATTGGGCAGCTGTGCGCGGCCACGATTAGGGTTAGGGTTCGGTGAAGCGCGGTGCAAGCAGGCGGTTAGATGGACGGCGCGGGACGCGGCCGTACTCAGGCGGACGGCGGAGGCGCGCGGTGCACAAAAATGGTGCGACGGACACGACGCGCGGTCGACCAGAAGTGGTAAAAGGTGGAAGCTGACAGGTGGGGCTCGGGTGTCAGCGAGAGAGGAGGGGAGAGACGCGGGCACGGGCGGCAGCAGCGGCTTGCTGGGCCGCCTTGTTGGGCCGGCGATCGGCGAGCGGGCACGCGGCGGAACGCGACAGCGCGCGGGAGCAGGCCGAGCTGGGCCTCGAGCTCGGGCAGGCAGGCCGGCGTGCATACGCGTGCACGCGCGAGCCAGCGCGTGCGTCGGCGGTCGAGCGCGCTGCTGGGCTGGGCCGGCGCGGGGAGTCGGTAGCAGGCATATATGTACATGCATTAAAAGGTTATTCGATTTTTATTAACATCACATAAAATCGAATAAGAGGCAAATCAAACTCTGGTTATTTAAATGCAATGCTCGGGCTAACGTCGGGTGCTATTTGTGCATCTATTGGCGCGTTTCCTACATGACATCCACCATACACTGGTAAACTTTAGAAAAATTTTTGAAAGCCCGTATTTTCGATGACCGGATTTCTAGGGTTGTTACACCCACGTCCATCGAAGCGAAGTGCTCGTCGCTGTCGTGTGCAAGGCCAGACACCACGAGCACAGCGAAGGCCCGAACCCACCACCGTTGATGCATGAGCGCGCCAGGTTTGAAGCATGCTCAATTTTTACGAAGAAAAAATATATAAAATAGCAAATAATATAATAGTTCGAAACTCAAACCATCACATTATTCAGTAATAGTTGATACAGAAATACATATTTCAAACAAAAGAGTAGAATTAGAAGGGATTACCTAAATAGTTTATCGCCACACTGACGGAATCATCAGAGTAGCAGCAGCATCAGGGATAGCTGCGGTAGGCAAAAGTACAATAAATCTTCAAAAGAAGCCTGAGCATAGGAACGAGACGTCTACTCCTCATCATCATCAAAGTCGCAGTCAGGTTCACCTGTCAAATAATTTTTCGGTACGGTTTGTACTGGCCACTCGTCCCACCCTATGCTTCGCTTTTGCTATGTGGTATTTGGTGGATGCAAGGATATAATCAAGAGACCTGTTATTTGGCTATGGTTTCCTATGCAAGTAGTAATCATCATTATATAATAGTAATACATCAAGTTTTAACCCATTCTCATCCATCATCATTCCCATCCCATCATCACACACATCTCACCCTCTCGCACTCAGTCGACAGGTCCAACTCCCACTCAGAGCCTGTCTCAGCGGCTCACAGCCTGAAGGAACACCAGGGGGAGAATAGAAGGAGTCATCTCACTACTCCCGAGAAGCGTAGGTCGAGAGAAAGGCCATACCGACGCCGCGGACAATATATAGATTCAAAACTTTGCAGAGCGTGTACTCCCGTAACCACAAGATCACCATCATCGACGGTGCCCCGCCTAGGCTGATTTCTCCTGCTTTCTAACCGGTGCGATGCCACCTTACCACTTAGTACTAGGACATCTCAGAATACCACCGGCACACTGAGACTGTGAGACATAGTACTGGGCCCCCGAGGTCACTATGTTGTCTAAGGAGGGTGTGGGTCTCGATACCCGTACCTTCCGACACTATCTGCTAACAACCTAGTAGTAGTGGCACCGTCCTAGCTAGTCAGTCATCCGTCTCCCGCCCATACAGGAGCGAGCGATGAGCACGTAGGTCCTAAGGTTTCGGTTCTCAGCCCGTGCTACAACAACACCTCCTACCCGGGACCTTGCTCCATGAAGGCTCTCACCCCCGGGACCATCTTATACCTCACAATGTATCAGCCACAGATACCTCTCATAGGGATGCCTAGAACACACCCCCCCGGCAAGACTCTCCCTCAAGGCTCGTCGTAGAATCCTGTCCGATCGACTCAAACCCTCACCACACACCCAAGAGACATGCAACACTCTCCCCGAGTAAAGTGGCACCACGTGCCTTAACCATATCCATACCATACTCTGCACCATGCATCACATCACAGATATAAGTGTAGTAGAAGTAAAACATCATAAGTAAATAAGCATGCGTCTAGCCTATCATCGGGTGTGCAAGGGTAAGGTTGCGACAAGGTACAAGCTTACCAAGCAATTCTACCATGCAACCTATCATTAGTTGATATTCATAAGTAAAGCACTAGCAAACTAGATATTATGCCATGCATAATAGGATTCTACAAGGTTGGGTGGGGCGAGGACCTGCGTAGTCGTCACCGAGCTCCTCCTGGTACTCGTAGTCGTCCTCCTCAAGCGGCCCCTCTAAAACAAAACGTAATAACCGCGTTAGCGACTCCTATAGAGTTAACACAAAGAATCAATAAAATCCAATAACTCCAAATGCAATCATACATAAGCCTATGATGTAGAGCTCATTTTTATGAAAATTTGGACACTTACTTCATATTTTTCAGAGTTCATATGAATGAGTTATGAATTTTCGAAGTTTTAATCTATTTCTAAAAAGGAAAAGAGCGGATTAACCAGAGGCTGACGCGCGATGTGATCTGGTTACTGACTAGGCCTAGTCACACGGGGGAAAATCCCCTTCTTCTCGCGCATGCGTGGCTGGGCACGGCGGGTTCTTGTCGAGCTCGAGGGCTGGAGTCGAGGGATCGAGCTCGAGGCTCGGAGTCAAGGGTTCGAGTTCGAGGGTTGGTGTTGAGGGTTTGAGCTCATGGTCCGTCGTGGACGTGGTCGGCTCGAGCACGCGCACGCGCGGCTAGGTGCGGTGGGTGCTTGTCGAGTACATCAAGCTAAGCTGGCGGGGGCCTCGAATGACAGACGTTCGCCCATGCGGATGACCCCACGTCGGGTGACGGAGCGTATCTCGGGCGGACGACCCCCCCCACCGTCGGGTGACGGAGCGCATCTCGGGCAGACGACCCCCCCTCGGGTGATGGATAGCATCTCGGGCGGATGACCCCCCGTCGGGTGACGGTGCGCATCTGGGCGGACGACCCCCTCCCCGTCGAGTGACGGAGCATCTCGGGCGGACGACCCCCCTTCGAGTGATGGAGCATCTCGGGCGGACGACCCCCCTCCTTGGGTGACGGATCATCTCGTGCGGACAACCCCCCTCGAGTGAAGGAGCATCTCGTGCGAACAACCCCCACCTCGAGTGACGGAGCATCTCGTGTGGACAACCCCCCTTCGATTTCCACTCCTCCTTCTTTTCACCTACTTCCTGTACGGGATCCAAGGTATTTAATGCCTCCACCAACTCCTACCTACCCTCATGGCTACAGCGCGGTTACAGTGGCTGGGTACAGCGGTCAAATCCTCTTTTTATTGCCCATACCAGTGCAGCGATGCCTATACTAAGCACTCTACACTGTCAGGCATTCCTCGGGTCAGACCTTATCCATTCGGGCCTCGACCCCCACCTCGGGCACCCCTCGAGTCCGAACTAGACCACCTCGAGTCAGGACTTTACCCCCTCGAGTTAGAACTCTACACCTTCAGTCAGCGCTCCAACAACTCCTGATACAACATCTACAGGAATTCAGACGTCCTCGCATTGGCACGGGTCTTTCACTGACCAACTACAGGCGTCATCGTGACACGCACCTGAAGGACAACCATCTTATCCAAGCACGTTGCTATAGCGCAGGCTCGCAGGGCTCGGGTCGATCGGCGCATGTACCGTAGCGGCGGCGACACGGTTGCGGGGCGCTGTGATGCATTAGGGGCGACACCAGCGGGCGCTATGGACTCGCGAGGCCACAACGAGCGCGAAGGTGGCCTCAATTTGGGGAGAACGGTTCCCTAGCGGGTGGACGACTGCGAGGTGCTCGGCGGCGGTGGAGGGCGTCGGCGGCGGAGCTCCGACCAAACTCCCAAATTGACCTCCATCTTAAGCCTCCTGCTACGTCTGGAGCAGCTAGGAGCTCCAAGGATCTACGAGTGCAGCTAACGAGGGCGCGGCGGTGGACACCACGGTTGCGCTCCGGCGGCCGTAGTCCGAAAAGACTGGGACTTGCAAAGGTGCTCAGCCCCTATTGTGGTTCATGCCAGCTCCATGATCTTGCCATGAAGGCGCTCTAGCTAACGATGAAGCCGGTGGTGTAGCTAATGGGGTGAATCGATGAGAGAGAGGGAACGCGGGGGGTGCACCGGCGGCTGTCATGGAGCTCGATGCTCACCTCGGTGCGGCGCTGCTGGCGGCTTGCAGTGCATCGGCTCGGGGAAGGGTCAGCAGATCAGCGACTCGAGGCAGGGGAAGCAGACGGCAACGGCGAGGTCGAGCAGGTCCTCCTTCTCTGGCGCACGGACTCGGTGAAGGTCCCGGCTCCTGCGACGGACAACTCCTCCCCGCCTCCTTCTCCTCCTACCTCTCCTTCTCCTTCTCGGATAGCAGGTGGGCGCGAGCGAGGCCAAGGTGGCTGTATGGGCATGGGAACACTAATGTGCCGAGCTTCTCCCTTTTATAGTGCGGCGCGGCAGCAGTGGCAAGAAAAACGGGTGAGGCCGATCTGGGCTGGTAAAACTGCTCCTGGCTGCTTTGGCCTATTCCATTTCCCCCTTTTCTAATTCTTCCCAAGCCTCTAATCCAATTGTGCCATGATCATGTTAGCAAAAGGGTTAGTGACCATAGCACATATACTTGATGAGTCCCCTAGGGTCTCATGGTGATGTTGGAAGCCATGTCCAAGGTTAGTGACATATATTCATATATAAAATCAATAAGAAGAAAATCACGCTTTGTCATTAAAATGCAAATGCCTCATCTAACTTTAGGTGCTACTTGTGCAATAACAGGAGGTCTTCCTATATGACACTCACCAACCATAGGTTATTTTAAAAAAAAATTTGTTGGTTATGATTTTTGGTGTCTGAAATTTTAGGGATGTTACAAGGTTCCTCGGGGTCGTTGTCGCCGCCTACACGGACATGAACACGGAGATCGCCTCGGTGCGCGCGGCGTCGCACTCCAGGCGGTTCGGGAGGTGCTAAGTCGTCGTGGCGTTGGGTGCCGCGAACGCCTCGCAGTGGGCGAGGAGCAAGAGGGACGGTGCTGGCGTTGGTGGTGTTGTGTTGTGTAGCAGCAAATTCTTGGTTTTTCTTGTGTAATTAATCTTTCTTGTTTTTTTAATTTTAGATTAAACAGGAGGGTAAGAAGTTTTTCTCGGCTCCTCCCATCCCGTCCTCCGTGGCAGCTTCGGTGGCGTGTATGCTCGTGTTGTGTCTGCTCCTCAGTGTGGCAGCTTCCTCTGCCCATGCGGTACAATCCCTCCTTGCTAGGTGGTTTGGCTCGATCAATGCTCAGAAATCACCGTACTAATTTGCATAGTTTCAGCAACCCATCGGCCCGAGACAGGGCAAGGTTGCCGCTGGCCTGCCCGCCGGGGCGTGGTCCTCGCGCCGCCTCGGAGAGTTTGACTTCTGGACTCCGCCAACAGGGATAACTGACTCTACAACTGCATCACCACCACCACCACCACCTCCACCCTACAACAGGCACCAAGAACAGGTACTAATTAACTGTCATTTGAATCCAATAAGTCAAGTGCCTAGTTACAACCGATTTGTCCTTGTTTATAACCTGTACTTTCTGTTTGATTAAACAAAGCTGAGAATCCTTCTTACCTTCTTCCTCGTGATGATGAAGGATCTCATTAAAATCCCTGGTACACAACCAACACAACACATTCAAGGTCATGCAACAGAGTTTCAAGTGCGGCACTTTAACTCCATTTTTGGCTCTCCATAGACGCCTTGAACCAGCAAGAGAATCCATCCACCACATCCACATCAATGTGATTTATCCTCAAAATTAGAATTACTCCCCTTCCTCCCTAACACAACAGTTTCCCTTCTTTTCCATCCTCTGTTACCACACATATTTGACAGGACTAGAGAAAACCTAACCCTCACCATCTTTTTCGTCTGAACGAATTTTTGACACTGTAGAGACCCACTTGCCACACACTACTGATCGAGGAGTTGTCGAGGCCCTGGCAGTTCTGCCACCCCATTAGCTTCGTTGCACCTTTCAGGATTTGTCCGCCAGTTCAGCTCTAGAAAGGGGTTATGCAAGCACTATGTCTCCCTCCTACATTTCTTTACTTGATGTAGCTCGTCCACCTCCATCTCAGATTCCTGCTCAACGCCTCTTTCTTCAGTCCGCTACTTTCACTTCCCTATTCCTGATGATTCGTTTGCAGATTGCGGAAGCCTTTTGACGAATGAACGAAGGCTCGATTTCTTCACCCCACCTTCTCTGCACATTCTTACCCCTTGACCCTCTAAGTGATCGACGTGCATGTCACTGTGCGCATTAACATCCTGGGATATTGCCAGGCCAACATCTCATTTTAAACACTATTGATTTTCATGGCTTGTTTGGTTGTCTTTAGCCAACCTCAAAAAAATGGGCTTTCTTCAGTCTTCACTTCCCCTGATCTCCTCTGCAAGGATGTATCCTTCAGAGGACTAGTAACTTCTGTCCTGGTCCTCCCCCCAACTCACTCCCTTTCCATGATCTTCCACACCTTCTTCCTCTAGTATTGAGCATCAATGTTGCGCCTGCTACCGTTGCCCAACCTTCTAGAGGTACCACCACTCCCTCTGATCCCCATCTGTGGTCTCAGTTGGCAAGCCCAACTTTGATCCTTCAAACCTTCCACCTAGCTCCTCACTGAACTTCCTATTATCTAGGATAAATTGCAACTTCTTGCTAAACTGTTGCCACTCATGAAGCTATTCATATAGCAAAAGTCTGGCAAATATTCATACTCTAGCGGGCACCAGGGGCCTTTCTCCTCCTCCTTCCCAACATATAGGGTCACCCCGCATCAGAGGTTCATGGATATAATCCAATCCTATCTCATACACTCTCCCACTGCCTGATCATTCTAGCTCCTCTGCATCCACCGCCAACACACCTCATCTTCGATCATCCCACTTATGACATCCCTGGCTTGTTTTCTCACAAGTCCCAGGGCATCTTCAGCACTCAAACCCGGCCAGATTGGGATGGAAACAAACTCGATCTCATCTAGAGCTTTTGCACCATCATAATCCACCATCACCACCAGATCCTTGCCCAACATCCAAGGGCCATCGTCTAGCTAGGGGTTCTCCTCTTCCCTGAACCATGGATAGGTGAATAGAAAGTGATTTTCGCCTAGCTTCTCCAAAGAATCGGGTGAACCACCCGACATGCCATTGGAACATCGATAATAACAATGACGACCCCCATCAACAAAGCAAGCGCCTGGATAAAACACACCACACAGCGGGCACACACTATCTCTGGCCCATCAAGGAATGACAGAACATCAAAAATGAGACCGAGCTATGACCTGATTCTCGCTGTTCTGCCCCTGTACTTACAACCGAGGAATAAAAACCTCACATATCCTAACTCACAGGATTTTTTTATCAGCCTAACTCACAGGATAAAAAGCAAACACCGATGACCCACCAAGGTTATACGAATAACAAGGTGATCAGTGGCTGCAGAATCCAAAAGAGGGAGAAGGAATCTTGGCATAGCCATGCTAACCGAACATCCTTCCTCCCGCGGGCCAGACTTAGGACGCATCACCCGTGTCTACTCTAGCCCCAAATCAATATTTGGGACCAAAAGCCCCATCGCTAGGATGAACATAACACGATTCAGTATGGAGAGGCCCGCCTTTTGAATATCTCAATAAAGACCTCCCTAAGATCTGGGAACCCAGAGGGGCTCTTGAGATCATTTCATAAATGAATGGCTTTTTCCTCTTTCAATTCCTGCTGGGGGAAAATGGTTCCAAAGTGCTCGAAGGCGTCTCAACACCCTGATACGTTACACTAACATAGCTATCAACGCGTTCGGGGGCTACTACCACTATACACATAATACCAATTTTGTTCAATTAGTAAAATGGTTACCAATTTTCTTTAAGATATGTGCATTTTGTTTAAAAAAATTGAGTACCCGAGCATTTTGTCATCTAACATTTTTTAATCGCAGGGAACCACGACTCATGGGTGGTGGACCTTGTGGTATATGGCGCCCATTGGCTTCATGGTCTTAGTTATCATGGTGTTCATCCTATGTATTGTGTTGTTATACTGTGAACAGCGGAAGCACAGCGGAAGGCCCCTCCTCTCGGGTGGATCACCGAGGGGATGGCGTCTTCGCCGACAACAAGAAGGCATAGCAGGCCATCCCCCGACCCCGGCTACAAACAGCTCCCCTGAACACAACATATCTGAAGCTGAGCGGGACCCTTCTGAATCAGAGCAGGAGAGCCTGGCTACAAACAACTCGCCAGAGCACTACACATCCGAAGGTTCAGAGCTAGTGCAGGAGAACCCCGAGGCAGCACAGTCTAGGTCAAGGCTGGACGACGCCCGGTGTTTTGCAGAGGCCGGTGCCGGGTCCTTGGAAGCCTTTTACTCTGCCGCCAGCCAGATGCAGTGCAGGTATGAATTAACCATGCTATTTTATTATTTCCTATACTACATCAGCCATAAATTGCATGGTATTGTTTGCACAGTTCTAGTCCTCTGCTGCCGTCACCGGACCTTCGACAACCCAACCCGTCGACTTCAGGTGGACAGCTGTACGGTGAGATAAGGAGGAGTGGTGAGATGTGGAGTAGCCAAGAAAAAAAGAAGGCTCCAATTAGAAAGAAGCCTGTTTTGTCGGAAGCCAGACTTGATTGCCAGCCTATGAACTTGAGTCATGCGCCAATATGTGACAGCTGTGGGAAATAAGCTCATGGCAGCTGCGTCTCCTATTAGTGTCTTTTGTTTAAGTTAGCTGTGTGAAATGAATTTGTCTTTTGTTTAAGTTAGTTGCTGTGTGAACTATGTTGATCATATTGACACATGTTATGAGCTAAGCCTGCTTCGAAAATGTGAACTCACTGAATACTTAATGAAATCTAATCACCTCTAAGATTGTACATAGCATGTGTAGGTTTTGTGAGATCCTTTTTTGCTATCTTGTGTATACCAGGTTGGTATGTCTCATGTTTCATGAACTTGTGCTAATAACTTGAAAATCAACATGGTTTTTTTACTGTCCCACATCAAGGTATCGAGACAACTTCCCATTACACTTCGGGATGAACTTGTGCCTTGTAGTGCAGTCCAAAACCACTCATGATTTGACGACTTCCCGTTGCACTATGCGTTCAACTCGGTGTGGTTTAAAATTTTTTTGTTGGTGTGATAGTACTCACATGCTCTACCGAACTCTTGTGATAAGCTACTAAAATCAACACTTAATGCAAACATAAGAATTGGGGGTGCCTTTGACATAATGTATCAACGTTGCATAGGGTGGTTCACTTGGTATGCACTTGTTAGCACTAGGTTGATTTCCTGCTTATACTTGCTATGTGCTACTTTCACGGGTGAACCTCTTTGTAAAAAAATTGCTTAAAACTAGTCAAAATGCTTGTGTATCATATTTCGTCTCATTTGATCAGTTTGAGCATTGGCTTTGACTTGCCCTTTTTGCTATACGTATGACAACACCAACTTGAGCATCATTTTACTCGAATTGCTATACTCCTAAAGCTCTACAATTCTGCATTTCATTGCATCCATAGCATGTTTTGAGGGGGAGTTACAATCTCGTGAGCTTTGATCTTGATAAGTGCATATGGCAACAAGGGGGAGAATGACACACAAATATAGAGTGTATGCATTCATTTGAGAAGATTGTATTTATTAAGGGGGGTTTCACTCTGAGTTGCTTCTGCTAGATGTGTTGAGCCTTTGCCTCTTCTAGAGGGTCTAGCTGTTTTTATGTTTTTGAGCTTTGCTAGTGGTGTTGAGCCCCTTCTTCCACTTCTTGAAGGCTAGCTTTCGTCTTGCTTGGTTTGCGTCGAGCCGTTGCCCATGTCGTCGGGGACCAAGTTTCTGCTCATGGTTAGCTCATTGCAAATGACCCTATTCTAGCTTTTCTTTAGCTTTTGGTCATTTGAGTGAGTTGTCTCTGTCTTTGTGTTGGTGTTGACAATGCACTAATCAATGGGGAGATTACGAACACATGGTTTACAAGTATCCATATGCGTAGCAGGTTTTGTGATGAGCGATTATCAATAAGTCAACACGTTAGTTCTTGCTTTGAACTAATTAGGGATATGGAGTGTGTTGCACAACATGTTTGTTGGTTTGAGATGTGCCAGTGTGGAGTTCGGAGGCGATGGTCAACGACGAGAAGGTTAAGTAGGACGTGCCGTGCCGATGGACCATGGCGGACGTGAGGCTTGGACCTATGGACCAAGTGACTGGGTGGCTAGCTGTGGTGGCCGACACTTGGGACATCGACAGGTGCAAGTGTATGTGGAATGACTGTGGTGATCAAGTCAAGATGACGGTGTTGGCGTTTCTTAGCGTCACCACTAGAGATTGACTTAGGCTCCATCCCTAGCAATGGCACCAGAAACATTGTTGGCCTGATCTAGCAACCACACTAAAATAAACTAGTGTTGCCACAAGATGTACCTATTGATAGTTCCTTGTAAATTTTAGATTTTAATCCGCTAGCGTACGAGCTATTATTGTAGCATTTTACCCAGGAGTATTCGGAATTCGTTATTTATATTTTCACAAAGGAAGACATTTAAGTGGTTAGAACTCTAGTATGGATGTGACTTGGATAATAATTCAGCATGTACACCAATGTTAATACAAGGGTATATACGATGATTTCAAGATAGTCTAACACACAAGGCAATCCTAATAAATAGGGGCTTGAGCTGATGTGTGTCTGTGAATTTGCTCTCGTTTTTTTAGCTTTATGATTTTATACCTGTAATTTTTAAACGAAGAAAGACTCAAACCCTGTTCTCTTAAGGTCCTCTAACGGTGTTAAATTTTGGGTACAAGGACAACTTTACCCTTAGTTTCAAACAGCAAGTGGCCCCACATGTCATAGACAGCAAGCATCTTCTTCTTCATCCCGACGTCGGATCAGGGACTCGCCCATGACTCCGTCGGGGGATAGCGGTAGGGCCCTGTGACCGCCAACGTGCTTTGGGGCAGGGGTCCGCGCCTGCCACCGTGCCGTCTGCCACCGCCCGCGCCCGCGCCCGCGCCCGCCACCGCCTCTGCGTATCCCTCAACCCATGGCATAGGCAAGCATTCACCTACCTCTCTATATCCAAGCACCGTAGCCTGCGGATCAACCAGCTAAGATTCGGACTTCACCGAGAGGTAACGATGAACTACCGCCGTGCAACTTAGTTCCTAGTTACTATTATACAATCACATGATTTGTTGCACTTGTATTCTAAATGTTATTCCCGCTAGATGTCTACTACCCTGTCCATGTCATCATTCATTTAGTGCATAAAGAGGGAATCAACATAGAGACTACACAAAAATTCATAATCATGACTATATTTAAATAACGTGAGCATAACTTTGGAAGAACAATATAGTTCACAATGAACCTTAGCGGCCCTAAGTTATTAGACGAACCTTTGAAAGACTTCATAGTGAACCCTGCCGACCTTCCTCGGAAGTGGCTCAAGAGATTAGATATCTCTAGCGAAAGAGTAAATCACGACTCACAATGAAAGTGTACACCTCTACGCATAGTTTATTAAATGATATACTAGCCTTACTTAAGAACACGAGAGACCTTAGAATCTTTACGTTTAAGATAATGACTTCTAATTGCTAACATGCGCATTGTTTACCGTTTCATGCTCTACGTTACTTATGTTACATAGATCATGAGTTTATGGGTGTTTCGTCGGAAAAATCACTAAGGCGATCTCTCTGTGTTTTCGTGTCGTACTACTTAGTACTAATTTACGCAGGCATGCCAATATACATCTGTATACAAATAAAGTAAATGTGCAACAAAATACACAAGGGACAAAATTCAGGGAAACATCACTTTATTATTCATCGTAGAATTACAGAGTACAATATTTCACTGTAATTAATATTTGCGCCGAGCCATATCCGACAATCAAAAGATTACGTGGCTTCTGGTTCCTGGGGTCTCGGAAGGCCACCCAGTTAATTACATCCGCGGTGTTGGACCGCGGAACACCTCCGATTAAGCTATACCGATGGTCATAATTATCGTCTCTGAATAAATTAGAGTTGTCTCCGTAGTATATGCATAAGCACAAATGAATGAAAATGACGATGTGCTAGAGCCTCGTCGGCCTCTAACAAAGGTATCCGGCCTCATCGTGTGGATCCCATAATGAAGTCAGTTGTTCGGCTACGCCGGTCGCGAACAAAGGAACGTCCCAGCCTCGTCGGTCAGGGGAAAGAAATGACTTCATATGGATCACCGGCCTTGACGGTGCGGAAATGTGATTGGTGGTAAACGTGAGACTTGTGCTCATGAAACACTTGAGACTTCTCCATGCATGAATGACTTGAGATCATTGGCGTGACAAGCTCGCCAATTCATATACGCGCGTAAACTTGAGCGCGTTATTCGCAGATGATATAGTCAGGTTTCGGGCCCAGACCAGCCCGCATCTTTCCTGGGTTAAGCGCTTAGTATTGGGCCATTAGTTAGCCGAGCAATATTATGGAGCTAGCTTGTGACTTGTTACTAGTGCACACATATACTTTGCACGTACAACTTGCATGCTACTGTAGCCTTCTACTTGCTTGCTTCTCTATTTGCTTCTTCGATTTGCTTTCTTGCTGTGCATTGTACAAATATACACGTATATACGTCTATATTTCTGGACTGCTACTGCTGAAGGCTTGCCAAGGTGGGCCATCGTCAGGCCGCACTGCTCCGCCGCCGTGGTGGCTATGCTTGCCTTTCCGGCCATCGCCGGACTTGCTGCTGATGATCTCGTCGAAGGGCAAATGACACAAGGTTGTGTACTGCTGCACCGGGCTACTTTGCTTGCGCCTCTTGTCGAAGTTGGAGATGTGGATGTGCCGCTTGCCGGGCTGTACTACTACGCCGCCGTGGTAACCATGCAGCTTGCTTGTCGTTCCGGCCATCGCCGGACTTGCTGCTGACGGACGCTTTGCCAAGCCGAAGAGCGCTTCTTCGGTCGCGGACGTAGATCATCATGCCACTTCTATGGATGCTGAGGCTGTGTGTACGGCGGGCTGCCGCCATCATCAAGCCGCCGCGAGTCGTCGTGGTTGTTCTGTGTTGCCGAGCCGCCGCAGACACCTTCGCCATCGGGCCGTTGTTGACGTGCTGTGGGCGTAGCCGTCGCCGCTGTCGTGAGGTCGACCGATCTTGCGTGGCATATGGCTGCCGCCGTCGAGATGGTCGCCGGCGCCGTCGTTGATCTGCCGTCGTCGGGGCTCCATGGTTGGCCGTGAATGCACGATCTATACCACAGCCATGCACAGATATGAGATAGGATGATTAAAACATAAAAAGGATCTCACCCTCGAAGTGAGCAGCCATGAGGACGTCGGTGTTGAAGTGTGCGCCGGCGTCGACGATGTAGTTGTTCTGTACGTAGATGTTCGGCTTGACGCAGACGATGTAGATGAACTCGCCGGAGATGATGTAGACGAACTCGCCGAGGATGATGTAGACGAACTCGCCGGAGTCCATGAAGTACTCGGCGACGAGGTTGATGTCGAGGTGGTTGACGACGACGCTGCCGCGCTTGCCGGCGATGCGAGACGGTGTGTGGCAGAGCGGCGGCGTGCTTGTGCTTGCGTGCGGGTGCTGTGCGCAGCCTGGCGGCCGGGTGGTGGTGATGGAATCTGTAACATCCCTAAAAATTCAAACGCTAAAAATCACAACCAACAAAAATTTTTCTAAAATAATCAATGGTTGGTGAGTGTCATATAGAAAACTCACTGATAGTTGCACAAGTAGCACTTAATGATAACATGAGCATTACATTTAATTCCTAGAGTTTGATTTGCCTCTTGTTGATTTTATGTAATGAATAATAAAATCAACAGCACTTTATATCACATGCAACGATATGCTTACTAACATGTGTAACTAACCTTGGACATGGCTTCTAACATCACCATGAGACCATAGTGGACCAATGATTATGTAGGTGCCATGATCACTAACATGTTTAGCACTAACAAGATCATGGTTTGGTTTAGGGAATAGAAATAGAAATAGAAAAGGATTTAGAAAAGAAGAGAGAAAAAGAGAGGACAAAGAAGCCCAGCTGGCCGGACCGGCCCAGCAAACCATAAGGCTCGGCCTGCTAGCCCCGTGCCTGCACTCCTCGGCCCAGCAAGCAGCTCGGCCCGCTTCGCCAGCCGACAGGCCTACTGCCTCGCGCGTCCGGCCAGCCCAGCCGCTTGCGCACACCCCCTTGGCCCGTCTGGCCAACGTGGCCCACGAAGCCAGCCTGCCTTGCCCCGTGCCTGCCTGCTTCCCAGCACGCCGCGCTCGCCTCCGCCCGCTGACACGTGGGGCCCGGCTATCAGCTGTCACCTCCGTCATACCATAAATGGAATGGCCGAGCTCCGCCATTCAGCCACGCCCGTGACCACCTTGGATGTCGTCCGTTGCCACCAGCGCCGCGCTCGCAACCCTAACCCTAGCTCGCGGCCGCGCCCAGCCACCCGATGGGCATCTCTCATCTCCGTCGCTTGTCCGACATGACCGCCGCCGCCCTGCACTATAAAGGGAGAAGCTCGGCGCATTAGGCTTTCCCCTGTCCTCGCCTTTTTCCTTGCCACCGCATGCGCCTCGCCTTGTTTGCTGCGCTGAGGAAAGAGGGAAAAAGAAGAAGGCGGGGAAGGAAGTCGCCTGTTGGAGCAGAGAAGCCGGCGCCCGTCGCCGCTGCCATCGCCGCTCGAGCCGCTGGGGAACGACGCAGAGCTGCTGCTCGACTGCACCAAGCGAACCGCGCGCTCTTCTTCCTCTTCCCCAAGCCGGAGCAGCCACTGCCTCACCTCCAACCGCAGCCGCGCAAGGTGAGCTCACCCTTGCTCACGTCCATGGCCGTCGCCAGAGCACCACCCTGTTTCCTCTCTCGTCTCATCGTTTCACCTCATTAACTCCACCGTTGAGGTTGTCTTAGCCTAGGACACGTTCTTGGCAACTTATCAGGAGCCGGTATGGACCACAATAGGGACCCACGCGCTTTGCAGGTCCCGGTCTCCCCAGACTCCTGCTGCCGGTGCGCCGCTGTGGCTTCGCGGCCGCGCGCGCCCCGCCGTGCCTCGCGAAGCCATGTAGGATAGTTATTGGAGTTCCGAACAACCCCAATCGGACAAGGAGGAAGATGGTGAGCCCTAAGACGGTGAACTGCCGGAGTTTCGCTGCTACCATCGACTTCCGCCGCCGCCGAGCACCTCGCCGTCGTTCGGCCGCTAGGGAACTGTTCTCCCCAAATTGAGGCTACCTTCTCATTCGCCGTGGCCTCGTGAGTCTAGAGCGCATGCTAGCGTTGCCCCTAGCGCATCGCAGCGCCCCACAACCGTGTCGTCGCCGCTACGGTACGAGCGTCGGTCGACCCGAGCCCTGCGAGCCTGCACTGTAGCGACATGCTTGGAGGTGATGGTTGTCCTCCAGGTGCGTGTCATGATGACGTTCGTAGGTAGTTGGTGGAAGACCCGTGCCCATGTGGGGACGTGTGAATCCCTGTAGATGTTGTATCAGGAGTTGTTGGAGGTCTAACCCGAGGGGATCGAGGCCTGACTCGAGGTGGTCGAGGTCTGACACGAGGGGGTCGAGGCCTGACTTGAGGTGGTCGAGGTCTGACTCGACGGGGTCGAGGCCTGACTTGAGGGGTCAAGGCCCGAATGGATAAGGTCTGACCCGTGGGACGCCTGGCAGTGTACAGTGCTTAATATGAGCAGGTATGGCCGGTAAAAAAGAGGATTTGACCGCTGTAGCCGGCCACTGTAACCAAGTTGTAGCCATGAGGGTAGTTAGTAGTTGGTGGAGGCATAAAATTCCTTGGATCCCATGCAGGAAGTAGGTGAACCAAAGGGGGTCGACAGGAGAGTGGCAATCGACACGTATTTCGACAGGAGAGTGGAAATCGACGCGTAGTTTGAGGGGAGAGTGGCAATCGACGGGTAGGGTCCGCCCGAGATTCGCTCCGTCACTCGACGGGGGGTCAACGGCCTGAGTTACACTCTGTCGCCCAACGGAGGGTCGTTTGCCAGCGCGGAAATCTGTCACCCGATAGGGGAGTCGACCGCTCGAGATCTGCTACGTCACCCGACGGGGGGCCGTCCGCTCGAGACACGCTTTGTCACTTCGACAGGGGGCCGTTCGCTCGAGACACACTTCGTCACTTCGACCGGGGGGGTCGTCAACTCGAGACACGCTCTGTCACCCGAGGGGGGGTCATCCGCCCAAGATGCGATCCGTCACCCGAGGGGGGTCGTCCGCCTGAGACGCTGCATCACCCGACGGGAGGGGGTCGTCCGTCGGCGAACGTCTGTCATTCGAGGACCCCGTCGAATAGGAGACAATCTTGGCTTCGATGTTGCTCGTGGGCCGACCCAGCTTAGCTCGACGTACCCGACAAGCACTCGCCGTGCCCAATCGCGCGTGCGCATGCTCGAGCTGATCTCGTCCATGACGGACCACGCATTTGAACCCTCGGCACCAACCCTCGAGCTCGAACCCTTGACCCGAGCCTCGAGCTCGACGAGAACCTGTCATGCCTAGCAGTGCATGCGTGAGAAGGAGAAGGGGATTTTCCCCCGTGTGGACCAAGCCCAGTCAGAACCAGATCGCGCCACATGTCAGCCTCTGGTTTATCTAGATCTTTTTTTTTTCAGAAATAGATTAAATCTTTAGAAATTCATAACTAATTCATATGAACTCCGAAAAATATGAACCAAGTGTCCAAATTTTCATAAAAAATGAGCTCTACGCCATAGGCTTGTGTATGATTACATTTGGAGTTATTGGATTTCATTTGGTTCTTTGTGTTAATCTATAGGGGTCGCTCCCACGACCATTATGTCTCGATTTCAGATCCGGCAAAGGAGTTGCTCGAGGAGGAGGACTAGGAGCATGCCAAGGACTTGAAGAAGGACTTGAGTGACAGCTATTCAGGTGCCACGTCCCACCCAACCTCATAGATCCTATTACGCATGCAACAATATAGAATGCTAGTGCTCTACTTCATGCAATAACGCTATGATATGCTATGATAGGATTGCATGGTAGATTACTTGTATGCCTATTCCTTGTCGTAACCTTTACCCTGCTCACCCGCTTATAGGATAGACACGCTATACAATGCTTGTTACTTGCTACTTTTTCTTCACTTGCATTATATCTGTGATGTGATGCTGGTGGTGAACTCTGGGTGGGTTCGGCACGAGGTGTCGGACTTGGTGATCGTATGGGTGTCTCCGGGTAATATAATGCGGGAGGGTTGTCTGGTGAGGGTTGAGTCGACTGGATAGGATCTACGACAAGATTTTAGAGCGAGTCTTGCCGGGGGGTGTGTTCTGGGCATCCCTATGTGAGGTATTTGTGGCGGATACATTGTGAGGTATATGGTGATCCCAGAGGTGAGAGCCTTTGTGGAACAAAGCCCTGGGAAGGAAGGGGGTGCTGAGGCCCTATTTGAGGAGATATCTTGTCTGGTCACCCCTAGGACCTGTTGTCTCTTGAGAACCAGAACCTTAGGACTTACGTGCTCACCGCTCACCCCTGTATGGGCGGAGGACGGATGTCTGACTAGCTAGGACGGTGCCACTACTACTAGGTTATTAGCAGATAGTGTCGGGAGGTACGGGCGTTTGGGACCCACACCCTCCTTAAAGCCGCATGGTTACCTTTGTGGCCCGGGTAACTACGCCTCACAGTCTCAGTGTGCTGGTGGTATTTATCCGGTATGTCCTAGTACTGAGTGGTAGGGTGGCATCGCACCGGTTAGAAAGCAGCCGGAATCAGCCTAGGCGGAATGCACCGTCGATGATGGTGATCTCGTGGTTACTGGAGTACATGCTCTGCAGAGTTTTGAATCTATATATAGTCCACGGCCTCGGCATGGCCTTTTTCTCGACCTACGCTTCTCTTGAGTAGTGAGATGAGTCCCTTCTACGTCCCCCTGAGTGACGTTGTGGTTACCCTATGGCATGATGACCGGTTAGGCATGGATGAGAGGGAGTTGTCCATGTCGCCACGTGAGAGCGTGGTTTGCTGAGTGAGATGAGAGATTGATGGTTGGTGGTATAGGTATGGGATGAGAATGAATAAAACTTGATGAACTGTTGTATATAATATTGATGATACTTGCATAGAAAACCATAGCCAAATAATAGGTCTCTTTGATTATATCCATTTGCATCCACCTACCACAAAGCATAAGCAAAGGATAGGGTGGGAGCCGGATGACCAGTACAAATTGTACTGAAACTTATTTGGCAGGTGAGCCTTACTACGCCTACGGCGACGAAGGGCTCAAGGATTAGATGGTCTCGTGCCTACGCTCAAGATGGTGCAAGACGTTGCTTCCGCGATATCCCTCTACTTTCGCAGCTGTTCTGGATGCTAGATATTCTGATGATCCCGTCATGTGACGATATAATAATTTATGTAAACCCCTCTATTGTATTCTTTTATCTGATGTATGACTTTGTAATCAACTATTATCGGATAATTAATGATTTGATCTTCTGGACGATCATTATATCCTTTATTCTGTGTATTTTTCTTCGTAAAAAATTAAGGATATTTCAAAATCTGTCTCTGGTGATGAAGAGGTGCCCTGCTTATATAGGCTAGCGCTAGGGTAGCAGGGACTTGAGGCAGTGCCCATGCTGCGCCGCCATCGATCTGTTGCGGGGGAGCGTCTAGCTGCCGAGAAGCACGGTCGATGCAGTATTCAAATTTTGAACTGGCGAGGCCTCCGAGCGGCGAGGGCCAGGCACCGCCTTTGACATTTTTGAATTGGCCTTATCGGCGGCAGCGGTGCTTATCTCTTTTTGATCTAGAGAAGCACGCGTAGTTTATTTAACCTTGCCAGCTGACCGATGGGCCCAAATGTATATACCGGCGTGTGTACATGAATTTGTAGAAGTTTCATCCTTTTGAGGCGGTGGCGTGATTTTCACACGTGTAGGGGTGAACGCTAATGGTCGAGGGCCAGATGCCGTGGCCCATGCATGGTAACCGGCACCTTCTAGAATATTTTTGGGCTCTCGGCCCAAGTATGGTACGCATTGCCGCAGCAGCGTATTTGTACACGTACATGTATTATAGGCAGGCTGAAAAGAGATACGCGCTGGTATAGACTTGCTAGCTTTCAGGCAAGGAAGCTAACAAGCACGTACGGGCTTTGCATTTGCATGGGCCACGCACAAACCACATTCTAGGGCCCATAATTGAGATTAGCGGCCGCTAATGGACGACACTATTCAGCCAAATAATCACGTCTTTAGCTTTGCTGAGAATAGTACATGGTGCTCTCCCGGGCCGGGGTAAATTAGATGCCAAAGGCTCTTTTTGTCAACGAGGCACTTAATCATTTTGGTGATAAATGGATATAGGCCACATATTGTGTCATTATCAAATTGTTTGTAGGCCCATAATTTCTTATGCTAGATAGATTAAGTATAATATTACATTATGCCAAAAATCCATCATACAATGGGATCTATACTACCTTGTTGCTATACTTACTGAGTTTGACATGGACTCACTCTTACTATCTCCACACACCTTTGGAGAAGTTTTAGGCTTACGATTAACCAGTCAGTTTTGATTAAGTGAAATGGAGCCTACACAACCAGTCAGTTTGGATCCTACACCTGAAGATTGGAGTGTCTTTTTGTTGATTGCTACCTAAGGATATATCTTTCTAATACTATGTATGTTATTTATTAAGCATTGTTTATTGGTACTATCCTTACTTGTAGTACACTACAAAAAAGTTGTTAATCCATGACGATTTCCCGGTGACGGATTTACAAATCGTCATTAGCAACCATTGAGAGCCACAATCCGTGACGATATTCATTTTTTCGTCAAGGATGAGCCCACTGGATATTCCTAGCCCACTAAGTGGTGACGATTTTATCAGTATCGTCACTGTGTATAAATTTTAAATTCGTCATACTCTAGTTAGCCAAAGAAAAGTAGGCCCGCTAGCAATATTTTAGTGCAAAGAAAAAATAGAAAATGTGATTGCAAAAGGTGTTAAACCCAAAATAGAAAATTTGATTGCAAAAGGTATTAAACCCAAAAGTCAATCTATTAAATTATTTGAACAAAATCATTTTGTTACTTTGCTACATGTATTTTTTTGCGACAACTTTGTTGCAAGCATATATGGCAAAACTAAAAACATATTCTTCCTATGGATGGGCACAAAAACTTGCACCTATGTGAATTTGAACACAAGACTCGCCCGGCCCAGCATTGTAAGGTCCATATATGGCAGATTCTTTTGCATGTCAGCATGTATCATAGACATCCAAACATTTAGGGGGCTTCAGTCCAAGTTTTTTAAAATAAACATTAATGTACTAATTAATATTCACACTAATTATTTACAGATTGTAGTGAGCTATTTTTAGGAGTGCTATTTTGGTCATGAACTATCAATTATATGCTGGTCATGTTTTTTGTCATCTTAGCACCGGAGGTGAATCCATATCAAATGGTGTGCATGAGAGAATGCATGAAGAACAGCGCAAAGTTGAAGGAACTTGGATTTGCTGCTGATGACTACAACCGAACGTGGGCACACGATTTTGCTGGTCATTCTGACAAGAATCGAAGTGAAAACGTTCATCCTGACAATTATCAAAGTGGTGACTCTGAGTCTGAGTATGATCCTTTACAGGATGATAACGGTGAAGGAGGTTTGATTGATGATGACAATGCTAAGGTGTTAATTCTTCATCTTGTCAAGTCTTAACTTGTTGTTTTTCTTCCTAGTTCAATATAACTCTCTAATACTATGTTGACTAATCCATGATTTCATTTCTAACAGTGCTCTAAGGAGAAGACTTGCAAGAAAACTAACAACCAAACTGCAAGCATTCCCCCTGGTGGATTCAAGTTCCGGTCTCGCAATAGAGTTTTTGCAGACCAAACATCTCCTAGAGTGACAAGGTCAAAGCAAACATTGCCCGGCAAAATGCAAGTCTGACACCAAGTGACATTTGTGTGCCACCTCCATCTCGAGCTAATGAGAGCCAGGATGGACAACTTGTTGGCAACTTAGATGAGACCACACAGGCTACTGTTGAAGGCCAGTTCTACTGCCACATTACTTAGTTTCATTCCATTACTGAGTCAGCTATGAAAAATGTTCAACATGCTAATTTTAGGTATCAAAAATTTATGAAACCAATTTTCACAGTTCTGGTAACATGCTATATGCAGAAAAATTTTGAAATCTGTTGTTTGACACTAAAAAGTGGCGTCAACCTGTATCAAAAATATCATTTTCATGCATTTTCTTATTTTTCATGCTTCCTACTTGTTTGCTTGCTAAGCTTTTAACTTTCCTGTAAATAGTTGTTCAATCATGCTGTGGTGAACTCACCCTTAATTATTGCCAATAATTTTAGGTGATAACTCTGCTCTACTTGACAACACTCACATGACCACTCGGGCTGATGCAATTGACCGGTCTAATTAGCATAGTCGTATGGATGATGGAGGTGATGGTTTATTGTTGTTATCTTATAAGTTATGTTTGTATGATGAATGAATTGTTACTGGCTGCCCTTTTTAGATGGCTTTGCCCAGCATGATAAAAACACCATTGTGGTTGGCGTAGCTGATGGGATTACCCAACATGGTGATGACAACCTGATTGCCAACGAAGGTGATAATTTGTTCATCTGTTTTCCATATTCCATATTACCTCAGCGGATCAATGTTTGTATGCAAAGATTGAAATTCATAATCATCTTGAATCAAAGTTTGCTTCACCTACTTACTTTTAATTTCAATGGACATTTACAACTAGGGGGCAAGGAGAGAAGGGCCAGGCGAAATAATATGGGATTATTTGAATAAGTCCCGAGCATGCTAATTGTGGAAGGTAGAAGATAATTAGCAGGTAGAGATTTGCGGCATGGCCCACGTTGTTGGGATGGCAACAATTGATCACGATCATGTCGTTATTGATTTAGTGATTCACTTAACATTTGTAAACCATGTAATCCCCTATAAATAGTCAATGACAATCAATAGAAAGTCTGACACATTAGCAGCAACCAAATACTACCCCTCGAGTCTTTCTTCATCTTCTATTATGTTCGTGTCTCGAGGCCTCCTAATCTCTCGCCGAGATCGGAGTTGTAACAGGGACTTGGTCTCCAAATGTTAAACCGAGCGCGCCGTGGCAAGCTGCAAGTTGTTATAACTGAAGGGAATATAAGGCCAGTGGTTCCTCTTGTTGCTGCAAAGTATGCAAGTGAATGCGACATCATAGTTAGGAACCATGTGCCTATACTCCCGCATTGGAAGCTATACAAGAAAAAACCTGCATCAAGTTCAAAAGAGAAAGAACCAATAGAGAAAGATCCAAACGAGGAAGAACATGGATCTGTGTATATTGATCTATTCTTAGGAAAGCTAAAGGTACAAACATTCTCATGTCCTTTCCACATTTAGTCTCAATATAAGAACCATTGTTTGTTGTTTTATGCCATATATTACTGAATTGATATTCTTTTCTATACATGTTCTTCCATTCAATTAGGCCAAGTTTGACATAAACATAGAGGATGAAGCAGTTCAAAAGGCTTGTATTAAGATGATAAAATCTGCAGTTCGCCAACAAAGACACAAGCTGAAGCAAGAATATTTTGATCCTTTTCCACTACATTTGGTTACAAGAACTTCTCCTTTCAAACACATGAGTAATAAAACAGTGGGATCAACTTGTCGAATCATGGAAGGGTCCCAAAAAGATGGTATGTTTTCTCTGAAAAATAGATAGTTGCCTTGTACATGCAATTCTGTTACCAACCTTACCATTTATTCTATCTTTGGTGTAGCAGACATGCCTAAAGAACAAAGACAATCGAGGGAATGTTAAGTACCATCATACTACTGGCTGTCGTGCCTACATGGTTCATGTTGAAAATTTGGTAAGTGAACCATGTCCATTTGTGTTCCTGCAAATATATAAATGGCAAATCTGTGTTGCTGTATAAATCTGTGCTGCACATATATAAATGGCACTAGTTTGACATTTATATAAATGGCACTTGTTTGGTTGCTGCACATATATAAATCTTTGTTGCTGTAGTTGAAATTATAGTTGTGTTGATGTAGTGAGCTGCTGCTAGTCACAAGCAAATTGTGGGGTTGGGTTGGTCTTGTCAAATTTTGTCATCCAATCTGATTACAGACATACTTGTTGAGTACTAGCACTATGGGACGACAACTTTATCAAGTCATTTCATTTAAGATGGCTGGATGGTTGTGCAGGCTGTAGCTTATATTTTTGTAGTTTCAGTAGCGGTATGACAACCTGATGATTAACTTTGCGCTAAAAATGGAGATCTGACTAAACTTGTTTATTGAAGCTGAGCTAGGCTGCTATGATAAACTTGTTTAGTTCAACATGAGCTGCTGCTACTTATTTTCTTATATAAACAGTAGTCCTATATGTGCATGCCTAATTCTCTATTTGTATGCATGATTCTGTCCTGATTTTTGTCACCCTTGATTCATGCTGGACCTGACGCATATAAATATTATTTTTAGGGAGACAAATACAATGATGAAGAAGCCGATGCATTTGATTTGTTCAAGGAGTTCCACTACAGCAAGAAAAAAAATGTTATGCCTCTACTATACAGGAAGCTATTGTAAGATAACTTTCAGACTTTGCTCTTTGTGGTGCTATTTTTTAATTCTCTCATCACCAACTATGTTTGCTACTTGCTTGCTAGACAAAAATGGAAAACAAGCCGTCTACAAGAACAAAAGGTAAAGAACTCAAGTCTGTGGCTCAGGTTGTTGGTGAGATGCTTGCTGAGAATACAAAAAATAAAAGTTCTTGCAGAATGTGGGGTTTAAGAATGCCCAACCTAGATCCAGTGAGCAGAAAACTAAGAAAGAATTGGAAGCGAAGAAAAGGGAAAATTGTCAGCTTCGCGGACTGGTGGCTGATTTGACAAAGAACGTAGAAGAATTTGAGCAGGCAAGGATTATGGATCGAGAGGAGATGAAGAGCGTTCAGGCTGAGATGCAAGCAAAACTTGATTGTTTGCTCAGTCAAGTTCGACCAAGTTAAGACATGGATGGCGCTATATTTTACTAACTTCATGCATTTTGTTGCTATTAACTTGTGTCAAGTCAACTTCAACCAAGTTAACCTACATATGGTATATGTTTGCTGTTGTTGCTGGTTGCATTTTGCCACCACTGATGCTTGCTTTTTGTTGTTGCTGCTGCTGTTGTTCGCATGCCTTTTGCAACTACAGCTGCATGGATCAAGCTGCTAGAGTTGTATGAACTTCCTGGAACTTGTGTTCGTTGTAATCGTTGATGAGATGTTAGATGAAAACTATTGTAATATGATTAATTCATTTGCTATGTTGTTTGGATGGAAGCATAATATTATTTAGTTGATGTACTATACAATTTTATTAGCATTATTATGGCTGTGTCTATGTGCTGTATGTGTGATCATGGGCTGTGTATATGATGAAATTGGGCTTCTAAATGGGCTGTAATTGATGCAGAAATTGGGCTTATAAATGGTTGAAATTGGGCTGCCAAAATGGCTGAAATGGGCAGCGAAAATGGGCTATAAAAATGGCTGGAAAAAGAGCTACGAAAATAGCTTAAACTGGGCTAAAAGTTGTCCCATTTCAGATTTTGGTCCATTAATAGATGGGCTGAGGTACCTGTCCACATCATCATCCATGTGAGCATCCATGTAAGCCTTCATAATGATGTGGCAATTCATCCGCGACGTATTTTTTCATCACAGCAAATGGACTTGGGCTAGGCTAACGAGGCCATGGGCTCTACGGCGTCACCGTTTTTGTTAATCCATGACAATTTCTGATAGAACATCGCGGAGGTCAATCGGTGACCCTCAATCCGCGATGATATATATAAAATCATCACGGATGTTGTTTGGCGATGAATTTTTGTTAATCCATGATGAAAACAATTCATCACAGATTAGCAGGTTTCTTGTAGTGGTATCTGTGAGATTTGTCTTTAGAGACTCACATGTAACAATTACATATATAAAAACAAGGGCATGGTTTGCACCTGTCTGGGAGCTGTATGTGGAGCGTAGGATCAGAGGGTCGTGTCGTGAGACGACCGAACTGTGATGGTGCGCTCGGACCTAGCAAGGGCGCAGTTGATGGACTTCCTAGCGAGCACAGTGGTGTTGCATGGGGCTGAATCTGCATTCCTACTGGCCAGTAGTACTGGTTGGTGGCAGCAAGGGCGGCAAGTGGCTTCACTGTTGGGTGGCAGCAAGGGTGGCAAGTGGCTTCACTATCATGTGGCAGCAGACGCAGTGAGTATGGGCATAGGCCAATGCCGCACAAAGGGTTGAGACGCCATGGCGAAAGTTGTGTCCCTTGGATGACGCTGACGCCTTTGGGCACTGTATTCTTCCTTGCAAGCGTCGATCAATCAGCTCTCTTCTCTTTGAGCGGTGTGCTTCCTAGGTGTAATGCCTTAACCTTCTGGTCAGGCGACGGTGGTGCCAAATAGTGTCATGTTACTCCTTGGATGCGTCACTTTGGAAGCCCATGCCTATCGATCTGTAATGGTCATCACCATCGCGGCGAGGAGGGTGAAGGTCTAGCTGAGGTTTCAAATTGCGGTGTCCATTGTAGCAAATGGTGGTTAGGAGGAGGGAGTTGATGTGGTGTTTGGAGGGCTCACATTTGTCTGGTAGTTGTGGCCAGCAGATTGTGTTGCCAAGATGACATGCATGGTGTGCGCTTGGCAGTAACTCTTCCGGCACAAGAGGCTCTCTGATTGGTGTTGGCATTTCTTAGCGTCACTACTAAAGATAGACTTAAACTCCATCCCAACAATGGTGATAGAAATGTTTGTTGCCACTCCTTAGCATCTCTTAGCTAGGTTGTCATCCCTAACATGACACTAAGAGCGGGATTGTACTTATGATCATGACACTTTAAAATATATGAAAAGGTTATCCATAAGCGCACAGATAAAATGCACCCATTGCAGCATTTCACCCAGGAATGTTCCAGGTATCGTTATTTATACTTTACCACTAGGAAGGATATGAGAGGGATATCACAAAATGAACTATAAGCTACAAATAAGGAAGCTATAAATTATGAGCTTTAACTTTTACACACACACATGTTATAAGAGAGTGACTAGCTCAAGGTCTTTACTCCTCAACAGGGATCAATCATAATAATAAAGATAATAAGGTGAATGACAAATAACAAATGATAAACCTATCAGGGTCCTTAGAGCATTCCAATCTATTACACTAGCATTGACAAGAAATAGAAAGTTAAAGAATAACTCCTAAAAATTCTAGCTATAGGCACTACTGCAGAAACGAACTTCTATAGTGTTGCCCAAAGGCCCTCTGTGGTGGGCACTCTTTTTGCCCGCCATGGTTATTCGGCGGCGGGCTCGCCCGCTTGGCCCCCGTTGCGCTCGCTGCACTTAAGGATTTATCGTAGTAGGCAACTTAAAGCGCCCGCTGCAGTTAATAGATTTACCGCAGCGGGTGTGTTACGATGCCTGCTACGGTTAATCGATTTATCGCAGCGGGCGCGTTACGATGCCCGCCGTGGTTAATGTCGATTAACCACAGCGGGCAAATAAGGTTGGCCGCTACAGTTAATTCTGAGCCCTATAAATAGTAGACCCAGCCACCACCTTCTTCCCCATGGGCTTCTTCCAAATTCGTGGGTGGAGAGGATTTTCTCTAAAAATTGCCTAAACCATTGAATTGAGATTTAGAGCTTTGATTTCAGGGAAGAAGACATCACAAGAGGTATATAAGCCTCCCTCATCCTTCTTTCCCTCTTTTTCCCTTACTTTTGAGCCCCTCTACTTCTAGATTCATGGAGGAGAGAGAAAGCTCATGTTTTTTTGGATCTAGAATCATCAAGGATGCATAAAATCTCTTTTTCATCATTATTGCGATCTCTTTTTCTTAATTTTGGATGTAAATTAGCATTTGAAGCTCTTTTTCATGAAATCTCTCATTGGATTGTAATTCTTGTGATGTGTGTATGGTTCGCAGCTACGATGGACAGGTCAGAATGTATGTATGGGGATCGATAGAGTACTTGATCCGGGGTACCTCACCGAAGTCAGGAAGTTTGTGGCCATTGTGAAAGATCATCGTGAGAGATGGAAGTGCACGCCAATCATATGTCCATATGGTCACTTCAAGAACTGGACAGCCTTCACAGATGCCGGCAAGGTGCAATCTCATTTGATTCGGTATGGTTTTGTGGAGGATTACATGGTTTGGATTCATCACGGGGAAGAGGTGAGTGGCGGTGCATCTGGAGTAAGCTCAGCGTCGACAACGGTGAACCAAGATCATGGAATGTCCATGTCATCTTCAGCAGCGCCAGCCTGCAGCGACAATAGTGCTCGTGATTACATCACGGTGGAGGATATACTCCAGGGGATGGCAGATGGTGGTGGAGATGGCCAGGAGGCTATTGTGCAAGAACCCAAGGATGTGCTGCTGTTTGAAGCTTAGTCAACCACATCGATGAAGTCGACATTGTGTATGGCTCCCCGAAGTGGTTGGAGAATTTTAGAAAGATGAAGCAGGCAGCACATGATCCTCCATATAAGGGCGGCAATGATTGTCCGAAGGAGTGTACAGTGCTCCGGTTTAACCTCCACATGTTGATGTTGAAGTCCCAACATGGTTCGTCTGACACTAACTTCAGTGAGCTGTTAAGTTACCTTGCTGGTAACAAGCTTCCTGCAAATACCTATTGGGCGAAGAAGCTGATCCATCCAGTGGCGATGAAGCTTAGGAAGTTCGATCCCTGCCCTAACCACTACATCCTGTATTGAGGCACGAAGTATGAAGATTAGACGAGCTGTCTGCACTGCGGCGCCAGTCAGTACAAGAAGAATGCGGGTTGTCACATGGATCCAGAGACGACGATGAGGCCTTGCGGGGTGGTGTGAAGAAAAAGAAGGGGGCCAAGACCAGCGCTGCGGCCAAGCGCATCTGGGCTCAGCAGGACGAGGAAGACGAGGGTTACACATGAAGAAAAAGTCCGACACTGTTGGTGTGGTACCTGCTTGTGGTCGACCGCCTGCGTGCACTGTTCGGGAACCCAGAGGATGCCAAGATCATGCCCCGGCATGCATCAGCTGACCGCCTGAAGGACGATGGAATGTTTCGGCACCCATCTGATGTCTAGCAGTGGAAGAATTTCGACAAGGCCTATCTGGCTTTTCGCGACGAGCCCAGGAACGTTCGGTTCGCGCTTAGTACAGACGGGATGAAGATTTACGGTGAGCATAGCACCTGGCCGGTTATACTCACAATGCCAACCTACCTCCCCATCTGTGTCAGAAGCGCAGGTACCTTCTGTTGGCCATGCTGATCTCATGGCAGAAGCAACCAGACAACGATATAGATTTTTTCCTAGAGCCGTTCATGGAGGAAATGCAGCAGCTATTCGATGTTAGGGTCCAGATGGTTGACGCATCCCGCAATGAGAAGTTCACGCTAAAAGCCATCGTCTTTAGAATCTATGGCTACATCGAGTCGTAAAATCCAAATCGATTGACTACACCAAATTGAAATTTAAAAATCATCTACGTGACCAGGCGGCTCGGTAGGGAAGAATTCATCAGTTGACGCTATGTTGCGCCGACGGCTGCGGCGGGACATTTGGGGTTGCAGTCAGGGCAGTTTGCTTTACACTCATTAAATGCACCAAAACAAAAACGTGGTGGCTGTCCATTTAAGCAACAGTAGCAGTCTCGATACTCTCGATCGGCAGGACACGATCTAATGCAAAATTTGATCCTGATCTTGCCGTCACCTAATGTCGTGGAGGCACTTGGAGCCTCAAGTAGTTGTCGGCTACCTGCAGCAATATCTTGTGTTCATTATTAGCACACAATGTTAATTTTTCCCAAATGCACCTATGAAATCCATGGAACGAGAACAAAGGATAGTCTACTTACATTGTGCTGGCGATGCAGTGAGTACAACGAGCAACAACCACAAGATCATCACATACACCAGGCCGTTGCAACACCTAGTCCTCATCTTGGATCGTCAGGGAAGCTGCTTATTAGACATTGAGTTGTTGGAAGCCGGGCAGAATGGCCACCCACAAAAGAATCGCGTGCACTAGTCGGTGGAGGTAAAACGGAGAAATGAATAACCTTTGCAATCGTGATTTCTCTTGCCATGCATATCTTTTATTTGTAGCCGGTAGTACACTATAGTTCAAAAAATTTTCCAAGGATCCGCGGTATTGTTCCCCAATTTGCTCCGCACGGTGATTTTTTCTGACAATAATCCTGCAGATACTGACAGTAGAGAAAACAAAATCACGCGGATCGGCATTATTTTAGCGACGTATTACTCATTCAAATTTCATTGCTGCTTATGGCGTTAAATACCATGCGTCCAGCGTGATTAGATTGCGCAGACCTAAAAAAAACCATCGCCAAATAATACATCTGTACCGTTGGCTCCAAACAAACTGTACCTTCCGTTTTGGGACCCACAGTATATCCAAGTTTTAGGAAAAACTAGCAAACGTGTCTATACGTCGCAGCGGGAAAAACTATCTAATATATTCATGAAAAATAACGATAAGATGTATTCATCTCTTACATTTATGATCATCTGACAGCCGCAGGTGTGTGACCATGGAACAAACCGTGACTTGACCCCAAACCCTATCTCATTTCTCCATCTGCAGTCTGACTTGAACAACTACCGTAGGAGTGAGGGCGGCGCCGGCACAGAACGCACGGCGGCAGGTGGAAGCGGCACCGGCATGGGCCCACTCAATGAAGCGCACTCGCGGCCCTTGCCCGGATCGAGCGCGGGAACATCAAACGGATCAAGAGCTAACACTGCCTGCAGCCGCCCTATCGACAGGGGACCCATGGGGTTCCCTACGAGCAATATTACAAGGCAGTGGACCTCATTAATGGGCTCACCACCTGACAAACAGGAGCACGGAGCATATCTACGTGCAGAATAAAAACGCATACTTGAACTATACATGCAAAGCGTCTCTCAAACATAATTCAGGACTCTATCTTTGTATCCGACTAGAACTAGAAGAACCCTCGACAACACCTGGACTATAATTAAAGACTGTTGATGGTACCCCTTGTAAACACCAACTACACAATACTCATACCAATACAACACAAATAGGTTAACGTCGACTAGACGTAAAGGCTAAAACTCGATATTCGAGGGCCCGTCCCAGTATAAATCGTTCACCTCATTGCGTTAACCGTCGAGTTCCCACATTATCCGAGTTCCGAACAACTATCATGGCTACCCCCATGGCAGGCTATCGGTTGTAAAACATCGACAACTGGTACGTCAGGTACGGGATTTCGACGAACTCTTTCTTGAGAGCTCGGCGGACCTCGACCTAAAGATGACTTTCTCGGCGGGAACAACATTCATCTTCGGATCCTGGATCTGTGAGGCCGATGGTTATGGCAAGCTCCAAAGCTGTCTCTTGCGAGAGAAAGAATTCGACGACGTCAAGTCTAACCCCATCAGAGAAGAAGAACTCACGGAAAAGCTTGCAAGGCTTTCGACTTCCAATATAATACGGAAGGAAGAAGACGACTACGAAATTGACTCAGAGGAGGGGATGAGAGCAGATTACAACTCGGATACAATCTTCAGGGTGCCAAATCTATACCCTTTTGGGCTTCGCAATTTAGCTTCAATAGTAGATGAATACAACCTAGGTCATTGTCAGTTTCATCCCCAAAACCAGAAAAAGAGATTTTTTTCCAACCGGACTTCGTAACTCAGCTTCAATATACCAAGATTTCACTCCAGATATACTAGGCTCAATCCGAAGGATACCACTCAAAGGATTGAAGTAGGTTTCGCGATGATCATTTGTGATGTTGCAGCTCCTAATGACACCATTTGAAGCTCATTTGACCAATTAAATTATGCAAAATGTTGCTTAAATATTTGGTTAGGTGTATAGGGACTTTTCTATGATAATCTATAACTTTGGGGGCCCATCTGCAAAGTGCCCAAAACAGCCCAAAAGGGGATCCCAAGCTCTCCTTCTCTTGAGGTGCTTGTTCTTCCCCCTTTGGGGTTGAGAGAGGAGAGGTGAGGCTTTGATCTACCAAATCCACCACTAGAAGAGTGAAATTTATGGGGATTTGGAGCCTCCCCAACCTTGTTGGCTCCCACCTCTTGTATCCTTCATCTTCATAGTGGATTGCTTACTCCTCACTGCCCGTGGTTTTTCCCCGTAAGGGGTTTTCACGTAAATCGTTGTGTCTACCTGCGATTCGGTATTTATCTTGCCATACTTGTTGATTGGTTTCTATCTTGCTTGCTATTGGTGTTATTTTGTTCAAGTTCATGGTGTATGGATGAGATTGGCATATGAGGCATACATGGGTTCTTTGATATGTTGATGATGGGGATTGATATGTTAGTGAGCTGATCTTTATATGTAGATTTCCTTGTGTGAAGTTTGGACAGCACCAAGTTTATAGAACGGATGATATGGGTTGTTTCGTTGTATGCACATAAGGTGTTTGGTGAAATGCTTGTGAGAGATTAGCTTGCTGATTTTGATGCTTCTGCTGCCCCGCTGTGCTCACAAGTGGTACCAAAAATATTAATTATCAAAGGCACATGTTAGATTATCTATATGCATAAATATGCCAATTTAGAAGCAAGCAAGTTTGTTGTCACTTGTTGATATTTGCTATGGCAATTTATTTCATATTGGTTCAAGGTATAAAGTTTGTGCGGCATGTGTATGATGAAATTCATGTTGTTTATTTGATCAAGGATGAAGCTCTTATGTTGAACAAGTCATGCTTTGGACGGCAATTTGATAGTGCATTTGATCAATTTGCACATCTTGAAAATTATCCCAGCCAAGCACAGATAATTTGTTTGCTATCTCTCGGTCATTTCATGGAATTGTGACTTAGCCCAATATGTTATCTCTATGGTTGGTTCTTCATTTGTTCTCTTGTTAAAGAGGTTGCTTTGAAAGATTTACATAAAGAGTTGTGGTGGGTTATAGTCTTGTTGCGACCATATTTGAGACCGATTGAGCATGGCATTATTGATAGTGGTGGTAAATTGGTTTATGGAAATGGTTGAAGTTGTTGGAGATTTCTATTGAAGAAATATTTGAAGTTTGCCACTGCAATATTATTGGACACTTTTTGGATTCTTCTTCAGCAAAGTTGGCATTTTGGAGGTGGATGACACATTTGGTATTCTTTGTTGTCTTCTACTATTTGGGTGAGCCTTGGCAGTGCTATCATGTTCAGTTGGTGTGTCTATTTGTATCCTGAGACACACTACTAGTTGGAATTCTAGTTCTATTTGCTCATACCATCTGTCTGCATTGATTGTGGTTGCCACCTTTGAGGATATCTTTGGGTCTTAGTTTGCAGGGCAGTTGCTTGATATGCAGAGTTATCTGGTATGTCCCCTGTCAGAATTAGGATGTTAGTTGGTTGTATTGTTATGCTCATAGTTTGTTGCTAGTTATTATGCTGAAGAATTTTGATCAGTGTATCTAGTGGTGCATACTGGATTTATTGGGCAACCTCAGTTGCTTCTACTTCAGGTTTGATTTGATATCACTACTATCATTTTGTACATATTTGCAGCTTGGTATACTGTGATGTGACTGAGTATGGTTGTGGAGTATCTCGGTGCTAGATATTTGAGTTGCCTCTATTAAATTGGCCTTCTACATGTGTGGTTGCATTTGTTGCTGGAGTCACCAGCTGCAACTAGTTAGGGTTGCATTTTGGTGTTGTTGTGATTAGTTGCAATCAGCTGCAACTATTATTGATGTGATGAAAACTAGCTGCAATTGGTTATGATTATTGTTATATCCTCCATTTACATGTGTGAAGTATATTCATCACTCAGCGGCAGTCTTGCTATTCTGGAACATGTTGCTTCTGTCTTGTCAGCCTTGAGCATTTGAGAAGCACACTTATTAGTTGAGACAGCCTTGGTATTATGGTATGAATTGCTTCAATTGATTTAATCTTGTGCATTTGAGAGGATTCTCTTTGGGTCATGACAACCTCAGTGTTCTGACATGGGTTACTTCTATTCACTTGGGCTTATGCATTTGGGAAGTTTACTCTTCAGTGTGAGTAGTCATTCAATTTCATTGAGATCACTCTCGATTATTATTGGTCAGTAATATGGGGAACTATTTGATTTGAGCCGTCTTGTGGTGATTTAAAATCACTCAGTTGTACATCCTACAATTTGATGAAGCTTTGGGTCACATTATAAGATGAATAGCTTCAGTTGTGCTATGCGGCATTATTGTTATGCTTTGGACACTTATATGGCTTCAGGTTCTGTTTGGGAGAAAAATTGATTTGCTAGCATGGTTCACCATTGCACCACAGTGTTGATGATTGGAAGATAAACAGAACATCAATTTGTGTAATCTCACGCATGCTCTCCCATGCATGGTTGAGATTGTTACGTTGGCTTGCTACTTGGTGATTCATTCTTTCTCTACAGTGACTGGTTGCAGACCATTTGAGGAGTTATGACTTTTGACTACTATTTCTCCTCACTGTGATGACTTGAGGATCATATATTGCCTAGTGTTGTGCGTATGTCCTTTTGGGCATTTTAGAGACTTGGCAGTTTGTTGGATCCTTATGGTTGATTTCTAGAGTTGAAGGGTGCCGCTTGTGGAGATACATTTCTTACCCTTGTTTGATTGTTAGTTTGTCTAGTGACCATAATTTGCTTGACAATCTTGCTCCTTTCTGCTAGTCTACATTATGTTCTAATTCAAGTGGAGTTCAGTCAGCCGTTCTGATAAGAGATTGAATGAGTAGTAGGCAGTAACATTTGAGTTGGAGACTATTGTCATCGATTATCCACTATTTGAGCAGCATTATTCAGTCATTGTCCAAGCTAATATGAGAGGATGTACTACATTGGCACATCATTCCAGTCATTTGCTACTTGAGATAAAGTAGATAGCCACCATGGATGTTGAGACTGCTGATGATGTGATTGAGTTGACAATTAGCCCATTTGTGAAGATTCCTATTGTGTGCTGCTTTGAGAACGAGGAATCATCGGTTGCTACCATCCAGGTATGGTATATTGTCAATTTTGGGCTAATATTTGGCATTTGGCTTAGTTGCATTTTAGGTTAATGTATGAGGAGCCAAGATCATACAAGAAATTCATGTGGTTCGTATGCAACTATTTGGGCTCGAGAATGCATAAAAGGAAATTTGATTTTTAGTGTTGTCCATCATGAAAGAGATGCACTTTATAGATTGCAATTGGGTCTATTGGTTTACAAGATAATCTATTTTTGCTCCTTTGTCCAAGACTTGTTAGTTATGAAAGACTTCAGTTTGTTAAGAGAGGTTTGTCATTCTGTTGGTATCTCTCATTCATGAAGTTCTTTGGTTGCTTCTGTTGGTTGGAGATGTTAGTGTTACTTGAGGCATTATCTCCTTTGGTCCTTTTGGAGATGTTGATCTATTCTCAAGTATATCTCCATTATGAGGCTCTCTTTGTGACTTCAGTCTTTTTGAGGGATTTTGTTACGATCAGGTATTCTCTTAGGTTGTGTGATGTTCTTTCACTCTAAAGTCTTGTTTGCGGTTGGAGCAGTTTGTTATTTGAGATTACTTGTCTTGGGAGACCTTTTGTTTAGATCTATAGTTTGTGGTTAGCATTAGCATTTGTTAAGTGGACATCGTTTGTCCTTTTGGTGATTGCTACATGGGCTAGATGCATCTTCTTTTGTGGCATTGTTACACTTGATGTAGTTATTCGCAAGAAGAACCCTTTTGCAAGTTTTTTCATCTTGAGGCGGCTTCACATGGTTTGTCATATTAGAGTTGTTATGTAATGATGACATCTTGGTTGCAACTCATTTGTACCAATCTAAATTATCTATGATGAAGTGAAGGTTGAGCTCCTATTTGAGTCTGACCTGAAGGATTTTCGTACATCATAGAGTTTGTTCTTTACATGGATCATCGGTCTAAGTTGAGGCTAACTTTTGGTGCTGCAGATATTAGTACATTGTGGTTCCCCTTGCTTGTGGAGATCTAGTGCAGAGTTTGTTGATACTCTATTGGCTACATATTTGATTGTTCCTTTCACTCAAATTTCCTGGAGGAGAAAATGTAAATATCATTGCTTTCATTAGTCGACAGTTTGGTGCATATAGATGTGTTCACATGTGCAAGTTGCTCATTTAGTGAGTGTTGGTTGCCAAGTTATATGTTTCAGGTGGAGCATATTTGGAAAGCATGGTTTTACATTCTTCACTATTTGTTCAGTGCCTCAGGTGATTTCTTGGCATATCCTTTGGTAATCGAGCAATTTGTTCAAATTTGAGTTAGGAGGTCATTTGCACATGTTCAGACATTTATTGGAGTTAGAATTTGTTGAAGACCTAACTTTGTTTGTCTGGATTTGGTGAGATTTGATATGGATTTTCTAGTTATGTTTCTTGCTCGAATTGGCAAGTTCATGTGAAGCGTTTGTTGGAGGTTCTGCTTGTGAATTTAACTTAGAGTTGGAAATTTGAGCATTTGGCATCATGATCATGGGTGTGTTGGCCATGTCGTTCACTCATCGGAGTTCACTGATGCATTTGTTTGTGGCTCAATCATTTGCCAAGTCAGACCAAGCTACCTCCATGTTGGAGGCGATGAATTTGTTGCTTATTGATTATTGATTTGAAGATGAAGCATTTGAAGACTGGACTTTCAACATCAAGAATCTTAATGTGTTTGCTTTATGGTTCAATCATCGCTGAGGTGGAGAATTGTGATGTTGCAGCTCCTAATGACACCATTTGAGGCTCATTTGACCAATTAAATTATGCAAAATGTTGCTTAAATATTTGGTTAGGTGTCTAGGGACTTTTCTGTGATAATCTATAATTTTGGGGGCCCTTCTGCAAAGTGTCCAAAACAGCCCAAAAGGGCTACCCGAGATCCCCTTCTCTTCAGTGGCTTGTTCATTTGGTTTTGAGGGGGAGAGAGCTAGGGTTTGAGAAAGGAGAGGTGAGGATTTGATCTACCAAATCCACCACTAGAAGAGTGAAATTTATGGGGATTTGGAGCCTCCTCAACCTTGTTGGCTCACACCTCTTGTATCCTTCATCTTCATAGTGGATTATTTGCTCGTCGTCGCCCGTGGTTTTTTTCTGTAAGGGTTTCCACATAAATCCTTGTGTCTACCTATAATTCGGTATTTATCTTGACATACTTGTTGATTGGTTTCTATCTTGCTTGCTATTGGTGCCATTTTGTTCAAGTTCATGGTGTATGGATGAGATTGGCATATGAGACATACATGGGTTCTTCGATAAGTTGATGATGGGAATTGATATGTTAGTGAGCTGATCTTTATAAGTATATTTTCTTGCGTAAAGTTTGGACAGCACAATGTTTATAGAACGGATGCTATGGGCTGTTTTATTGTATGCACACAAGGTGTTCAGTAAAATGCTTATGAGAGATTAGCTTGCTAATTTTGATGCTTTTGCTGCCCCGCTACACTCACATCGTCACTCCGCAAGACTGCGTAGTACATTGGCCGGGTTCCTTTACCCCTGAAAGAACTCATCGCAATAGATATTTTGAAGAGCTTCCGTGTCAGGCGAGAAAATGATCGTCGCTCCGCAAGACTGCGTAGTACATTGGCCGGGTTCCTTTAATCCTGAAAGAACTCATGCCAATAGATATTTTAAAGAGCTTCCGTGTCAAGAGGGAAAAGAACTTGGTGATTCATCTACGGACATAATTAGCGGCACAGATGAAGAAGGCACATAGAGAAAATATAGAAGGAGCAGGAAAGGATGTACAATTTGTATGGCAGAAACATCAGAGCCACCTCTAATCGCACCTGAGGTCCCAAAAATAAGAGCCTAAGACGAACCAAAAGCTAATATTTCACCAGATGAAAAGAGCGGAAACATCGAGAATGAAGAGTAGAGACAAACAAGAGTCAAGAAAAATAAGTTGAAGCTCAGACCCAGAAAGAACCAAGCAAAAAAATAAGCTAGATAAAATACAAGGCAGAGCTTGTTGAATACAATAAGAAGAAGATAGAAAAGAATGCCAGCAGACAGAGAATAAAATTACCCCATAAATTCAAGCCATCCAACCATTTAAAATATGATGACAAAACTGGGCCATGGCAACAAATATATTAAAACACATTGGTGTCTCCTACTAGAGGCCAAATCCATACTGGGCACTAACGATGCATGGGGTGACGTCAGATAAAAGGAGACAAAGGTATCTCGCGCGTAATCTAACGGACTAGGATATCTGTTTTCACCGTTGGTTTTGGAACCGAAGGGCGAAGGCGCACTCAAAAGATGATTTTGTACCTACTAAAAAAATGCTCGTGCGTTGCAACAGAACGTATGTCTATTACATAATTCCTATATCGGTAGTAATAAAATAATTTTTATTGAATTTATTAATTACATTTAAGCCAACGTTAAATAAATAAAATAATTATAAGGTCGGTCGCCCTTGGCTTGCTAGTTGATCCGTGGAGACGTATTGAGAAGAGGTGCAAGTGGGTGACATAGCAGCCACAGTTAATACCAACTAAAATTTATATTTTATATTACTTACTCTATCCATTTATCAAAGTCATCTTACAAAAAAATCTCCAAGAATCAAAGTCGTTTAAGCTAGGACCGCGGTTTTTAGTCATCCCAGGCTCATACGGCTCCTCCTCATTGGCCGAGTTAATTCAACAGTCACCGGCGAAGTTAAAAGGAAGCAACTATTAATGAGCAACACTACATGCGCCGCTCCTCCTTGGTCATTTGGCCTGATCCTAAAACAACCCAACAAATAAATAAAGCAGGAGTATGTCTTTTGGTAATTATGTAACCTAATTAAACAAAAATGAATATGGACTATCATTCTCGACGAAAATTAATTAGTAGCTTCATAGACATATCAATAGATGGCCATTGGAACTAATTAGTGCTTATTGACCTCTATTTACAATAATATAATATAATAACTACGAATAAATATTTACGACAATTGTGTTACTGTAACAATGGAGATATTTACCATGATAATGTTATAGTAAATCATATAGTAAGTATTTACTATAGTCTCATAAATTAGTATTGTAATTATCGTGGCTATAAATAAAATTATTCTATAGCCAGCTGTACAAGAGTAGTTCTAAGTCTAGCCGTAGATATATCTTAATACTATTATATATAACATATGTAAGATTATTTTAATATATGCAATATCATATTTTTATAGTTATATTTTTTTCTTGCTAGATTATTTTAATACATGTAATACCATATTTTTATAGTTTGATTTATTATTTATATTTTGTTGTCTTGCTAGATTATTCTTATATATACATATACATATACTTATCAATACTATATTTTTATAGTATTTTTGTTTGGCTAGCGGATATGAGTATTTGAAATTGTTACGAAGTTAAATCAAAAAGCTTCGTTGAGCATCATTTAAGTCATTTTTTTGACTTACGCATCATGTGACCCCTTGTGTTGTGGTGGTAGCGTTCTATAATTGAATAGTGGAGACCAAGGTTCAAATCCTAATGACAATGATATTTTTGTTCTTTTCACCGGTGGACACAAAACGGAATAAAAAAAGATCCGGACATAACCTGGTGGCGGACAGAAATTGAAAAAGCGGATAAAAAAGGTATTGGAAACTTTGAAGATTTATTAATAGGTATTATGGTTTTAATTATAATTTTCTAACCGTAAAAGACACGGAGAGGTGAAAGAAAAAAAAGGTGAAGAAATTTTGCTAGAAAACTTGGATATACATTGGTCCCAAAACCGAAGGCACAGTTTCTTTGGAACCAAACGGTACAGTGGTATTCGTCAGCAATGATTTTCTAGGTCCGCACAATCCAATCATGCATGCTGGACCCCTAATAATTAGCGCCACAAGCAGCAATGAAATTTGAATGAATAATACGTCTCTAAAATGCCGATATGCGTGATTTTGTTTTCTCTACTACTACTATCAGAATTGAATCTGCAGGATTACTGTTTTCACATAAAGAAAATCACCGTGGAGCAAGTTGGGGAACAAATACTGCAGATCGAAGGAAAAGAATTGCAGTACTACACCGGCTACAAATAAATCATATGCATGGCAAGAGAAATCATGATTGCAAAGGTTATTCATCTCCTTTTTACCTCAACCTGGTGCATAAAAACTCGACCAGTACTCAATTTCTAATAAGCTGCTTCCCTGAGGGTCCAAGATGACGACTACGTGTTGCAGCGGGCTCGTGTATGTGAAGATCATGTGGTTGTTGCTGCTCATTGTACTCTCTACATCGCCTGCACAATGTAAGTAGTGTAAATTACAATCCTTTGTTCTCGTTTCGTTGAGTTCATATATATGCATTTGGCTAAGATAATATTGTGTTTTATTATTGAATACAACATTTGCTGCAGGTAGCCGACAAAAACTACTTGAGCCTGCAAGGGCCTCCACGGCATTAGATGAGGGCAAGATCGCGATCAAATTTTGCATTTTAAGTTCGTGTCCTGGCGGTCGAGACTGCTACTGTTGCATGAATGAAGCGCGTCCATTTTTCTGTTACTTCACGATGAACGACTGCAAAGCGAACTGTCCCGCCTGCAACCCCAAATGTCCGGCAGCAGCCATCGGCCCTATCGAGCGTCAACTGATGAATTCTTCCTTACACAATTAGGATGTTGTGTGCTCTTAGAATCGCGTGATGCAATAAACATGTATACAATACTAATTTATCCGAATGAATCTTGTGGTCTTGTACCATTCATTTGCTTTATCTATTATTTATTTTCAGATAGCGGCTTGCACATACGGGCTCACATGCAAGCTAAGCCAGGAGCTGCGTCGCACGCCAGGATGAAGATCCATCTCGGCAGCATATGTAGGGAATTAGCTCGGCCGCCGCGGGTCACGGGCTCCTGCCGGCCCGCTAGGCCCGCTGTCAAGGGTCCCTATATATGCAGATATGAATCATATACTTAATCTAAATAAAAAAAATATTAATCATACCGCATTGCCTACTATTATAGGGTGCGAGTCCTATACATCTTATATAATCAGTCAATATAAGCCTCAATGTAATATATCTACAGTTTAAGTGGCATACCCTTTTCCAACATTTTCTAATCAAGTTGCTTCCCTGACAATCCAAGATGACGACTAGGTTTTCCAAAGGCCTGGTGTATATGATGATCATGTGGTTGTTGCTCGTTGTACTCTGCATCTCCTGCACAATGTAAGTAGTGTAAATTACAATACTTTGTTCTCGTTCCATTGAGTTCATAGATGCATTTGGGAATGTGCTAATAACGAACACAACGTATTGCTGCAGGTAGCCGACAACTACTTGAGGCTGCAAGGGCCTCCACGACAATAGATGAGGCCAAGTTCAATGTCAAGTTTTGCATTTTAAGATCGTGTCCTGTCGATCGAAAGTATCAAGACTGCTACTGTTGCTTAAATGCACACCCACCACGTTTTTGTTACGATACAATGGCCGAATGTCAAGCGAACTGCCCCGACTGCAACCCCAAATGTCTCGCTGCCGCAGCCGTCGGCCCTACAGAGCGTCAACTGAATTCTTCCGTATACAATTAGGATGTTGCGTACTCTTAAAGTCGCAACTGAATAAAGATTATGTATACGAAACTAAAATTATCCGAATAAATCATCTTGTGGCCTTCCACTTGTGTTTGCTTTATCTATTATTTGTTTGCAGATAGCGGCTGAGACATAGATTTTTTTTTCGAAACTGCTTGAGGGCTGACACGTACTCCTTTCATTTGGTATTCGATCAGCACCCAAGCCGCACGGCAGCCCAGTGTTATATTTACCCACCCCTTCGTGTATTTGATTGATTTTGCCTTTCACATACGTTGGTTTCTTTTTGAGCAGATTATTTGTCGTCTTTCCCCGAGCTAGCAACAGTTCGTCTTCTCGTCGTGTTGGTGGCCATTTTTTTCACGCAATATAATACAATGCAATGTAATAAATAATAGTACTCGTCCTCCGTGTAACCATGGTCGGACGGGCTATGGTTGGAGCTCTGGCCGGACGTCTTGTAGTGGTTGCTTGGCTGGTTTGCTTGCGATGGCCTGCTTCGGCGGGCTGTTGCGGGCGGCCCCTCGCGTTTTACTAGCAAGTGGAGACTGCCCCGCTACACGATCGGCCTGATGGCAATTGTGCACGCTCTTTGATCGGCGGCACCGCGGCACACAGAATGACAGAAGTACGCGACAGCAGGCTTCATCACAAGGTCAGGTCACCTAATAAGATATTTTTTATTTTGGAGAATTGTAAAAAAAAAAAAGAGAGAATGGAATGGAATTTATGATGACCCCATAAACCTACTAGAGTACTATTAACATAAGACACGTAAGTTGCTTTGACATTTCTTTATTTTCCATGATATTTTAAGTATGGATAAAATCATCAGATTTTTACATTATACAAACTTGTTGTATATGCACAGTTTTATGGATAAAATCGCCTCGAGGTCGCAGGCCACCCGGGGCATCTTCATTGCGCTCTGTCGCGACGTGAGATCCGTGCAGCACGGGAAGGGAGTAGGGAGAGATAGGTTTTGACGTGTGAGCACAAAGATTAGGGGAACGCTTTGAGAGCACCGAGCTTGAGAAGAGCCAAGAGGCAGATCGAGAACACGACGACGCCAATGATCGGCCGATGAGGAGAAGCGTGAAGGCGAAGAGCACACCACCGAAGCCCACCATCGCTTGCATGAGGAGAGGAGAACGGACACTTTACCTGGGTCTACAGAACACTCCAGCGACCAGCGGACGAGGACGCGACTGCTCGACGGAGTCCCTGGTGGCGCCGTGGCGGAGAAGCTTGTAGGTTGCACTTGCACGGGTACGTGCTTGGAGGGTAAACAAAGTTTCGGTGAAAAAACACATATGCTGGTATAAGATCCCATGGCATGAACGCGTAAGGTGAGATGTTAGATGGACATGGTCCACATTTAGGTTAACGTGTATCATTAGATCTAAAGACAATTCATTATCCAATAATTGTCCTAATACAATACGACACTACTACTGATTTGGACATTAGTACCGACATCATCAGTGCTAGATTTTAGAAAACCGACACGGATTGTGCTTCCAGGCACATAGTGTCGGTTTGTAACTAGAACCGACATTGATATGGCAATGGTAGGTTAGAACTGATACTGATTCAATAAAAAGAACTACTTGAGAAGCTTCTTGAGAAGATGCTTTGTAGATTTTTATAGATTGAGTTAAGTTGTATTGTATCTGAAGTTTTTCTTTAAAAAAATATAGTTGAAATGGACGAACACATATGTAATGCATAAAGGACCATGATACTAAGTTTTGTTTCTTTTTTTTTTTTTGTTGTAAATTGTCTGACGTGTTTAGCCAAGACACGTCACTGCTTAGGTCCTCTTGAATTATGTAGTTTGGCTATACGTGTCACTACTATAAAGTTATCAGTGACGCATTTAGCGGAACTGCTGAAGGATCACAGTGACGCGTCTTGACTGAAAGCGTCGCTGCTGGAGTGTCACTGCTGTATCCACAACTGAAGCATTTTTTACGCGCCGCTAATGACTGTTTAGCTGCGTTACCAATGTGAAAATCTGACAGTGCCGGACGGACATGAAGTTCGGGACGGCGTTCTTCATATCCCCGGTGAAGGACGACGCGTCGTCGAGGAGGATCGAGCGGTCGCACACGTGCCATGGGCCATGGCACTGGGCACTCACGATGCACGGGGTGCCGTCAGATAAAAGGAGGAAACAAACCTATCTCCCTGGGGTCTGGGCTCAGTTGGAACCGAAGGCACTCAAAGATGATTTTATTTTACCTAAACTTGGATATACTGTGCGTCCCAAAACCGAAGGCACAGTTTCTTTGGAACCAACGGTGCAGAGGTATTCTTTAGCAACGATTTTTTAGGTCTGCACAATCCAATCACCCTGGACCCCTGATATTTAGCGCCACAAGCAGCAATGAAATTTGAACGAACAATTACGTCGCCAAAAATGCCGATCTGCATGATTTTGTTTATTTTCTCTACTGTGAGAATCTGCAGGATTCTTTTTTTTCACAGAAAAGAAGATCACCCTGGAACAAATTGGGGAATACTGCGGATCGAAGAAAAAAATTGAACTACAGTATACTACCGGTTACAAATAAAGCATATGCATTCAAAGCAAGAGAAATCACGATTGCAAAAGTTATTCATTTCTCCTTTTTACCTCCACCTGGTTCATAACAACTCGACCAGTACAAGCGATTCTATTGTGGAGGTGGCCATTTTCTGCCTGGCTTCCAACTCAATTTCTAATAAGCTGCTTCCCTCACTAGATGTACGTTGCAGCGGCGCGGTCTGGTGCATGTGATGATCATGTGGTTGTTGCTGCTCATTGTACTCTCTACATCGCCTGCACAATGTAAGTTATGTAAATTACAATCCTTTGTTCTCGTTCCATTGAGTTCATAGATGCATTTGGCTAATATAATATTGTGTTTTAATAATGAAGACAAACATTGCTGCAGGTAGCCGACAACTACTTGAGCCTGCAAGGGCCTCCACGACATTAGACGAGGGCAAGATCAGGATCAAATTTTGCATTTCAAGATCGCGTCCTGCCGATCGAGAATATCGAGACTGCTACTGTTGCTTAAATGGACAGCCACCACGTTTTTGTTACGGTACATTTAATGACTGTATAGCGAACTGCCCCAACTGCAACCCCAATTCTAGCTCGGCTCCTTCATGAGAGCAGGGAGAACAATTATGATCGTTGAAACACTGTTAGAAGTGGAGAGTAATAAAACTTACAGATACTTTTTGAAAAATAGGTGATGAGCTGTGCCAGATATTTTGTTGGGAAATTTAATTGCTAGAGAGTATTTCTACAAAATACATAAATAGAATACAGATTTGAACTGCTGGAAATCAAAACAATTATACATCAGATCTTTTTAATTAACATGAACACACATGGGTGACGGAAAAATCATTGGTTAGCTCCAAAAACTAAAAGGAAATTAACACCATCCTCATTCCACCTTCTGGAGACATAGTTACGCGTTTTGGCCTTCCTATTGCTAGCAATTACATATAACTGCACGCTGCTGATGTAGCCTTTGCCCCAGTTTTGTTATGGCAAGCTACACAGAAGTAAATTTATATTGAGGACACTAATCTTTAGAAAATATGAAGGAACCATACATTCGTAACTGTACTATTATAGAGGAAGTTGCTTTAAGAAAAGTTGAACTGTACTATTATAGAGGAAGTTGCTTTAAGAAAAGTCATTATAGATGTAGAATAAGTTCTATCGAAGTTTCACACATTACCTTTATGAATATGTTATAAGTGAATGTTTCACACACTAGACACTGCATTCAAAAAAGTTTTTGCTTAGTGTCGGCGCTTAGAATCACGGCCGGCAATGAATTTGTTCTAGAGGACGTGCTTAGGCAAGTCGGATGGTAGAGCAAGATGAACACACGGGTTTATACTGGTTCGGGCAGAACGTCCCTACGTCCAATCTAGGAGCAGCGTTGCCTGCTCTCTTAGGAAATATGGTTTTCGAATGCAGGTTATTCGATGATCGATGAACTAGGAGGCCTCTCCTTTTATAGCTCAAGGAGAAGCTGGGTTTACACGTCGCTGGTGAATTGGCTAAGTTCGGGGACTTCTATGACTTGGAGCGGATGCCCTTTGAGGAAGGTCCATCTTCTCTTCGTGTTGATTCCTCGGATGGTCCTTCGTCGGGGACCCGGGCATGTCGTACGCCCAAGTTGCCGCTGATTTCGGGTCGGAGTAGGGGCCAACTTTCTCTCCATTCGTTGTCAGAACGGACCTGGTACCCGTGGCTTATGGTCAGTCGGGTATCTTTCTTCTGTGTTCATCATTCGGCAAAGCATGGTCGAAGCATGCGCTCGTGCGGTGGCTAATACAGCTTCAGGTTAGGGTTGGTTCCATCGTCCACCCGCAGAGGGAGGGAATCTTCCCGGATCCTTATCCTGTTGCAGATGCTCCTGAGTCGATCCCTTGTGCCCGAAGTCAACTATTTAGCTAGGCGTGCTCATCGAGGATCGTGATTGGCTATGTGTCGTAGTGGTGCGGTCATTGGGCGGATTTCTGTAGTGGTGCAACCTGTCCAGGCCCGGGTACATTTCCCGGCATAGCACAAAATACATAATTAAATCATTTTACATCTATCTTAAAAGTGGCAATTTTTTGTGGGTTACACTAGTTATACTAATCAGGCATTATAAGTCTTAATATTCTTTTATATATAATTGGTCAAAAAATTTAAAAAATAGTTTCTTCGTAAGCGATAATGACTTCTGTCTTGGAACAAGGGAGTACATGCATTTCAGGAAAAAAACCATGTTAAAATAAATCTAAACTGCCATGAATGCAGGTGAGTTATCGGTGATCCTTCGATATGATTGAAATACAGAGGTAGGGGTGTTTGGATCCATATGCTAAAATTTAGTCTATGTCACATTGGATGTTTGGATGTCAGTTAAGAAAATTAAATATGAACTGACTATATAAAACTAATTATATAAGCCATGATTAATTCACGACATGAATTTATTAAGGTTAACTAATTTATGATTAACATATGTTTATTGTAGCATCACATTTGCTAATTATAGACTAAATGTAACACCCTAAAATTTGCATGAATTTAAAGTAGTCAATTTGATTTAATTTTACATTTTTGGTGTGCATTTAACCTAGGTAAAATAATAATTTTTATAAAATTAAAATTAAACCTAGGTCAAGAAGCATGCTCCTTTCCCGCGTTTCCCAGCCCGATGGCGTGCTCGGCACCGCGGCCTGCTGCTGCCTCGCCCGCCAGGCCGAAGCCCATCCAACCACGCGCGCTCGCCTTCCTCTTGGGCCGAACAGGCCGGCCCAGCAACAAGACAGCTGCTCGCCAGCGCGCGCCCGCGTCCGTCTCCCGCTCTTTGTCGCTGACAGGTGGGCTCCACCCCATTGTCTCCTACCTCGGGTCCGAGCCGGACTTTACCGGCCGGAGCCCGCCGCGACCCCGACGCCGCCTGGCCCGCCGTGCCCCTCAAGTAATCCGGGCCTTAAATAGCGAGCCCGTGCACCGCCTCAACCCTCACCCCAACCCTAGCGCCCGCATCGCCACGCCCGAGCTCCGCAGCTGCCGCGAACCCTAACCCGCTGTCTGCCATCCGCTGACGCTCGTAATTAGCCCGCCACCGACCGCCTCGAGCATCATCTTCACTTCGGGTAAGGTCGCGTTGATCTTCTCTATCGATTAGTACCGGTTCCCAGTTGAGTAGTGGTCCGTAGCGCCTGGCTTACGCACGCCGGCAAGCTCGACGCCGCCGTAGACGATAACCGTCCGTCTGTAGCATGGTCGAATTCCCATCTTCATGCTAGGAGAACTCGCGTGAAGCTCCGCTTCAGTTTGGTCTAGGTCTTAGGTCAATCCGTGGACCGTAGGGCTAGTTTGTCTACGCCGGCGAGCTTTCTTGCCGCCGGCCATGGCCGACTGCCGCGGGAGTTTTCTTCCCCGGCGAGTTACTCCCTCTCTCACCTCGGCCATCCAATCTGAGCCATCCAGTTTTGATCCGACGACCATCGTCAACCCGTACCCCTTCGTGTTGGCAACTTTGCCAAAAACACCCTGCCTTCTGTCAAATTTCATTAAGAGCCCTTGACGCCTTTCATCGATTACGCCTTGTCTACTAGAAAAGCGTATTTTCCTTTTAACAGAGCCAAAGTCCGTTTTCTTCACTGGAATACGTATTTCTCCTTTTTCATTCAAAATACGTCTTCAATATATTTACAGTTTTACCACTATTTTCAAATACTTATAACTTCTTCGTTTTAGCTCTGATTTGATCCGTTCAAGTTGCGTTGGGTTTGTAGTTTCATGATCTACATGTTAGTATCATTATTAGATTTATTTATAACTTTTGAAAATTGAGTTTTAAATTAAAATAATTATTTTACAATAGAAAATCTTATAAAATCCATAATTTTCTCGTTATAGCTCCGATTTCAGTGATCTTTACGTCTGTGTGATTGTAGCAATGAGTAGAATAATTTTATCAACTCTTTTCAACCTATTTTATGATATGGTGTACTGCTCTAAGTTAAGTCTATTTGTTTGTTTGGGTATGATTGCTCGATGCTTGTGTGTTGCTGATTATTGATCGGATCTAGAGAGTGAGCCGTTCGTTGGAGACCAAGAGTTCTTCGACAACCAGGATCAGCAGGTTCATCAGGAAAGCTTTTGAACAAGGCAAGTATAGTTGGGACCATCCTTGTTACCTATTCACAATACGCACTAAATTCATATGCATGTGTCTCTTTGCTACCCTAATAAGTTTACCTAGGTTCGAACACTTGTTTACCTTGATAACTAGGAATGTTGCATATGGATAGTTTTATGCTAGTGCTTTATATCCATGATCTTGTAACTTGATTAAAGATTATGCCACTAATGAAAAGATGGTTTTCAATAAGATCCCAACTGTAAGTGATCATCCGGGACATAACGTACAGCTATGGGGGCTACATGGCTCTGGCTCTAGTTATTCATAGGACCTTTTCTAGAGAATTAGAGGATCTGTGAGTTGGGTATAGGACGGCTTCTCCAATATGTGTATAACTGGGATGTGCCATATTGGGAGGAGGGATTTCCTACGTCCGATGACCCTGCGGCCCTAGCTTGTTAGACGAACCTATGAGTAGCTTCATATGGTTTTCAGTGTGGCGGGAGTCGCGATCCCAAAGTGTTGAAAATCATGACTCATAGTGAAAGTGTACACCTCTGCGCAGAGTTAAACCGATATATCATCCGTGTCCACAGTTAGAGCGGTCAAGGGGTTCTTATGGAATGTATCACCAATCTAAATTATGATACATGTTAATATTATTTTTATCACATTCTTAATCATGTTAACTTGATCATGTGGTTATAGGTTTGCTACTATCTTGATGCTTATTGCTAAAATATGGCATACACTAAAAGCTACTTGCAGTTAAATTGTGTCAACTTTCATTGAGCCTCATGAACCCCTGTAATACTTGCTAAGTACGTATGTACTTACACTTATTTTATTTTATTTCTTGGAAAATCCCAGATGGGTAACAGATCAAACTTGAATTGAGAGTTATCGGCACGACTACTAGCTTGTGTCAACCAATTAAAGACAACATTATGCTATCCGTGCGCTATGTAATTAGACTCTGATTTGGTACTATTTATAATTTGTCAACCTATATGTGTGACATTCTGGGACACATGTAAGGCTTTTATATATCTTATTTTAGTCCTTTAAAATGAGATATGACACTAAATAGGTTTAATATATTCGTCTTGCAAATTAGCCTTCATTTATGCAAATAATTTGTAATTAGTCTAAAATTGTGGAATTCTTTTAAGTAGTAATAAAAGACTACCACTATCCATCTAGCGCATGGGAATCTCACTATGAGACATTTGGTAGAGAAAATTTATACTAAAATTTGAATGTTAAAACACAAGGACAACTCCACTTCATTAGAAGAAATTTAATATTCTGGTTGTACTACAACTTAATACCGTGTGTATATAAACCCCACCCAGTACAAGCCATTTCTGTGCGGCCATCAATCAGAATCACTACGCCCATTGCAGCCTTACTCGTGTACGATTCATGATGCAAAATATGAGTGACAGGCGCAGAGGTTTGGGGTTCATGATGATCATCTTGTTCCTCGTTGCATCATCGACGATAGTACTGTGTAAGTTACGTCTAACTGACCGTCTCTTATTTTTGTAGTCCTTAAATATCTGTGTGTGTACACTACGTACGTGCTGATGAAAAAAGTCTTCCCGATGCAGCGGGTCGTCCTCACTTGCTGGAGGTCAGAACTGCAACGACAAGGAGTAATGCTACAGCATTAGATGCGAGCAAGTTGACGATGGTATTTTGCCAAAAGAGGTACTGTGATAACGAGCCACATGACTGCTATTGTTGCCTGCCGGAACTGGTGACGTGCTACAATACCCGGAGTGACTGCAGGACATGGTGCGCTCGTTGCAATCCGAAGTGCCCGGCACAGTCTCCCTTTCCCCTTTGAATGAGTATTGTAATCAACGAGAATTATTTTTTTTCTCAAATACGCACCAGTACGCGAATCTTTGTTTTAGAAGAAGAAAATATAACAAGTGAAATACAAGAGCGGCCGCTTGTGGCCCAATGGACAGTGGGATTCCATTTTGAATAAAACAACCCTAGGATCTACGAGGATCAACCTAACTACACGTGTCTGCCTCTGCAAGAAGGAAACGCCACGTCGAAAGCCTCAGCATCCTTCAGCGACACGAATGATTACAGTAATAATAAGCAAGCAATAAGCATTGTGTAAAGTATAGCAAGTATCTGCTGCATGTTCTTCCATCGAGATTGAGCACCTTACAAGCCTCAAACTTGTTTGCTTGGAACAAAACTTACTCACTGGCACTACTACAAAACGACATTAGGGATGGTCAAAATGCTTTTGTAGGGGCGGTTTGTCTGGCCGCTACTAACCCATCGACTATAAAGAAAGGACAGCTCTAGCGACGGACTTTTAACCGTCCTTGAATATCGATCTTCAGATGTAGTGTGCTAGATGAACCGGCTCTATTTGAAAAGGGAGACGTTGCTAAAAACATTTTTTGTACTAGTGAGGAACCCTTCCTAGTACACTTGGAAATCTTCAGAACCTTATCTCCTAAGCCTATCCCAGAACAAACTCTCCGGACAAATTCCACTTTCACTCAGTAACATTAGTCAGCTGAATAAAGTTTATTTAGAAGAAAATAATTTGAGTGACCCAATTCCTGGAGCTTTAGGACACTGCAAAAAATTAGTAATGATGAACCTCTCTTGTAATAGCTTTTATGGTAGCATACCAATCGAGTTCTTTACTCTTTCCACCCTTTCTGAAGGTCTAGATTTGTCTCATAACCAACTCTCTTGAAAAATACCACTGCATATTAGTGGCCTAAAAAACCTGGGCACTTTGATTATTTCCAACTACAATCTGTCTGGACAAATTCCATTGACTTTAGGTGAGTGTGTCCACTTGGAGACCCTGCACATCGAGGCAAATTTTCTTGATGGACCAATTCCTGAATCTTTTGCTAATTTGAGAGGTATCATTGTGATGGACCTTTCTTAAAACAACTTTTCTCGAGAAGTCCCGGGGTTCATTGCAAAATACAATGACATGAGGCTCCTCAATTTGTCCTTCAACAATCTTGAGGAACAGGTACCAACAAGTGGGATATTTCAGAATGCAAGTGAGGTATCCATTCAAGATAACAAGAAGTTTGTGCTAGCTCCCCATTGTTACAGTTGCCACTTTGCAATTCAAAGGCATCCAGAAAACGATGGACATTAAACATTAGAAGATATTGAAGGGGCTTGTTTCTCTTTCTTTGGTCTTGTTCTCATGCTTCACAATTGTTTTTTTAAAGAAGAAAAAGAATATAAAACAAGCAGCTCATCCATCCTGCAAGGAGTTAATTAAGTTCTCATATGCTGATTTAGTGAAAGCAACAAATGGTTTCTCCTTGTCGAGCTTGGTGGATTCAGGAAAATATGGGTCAGTGTACAAAGGTAGATTTGAGCTTGCACGAGCAGAACACACAACTGCTGTCAAAGTTTTCAAACTTGACCAACTTGGCGCACTTGGGAGCATCCTTGCAGAGTGTGAGGCCTTGAGGAACACTGGTCATCTTAACCTTGTAAGGGTGATTACTGCATGCTCAACATTTGATCGATCAGGACTTTCAGTTCAAAGCTCTTATTCTTGAATATATGCCCAATGGTAGAGTCTTGGTACCATAATAGTTCTACAAGCTTACTAGGACCAAGAGGATCAATCGGATACATTGCACCAGGCGAGTATTTTTTTTTCTTTTAAAAAGTTGCACATCAGCATTATCATGATTGTTTTCTAATTATTTGCACAAAATATTACAGAGCACGGCTTCGGAAGCAAACTCTCAACAGAAGGCGATGTCTACAGCTATGGTATTATCATCTTAGAAATGAAATGATGACAGGAAGGCGTCCAACAGATCAGATGTTTACTAGTGGTCTGGACCTTCACAAATATGTGGAGAAAACATTTCCTCAAAACACCGGCGAGGTTCTAGATGCCTTTATCTTTTCAAGTTTACAAGATGCTGAAGTGGGCAACAATTTAGGCCACGGAAATCATGCAAGAGCTGGAGCAAAAGACTGCATCATGCATCTTGTTAAACTCGGTCTCTCATGCTCTGTGGAGACACCAAAAGATCGACCGACAATGCAAGATGTTTATGCTGAAGTCGTCAGAATAAAAGAAGCATTTGCAGAACTCAGTGAGATACATGTTGGTAGCTCTGATGTTCCCGCAAGGCACCCTTGAACCTCTTGTATCAGTTCGTCTGGTCTGGTCCGGATCATACAAGATCCTGGATTCTCAGGGTGCGCAATGTCGTCCTCCACAGGTTGCATAACCCACAGAGATAAAGTGCAGATCCAACCTAACCACATTAAGAGTATTATTGTTATTAGCAAATGTACCCATGCGTTGTGACAGGGATTGTAAGTTTTCTCGTAAAGACGCAGCTTGGAGTTTATTCGGTAATCGTAACTTTTATTTATTGAAATTAGTCTATAAATCACACTCTATATACTGTGCTCGGAGGCCCGCTTTCTGTAACTCGTATGGACACGGGAGGTTTGGAGATGTATCCAGTAGTGATCGTGTCATGCATTCCAACTCGTATGGATACGCGCTCGTTCCTGTACAACCTGCTCTGTATATATAGTCATGGACATGAGATAGATGGATCCCGAAAAAAAATTTAAGTCTCAAAAATTATACGAGACCATAGATAAACATATAATTTTTTTCCTTTTGATAGGACAATGAAGGCGCGCGTAGGTGGACTTTCTCGTTTGTCCTCGAGTTTTGAGATTTTTTTTCCCTCAGGTTCATGCAGTGCAGTGCAGCAATGCGGCAGCTGTAACCTTGTGATCTGGCATACAGTAATACAGTATACATTTATAATGTCGTATTACACTTCCGTGATGCTGTCACCCGGCCGGAGAACTTGAGCGGACAAGGGCACTACACATTTGGAATCCTTTCGTCATGTAATAGACCTGACCATGACGACCTTGGTTTTAGTTGAGCTTCCTGCAGTTGAGCCTGACCTCCGTGGGCGTCCCTGACGACGGCATGAGGTTGCACATCCTGATCATCGCCGGCCGTTTGCGGTCAGCAATCAAGGCAATCTTTTTGTCACTACCCACTATGTTGTTGGATTCACACATTTACATGTGTGCACAGATCATTCATCAGCACATCAATGGATAAACGAAACCCCCCACGGCCAAGTTTTGTGGTTAGTTCCGTGTGATCCAGACTCTGTGTGCGGTGCGTCGAGCCAATCAGCCAACACAGTCCGGTTGTGGTCCACGCTTAGGCAAACAAACACACCCTGATAGTTTCTACATGTAAATTGCATCATGTAAATGCAGGCAATGTTTCACAAATCACAAGGCTTGGTTGATCATCAGTAGTTAAGTACACTTGAAGTGTATCGCGTATTCCCTGCGCTTCTTCGGTTATCCTTATCCTTAGTTCACCTTCCTGCAGTTGAGCCTGATCTCCGTCGGCGTCCCAGGCAACGGCTTCAGGCTGCCCATCTTTATCATCGCGGTCACGAAGTCGGCTGAGAATAGGGCGGCGTTGCTGCTGTACTGAACCACCAGCGCTTCCTGCGAGCCGCCATTGAAGAGCTCCTGGTCCGAGTGCAGCAGCCCCTCCCGCGCCACCAGGTTCTGGTAGTAGGCGTTGTCGAACGCGTCCGGCGTCCGCACGTCGAAGGGGGCAGGGAGACTGTCGCCGCCGCTGCCTCGCGAAGGTGGCGTTGATGTTGCGCTCGCCGCCGTGGATGCGGCTGCGGAAGAACTGGCACTGCGCGCGGCCGACGGTGTGCGCGCCCGACAGCGCCGTCATGTCGCGCGGCGACAGGTTCTTCCTGCCGAACAGCACGGTGAGTGTGGAGAGGCTGGACCCGGGGCCCGGGAGATTGGAGCTGGCCGCGCTCTGGCTCGCCCTCCTAGCTGCATGGTCGAATGCAATGCACCAACATGATCCGAGTCAGAGAGCGGACGAATGAAGAAGGTGCAGTGTGGTATAGGCAAAATTGTACGAACCAGGTTGACTCCATCACGCGCGGCGAGGGCGACGATGTCGGCGCAGGAGACGGTGGCCTTGCAGGACGCCTCCACCTGCGCCTTGATGGCGTCGATCACCTCGTAGCCGCGCACCGAGTTGGCGTTGGGACTGGCGTTCTTCTCGCCGGTGAAGGTCGCCGTGTCGTCCAGGAGGATCGAGCCGTCGCACCCCTGCACCATTGGCAACAAATGAATTTAAACACTTGCATTGATTGATATAATCAGTGGCACACATTGTAGCACCGCACATATGACGATGCACCATGACAGCAGGTGCCGCGCTTGTGTGAGCAATATTACAAAGAAGCCCAAGACAATCATCAGTAGCCCAAGGCCCAAGCGTCCGGTGAAGCCTAACTCAAAGACTACCGGGCCTATGTGGGTGTGAGGCAGTCGCTGGAGTATTTAGACAGGGGAAGTACATCGTGGAAGACAAGTTAGAACCAATAGCAAATTAAATAGGCCAGCTGTTGCTGGAGGCCAGCGTTGCTGGAACCTCGTCGATGGTGGCCATCGAGCCCCATTTGTATCTAGATTATCCAGAAAATTTGTTAAATCCAATTACGATTTTCAGTTAAATTCGTAGTACTTTGTTTCTCTGTCTAGGGATGCTGACAATTTGGTAGTCGGAGCTGTCGATCCACGACGGAAGGCTTGTCGTCGGCGAGTTCGTCGCTTCGCGACGTGCTTGAGATCTGGCTACCTTGCCGGATTACCTACTTCGACCGCAATACCAGACTCGGGAGCAGAAGAGGTTGGCGGCGATGGAAACTCAAGTTGGAGATTTGAGCGATTTCCTGAAGAAATTGGAGGCGCGGCTAGATGATCAGCATCGCTCAATGAAGTCGACGCTGGAAGTAAATGAGAAGGTGATGAAGGAGTTTTCTGACTGGAAGCCTTAAGTCCAAGCTGATGTAGCACAGCTCCAAGGTGATCTGCGCAGTCTCAACAGCAAGTTAGATCGCTTTATGGAGAAACAGGAGGAGTTGCAGAATCCTGCCTACAAGGTGTTCGACGTTGAGCATCTCTCGATTCCTCCTCGCGCTTGTACATCTGAGGTCTTCAGATCTGCTACTACTTCACCTCGTACTGAAGAAGCTAATGAAGATAAAGGCAACCTGGTGATGGGAAACAGGTTGGCCTTCACCGTTGCTCCTACCCCGGTCTCTAGTGAGAAACATTCTGCTATACCTAATGCTTCTGTTGTCATACTTCGTCAAAGGCTTTGGTTACTATGCCTAGTTCATCTGCTGCACCGACTGCTATGCCACCATTTATGTTCAGTAGCCCTGTTTATGCTGATGCTAGAACCATGTCTGTTAATCATGCATTGCCACTGAGTGAGTTTCCTGAGTTTGATGGCACCAGTCCTAAAGTGTGGGTTAGAAATGCTGAGAGCTATTTTGATATTTATTATGTACCTGACCATCTCAAGTCTAGAATTGCTTCTCTGAAGTTTACTGGCAGTGCAAAGTTCTGGACACAATCACTTGAGTTACCAATGCATCAATATTCCTGGAATGTTCTCAGTAAAATGGCCTGTGAGAGATTTGAAAGAGACCAGCATAATCTTTTACTCAGGCAATTTTTTCGCATTAAACAAACTGATAGTGTTGCAGTTTACATTGAGAGGTTTAGTGCATCAAATTCTAGCTCATGACCCTCAGTTCAGTATGGCCACAATCACTAACAGATTTATTGATGGGCTGAAAGATGAAATTAGAGCTGTTGTTCTGGTCCACAGTTCTCCTAATTTAGATGTTGCAAGCTCTTTGGCTCTAGTAACAGAAGAAACTACTAAAGATGCTCCTTACAATCTGAAGAATGAGTTTAAGAAATCAAACCATGGTTATAGCTCATTCAAGTTTCATGGTAAGCTAGGAACTGCTACAGCGAATACAACACCTCTGAATTCTCAGCATAAGAAACAGATAGAAGGAGGTAAACAGCCTCAAGTTGATGATAAAGCACAGACCCTTATGCAATACAGAAGAGCTAAAGGTTTGTGTTACAAGTGTGGTCAGAAGTGGCATCCTGGTCATAAATGTGCTACTTAAGTGTCTCTACATGTGGTAGAAGAAATGTGGGACTTCATGGTTAACAATAATTCAGCTTATGAGTCAGAACCTATAGAAGAAGAAGAAGAGTCTGACTCTGATGAACTTTGTTCACTTTCTTCCAATGCGGAGCAAGGTACTGATGATCCAACCAAAATTGTTAGAATTTTAGGCACAATTGGTGGTAAAGAGGTGGTGATTCTCATTGATTCTGGCAGTACTCATACCTTTATCAGTGAAAACCTGGCTTCTAAATGGAGAGACTGGTCACCACTTGGTAGGACTTTACAAGTTTCAGTTGCCAATGGTCAAGTGTTACATTGTACTCATCAGCTTGTAGCATGTCCTGTCTGGATGAGTGGTCATGCTTTTCAGTTACATCTTAAGGTGCTACCTCTCCAGTGCTATGACATTATTCTAGGTATGGATTGGTTGGAGCAACATAGTCCAATGAATGTGGACTGGAAGGCTAAGAGAATGTCCTTTGCTTATCAGGGTGATGTGGCAACTCTACATGGAATTGTACCTCAGCCTAAGCATTGTAAGCCTATCAGTCGCTCTGATTTAGCTACTTTGGACTGTCAAGATCAAATCTGGTGCATGTTGGAACTCAAGCAAGTGGATACTTCTTCAAACATGTACACCAAGCCGAAAGAAATTCAGCAATTAATTGATGAGTTTGCTGGTTTGTTTCTGGCTCCTACTGGATTGCCATCAAAGAGGCAGTCAGTCCATTCTATACCTTTAATACCTGGAGCTCAGTCATTCAAGATAAGACCTTACAGATACAATGCAGCTCAAAAGGATGAAATTGAGAAGCAAGTCCAACAGTTGCTGGAAAATGGATGGGTTCAAGAAAGCCAAAGTCCCTATGCATCACCTGTCTTACTTGTTAAGAAGAAAACAGGCGATTGGAGACTGTGTGTAGACTACAGGAAATTTAATGCTCTGACAGTCAAAAATAAGTTTCCACTCCCAGTCATTGATGAGTTATTGGATGAACTGGTGGGGGCTAAATGGTTTACTACTTTGGATCTTTCATCTGGTTTTCATCAAATTCTGGTGGCAGAAGAAGATGTACACAAAACTGCTTTCCAGACTCACCATAGTCATTATGAATATAAGGTAATGCCTTATGGTGTCACTGGTGGTCCTCCTACCTTTCAACATGAAATGAATTCAGTGCTGGCATCTGTACTTAGGAAATTTGCAGTGGTCTTTATTGATGATGTGTTAATCTATAGTAAAACTTGGGCTGAGCATATTGACTATATCAGACAAGTTTTTACTTTACTTCATCAGAATCAGTTCAAAGTGAAACTGTCCAAATGCTCCTTTGCTCAGAAACAACTTTCTTACTTGGGACATGTGATTAGTGAACATGATGTTGCTACTGATCCTTCCAAAGTTGAGATTATCAAAAATTGGCCTACTCCTACCAATGTTAAGGATGTCAGAAGTTTCTTAGGCCTTGCTGGGTACTACAGAAAGTTTGTTCCCAATTTTGGCACTATCAGTAGACCTTTGACCAATTTGCTCAAGAAAGGTTCTGTGTTTGTCTGGGCTCAAGATCAGGCCAACTCATTTGCTATTCTGAAAGAAGCTTTGACATCAGCTCCAGTACTAGCAATTCCTGACCTGCACAAGCCTTTTGTCGTTGAAACTGATGCATCAGATAAAGGCATAGGAGCAGTTCTATAGCAGGATGGTCATCCTATTGCTTATGTGAGTAAGGCTTTAGGTCCAAAGAATCAAGCATTGTCAACATATGAAAAAGAGTACCTAGCTATTCTACTAGTTGTTGAGCATTGGAGAGCTTATTTGCAGAATGAATTTGTTATTAAGACTGATCAAAAGAGCTTAATTCATCTCACAGATCAGAGATTAACTACACCATGGCAGCATAAAGCATTGACCAAGCTCATGGGTCTCAAATACAGAATCTATTACAAGAAAGGTGTGGATAACAAAGTAGCAGATGCTCTTTCTAGGGTCACAAATCATCCTAATCAGGCAATTTTGGCATTGTCTACAGTGCAGCCTATATGGTTTCATGACCTTATTGATGCATATCACAAAGACCCTGATACAGCCAAACTCCTTGCTGCTCTCGCTGTTAAAAGTCCTCAAGGTCACTTCACTATACAACAAGGCATTATCAAGTTTAAAGGTAGAATTTGGGTTGGTAACAACATGACAATGCAGCAACAGATCATGAAAACTCTGCATTCTACCCCAGTGGGAGGCCACTCTGGTTTTCCTGACACTTATCAGAGGATTAAACATCTATTTGCTTGGCCTAACATGAAGTCTCAGATTCATACTTTTCACTCAGTGTACCATTTGTCAACAGGCAAAGCATGAAAGGGTGAAATATCCTAGGTTGTTATAGCCTCTACCTGTACCAGATTATGTTTGGCAAGTTATTAGCATGGATTTTATTGATGGTTTGCCAATTTCTCATCATTATGATTGTATCCTAGTTGTGGTGGATAAGTTTTCTAAATATGCTCATTTTATACCACTGAAGCATCCATTCACAGCACCTCAAGTTGCCAATGCATTCATGGATAATGTATTCAAATTACATGGTATGCCTGAGACCATTATATCTGACAGGGATAAAGTGTTTACTAGTCAGTTTTAGAAGGAGCTATTTGATAGAACCAAAACTAATTTGAAGATGAGCACAGCATATCACCCCCAAACTGATGGACAGACTGAAAGGGTCAATCAGTGTCTTAAAACTTATCTTAGATGCTTTGTTCATGCTTGCCCAAAACAGTGGAAACAATGTTTGTCTTTGGCCGAATTTTGGTATAATTCATGCTTTCACACATCTCTCAATGCAACTCCATTTGAAATTCTTTATGGACAACATCCTAGGCATTTGGGGATTGATGTGATAGAATCTTGTGTTGTTCCTGATCTACAAGTATGGTTGAAAGAAAGGCATACAATGGTTCAACTACTTCAACAGCAACTGCATAGAGCACAACAACGCCAGAAAATTCAAGCAGATAAGCACTGAACTGACAGATCTTTCTCAGTTGGTGACTTTGTTTATCTAAAATTGCAGCCATATGTGCAAACCTCTGTTGCCACAAGAGCTAGCCATAAGCTATCATTCAGATACTTTGGCCCATTCAAGATCATTGCTAAAGTAGGAGAAGTTGCTTACAAGTTACAGTTGCCAGCTCATACATCTATTCACCCCGTGTTTCATGTATCTCAATTGAAGAAGGCACTTCCACCCACTGCCCAGGTTTCTTCTGATATTCCTGATACCTTTGAAACTGATGCATTTCGGTATCCTGTCAAAGTATTACAGCAACGTATGAAGTAAACCAATGATGGGGTTGTTCCTGAAGTTCTCATCCAATGGTCTTCTTGGCCGGCATCCATGGCTACCTGGGAGTTGGAGCAGGAACTGAAACTTCAGTTTCCTTATGCACCGGCTTGGGGACAAACCGGTTTTCAAGGGGGAAAGAATATGAGCAATGTTACAAAGAAGCCCAAGACAATCATCAGTAGCCTAAGGGCCAAGCGTCTGGTGAAGCCTAACTCAAAGACTACCGGGCCCATGTGGGTGTGAGGCAGTCGCTGGAGTATTTAGACAGGGGAAGTACATCGTGGAAGACAAGTTAGAACCAATAGCAAATTAAATAGGTCAGCTGTTGCTGGAGGCCAGCGTTGCTGGAACCTCGTCGGCGGTGGCCATCGAGCCCCATTTGTATCCAGATTATCCAGAGAATTTGTTAAATCCAGTTACGATTTCCAGTTAAATTCGTAGTACTTTGTTTCTCTGTCTAGGGATGCTGACAGCTTGTTACTGAGTCCTACATTGACGAAGCAATCGTGGAAGAACATGCGGAGGATGGAGGCACCCATCCGCTTCTCCTTGCGCACGGCGGCCGCCATCCCCGACCGCACGATGGTGGACAGCTACGGGCATGTCTTGGAGTAGAAGTTGGGCGAGAGCTGCTGAGCCGCGGCACAGCCAAGAACGGCGAGGACGATGGCTAGGGCAAGGAAGGCAGTCGACCTGGACAACACGGCCATGTCTGATATATGTACTGCTAGTATGGCTAAGCTATTGAGAGAAGAGGACAGGTGCAGCCACAATTGCTCGATAGATGCGTGGTGAGCTGCATTGGATGGTCTGCAATTTATAGTGCGAGACAGGCACATCATGAGAGGAAGTTTCGTCACGAAATGTCTGAATGTATATTACTACAACAGTAATGTAAGAAAGTTGGAAGCGCGTGCGCCTCGCTAGTATAGATCACCCACTTATAAATTATTGAAATAATAAAAAGTCCACAAATATATGTAACGACTGGGGTTCAGCACCGATTTCTTGTCTGATGAGTAAGGTCTTTAACAGAACGGAAAGAGAATTGTTACATGTGCAGTGAAGTACTAAATAAATACAGTAGATAAATAAGGATAAGGCAAGGACGCTCATCGTCATCCATGGGTGTCGATGGATGTGTAACTTTTTTTGTGTGTTATAAACTTTGTAATAAGCTTGGTCTGATTCCTCGGGTGAGGGGACATAGCCGGATGTTCAATTTCCATTATCAAAAAATACATTATACGTACTCTCCATTCACAGGCAGGCTTGTAATTTGGAAATTGCCATCGATCGAGAACACAATGATAGCTTTGTGTGTTCCTGTCCCTCTTTTGAAACTCAATGATAGCTACCGATTCATGATTTTGATATTTGTGTTTCCCTACCAATAATCTTGGAAAGTATTTGAAGTTGTTTGACAGCAAATCGCATAGCTGTAATGAAGACCCAATTCTGATTATAGCATATATCTGTAGATGCTAAATGATCAAGCGGCAATAATTCAGCTCATCAAGCGATGATTTTAACCTAAAAAGTTCCTATATATGCAACAGCAGCATTTGTTTCTGTTAAGACAGCTAGCTGATTTCAAAGATGCCCCACCATAACCCGTATGAGCGACAGTGGGTGCCAATAAACTAGCTTAACAAACTACGGAGTATTTATTTAGTTACATGCATGAGTTACGTGATGAGCTGATAAGAGCAACTGACTCGTGTTTCCTCATATGTATCATCTTTGTAACAATCACCCAGGCGATGCCTGATAGAGATGACTGGCGATATGTATATATACCCATTTGATGGTATATATTCCATCGTAGGTTGAAGCATGTGATGCCAATAATTCCCTGGCAAGGAGGAGTTCAATCATCATCTGTACTGTACTTAATATAAACAACTACGGGAGACTTGGAACGACCACTTATGCAGGTGGTGGAAGTGTATGCCAACACCTTGCTTGTGATCATCTCGGTCGATTATTAGTATGTTGTCAACAAACGGCCACACTTCGCTAGAATACCCGTGTTGGTGGGCCGGTAGTGGGGAACTGTACCCTGTTGCAAATAGGGGAAGTGCAGATAGAGGAGAGTGTGAGGGAACATGTGCGTACAGAGAAAATCGAGGACACATTATAGAAAACTTAAAATTACATCAGTATTTCTTATCTAGTCTAAATTCATATTCTACAAGATTCTAAATTCTTGATAAGTTGTGCATACCACTAGATACGGATTGTCAAAAGTTTCACACACCAAGTTGTGCATACCACTAGATACGGATTGTCAAAAGTTTCACACACCACAAATGTTTTTATGTGTGAAAGCTCGAAGAAAATGACCCCTATTCGTTTGCCCCATATAAAGTTGCATATATGAAGGTCTATGTGCACATGTTGCTTCATATATTTAAAGAGTAAATTCGTATTCACCAGGAAGCCACCAGAAGGTGGCCACGGTAGCAAAAATTTTATTGTCCATTCGATCAATCAACGGTGCAGCTCTCTCCCACACACTGAAGAAATACCACTAGAAACCGTAGCTCTGCCGTTAAATCCACTTCTCCTCCCTCTTCCTCTCTCAGCACCAACAGCGGCGGCGGCGGGTGGCGGTCGCGCGCGTCCGAGCGAGGGCGTGGCAGCCCCTAGGTGAGGGAGGCACCCGGCGGCGGTGTGAGCGGCCGGCATCCCCGCCGCGGCGGCGCGGTGCTCACGTCCGTCCGGGCGAGACCACCGTAGCCCCCAAGCGAGGGAGGCTTGGGTGGCGGCGTGGGTGGACCCTGGCGCCGACGCGAGCGGCCCAGCGAGCGGCGGCTGCGGCGTCGTGGCCTCCGGGCCCCCGTGTGGATCTGGCGCGATGGCGGCTTCGGCGGCATGGCCTCCTGGTCCTGTGTGGAGCAGCGTGGCGGCGGCGGCGGCTCCGACGCCGTGACCTGCGGCCTCCGTGAGGCACTGCTGGGCAGCAGCCACGGGCCATGGCCGGAACCCTAGGAGACGGCCAAGTCGATGGCTGCCCTTCTGGATCGGGTGTGGGTGGTCGTCCTTCTTCTCCCTAGACCAGATCGACTATGGGATGACGGAACTTCTCCTCTAGCCGGATTCACGACGAGACGATCGCCCTTCGTCCCCTCCATCCAGATCTGCGTGTGTTCAAGTTGTCACCTCCCTTCGCATCTTTCCTTTGTCGTACCTAGTATGTGTCGTCACCAGCATGATAGCGAGCAATAAGTTCGTATTGGTGCCCATTCATTGATGTTCGGTACTCTTGATTGATTTGCATGAATAGATTCTGGATGTGTGGATTTGAATATTTGCTGAGATTTATATGAGTTACTGAGCTACTCACGTTCTGTAATTTGATGGTAATTGCACTACAAACCTCAACTGATGAATGTATTTTGTAGAAAATAGCCATCGTTCTATCACTAACTATACTGGTCGCTGGATTATTGGATCGTCATGGTGGTAGGTGGTACCAGTTTCACTTTCTTTGTGTTTTTTTCAGTGCAGCTAAGATCTGGTTGTTTTCTCCTTTGTGTTTAGTTTTATGCTCTTCTAATTGATTATTGTTTAATTCTTGCTGCTTTTTTTCTCTATTTCCAAATTAGATTATTTAGCTGGAATGAGGGACTGCTGGTGTGGGTGCCATGGAGGGAGCTCAAGTTCTCCATGAAGAATCTCCAAAGTAAGTGGAATGACATGGATGAGTTTCATCCTGGCACTACTACATCTGTTTGGAAAAACCTAAAGGTGACCTACTTTTCATATAAAATGAATATATTTGGCACACATAGGTTGCATTTAGTGGTTAGTACCAATTTTTTGGAAATTGGTTATTGTACTTAATAAGGTCTGGAATAGACTCTGAGAGGTGGTTTGTGTCTTGTGCGTTCATAGTAATACACTTTGTTGAGGCTTCACAACAGAATGAACAGGTTACTAAAACACAACTCATTCTAGATGAAAAACAATACTCACTATATCCTTCTTGATAGATTACTCTGTGACTACCTTTTGTACTATGGATTAAAGCAAAATCAGGTCTAGCTTTTGAAGGGAGCTTGCGGTGGAGGGTTTCTCGGTGGCAAAGTGAAAATCTTCAAATTGAAGTTGTGTTCTTCTTTGCATTAATTGCATTTTGACGTTGCTTCTGCTGTTTGAACACTGCAGCGACCAGATGGATGCTTACGGGCAGATGGTGCTCATCTCTATGCCAATATATAAGGTTCTCTCTGGATTGGGACATAGAGGATACGTATTTGAGAGCCTTGTCATATGTGGTCCTAAGCCTACCACCATATATGAACTTTTATTTAGCCTTGCCAGCTGATGTGAAGTCTCATTAATGATTTTTTTTTTCATATACGTAGTTGTTGTCATATGTATGAACTTCTATTTAGCCCTGGCAACTGATGTGAAAACTGACCTTAACTATTTGTTGTCCCATTGCAGATTCGAGATCCTGAAGTTCTAAAGAAAGGATAGGGGTTCGGCTAAGTTCAGAGATAGCATCTCGGTCAGTTCTTGTCTCTTGCCTGCTTGTGCCATATTTGATTGAGTATAACAGGTTGCCACAGCTTCATGTAGCGATGTCTGTTAGCTAGGTTTAGGGATTCTTAATCAAATATTGACCCATGGCGTGGTGTGTGGGTTCTTACTTCACAAGAAGCTACTATCTGTCACCTATATATCAGTTCGTTACCTGCATATCTAAACTAAATTTCCTGTGTGGATTCTTAATTCTAGATTAGTTTAGTTCACAATTCAGTTTTGATGCCCATGGGTATTTTTCCCTGGTTGTTGAACTCAGATCAAACCTAAAATTACATCTTTTTGGAGACAAGAAGTAGTGTAGTTCCATCGTCTCTTCAGAATTCACTTTCTGCCTCTGTAAACTGGCAATAGATTAGAGGTTGCTGCAAGCTGAGGGTTGAGGCACTGAGCATTTTGTTGGTTCAGCCTGCTTGTTGTCATTTTCCCACCCATCATTAACATCCAAATGTTTCTAAGCCTTTTTTTATTTGCTCAGGTGAGATGTTTGATTTTATGATGAGTTTTATGTCTTTTGGGGAGCAAGATTCTAGGCTGAACTAATCTCAGGGAAATAGTAGGCTCCAAACAATAGATTTCTTTTTGTGACAAATGCAAATAATCCATTGTACTATTGAAGAAAGTTGTTAGTAAAGTTTACTTAAATTCTATTGCTCAATGATTTCTTATGAAAATGCTAACCAAACTGCCAGTCTTAGGTCGTATGGTGTTCTCAGTAAAAGTTTTGCATAATACCATAAGTGGCTTCTATTTTTTCTTTTTTTTTTTGTTGCAGTGGATGGACAATCTAAGGTGATGGGTGTTAACTTGGGAGGATGGTTGGTCACTGAAGGGTGGATCACACAATCACTTTTGATGGGATTCCAAACGGAATGCTTACATTTTTTCTACCAATACTTCAGTCATTTTTTACTTGGTTTTCATCGTATATGCATTATATAAGTTATTGAGTATTTTTTTGCTTACCTGTAAATAAGTTGCACACGTGCTAAGTAATTGGAGCTTTCAAATATCAGGTTTCAAATAGGAGTTTGGGAATGTTCATAGTTTCGGTGCTTCACTTCTTTTTAATAAAAGTAATAAGGTGACCTTGAGTAACTTGCCAGGCTACTTTGGTTTCTCGGTTCAGTTGGAATGCAGTGCTGGTTGGTAGATGGCTGCTAACTGAGTCTATAACAAGTTTGTTAGCAGTCCGCTGAAACCAGAAATTGCATCTTCGTTCAGTGTTTCAGTGTTGGGTTTTCATAGGTATAGGTAGTGAAATGAGGTTGTCAACTTTTTGTCGATTTAGTTACAATTATTTTGTATACTAATAACTGACAAATTTGTAGCTATAGATGTTGGCCTTGTTTAACCATATCAAATACAGTTACCTTGCCTCCAAATATTTATCCCTTCAGTAGAAGGTTTATTTGTCTATATGTGGATCAGTCCTAGCATGGTATTGCTATTAAGAAATGCAGTGTGGCTTGCTCTGGTATCTTTTAACATCTGTTGTCTCACAGCCTATCATGTTTTAGGAATGCATGTTTGTGCCATCTTTCCTGTACTATCTTGAATTGGTAATATTTGAAGAAATAATATAGTGTAGAAATCATTAATGAACAATAAAAGCATGGAGCAGGTGCTATCTTGTGCAAAAACTTTGCGAAAATTGATAACCACTGCCTACCTATCAATAAAATTATTCTATGTTATATAACAGATGTTTTCCTTGCTAATATACAAGATATTACAGCTTATCTTTTCTTTGGATTGTTTTAATATCTGCATGGAGAAAGTTAAGAGTAGCAGACTTTAGAGGTACAAAAAATGGTAAATTATTAGCCCACTAGCTAATATAAACCGGTGAGATGGGAGTAGGTTCAGCAAGGTTCTGCAGATCTGATCTTCTTGGTTTAAATTTTTTATTAGAGGAGACTGCAGATGTTGAAATTGTGGCATGCCTTTTTTTGAAGTATATGGCCCTTCATAACTTGCACCTTAAGTCTCAGGATCGGTTTATTGGAAACAAAAAATAGTTGTGTGGTCTCAAGCAATAAACGCTTGGCTTGCAACTTGGTCTGATTTGTAACCTTGTTCATATATGTTTCTCCTGTAGAAATTCTATCACACTCATAATTTTCTTTGGAGCCCACTTGGTAACAAAACCTGATGAAGATGTAGTCAGCCTTGAATGCTTATGTTAACCGCGTGAAGAGATGGACATCTCTTGGCTTGGCTTGGTGAAAAGACAAACTCTATCCTGTAAACGCAGAGCTGTTCTGAGTGTTTTACATATTTTACTTATCTTCTTTCAAGAGACCATGTATCATGAAGTCACAGAAAGAATTATCATCAATTACGTACACTCATCACTGATAAATCGTCCTTCGCAGCAGCCAAGATCATCTTTCATCTGTGTATAGTTAGGCTTTGTCAGCATGCTAAGCTTGGCTGAAAACATGTTGACAAAGTTTATTATTCTATCAATTACCTTGGTTTGTACATATCAATATAATGTTCCCTCATATCTATTCGTTGTCATGTATATTATTTCATTTATCAGATAGAATGGTAAATATTGTATAGAATTATCACGCGCGCATAGACGTGCAAATCATTACTGTAGATTAGAGCCAAAAATGGGCCGGGTCTGCAAAAATGCTGGCTATTTTTTGGCTTAAATTTTGTACTCAGCCCCACCTAGTGGGTAGGTTCAGGCCTCACATTTTGAGCTAGGATTGGGCTTAGGTGGGCTACCATGACATTTTAGAGAAAAAATGAAAAGAAAAATTCTATGCCCAGACCCTGTGCCAGACCCTGTCCAATAAGGATAGCAGGCCAGGCCAGGCTTAATAGGCTTGAATCAAGCCAGTTTTTCTCGTACTTTATGTTTTTTAAGGAGATATAGCTAGACATTTCTTACCTTCATCTGCTTCTTAGAAGTTGATTCTGTCATTGACATAAAAAACATATACACATGGTATTGGTTGGTCAGTGTGTGCATGTATATATGTTCACACTTTGATTAAATATTATATAGCAATATATACAAATTATCACATGTTTTATAGAAAATAGATTACTAGATAAAGTGAATAGTTTGTTACGGGTACAAAGTCAGAATAGGATGGAGGACTATAACAAAAATGTAATAAATTGGATATTTTAGGGACTGCTTTTTTGGCTGCCAAAATTTGTCATTTCAAAGATTCGGTAAGAAAAAGTTACCAGGAGCGCTTCTACTACTACAGTGTCACATGTTTTCCAGTTGATTATTAATGAAGTTGATAATCTACTTTTATCTAATTATTCTTTGTTGTGTTTTTATTGCTGGTTACTTAGTCCACTCCATATATAACCTCATTTTCTTATACAGTTGATTGAGGCTATCTATTTTGAAGAAAAAACTCTGACAACTTAAATTTAGATATTTATTCATTTTGAAATAGATGGAAATAGGTTGTGTATAGCACATTAATGTTTATGTGCAACTACTCAACCTTCCTATCGGATACATTAATGTTTATTGCTTGTGATCATCTCACCTAAATCATTAGTCATACTACTTCCACACTTAGGGTGTTGGTAGCTAGTGGGGAAAGATGAAGGAACTATATGTTCAAAATTGTACTGTGATATATCATATGAAGAACAGAGACTATCAAAGTTTCGCACATGAGCTTGAAGTGAATGTTTCCGCAATAGACACTATATTCAAAAACATTTTTGCTCAAATGTTTTAGACACATTGAATTTCACTTTTTGGTATTTTTCATTCATCCCAACTTATGGATGCAAATGGCTGGGTGAATTATTGCTCAAATTGTTTAAATTTCCCTACTTTTCTCTTTCATTCAACTCCTTAGCTACACTTATTTGTTAGAATGTTCAAGGGACAATCTCGCTTATGTTGGTGGTAGTGCATGAGATGGGACACCTGTGTGTTTGAACCATATTTGTCATACAGAAGAAAATTGATATAACAATTGCCAAATACTAATGATAGAAATGTTTCACACATCAAAAAATGTTTACATGAGTGTTTCATAACTAGAATCTACTTTCGGAAGAACATTATGTTAAAATATTTTTTCATTTCCCCTATGTTTAGGGTTGAGAATGGTTGGGGACAGTGCTACTCAAATCATTTGTATTTCTCTGATTATCTCTTTCTTCTTCTTCATGGTGGCATGTTTAGATCTATTTCTAGTTGCTTCGCATTGCCTCTTTCTTCCGCCTAGAAACCAACTTGACTTCCGCAATAACTACTACTCCATAAAGAACTGATGGATCGGCCAAATAGTTCACTTAAAAAAAGAAGAAGAAGAAAGACCGGCCATTTATTTAATTATTATAAGTTAAATAAAAAAGACGCATGAAAAAGAAAACACCTCATGGGCCAAGGAAGCCCCAGGCCCATCCAGGCCCAACACGGGATGAACGCGAGCCCATGTGCCCTCGTCACCCCCGGACAAATGGCAACCGCGGCCGCGCCGGGGCTTCCGCACTCGAGTCCCCTTCCTCCTCCTCCCATATAACCCAGCCGCCGGGGATAGGGCTACCCGTCTTGCCGCCGATTCGTTGTAGCTTTCGTCCGCGCTGGCCGTGCGATTTTTGTGCCCTTCCTTGTATTCCCCGAACCCAGTAGCCTCCAGGCGGCGGCGTGTTTTGTGCGGCGGCGTTAGGGTTAGGGTTTCTGTGGTTGCGGAGAGATGGAGGAGGTGACGGAGGGAGTGAACAATCTGGCGATTGCGGAGCCGCACAAGAAGAACAGGATCCAGGTCTCCAACACCAAGAAGCCGCTGTTTTTTTACGTCAACCTCGCCAAGGTGAGGTTTTTCCCCTTTTCTCGTTTTTTTTCTTTTTGTCTCATCGATTGTTTGGGGGTTATTGCGAGTTATTGAGCCAACATCGCGGATGCGGTTTCGCATCCTGTTTGTTTACCGTTTTTTTTAAATGTTTCCAAGAATTAGTGCGTGGATCCAGGATGGGCTTTGATCACTAAACCCTAGGGGGGAGGATATCTGATTTCATTTCTTTTCTCTTGCAAGAATATGGACTGTTTAGTTTGCGTCATGTTTTTTTTTTCGTTTAGCAATAACTCGAGACTAATCTATTGCGATGATTGCAGAGGTACATGCAGCAGCACGAGGAGGTGGAGCTCTCGGCCCTTGGCATGGGTAAAACTCTTTTTCCCTTCAAGATGCTATTTATTACTATTCCATATACACGTTCTACTGCTGCGTTGTTGTAATGAAACTTGTATCCACCTGCATCTCAAAAGGTCACAAACGTTTGTAAGTCTATATACTCGAGTTTTGGCTACAACTGTCCCTGATTACTCGTTTTGAGTTTTGACTCTGAAGTCTTAGTGATTTTACGCATTGTCTTGTTTGGTGTCTCAGCTATTGGCATTCGTGTGAACTGCCCTACCACACGAGCCTTGTGAAAGTTAGGTCAACAGAGGTTTTAGAGCATCCCCTGCTCCCCTATCCCCTATCCCCAATCCAATTACCATATTTGGGGAGTTGGCTCAAAAAATTTGCTGCAGCAGCTCCCCTTTCCTATTCCCATAAATACCAGATCACCAAAAATCAGCCCAACTCCCCCCAAATAGGGGGGAGTTCCAAACTTCCCCAGTCCCAACTACCTGGATTTCTCGTTCCCGTGTGTGCTTGGACATGCCGCCCCACGTCACTGTACGCTGGCCACTGGCGCTAGGACCGCCGGTCTGCCTGCCACTAGAGCAGTTCTCGACGGTGCCGCCACCCAACTGGCCCAATAGGCCACCATGATGCACCGCTGTCCAACGTAGGTCAAGGAAAATCAGAAGAGGGAGAGCACGTCGGGCTGTGGGAGAGGAGCAGTTGGTGAGCAGGCAGTCACTCACGGCCCGCACGCTAGCAGCGGGGAGGGAGGCGTGCGTGGTTGCTGGTGGGGAGGATGGCTGGCGCTGGAGATGTGGAGGAGGAAGAGGACGCACCGGCTGCGGGAAGCGACAGGGCACCCCGCGACGGGCACCTGCCTTTGCTCTTGGCGACGGCGCTGTGCAATGAGTTGCGCATGAGTGGAGCACTGAGGGGAGAGAAAAGGGTGGAAAGAAAAGAAATATATATTAATTAAAACTGACAGCTGGGGTCCACTGTTTTGGTGATGGATATTGCAGATCTGCTGCAGCATCTCTCCTATAAAACGGAAAAAGCAGTATTGGTGATCACTAATGCTACCTATTCGGGATAAATTATTATTTTTTTAACTGCTGGAGATGCTCCAACTCTGTTATGCAATGTCTAGTTATTGGCCATAGGATTTGGAGATATGTGATGACGTATTGTGGTTAAGTTCAAGTGCCCAAGGTTAACTTCTAGCGTGATTTATCTTGATGTCCTTTTTATTACTTTTCTGTTATGTTTTATTCATTTTCTGTTATGGTACCTCTTTACGATATTTCTTTGGTCAAATTTACATAAATACAAACATGTAGTCCATGACTCTGCTTTTCACTTTGTATTCTTGATTATGATTACATTTTGCAGTTATCTTCGCTTTGAGGTTATCTGTTGTGCCTGCTCTTACTGTACTTTCTTAATTACAACATGCGTTGACTGTTGCTGATGAACTCCCTTGCCGTTTCAGCCATTGCCACTGTGGTGACTGTTGCTGAAATTCTGAAAAATAATGGGCTTGCTGTTGAAAAGAGTAAGGATTTGTAGCCTATAGCTGTCATTGTGATTCATCTTTGCATCTTCATCTAATGAGAATGAGAATTGTTTTGCAGAGATCATGACATCCACAGTTGATGTCAAGGATGATTCAAGGCCCCGCCCTATTCAGAAAGCCAAGGTGAACATCATCTTCCCTTTTAAGAAATGAAGTGTAATGTACCATCAAATTGTTTGTTTTTATGCTAATACTGTTAGTCTGTTACTGTGGCCAGATCGAAATAGTGCTGGGCAAGACAGATAAATTTGATGAGCTGATGGCAGCAGCTGATGCAGAGAGGGAAGCTGCAGCTGCCGAGGCAGAGGAACAGAGCTAAACGTTTATCTTAAATTTTGATGTTGTATTAGTACAATGCTGCTAGGTTGTGGGTTTTTTGATATCTTGGCCAACAAGAGACTCTACTTTTGTGTTAGTAATCAAGATCTGTGCTCATTTTATTTGTTTTCATGGTAACTTCTGTTTATGATAAGATTCGTTTTCACATGTGTTTTGTTGAGTTCCAACTTCTGGATATTATGGGCCTGTTCCGCTCTTTTCAACTCCACAAACTCTTGGAGACGTGTTTGGTAGGGCTTTGGCTACTCAAAAAAAAAAATAGTGTGATTTTTTTTGTACTCCGGTTGGGAAAACGTTAGGTTCTGGTTGTCGATAAAAATGGAATATGGTATGAAATCTGATAGTTTCTTTGTTTCTTTTTTTTTTCATTTTTCTTTGTAAAACTATCCTCTTTTATATCTCCTTTCTTTCCTTCCCTTTATGAAAGGGGCAGTTCCCCTCTGTGAGTAGTCTGATGTTTGCAATTCCTTGTTCTCTAGTGCGAAGTTAGCATTAGAGATATCGTAGGAATTTCACTCCTACAACGATGCTGACAGGAAAGCATTTTTTTTATATAAAATTTTTCAACGTTCATGGTCACGAATTTGATTGCGCAGTTGATCCGACCTTGCCATTATAGGATGCTGATAGGAACTCATTTCTTTTTTATTAAATTTGTCGACGTTCGGGGTCACGAATTGTTGTCTGCAGTTTCTCCTCCCTTGCAATTATAGACAATGATTATAGACAATACGGCAGCAAATTTCATCAGAGCAAAATTTTGTTGCAAAAGAATTTTTATAAATAGATACAACATATACAAGCGGTCATTTTCACTAGAAGTTTTTAAAATCCCTAGAGCTAGAGCTGTTACATGGCACACAGGTGCACCTCTTTATGGTGGAAACTTGAAAATGCACCTCTTTTTATGGTGGAAACTTGAAAAATCTGTTACCAAAAAAAAAGGAAACTTGGAAAATCTAGAGTGAAGCTGTAAAGTTACTCAACTAGTGAATTGGTGTTAACAATGCTAAACGGGAGGGAGGGACCTATGTGTAAGAGAGGTGCGCTCGGTGAAAAAATTAAATGAGCATGCTTCTGAACAAAAATCTAAATGCTTCGTCACTTATTTCAGGACTGAGCGAATAGCTTACAAAATTAGGGTTTCAAAAAGGTATCGACAGCAAAAGTTGTGAGCCTTACGACAGAACCAGACATGGTCACATGAAAAAATTGCCCCCGCAACATGCACCATCAATCCATGTAAGAATATTGTTTATGGATTTCATCAACACAAAACTGAGCCAGAACTTGATCTAACAGGGGTTCAAATATCTTAGATCTACATTTTTCATCAGTTGATATGACTGGGTATGGTACAACCCACCTTCCAGCCTTCCACATCAGTCACACCCCTTCCTCAAGGGCATGCATGCTTGAGCTTGCTTACTCACTATCCTCGTTGTCTTCAACCAGGATCTTCTTACAGGCCTCGTAGCACATGAACGAGATGCCCGCTGCAGGCATCAGCTTGATGCAGCTCGGTCCGAGCCCCTTGTACAGGCCACCGACCCCTTCCTTCTCCATTATGCAGTAGAGCGCATGGAACACATTTTTGTAGATCTGCCTCCCGCCTACTGCTCCTACCTGCATTTGCTTGCGGGCCACCTCAAGAGGGAAGGTGGCAGTGCTGGATATGGCACCAGCAGTTGAACCAATTAGGAGAGTTTCAATGTTGCCGATCTTCTCCTGCTTGAATGTCTTCCTATAGAGTTTTTTAAGGGTGTCATAGGCATAGTAATTGGTCGCAGCATATGGCACCACTCCTATAAGACTTGGTGTCAGACCACGGTAGAGCTCTGATGGACCCTCCTCTCGTAAGATCTTGACGAAAGCATGGAGGAAGTTGTTATAGACATCTTTCTGCAGAAACAAGGAGTGAGCTGAGGTGCACAACGAAACATCAGTTATTCAAGTGGTCGAAAAAGAGCTCTTTGCACCTCTATCGTCAATCTGGTCTTAATCAACTCCAAAGGATACATGCACAGGGTTGAGCTGACTCCAGCAACTGCTCCAGCAACAAGGGATGGAGGTAGGAAGGTCTTTGGGGCCTCATCAGCCTTTGGAGTTAAGAATTTCTTGGCAGTATCAAAAGCAAACAGCTGCATTTGAGCAAAGAGGTCAGCTGTAAAGGAATGTTATTACTTGTTGCAAAACTAAGGTCTCTGAATATCTTAGATTCATAATCATAAGCAGAAAAAATGGTCATGGAATATCACAAGCTAAGTCATAATAATGACTAACGAATACAACCATTTTGCAAGTCCATATCCAAATATCTTTCTCATGCGGTGCAGACCATAATAAATATCCAACAAGCAGACTGCTAGTTCATAAATTTATTTGGAGGCCTCTCGCATGTTCAGAAAAATTATACAGTAGCATATTATATACATATTTGACACCTATGGAGTGCCAAACATGCCCATTCTGCACTTGAGCAGATAGCAAGCTCAAAATATCAGAATAAATATAATATTCAAAAGAAGGTAAGTGATTGAAACTCGGCTGATAATTGATAAACTAGCAAACTAGACAAAGCTGAATAACCACTAGAAGCAAGGTCCATAGCTTGAAGCGGCAAATGTTACCAAAATCAAGGATAGCAATATAAGACCATATATTCTTGTAGAGGATACGGATCATATCAAGAATGTAAGCAACTAAAAGACCAAGAGGAATACTAACTCATTTGAAGAATGTGTTTGCAAAAAGCATTTACTATACGGATAGCAGCCAGGGGGCTGTTACGGAAACTTGACTCCAGAGTGGCACTGTCTGGTATATTGGTAAAATCTTATTTCAACATGGATTTGTCATTTGGTTGTACTGATAGGCGATCAGCAAAATGGAACTGGCAGTACAACAGCACCTAACATAATTCACCTTTTCCTAATCATGCACCTAGAATTGCCAACCCCACTTAAGTGTAAAAGCACCATGATTAGTACAAGCATCACTGACACTGATACAACAACTGACAACAGTGACATCACAAGATAGAACTTTATGCAACAGGTCTTCCAGGAAACTGAAATGGTATATCAAATAGAAAAGGAAGTAATTTACCTCGATTGCTTTGCTTGGTGCAACTCGGATAACATTGACAAGATTCCCACGGAAAAGCCCAGTCCACCCCTCAGTGTTCATGATTGACTGGAACACCTCCGTCATGGAGTCACCGTTGCTCCCAACCATCAAGTGCGTCCTGATTGTCTCCAGTGGTGCCACACAAGTCCTGGAAACAGCGCCCGCAAAAGCTCCACTAACCAGCCTCCTCAAATGCGGGTTCCCAATCTTAATTTTCAGCTTCAGCCCACGTTTCTTGGCTGCCTTCTTCGCCTTAGCATCCAGCACCTCCTCCTCCACTGGCTCAGCCTTGGTGCTAATAACCTTGTACCCAACCGCCTCGGACACGTACTTCATACAATGATCAGCAAACGGGATCTTAATATCCTTGTCACCCGGACCAGGCGCCACCGCTGGCGCACCTGCCGACACTTTAAGCCCCACGCTAGCAAACAGGCCGCCATGAGCAGGCCCACAGCCCTGCAGGCTTAGAGAGAAGCCCTTGTCTTCATGTGAATCCCAAGAGAACCGGAGCTCTGGGAGCTGAATAGACCAGCCCTGCTGCTTCTTCTCCACGGATAATACGCTGCTGCTGTTCTTGCTCCTCGCAGTCATCGCCACCATCGTCGCTGCCATTTTTTCTTAGAAAATAGCTTTGGCTCAACCTGCAGGACACAGAGAGAGGGCTCAGGCTTTCAGCAGCGCTGCACTGACGGCCACAAGAAGGGGTATATTCTCAGCCACCAATTGCAAAAGTTTAACACCACTGGTTATTTGGTTCAAAATAACAAGAGCTCACCACTAGGAATGAAGAATACCACCTACCCACTCCACTAGGAAATCGCAGACAACGGTGGCAGCTATTTTGACGGACCAATCAGACATCACCACTTAATACAACGAGCACGGGGGGCAGATGCAGTGAACCTGAGCCTCCCCGCTCCGCCGACCTCAGCCCGGACCAAACAGCCATCCTAAGCAAGATCACCAAACCCTTTTGCCCCACCCGAGAAAGCACCCTACGGGTGCGGCACCGGCGCCGGTGGTGGCGCGTCAAGGAGACGGAGCGAATGATATACCTCGGGGCTGAAGCCGCTTGTGAATCCCGAATTGGACGCCGCTCGTGGCTGCGGGGAGCGGAGGCACGCTGGCTGGTGGTGGCGAGCCGGAGGAGGGCGGCCGGCGGCGGCTTGTTTCTCCCCCCGCCGTACGCTGCGCTCCGAAGTCGACAGAACAGGCCGGGGGGGGGTGGCGCTGCGTGCTAGTGCTGCCGCCCTTTTGTGAGGGGGGAGGGAGGCGGAGGGGAAAACCCAATCCGCTACCTTCTTTTTGGGGGCGGGGGCGGGGTTTGGTTCACAGGGGACCAGACCAATCTGAGGGCAGTTCCGGGAAATCACAGAGGATTTTTAGGGTGCGTGGCATGGACTGGTTCGAGACCGCGCGTGCAGCTGTGGGCCGTTGGTACGTGGGCCTTAGTTTCGAAACCTGGATTCAGGGTAAGGCCTGTTCCGAGAATTTTTAGGAAAAAAGAAAGTCCATTCAGCTTCAATGCTTCATCAACTATCGCCGTAGCCGTTTTCAAATAATAAATAAATAGACTATCGTTGTAGCCTGATTTTCTTGCGAACCTTAAAAGCAGACACCTTTATCCTTATATTCTATAAACTCTCGAAACCATTCAAGTAACTAGAGTAAGCTTTTTGAGTGGTTTTGAAGGCAATTTTATCTTTTTAAAGTTAAGAAAAAGTTCAAGAACCAAAAACAGCTAGGACTAGGTGATAATTGAGCGGAGGACTTCCTCCAAAATTTCATGAGACAAAGAAAGCTTTTAATTTCTGGGGCGGCCATGCCGAACTTTCAAAACCTTGTCGTTGTCTGAGACACTAGAGGTGCCATGTGTTTCTGACTTGCCACGGAACGGAGGCGTTCGCACCGAGAACGACATGACACGGAGACGGAGGACGGAGTCTGAAGTACCGTATGTGAGTGAACGGCCGTGTACGTGTGTGTATACCGGACACACACAAGTTGCGGTGTGGTGTGGACGGTGGGCCAATACTAGGGTTGAGTCCATCCGTAGCCAGGCATACGAGGAGAGCAGACGGCCGGTCGCTGCCGGCGGTGCACGACGATTTGATCGACGGGGACAACCATGGCCGGCCGACGCAGTTACGCACGCACATGCGCGGTGGATTGTACGAAGCTCGCTCAGATATACGAGTACGTCGATGGCAACGAGAGCCAACCGACGGCAGCTCGATCTACCGCAGCTGAACCTGCAGTTGGCCCGCTGATTACTGGGGGCACATCCGTACAGGTACGGGGCGCTGGTCAGGTCCTTGCCGTGCATTACACCAGTCTACCACCACCACCAAAGGAAAGGTCAAACTGACTCAAAGGTGCGTGGTGCCGCTGCATTATTATTAGCGATCGTCAAATCAAACCCGTGCCACCGTGTCAATCAATCATCACTGAGCAGGAACGTGTCGGCACCGCACGGCATCTTGCTGGCTTCGATCTGAATCGATCTCGCACTGCAGGGAGGATGGAGCCGATCGAAGACGAGCAGGCGAGCACACTTCTGGAGCGTTCCGCAGGGACCAAGCACCCGGTTACCGTAGCGCTCAAATCTTTGGTTCGGTTTCAGGTCACAGTTGGTCTGTAGTAAGTATACAACCTGGCTGGCTGGGATCTGGACTTCTGGAGGCGTTGGCGACGGTGACCCGGTTTTAAAATTTGAATTCGCCGTACCAGCAGTCCAGAACCATGATGAGTCAGGCCGCCGCCGGCCGCCGTGTCCGCGGGGTCAGCGGCCACATCTCTTTCTAGTTTACTCCAGCCTGCGACAAAGGGTTCCCAGATCAACGGAACGGGAGCACGCAGTCGCGGCCAAAACAGTACTTGACGCGAAACACCCCGACAGAGGGAAAAAAAAAATACCGGTACACGTGGAAACACAAGAGGAGAATACATAGTACGCATGTCGCGGCATGCGGAGTGGGAGCATACGTGGCGCCCTGCCGTTGGCTGCTGAGATCCGTACCAGTACGCGCGTGGACAAAATGGTGCGGCGCGGAACGGCAGGCAGGCCGGCCTATGCCTATACCGTCAGCCTGCCTTTGCGTAGCGGCGACGGGTCCACGCCTCGGTCCGGGATGCGCTGCGCCGGAAGCATTTGCTGCTGCTTGTGTACCGGAATGGATGCTCCGATCGCTGTGGCGGTGTATAATACGCAACGCAGTGAGAGAAAAAAAAAAAAAAGCAAGCCAGCGTGCTACGGACATCCGGTTGTAAAAACTTGAAGTAGTTACGATTCCTTCTCGAAGATTAGGAAAAGTGTTAGTACCCAGTTTTGTTGTCCCGCCACCGCACATGCACGATGAGAAGAACAGAACCTGAGGAAAAGATTAAAAAGGAAAAGTGTTAGCCAGTCGCTTGCTACGAGACTTTTTTAAAAGTAAAATCTTTGTATGCGTGAAGTAAACCTACATGTTCTTGCATCCATTCGGTCTTTTTCAAAATTGAACAGGACAATGAAACAATCCAATAAAAAAAAACTAACAACAAAACAAATAGCAATGTATGAAAGTCCTCTATGATATGTTGAAAGTAGTAAATTGAGTTTATTGAAGATGATTAGGATAGCTTGCATTAAGAGATATTGAAGTTAATATGGTGACACGGCTAGAAGATGGTGTATGTAGTTAATGGAACGTAGTGACAATCAACGAAGATGATACGGCATACTTGTGTGTTGATAGAACTTGCACTAAAGATTAGTTTTACAAGAGATACTGATAGAGTCATCTCTCCTCTCTTGTAAAACCAATATTTCTTTCTATATAATTTCACTCTCATTTTACGTGGTACTAGCATACACACCTAACGCAATTTGAATCATCCCTTTTGTATGGGCGGACATATAGTCTGGGATTTTTTTTTTTTTTTACAATTAACATCACCTTGCTCATGAGACGACAAAATTCCTTTAAAATGTTTGTGTTAGAGGACATTTAAATTCAGGACCGGTGAAAGAAATTAAAACCTTGACCGGCACCGTCGCGTCGCCCTCTACAGTAGTTTTTATGTTCGTTTTAAATCAATTATTACAGCACTGAAAGAACAATTAGCGCATACTGTAATCTAGCTAGAGAGAGTTGATGCAGCAGGCACCACATGGCAAGCATTCGCAAAGCATTAGAGAATCCTACATACGCTGTTGCAGATGTCACAAGATTCTAGGAACAATTTTGTAAAAGGGGCGGCCGGAGTGAAAGTGGAGCCACCATTTGCCAAAGGGTGTGCAGGCTGAGCTCCACTACATCCAAACCTTTTGAGGCAAAAATACACAATTCGTCCGGTTGCTGATTTTGAGCATGATATTCCACTCCAGATGGCAGATGCTTATCAATATTGGTTCCACCAACTCTATCATACAAGCGGGACACGGACACATATGAAAGCATGTCTACACATTATTTTATTTTATATAAGAATGGTCATGCCAGAAACGATCCAGCCAGAAATTGATCAATTTATTTTCACAGCAAATAAGACTTTTTTCAATATAAATATAATGGGTCGTCCTTACAATAAAATTTACAAATGTAAACTCAACTGAGAATAGCGGTTATGAGTTTCTAGGAATTGTTAAGCATGGCACATCAGGTTGCTATGCTATGGAACAATTTTATCCGGCGTTTAATTAAACTCATATATAGGTTAAAAGAGCCCAATCTGTAATTAAAAACAGATCTCCATATTTTTTTAAGAAAACGGTGATGCCATCATCGCGGGTGCACAATCAACGTTGAGCACCCAAAGAATCATTGTCGGACACTTGCTAGCACCCTAGCTCTGAACCACATGCTGCGGTGTAAAGTTGCCACGGACGTGCCACGCCACTATTCATTCCTATGGTTTGGTTGTTTACTATTATTAGGACATTATTAGAACATAAATCTCACAGGAATGTATACAAATTTCATAGTAACTAATAACTTCAAAATACGCAGATAAAAACAAGTTCGGAAGCCTTATCATGTTTCTTACTTTAGAGAGTGTTCGGATCCTTACATCTAGTTCTTACTATTATTTTGTTTAGTGGACACCTAATTAATGACAATGCAAATTATCCTAATTTATAAGAAGTTTCCTAACTCAATTTGACAAGATGTAGTCGCGCACTCTCGGACACAAAACATCTTCTGACAAGTTAGTGGCGCACTCTCGGACACGTGTATCTCACCCATCGCCGAAGTAGTGCATTTTTAAGTACAGTGCCACTCATCATGACTTCATGAGTAAAGTGAGGCGAGTCAAAAGTTCGGGAGCAATCGAAGTAGTACTGTGCTGGTGTCGACATCTAGCACGATGTTTTCCCTCTGTTTAGGATTTGTTTTCGCTTTCAGGGCCTATTTGCATTACATGGGTTTCATAGAAATTATAAAAAGTAACTTTATTTACAGAAAACTTAGGAATGGAATATTTTCCTTTGTCCTAAAAAGGCCTTTCCTTGCTTCAGTACAATTCTCTCGGGACTTTCTCTTTAGCTCTATTATGGCATCGAAGAATTGTTGTTGTACACATGGCGTAAGGGCACTTCGTGGGTCGTGATATAGCGTCAACTTCGGCTGTTTCTTTTATGTAATATTGACCTAGAGATTCCCTGTTACGATGGTCTAGCTACGACTGTGTTGACCGTCGACGCTCTCATAAACCCGTTGTATGTTTGTCAAATTCTTCTTCTTAATACAATATAATACGTAAATCTTTTATGCATTCGAGAAAAAAATGACGCCCACTCGGTCGGTATATCTATTGCTTGCTTCTGCATACTACGTCAAAAGGGCCAAATCATTTAGTTGGCCTAGGATTATTCTAATCCAACAACTCTTTCATTGCTATTCGGACCAACCAGCTTCATCAATTTCAGTTGGTCAGGAACCATTGAATATAAATGCAGGCCAAATTAAGAATACTGGTTAAACCTTCTGGTTTTCCTTTCTTAGAGTAAAAAGGAATCTTGTTTAAAAAAAGTAAAAAAGGGGAATGTAGATGAATTTCGAATTGGATCTCTTTTATTTAGAATCTACTAGTATATCCACACCTAACAATATTTAGGACAAATTAAATCTCGCCTGCTTTACAATCAACTTTGGCGGGAACTGGACCTAATCAATCAATCACTCTTAATTACTTCTACTATCAGAAACGAACATGGCAAAGTGTAGACACAACACAACGCACCCAAAAAATTTCCAAACCATTTCTGCTCGATAAGCACCAAAAATTCCTAACCCAACACCTCACTCCACCGGTCTTCCCCATCTCCACGGCAGGACGAGGCTTCCGGGTCCGTCTCCAATCCCCATCCGTGGCACGCAAGAGACGACGAGGCCACGACTGACTGGAGGAGGAGGAGGCAGCAGGCCAACCCGTGGCGACCGGCAGGAAGGCAGGCAGCGGCGCACCAACGCAAAGGTTAACCCGCCCGCCCCGTCCACCGCACCCAGCAGCGCCCACTCACGAGACCGTCCCGTGCCCACCTCCCCTTGGTTCCCCTTCCCCCTCCACCTCCACCTCCGCCGCGCCCGCCCAGCGGTAACCTCACCACGCCACGCCACATCGCGTGTGCGAGCCCCAACCGTCGCCGGCCCCGGCCCCCAATTAAGCCGCCCCCGCGGCGCGATCCGGTGTCCGTTCGTCCGTCCACCGCTGCCCTGTCGCCGTCGTCGTCGCCGGAGCACAGGGCGGGAGGGGGATGCTAGAGGCGAAGCCGCCGTCGCCGGGCTCCGGCGCGGCCGGGGCGGCGGCGGCGCTGCACATCCACGGGAGCCACCGGCGGTGGGCGGCGCCGCTGCTGGCGTCGGTGCTCCTCTCCTCGCTCCTCATCTCGGCCTCCCTCTTCTTCTCCTCCTCCCGGGCGCTGCTGCTCTCCTTCTCGCCGCTCCCGTCCGCGGCCTCCGCCGAGCCGCTCTTCGTCGAGGCCAAGCTCCGCCAGCAGATGCGCGCCGAGGAGCGCCCGCCGCGGGGCGCCGTGCCCAGGATCGCCTACCTCGTGTCCGGCTCGGCCGGGGACGGGGCCGCGCTGCGCCGGACGCTCAGGGCGCTCTACCACCCGGGGAACACCTACGTCGTGCACCTCGACCTCGAGGCCCCCGCGGCGGAGCGCGCCGAGCTGGCCGCCGCCGTCAAGGCGGACCCCGTCTACGCCAGGTTCCGCAACGTCAGGGTCGTCACGAGGGCCAACCTCGTCACCTACCGGGGGCCGACCATGGTGGCCAACACGCTGCACGCGGCGGCCATCCTGCTGCGCGAGGGCGGGGAGTGGGACTGGTTCATCAACCTCTCCGCCTCCGACTATCCGCTCGTCACGCAGGACGGTAAGATGCGATCTGCTGACCGCCTCTCCTTTCAGAGGTAGTTGTAGTTCCGTGATTGGATTGGATTGGATCTATCCGTCGCGGGAAGATGCAACCTTTGATCTGTATTTTACCAAAGGCGCGATCTTTTTGCGTGCCGATTTGGGCGAAATCAATTCCAAGTTTGGATCACTCACTGTGGTGTCTGGCTGGGGATTTTGAAACTTGGCGTACAGCGTCTGCCTGGCTGCAAGTGTTTGCCAAACATGCGATTTTATACGCGGGCTTGGTGTTGCCAATTTGGAATGATGGGCTGAGATTAGTTTATGACATGTTTTTTGTTCCCAATTGGTCTGGGAATTTGGTAAGATTTGATTACTTTTGCCGCTTCTAGGTGGTATCAGGGGAAAGTCGCTCTTGGGGCGTATTTCTTTCTTTAAATAGAGCCTCTCACTGAGTCGCCTCTCTCTCTCTCTCTCTCTCTCTCTCTCTCTTGATTGCAATCATGTTTTGCGTCTTCCCTTTCGATTTACTACCGTTATGACGGATTCTTCTACTTGATCATGATGTGCAAACATTGTTGTTGTGATCCGATCAACATGTCTATTTGTTTGTCTGATTTGTCTCTCTATTGGCAGATCTGTTGCATGTGCTCTCCGAGTTGCCCAGGCAGCTTAACTTCATTGAGCATACCAGTGACATCGGATGGAAGGAGTAAGTTTACCGTTCGTCTAAAAGTTCTGTTATCTGTTCCCACGAGTTCTGCAGTTGCTGATTATGTGTTTCTGTAGGTACCAGCGGGCGAAGCCAGTCATCATCGACCCTGGGCTATACAGCCTGCAGAAGTCTGACGTTTTCTGGATAACAGAGAAAAGGAGTGTCCCAACCGCGTTCAAGCTCTTCACTGGTAAATACACCATCATCTTTCCTGAGAATTCTGAAACTAGCTCTCTGTCTAGTTATTGGTGTTTCTTTATTTTGCATATATATCATTTCTCACTTTATTTCACATACTCCCTCCATTCCAAATTATAAGGCCTATTGATTTTTCTAGATTCATAGTTTTTGCTACGCACCTAGATATATGTCAAGATACATAGTAAAAGCTATGAACCTAGAAATGCCAAAATGTCTTATAATTTGGGATGTAGGAAGTATTAATTACTTGCAACTAACAGCTTTCTTCGCCACTGTTGTCAATGCTTGATACAAGAAAGTAAACAGTTCAGCTGCACTTTAGAATACACTGTAGGATGGCTTCTGCTGCATCAGTTGTGAGAATGATCACTGTAGGATGGCTGTTGAATTAAGTTTGGTTGAGCAGGAACCATGATGTCAGTTCTTCTTTCAGGAGATAGTGTTGCCAGTATTTGACCAATCTGCCTGTTGGGATTTAATGCAAGGTTGAGAATTTGTAGACCGTTGCGGTTATCCTCTTGATTTAGGATTACGGTCTTGAATTGCTAGCGTGTCCCCATTACCAAGTAATTTGTGGGCAATCAATATTGTTTTGTATGGACTATCTCTGCACTGCCAGAATAGGTTGTTAGCAACCTAGCATTAAATGATTTGCTAGGAACAAATCATAAAACACTTCCATTACCATACCTCCAAGCAGGGAAAAAAAACTGCAGCATACTAGCAGTTGAGATAGCACTACTTAGCTTCATTTTAGCTGTCCCCTCTGATTTCACACTTAACCGAATTCAAAGTAAACGGCTCATAATTTAATATTTTATGGAGTGTTGGCAGTAATTTATGCTTGGTTGCAGAAGCCATTAGTGTTAATATGTGTGCTACTTTCCATTGATAAGAGTACCATGTTATGGTCTTTGCCGCCATGCTTTAATATTTTCTGGTCCTTGGCGATTTAGTATATCAATTGACTTTTCCTGCCCAATTTTGTTCTAGCTGTATATGTTTCCTCCCTTTGGACCTGTGATTATAAATGCTTGCGTTGCACAATTTTCAGGCTCAGCATGGATGATGCTTACTCATCAGTTTATTGAATACTGTATATGGGGATGGGATAATCTCCCAAGGACAGTCCTCATGTATTACGCCAATTTTCTTTCTTCACCAGAGGGTTACTTCCACACAGTCATCTGCAATGTCCCAGAGTTCCGCAACACCACAGTCAACCATGATCTGCATTTCATTTCTTGGGACAACCCACCAAAGCAACATCCTCATTATCTCACACTTGCTGACTTTGATGGTATGGTTAATAGTAACGCACCCTTTGCAAGGAAGTTCGGAAGAGAAGATTCTGTGCTGGACAAGATTGACCAGGAACTATTGGGTCGCCGGCCTGATGGATTCGTACCTGGTGGATGGACAGATATACTGAATACAACTGAGAAAGGGAAACCCTTCACTGTTGAGCGTGTGCAAGATCTCCGCCCAGGGCCTGGTGTGGACAGATTAAAGAAACTTGTCACAGGCTTGCTCACACAAGAAGGTTTTGATGACAAGCATTGCTTGTGAAACTCCCAGTAAGACAATTCTGGGGCAGTAGATTACACGGTCAAATTTGTGGGCATTGAGCCATTTGCTAGGAATGCCTACTAGCTGAAGCAGCAGCACATAGCGTCATGTACGCGTGGATGCAAGGATAAGATAGGTGCTCTTATAGACAACCGCTTGAGTTGAGTTACCGTACAGCAGGAGACCACGGATGTAGCAGGCGGAGATTATACAGAACTAGTAGCTCACTAGGTTATGTTAGATGATTATATCAGCCCCAACCATCAATAATGTTGGAATTTTTGACATATCTGCGCTGCAGGTTGTGCAACTGTGCAAGCTAGTCCATTCTTTGTCTGGAAGCCATGGCACCTGGTGTGAGACTTCGTTGTATTGACTAGTGGATATTTCTGGGTAAACTGATACATTTGATTGCACACATGTATTCTTTTACTCCATTTCCTCTTTGATGAGTATATATACCAAAAATGCTCGTGTTGTTTTCTTACCTGTATTTGGTACGCGCGTGTGGGCGGGCGGCCCTGTCGTCCAGTTTCGGTTAAGAGATACTCCGTAGTATTTTCTTCTTTATTTCTACTCAAACAGAACTCATTCATTTCACACTCCAGCATATACATTCCAATTTCTGAGGCACCTATTCACTGCTGGTCAGCAGTCTCCTGTCTCCTGGCTTCTGTTTGTATAGCTTCTTGCCAGTATTTCTCCAGCACGGCCTGCGGCGTCTCACCGCCGAATCTCCAGCTGCATTTCAACTAGGCTTTGAAGCGAGCAGCATGAACAGCAGTGGGTTAATTTATTGAACACGAGCATTATATTCATTCAACTTATAAAGTCTTATAACAGAACCACCATGTTTACAAATATCAACAGCAAAATTCCAATAAAACCAGGTCTAATACATCCTGAACATATCTAGCTAGGCACGTCTAATCTAAGGGCTAACAATACCAACATACGGCAGCTCTACAGACCCCATTTAAATCTTGCCGCCTTTTCTCTCCACTAGCTCAGTGGGCCTGACGTTCTTGGGGCCTTTCATCACCTGCAGCGTCTCACCATCGGCGCCGATCCTCACGGCGACGAGGTGCGAATTCACGCCGAACGGGAGCTCGTTCTTCTGTGCAGCGCCACCCAGTAGCCTCCCTTCCCGTCGGGCCTCACGTTGTCCGGGTACCCCGGCAGGTCCGCGAGCGTCTCCGACGTTCCCGCCTTGGGGCCCCGGAGCCAGTACCTGAGCAACTTACACGGGCCCGTGAGCGCGACGACGAGGTGGGTCCCGTCGGCGCTGACGGCGACGCCGTTCGGGTACGTCACGCCGGACTGGAGCACCGCCACGTCGCCGGTACGCGGGTCGTACCTCATGACGCGCCCCGTCGAGTCCCCCGTCGCTGTCACCATCTGGTGCTGCGACCGCCGGTACGTGCCGCTGCTGTCGGAGAAGTACACCTCGCCGGTGCGCTGGTCCACGTCCACCCCGTTGGTGAAGCGCAGCGGCTCCCCACCGGCCGACGTCGCCACCACCATCGCCTCCCCGCCGCCAGGGCCCACGCGCATCAGACCCATGTACCCGTCGGCGACGTAGAGCGTGCCGGAGCGACGGTGGAACCGCAGGCCCAGCGGCAGCCCGAACGAGCTCTCGGTGGCAACTGGCGGGAGCTCGGAGTCGGACACCGCCGCGCCGCAGCCGTTCTTGGCGTAGCTCGGGCTGTACGTGTACGTCGTCCAGCCGGAGACGGCAGAGCCGCTGCCGTTGCCGCCCCAGCGGAGGACGCGGCCGTCGGCGACGCTGACGTAGGGCCCGCCGCGGCGGCCGTCGAACGCCACGCTCTCCGGGCCGACTAGAGAGTCGGGCAGCTTCAGCCGCTGGACTTTGCTCGCGTCGATAGCCCTCGCTACGCCGGCGGCTGACGCGGCAGAGAGCAGCAGTAGCAGCAGCGACAGCGAGATCACCAACAGAGCCAGCACCTCCGACGTGCGGCATCCCATGGCGGCTGGTGCGTCGAGTGCCGCCTCAAGGTTTGTTTCTTGTTTGATCGGTCGTCCGATCACTGATTGATGCTCTGGTTTGGTGGAGCAGGGCGTGCCCGTCGGCCTCGCCTTTTATGGTGGCGATTCCAGCAGGTCCCAACTCCGAATCGACATCAGAGGCGTCCAACTCCGAATTTCATTGACCAAAGACGAACAAGCTCCAAAGTACCAGAAGGGAAGTGGACACCGAATCTGTTTCGGCAAGCGTATTTGATGCATAAACGATAATCACGAGAGAACAGAGGAAAACCAGTTTGTTATATGGGGGAGACATCTGAGGCGGCAATCTTTCAGTCGAAACAATGCCGTTGCAGCAGTTCTTGCCAGTTATGCTCAATTCTTTTTTTTTTCAGTTAAATCAACAAAGGCACTGCATTTCACCACACTAGTCCAGGAAACTCTTGAAGCACTTCTCCAATTTCTAAACAGACACACTACATGCTCCATGCACGGTTCTTTTTTTTTCTACGCCAGCTTAACGAGCTTCTTGCCAACATTCTTGCCGCGGAAGAGCGCGGCGAACGCGGACGGGACGCTCTCGAGCCCGTCGGAGACGTCCTCGAGCATGTGGACCTTGCCGTCCCGGACCCAACCGCCGATGACGGCGTTGAACTCGGCGAACTTGGGCAGGAAGTCCCAGGCGAAGAATCCCCGGATGGTGATGCGCTTGTAGATCACCTCCAGCAGGTCCGGCACCGCGCGCCGCGCGCCTTCGCCTGTGTACTCGGCGATGACGCCGCAGAGCGCCACCCGGCCGTAAGTGTTCATGTTCGCCAGCGCCGCCTCAAGCATCTCGACGCCCACGTTCTCGAAGTAGATGTCGATGCCGTCGGGGAAGTACCTGAACAAAATTCATGCATGGTCTGTGTCAGAGCAGACGTTCAGGTGACGACAACGAGCGCATACTGAACAGCGGCTGCACTGACCTCTTCAGGCTGATTTCAGGTGAGGCTCGTCTTTGTAGTTGAAAGCATCGTCGAATCCCAGCTTGTCTTTGAGCAGATCAACCTGTGAATTCATCCTAAGTTTCATAAGCAGCTGATTTCTAGCGTCTGACGATAAAAATTGAACGGTGGCTCGTGCATGTCTGGCTAAAATACTTGGCTGACACGTGTAGCTCGAAGGGACCTTGGCTTGTTCCTAGCCGACAGAATGCAAGAAACTGATGTGACGTGTTGGAGATGTGAGGGCATATACCTTGGCATTGGTCCCGGCGCACCCGACGACGTAGCAGCCGGCGAGCTTGCCGAACTGGCCGATACGAACACCTTCTCGCCCTTCACCGGCTTGCCCACCTCGAAGAGGCCGCCGTACGCGGTTATGCCGCTGGTTCCCAGCACGCTGATGTAGTGGGACAGGGGGAAGCCCGCGTCGTCGGCGGTGCCGGCGTCGGCGACCTTGGACATGAGCACGGCCGGGGACGGCTTGAACAGTGTGTAGTCCTCCCAACCGAGCACGCCGGCCACCACGTCGCCTGCCTTGTACTCCTCGCACGCCGACGCCACCACCTCGCCGGCTGCGTACGCCGCGATCCTCTTCACTCACAGACGATCAGAGATTAGAATAGATAAAAGAACAGAGAGTACGTGAGGGAGACGACGATCACCAACGACTCGCCGTCGCCCGCCGCTGCGGATTGGCTAGTACTAGTGGGCAGTGGCTGGCTTACCTGGCCGGGCAGGATGCCGTCGACGGCGCCGTGCGACGCGCTGCTCCGCTTCATGCGGTTGAGCTGGTACGGGTCGATGGACAGGTACAGGTTCCTGACGAGCACCTCGCCGGAGTCCGGCGCCCACCTCAGCGTCTCCTCCTTCACCTCGAAATCGTCCTCCGTCGGGGCACCCTCGATGTGGTGCCGGGTGGCGACGTACCTGTTCACCACCTCCATTGACGGCAGCAGCAGCAAGAACAACGAACAATGGCAGAAGACCCACCCAAGGCTGCCACCTGCCTGCCGGTGGCTGGTCGGTAGGACCGAAGCCAAGAACAAGTGAACAATGAATGGAACTCGAGGAAGTTGGGATTGGGAGGGACGACGACACGAACTGAGACGAGGGTCCTAAAATATACAGGGACGCCGGACGCCACCCGCTCCCGTCGAATCTTACGAGAGCAGCTTAGATGCCGACGGATGGCCTCCGGCGGAGATGCGGCTCTCCTCAGTTTTGTCATTACGTCGTGTATGATGCAATTTGGTATTTGTGCGTACGTACTGACCTTGGGGACGACAGCAATTGGTATGAAGTACTTGACCATAGGGACGATGGAGGACGATAGTATATATCTGGAATTCTGGAGGCTTCTGAGCCTATAGCATCGATACGAGCAAAGTATGCTGAGCGCACGGTCGCTCCAAAACGGATACACTACGCATGTTTTTGATTGTCAGGGCTCTTGCCACCGATTCTGTTGGTCATGAAGGTCCGGCTTGGTTGGCTTCCAAAACATGCCAAATCAAATATATGCCAAGGCAAATTTTGGTTGTTATTCGATTTGCTATACAAAACCTATCAATCTCTTACATTTAACAAATTTATGGTAATTTTTTTGTCCAACTTTTTTCCCCTAAATCTTTGGCACGACAAAATTTAGCCAAAAACTAATGAGCCCTGGGTCCATCCAGGGTATCTCATCGCAGCGGCAGCAGTATGTAGTGGCAGCGCCATCCACAGTATGCATGGCCATGGTGCCGTGCCATCCGATTCCATCACAACAGATCAACGACACACAGTCAGCGGCAGCGCTCAGCATTCACCCAACACTAGCAATTCAGTATGACACAGGCAATGGGAGGTTCATTTAACACTTGCCAACTTTTGATTGCAGGTAAATCGTACCTGGGGGAGGAACTCCCCCTCACAAATAATAAAGTTTTAACAGTCAAAGGATTATGTATTTACAGCGTTTGAGATTGGATCAGCAAACAATGTCAGATCAGGTGAATATATGGCGGAGAAGGCCTCCTGAGTAGGCGAATGACTTCTCCGTTTCCTCCAGACAGTGGTCCTTCTCCTCCCGAGACCAGCTCTGCAGAACCAGTACATGGAACATAATTTGCCATTTAGTTACAAAGCTTTGGTCCTTGCCCTGGGCCGGGAGAAAAGAGGCAGTGTTTAGTTCCAGGGACTTACTGAAGCGACTTCGTTAAGCTTGTTGCGGACGTTCTGCAGCAGCTGGGAGAGATTGCCCTCCCACTTGTAGAACTCCAGCTCTTTCTTGTTCAGAATCTTCTCAGAAACCTAAGATATCAGGAGCACATGATACTCTGTTAAATGCTACATCAGCAATAGACAAAGAAACATGGAATCATATTCATAACCGGAATTGCAACTGCAGCATCGACAAAGAAAAAAACACACACACAAGGAATCATGTTCAATAGAAAATGCATAAGCATGCTTGGCAGTTTGATGACATCAGACATGGAAACATCCTGAATGTCAATGCTGTGTAAATTATGTATATGCAAAAATAATGTTCTCAGAAGAGGGTGGTTCACCTTTTTTCCAATCATTCGGCCTCCAGCAGTATGAGCAAAGTACACGTTATAGAAATGGCAGATAAATGCCTGGGGGTCCTTCTCTGACAGCTCTTCCAGTAGAGAAGCGTATGTGGTGCCAGGGGGCGATGGTTCTGGAATTGTGTGGCCCTGTTGCCTGAACGATTCCAGATCCTTTTTGAGTGCCTCTGATCTCTCCAGCCCAGTATTCCGGAATTCTGCATCTGAAACACACACCACTAGAATGTCAACAAGCAGCATTGCAAATACTGGCGAAGCAATCGCCCATTAACTACTACTCCTTCCATTCCAAATTATAAGATGCATTAACTATATATCTAAGACAGTGTATATCTAAGTGCATAGCAAGAGCTACATATCTAGAAAAGCCAAATGTCTTATAATTTGAATTTGAGGGAGTATAAGATTACATTTGTACAGAAAGTATAGAAGTTTGTGAGCTGCTTCATTTGTCAATTGACACATCCACAGTATGCAATATTAGCAGCAGTTAAAGGTTCATATATGATTTTATTGCACCCTTTCCTGTGCTTCTTCAGTAAACATTATTGTTGCATTCTAACAAAGCACACAAATCAATGAAAAGAGATTGATGTGTCTAACAAGCCAATCTATAATGAAGAACTAGCACAAGAACACATGCAAACACAACATCATATGGTAATATGTGTACCGAACTGCCAATAGGAAAAAAAAGAAACATCAGCCATTCTAGTTTCTAGATCTAACAAGAGGAAGGGTACCAGGGCAGTGAGAAATTGGAATAGAATACTTGTATGATACTACCATTATATCTTATGCTTTACTTCCAGATAAACCATGTTAAGAGGGCAAATGCAGCTATAAGTACACCACAGACTACAACCATTTTTCCTACATGAGTGTTTAATCACATTAGGCCATGGTGCAACAGTATGCAACCATATCACAAACTGAACTGCAAAACAATAATATAAGAAAACAACCTTTTTTGCATGCCCTTGGCGTGATGGTTTTTGCAGATTATATCATTGTAACACAAATATTTCAAATTCAAGTGGTAATTAGACTTCATATATCATAACAAAGTAAGAAGGCCTTTAAACTAATTCCTAACAGTTGTGGTTGTGATGTTAATGCAACAGAGAGGAGGTAGCTACCTATCTAGATATAAATATTACAACGATAGAAAAACCATCAAAGAGGAATATGGGTAGATCAGACAATTATTCTTTTGAGCAAGTTGATCCATACATTGACCAAATTAGATGACCCAGAAAGAGAGGAACAAGTTCAGCAATAAATAACAATGTCCCAAAGATAGTGATTTTTATGTCCAGTTTGGGCGTACCCAGTGCCATAGGCTCCCGCACTGCAGGGTCTGGGGAAGGAAAAATAGCCAACAGCCTTTCCCGCACAAATGTACAAAGGCTGGGGCTTGAACCCTGGACCTCTTGGTCACAGGCTGGGGCTTTCCCGCACTGCGGGGTATGGGGAAGGGAAAATAGCCAACAACCTTTCCCGCACAAATGTGCAAAGGCTGGGGCTTGAACCTTGGACCTCTTGGTCACAGGCGGTAGATCAGACAATTATCTTTATGTCCAGTTTACACATACAAAATAGCAAACTGGAATTCAAATGAAATAGCACTCACCATACCAATATAAGTCCATTAGGTTTGTCCTAAGTCAATCTTCTTCAACTTCGGCCATCAATATTTCAAGTCTTATATAGGATTCACAATACAAGATCGATTTTATAACATTAATTTTGAGAAATACTTTAATAATATATTAATCTTGCATAGTAAACATATTTACAATTTAAGATATTAATGGTCAAAGTTAAACAAGCTTGACTTAGGACAAACCTAGATGGACTTATTTGTGCTTGGAGGAAATAGTTTCTAAGTAAAACTCTCTATACTGACTGAACAGACAAAGCAGCTGAATCTTCACAAAAGGGACAAAACAACAAGTCATTATTAGTTGAGTTCAAGCATAACTAACTTCTTCCTTGCAAGAATATGCAACCATCCATTTGCTTAAAAGTCGTTCTCTACCTATTATGTGGATGGTTGGACCAAACTCTTTTTACAACACTCAAATGTATAGCCAAAAAGAGAAATAAAACCACCAAGACAGTACAGCTCCATCCTTCGTGAAGCTACCCAGCCACTGCTACCTCACAGACATTGAACCTTCAGTTTACAATAAAATGAATTAAAGTTACAGCGGAAATTTCACTATCATTACTTTTTTACTTGCCATGCATAGAAAATAGATTTTATTGATCAATATGCTATTGTTCTCTTTTTATTGATCAATAGGCTATTCTCCTTTTTTCCTATAATAAAAACAAAGGAAAAATGTTGAGAACTCTATTTTTCTCTGGCCTCGAACCAATCAAATTTCACCGATTCAATAGAGGCACACGAAGCGCAACAGGCGCCATCCACTCATACTAGCATCGCGTCAGAGCCGCAACCTTTTTCCACCATCAAGAGTCAGGACAAACAGGGAAGGGAAAGTAAAGCGGATCACTCACACCACGGGACGGCAGCGCGTTCGACGATGTCTTCGAGCGTCTGGAAGACGAGCTTGCTGTCGACGAGGAACCGGAGGTAACCCTCGACGGAGGGCTCCCACTTGGCGACGGGGGGCGCCTCGGGCTCCTTCTCCCCCTCGCGGGCCTGGTCCTTGGTGTGGAGCTTCATCGCGACCGCCCGCATCTCCTCCACGAACGGCTTGCTCCCTTCCTCCCCGCTCGCCGCGGGCGCCATCTCCGCCGCCGCCGCCGCCGCGACCAGCCTCCTCTGCGCCGTCACCGCCGCGACAGACACCACCCCGATTACGGGCCGGGCCGCGACGGAGACGGAGACGGAGACGGAGAGTCTGTTCCACCTCCCGGACGAGACTCTAGCGGTGGCGGGCGCGAGCAGGGAGAGGGCGTTGGGCGCGGAGAGCGATGCCGGTGGGGGCGCCATGGCCGCGGTGCCTTATAGCGAGCGCCGAGCGCTGATGAGGCTAGGGTACCGTGCAGGGGACGCGAAGGCGCCGCTGACGAACGACAGCGACGGAGGACGGGTACTGTGGCGGTGGAGTGCGGTGTTGGTGTGGCGGCAAAGGCGTGCGGTGCGGGTGGGGAGAGCGACGAGCAGGGGAGGCGGGGTGGGAATAGAATAACCGGGGGAACGGATTGGAACGGCCGGCTGGGGAAGACGATGGCGGAAGAAAGGGAGGCGACGGTTACACTGACATGTGGAGCAAGAGATTTCTGTGGGTCCCGATGTCAGTGGCTACTCAGTGGATGAGAGAAGTAGCAGTAGCAAAGCTTTACAGGTTTTGCTTAGGCATTTGTCACTGACAACGGGCCCCATGGCCATGGGGGAGCCAATGGGTCTTCGCTACTTCACGTGACCGCGACCTGGGCGACCGTCTCGGCCATAACCTCATGTTTTTAGCAGTATTTTATCACTTATCGTTGGGCCCTTGGTCCATGCGGTAGAAATATAAAATAAAACCAGTATAAATCGATCTTTGTTGTTTGTTCCCTTGATAATCTACTCGTACTCCGTACATTACCACATATTATTATCACAAAGGCTACGGAATGAGAATTATATTAAAACTCGGCACAATTTACATCCTAAAATTACATATGAAAAAAAACTGAAAAATACACAATATTCTATCCAACCATCTTCTTCTTCGTCAATTCCATCCCTCGAACCAGTTTTTGGTTCCAATGAACCATTTTGTTTTTTATTCAACTAGGGGCATACATTTTTTTTCATTTATATCTAAGTAAAATGTCCCCCGTCCCTATCCCTTAAGAAAAATGGACATAATTTCACTTTAAAAAAAAAGAAAAAGGGGAATTTCCTGCTGAGATATCAGGTCGCATCAGCATCTCTCAAACACAAACATGCGCACAAGAGAGGTTTGCTTTCAGGCCATAGGAGTTTGGAAAATTTGTATGACGGATGGAGGATTAATTTCGGCGCCGTCACGCACTCAAGCAGTGAGCTTGAAAATCCTCACCTCAGTGTTTGAAGAGTTCTCAAAGTAATTTTGAAGGAATAAATTTCAAAGGAAAGAAATTGCATAATAGTACGTGTTTGGAGCAAAGGAGTTAAATTCCTTGTCAAAGGAAAGGAGACCATAGTAATGCTAAACATAGGAAATAAAATCCACTCTAACCCAAAGAAAAAAAAACTTTGCTCTCTCTTGATTCCCATGCTTGCTCGTGTATCTGTATTGTTCTTTTTTTCCTCCATTTCAAATAGCTCGAAGTATCCATTAATTCCCATAATTTTAGTTTTTCATATTCACTATATTGTATTCTTGTGTTTTGTTATACTCCTATATTTCATTATACTCCTATGTTTTATTATACCTCGAGGACACTAGCAAATTACCCTGGCCGTAAGTCCATCAGGGCAGGCCGGCAGCAGGCGGCCCAGCGTACACGTAACAGCCCTGGGATTCACTATGCTGCCGCTACTATACTTATGCTAGCAGCTTTGCTCGAATACGCAATGCGACGGAGACATACAGCTCGATAATCTCAAAGTTTCGTCAAATCTGGACGAAATATGTCAGTTTTTACTTATTCATTCACGTAGGGGGTGTACCTGCTTGCAGTTTTGATTACCCATAGCTCGTTAAACAAAGCAAGGATGGCCGCAGTGGAATCAAGGCAGGCACTGGCCAGAAAGCCGTAAAGGAGAGACATTCTTTTTTCTAAATTTTCTTTTACGGTAGGCGTGCGTGCTGATTTGTTAATAATCTGGCGTTACGTTTTGTGGTGTGTTCTAGGTTGCTCAGTTGCTTCCATCATTGCGTGCGAATGTGGAAAATACTCCGTGGATGATGGCGACTCACGAAAGCCGTGGATAAGGGTGGCCCGGCCGGTGAACGTAACTGTTTGGCCAGTCTCGTGACGGGACATAAAAGATGATGGGTGTAGGTACCACGTACAACTAGTAGCAGAAAACGATGCTAACAGGCACTCAAAATAGGAGAGATGATAGGAGGGAGGGAGGTCAAATCGGGAGGGAGTATATTAGGATGGATGCTTTAGAGTATCTTCAAAAGTCTTTATAAAATTTGAAATCGAAGGGACTATGTAGAAATTTGTGTGATCCGTTTTGCTATATTACACTTGCAAACAAAGTTAGAATGAACCCTTGGTCACTTATGTATCACGAACCAAACCTGGTGTAATGCTTCTGTAAGTGTATCTTGGCCAGCTCACTAAGCTCCTGCACTTTTTTATGTGGTGCATTGGGATTTGTTTGTTTGATTGTTAGGCTATGATTGTGTCGGTTAAATTCAATTTTCTATAACTTCAATCAATTTCCAAAAGCTAAGGGTAAAAAGCTTTATCTCTGTCCCCTCTTATATGTTTTATAAAAATCTGACCGCTAAAGAAGCCCAACAATCTTTTTCGTTAGAGAAGGACCTACCAATGTTTGAAAAGATCGTTCAAAATGTTTTATGACATGTGTCTATGATATGATCTTTAGTCACTAACTCACAATTGAAATTTTGAACTTGTTTTTAAATACTTTTAATTTAATTTAAAATTAAATCTATTTTTAAGCCTGCACTTTATTAAGAAGCTTTATATATGACTTTATAAGAAATACATGAGAAAATAGTACTTTCAGAAACAAGAATTAAATAAAATTTCTATATTCTTAATACTAAATAATGAAACAGGTTGTCCTTGGTTTTTCAAATGTTTTTGAAAAATCAAAAGTTCTTTTTTGAGGTCTTAGACATATCAACGGAACAGATTAATAAAAAAAAAAAATCCTTTGGGAGAACAACCTTTGCTCATATGCTGAAGAGTAACTTTTGGTTTTCGTCACTCAAAAAAAAAACTACCTCGTCACTCATAACAGGCCACATTATATTATTCTTCTTTTTAAAATGGACAATAAAAGTTTTGTCGTGAGTTTATTAGACGATAGAAAATCAAAAAATAAAAAAAAAGATTTTTACAGGACACAGTTCAACCAGGACCTTGACACCGACTCTTCCTCCCAACCTAATAGAAATTAGAAAACCCAAACAACTGAACAGAAAACCACTTAAAGAAAAAACACGGCTCTAGAAATAAAGACAAGTCCATGGGCTATCAAGGAGATCGACAAGCGCAGGAGGGTCTTCCTGTGGACGGGCACGGAGTCGGTCTCGGGAGGGAAATGCAAGGTGGCCTGGACCGTGGCTCTCCTAGGGACCTGGGCGCCCTCGGCCTACCCGACCTTAGGACCATGGGGTTCGCATTTTGACTCAGGTGGGAGTGGCTACGTCGAACCAACCCGTCCGCCTCATGGGCAGGTCTACCCTGTAAGCCTGAAGCCGTGGTAGACGCTATGTTCCGAGCGTCGGTCAGAGTGGAGGTCGGCGACGGCTTGCTGGCACGTTTCTGGACGGACGCCTGGCTTCCTGCAGGCCCAATTTGCCGCACGGCCCCGGCCCTTTTCCAAGCGGTGGGTCGTTGGTGTAGGGGACGGATGGCCCATGATGCGCTCTCCAACGAGCAATGGACGCGGGACATCACCGGCGCACGCACTGCAGTTGTTCTCACGGAGTACGTCTTCCTTTGGGAGACGCTGCAGGAGGTCGTGTTGCAGCCGAGCGTCCCGGACCGGTTCATCTGGAAATGGACCGCTGACGGCGACTACTTCGCGGCTTCCGCCTACCGCGTGTTCTTCCTCGGAGTCTCGGAGCTTGAGGGGGTGAGGGAGGTATGGCGTGCTCCCACGCCGCCGCGGATCAAATTGTTCTTTTGGCTAGCACTGTGTGGCCGTCTGTGGACCGCGGAGCGGAGGATGCGCCATGGCCTTCAAGCTCACGCGACATGCGTGCTCTACGGGCAGGAGGACGAGACCACAGACCACCTTCTAGTCTCCTGTGTATTCGCGAGGGAGATTTGGTTCCGCATTCTACAGCTCATCGATCTTCACCGGCTCGCACCAGACACCTCGGCCACGGTGAGTGCGTGGTGGCTCTGGGCGCAATCGCACATCCCGGGGGCCTTGTGGCGAGGTTTTGACGCCCTGGTGCTCTTGGTCTCTTGGGAGATCTGGAAAGAGCGCAACCGCAGAACCTTCCAAGAGATCGACGAATCGACGATGCAGGTGCTCCGGAGAATTCGGGCTGAGGGGGAGGCCTGGATTGAGGCGGGCTTCAGCAAGCTCGCCCCGCTCTTCGCGTTTGTGGGATAGGCTAGCCTCCGTCAGTGCAGTAGCGTAATTAGTTTTCCTTGTTAGTACAACCGTTCTGCTCCGCCGTTTGAGCCGGTGCCTTCTGTTTACGTGCGTCGCTTGCCGTGGCCACAGGCATCTCGCCGCTGGCCGCGGTCAGCTTTGTATCAACATTCTAATTTTCCCTTAAAGCAATACGGGTCAGTGGTCCGTTCTCGAAAAAAAAAAGAAATAAAGATAAGTAATTTTCATAAGAATATGATGGAATATGCAATATGCATATTTTTCGTACTGATCCGCAAGCCTTTCTCCTATAACAAGAAAATATTTTTTTTTTACCAGATCCGAGCCGGATTGTCCATGCGCCCTGGGCCTAGAAAGCCTGATTAATTAGGAAGAAGAAGAAACATCCTTTGTCGACCACACTCCATGACCTCCAACCCAACCTCGGCGTACCCCTTCTCCTCGGCCTGCCTCACGACATCCTCCTGCAAGTCTACGAGCCAATTGGTCTGAGCATCCAGCTTCATGATAACCTCTCTTGAACGGACGCTTCTTTAGCCTCTCGACGACAGCATCCGGCAAAATCTCGATCCTGGTGGCCCCGGCACCAGCAGCCGGCTTCTTCGCCTCTGCCTCCGCCATGGCCGCTCTCACCGGTTCCTCTCTTGAAGACCCCAAACCAATCTCGAGCTGATTGATCGCCAATTCGCGGGCTCGATTGCTACTGTTTCGGTGCAGGGAGCCAGGGGCCGGTGTCGGTTTATATAATCCGACGATTCTTTCCCGCAATTAATCCCTGAGAAATCCCGGTTCTTTCCTTGCTTCCCGGCCCAGGACTCTGCCTTCCGACTCGGATGCGTCATCCCCTTGTTGGGCCGCCACCGCCCGCGCCGTTGCCCGTCGGGGCCTGCCGCCTGCCTCCGCTCCGCGCGGTCCGGAGCGGGAAGCCATGGTCAGTCAGCTGACCGCTGACAAGAGGCACCAACTGCTTGTTCTGCTTCCTCGTCCCCCTTGTTTCTGATGAGTTTCAGGCGGGTACGTACAGTCATGGACGCGGTAGCGCGGCCGGCGACGTTAAGCGTCTACAAGGCGGCACGGCGCATCAAGCGGCAGGTGAGCACGCTGTACCTCGCGCTGCGGAGCGTCGGCGCTGTAGCCCTCGCTGTCAATGGTGGCCAACCTCCGCTGCGGCCTCTGGTACTCCCTGCCCCGTGCCTTCGCCGCCACCTCGGATGGCCATGCGCCCACGCCGGGTGCTGGTCCTTCTCCACTGCCCGCCTCAATCTCCACGTCGCCTTCTCGCTGCGGAGAGAGAGAGAGAGCGCGAATAATGATGTAGTAGTTGATTCAACAAGGAGAGGGAAACGATTCCCTGATAGCATGTCATCCATTTGGTGCTCTGTCCTGAACCGATTGAGAGGCATTTGGCTGCGGGCTATCTACAAAAGACGTCCAAGTGAATATCAAGTGCCGTCTAGAATGGAGATTCTAAAAATATCTCTGACGATTTCCAATCCAGTCCGCACCATCACTAGACTCCTATCCACCAATTCGTTTTAGTGGCGTGCAAGTTAGTATCAACTCGCAGGCGCAGCTTGCTAGTACCTAAGCTAGTGCAATGTTTGTGCAGTGATGCAGTACTGCAGGCCGCATTCAGGTCACTATCTTCCCGGAGCAAGAGATGATGAAGAGTTTTTTTTTTTTTTTTAAATAAATTTTACCATAGATGATGAAGAGACTTGGGTGCGTGGTCTAACTTCTACCTTATTCCGGAAACATTCACATGACCTTCTTGATGCTGGACCATAGTATCATTGTAAACAGTTAGTTGCAGATATTGTTGAAAAAGTAGCTAGGGTGTCCCATGCGTGCACAGTGAGGTGAACATTCTCCTCAAATTACATCTAAGTCTTTGAAGAGCCTTAATGGTACCAAATGCATTGATGATCAGATAAGTGGGGATCCTTGTACCATTACAATGGATGCACAATGTTCTAGTAATGGTCTTCTACTCCTTTGGATTGGAACATTGAACCTTGCAGTATACTTTCCAAGTTGGAGGGTGTGGACTGCTTACTGTACTGTAACAGGAAGCCAAAGGAACTTTCTACCTCATCAGAAAAATTCTTACCTTGGGCTATCAATTGTGGGTTCAAAGGATGACCGATTTTCATTGATGAGAATCATTCCAAATGCATTTTACTTTGCCAAGAAGAATTGATTGGGGGAGAAAAATATAGTGTGCTGTCAGAATGGAGAAGATATAAGTATTTTGTGGCCTTGGCAATAATTACCTTATTATCCGATGATAACGGTAAGCATAATAATGTTGCTTCCTTTCGGAAACTGGTACACGAGGATTTGGGCTCTTCCCCGCGGATGCACTTTTGTTATGCCGTGTCAAGAAACGTAATGATGCATGTTCTGGATTTGTTGATGAGTAGTTGTGCCCTCAGGTCCTACTTTCTTCCGTCTATACTTTAAGTATGTCAAGTAAGATTGCATCATGAATTAATAACTAATTATTCCTTAAAAAGGCCGTATAATTGGTGATATCCCACCACGAGGCTTCAGTCCTGTGTCAGTATTGTGTGTTTTTTTAACCTGAACAATTAGCGTGTGCATATGAAATTGTTTTCTTCAGAAGATACTAGCAAAACATGCCTGTGCGTTGCATTACATAAAATTTATTGCCATCTACGTGTTGTGCGTTGTAAAGAGACGTATTATGGGTCAACTAAAGTTGTCTGGTTTAGTTGGGCCAACCTCGGTTTTGTTAAATATCATGCCATTAAATATCAAGGCTCAAAATAAATAGAGGTCCAATAAAGTTAAATATCATGGCATTAAATATCAAGACCCATAATAAATGGAGGTCCAATAAAGAATTAACCCCTCATGCGAGTCGCAACATGTCCGTGTGTTGCATGGTTAAAATTTATTTTAAGAAATTAAGTTGTAGAAAAAGCAATGAACTTGCATAGTGCATTTTCGTGTGTCGACGGATCAAATATACACATATGATTGGCTTTAATATGATGTTCTTGATTAAGGCTCTAATTTGTGACACCTTGGACAACACCTCAAAATCCACGTCCCTTGAGCGGTGGATAAGCACGAAGACATTGTTCGTAGAGGCGACCAGGTGGCCGGGGACGCAGTCGATGGCATCATCTTCATCGATAGGCGGTGGCCAGATAATGTGTTTATATGACTCAATATTGTCCTCTGTAGATTATTTTGATGCACCGTATCAACTTCCATAACTTCTTTGTCGATGCATTAATATTGGTTTGTCCGGCAATGATTATGACGAGAGATCTTTCTTTATTTTTCAATGACAGCCCTCGTTAGGAATTACATACTGTTCAACATTTTGATTCATAAAATAATTAGTTATACCATTGACTAATTTATATTCTGTTTTTATCAAAACTACACGGATGGTGTAAATCTTCCTCCTCAAAACTTATTGCAAAAAAAAACATAATAAGAGTTGAAAAATATGGGTTATGCACCAAGCTTGTCTTGAACAGAAATCGAACATCAAAAAGTTAGTAAAGGCTTCGGGGGACATTGAGACGAGGACATTCTTTGCGTATTCTAGGTCATAATAAGTGTTGAAAAATATGGGTTATGCACCAGGTTTGTCTTAGAGAGAAATCGAATGTCAAAAAGTTAGTAAAGGCTCGTAGGACACTTATTCTAGGTTTGCCTCTAGCTCGTTCTTGTTCATCGTTGAACCTATATGCATTCAATATATACAAATATGATAAACACATTTATAGACAAAATATAACCTAACTATATTCATAATATATATGGATAGATTATTTTTTTAAACTAACAAAATTGGTTTGATATTTTTCTGGTTTTTCTATGATTTTTGATGAATTTTGCAATATCTTAGACATTTTGCATCAGGAACCCATACTATTTCAAAAATTATTAAAGCTCTTTTACTATTTCTTTGTCTTTTTTATTTTTACATTTGGAACCCTATATAATTTATTATTTTCTTCCTCACTCTAATTTGTGTTTGTATCATTACTATGTTCCCTGGCGTGAAAAGGTATAGACCCGATACGGCATACCGAGCGGACAATTTTTTTTTTGGGCGGACTGAAATTTTGGGCTTTTATTAGCAGGGATAGATGTGCATATGAAATTATTGTCCGCATATGAATTTTTTTTTTGTGAGGAGTCCGCATATGAAATTACCTTCAAGTGGCCATTTCTAAAAGAATATGAATTGTTGCAGTTGTTCTTTTCATCCTCTGCAAACTTTAAGGAGACATGACTTCAACTCTATTGTGAAGATTGTTCAGCAGTGAGCTGCTCCTGTGGCAACCATTTAGTAGTATGCAGAATGTGCCGAGTTTTACACTGATGAGTTCAGACAATTTCACTTGAATCCAATTCCACGGTGTCCACTGTATCGTATTTTGTTAAAATGGCTTCTTGTATGAGTACAATGCATGTGCATTGGCCTAGATGGTTAAATAATTTTGGTTTAGTGTTACGGTAATAATATTGTGCGATCATAATCATGGGGATTCCTTGGCTATGTGTATGGTGATATGGTCCTGGTGGCTGGTTTATACATGTTCTGGTTGTTTTCCTTTTAGCCACAAAGATGTGATGGACATGGAAGGTCACTATGGTCAGATGGAACCAAAAACTGTGCGCAGCTGCATGTGAGCCTAAAAAATGGAGGCCTTGAAAACCAGTGCTCATCAGCAGACATTTGGCATCACAGACTTCTCAGCCTTTGTTTATCTTATATGTGATTACAATTTACAAGTTCTTCACACGGATATGAACAATTGTCTTGATCCCTGAATCTAAGATTCCAATCTATGGCGTGATCGTGGCTGTCACCACAGTCGTTTCTACTCTGCAGTTTCTTAGGACAAATTCTATATATCGAAACATCATCTAGAAACATGGATGTTCTGAGAAATGAATATGAGTTTAAAATTTCCAATTATCTTTTTTGCGAAACATCGTCTTCGATTATTGGAATCGGGATCACATAAATTAAGCACACCAATTTTTCTTTTTTTGACAACTAAGCACACCAATTCAGTCTACTTTCATAGTTTCATGCATGTCATAAGTTCTTTACTTTTGAAAATGTGTATCCATTCTAATTTTAACATTTCCTCTGGTGGTATGGCAAATGGCATGGCAAGCGTGCTGATTTTTGCAGCCTGCAGACCTATGGGGGCAGGGGTAGCTGACTAGCCGGTGACGAGGCGAGCGGCCCTGCCTGCAGCAAAGGTAGTTGAGCAGGGCTTGCTAACAAGGTAATATATTACATGGAGCCACATCAATATGAGGGTATTTTGATTTACTTCCTTCTTTAACTTCTGAACTGTACATCTATGTATTGGCTTCCTTCTTCGATTCCTATTCTATAGCTGTCACAGAGTATAACTTTGCTATTTGGAATATGACTTTGCTTTTAGAAGTTTCTATTTCATATTAATTTTTCCACTATGGGTATAGGTTCCTCAAGAATTTTAATTGCTAGAATACTACGTGGTTGCATCAATTTTCATTATGCCTAAAATAGCAGTTGTCTACGAACAGAGACTAAGCTGCTATGAAATTGTCGTGCTAAATAAGAAAACATCTCCGGTCCAAATATGAATAGTAGATGTTCTTTAGATGCAAAGATAGATATTTATATTTCTCTATTCCCATGAAAGAAACTGAATTCTTGTTTCTAATGGGTTGTTGGAAAATAAAATAAGGTCGCTCCGTTGCAGAGGTTGAAGCATCTCTGTAGCTTGTTGTGGTCAATGAAAAGTAAGCACATGAAGATAGAAGCAGCAGCTGCTGCTCAAGGCTCCTTGCACCATGCATTGGTGAGTGCAGGTAGCAAATTAGTTCATGTATGGAACTATAAATGGTACAAAACTATATTCGGAAATAAAAATGCATTTTAGCGAAAAAAGGCATATCCTGGAACAGGATGAAAAAAAATAACGCTGGATGCCAAATCATAGTTCAGGCATTCAAATGCTTCTTTTTTTTTCCTCGAAAAACATTCAAATGCTTCTCAAGGGTTGCATTTATGAAAGATACAACGACAGTAGCTGGTGAGGTAGCAAAATTATGGATTTTCTCTAGGATCATAATAATGTATTGATTAACATTATATTCCAAGCTCAAAAGTTATCACAACAATAACATATCTAATAACCAGACCATATCCTGCAATGTAAATCTGGTCAAATTTACTCATTTACATTTGCTAATAACCAGACCATCTCTAGCATTGTAAATTTTGTCAAATTTACTTCTTTATCTGGTCATTTTGGTTTAATACTAATAATGGCCAGCGCTGTTGTTTCAGGAGTGACATCACTTTTAAGTCAATTGTCTTTTTTGCCGAGAGCCGGCCCCGCGTCGCTCCGCATGCTGGGCGACATGGGTGGCAACAAACCCTACCACCGCCGCCTCTTCTCCATCCCTTCTTGCGTCGCACCTCCGCAGAGTGGATCGTCAGCATGGCTGCGCGGCATACCGGGATGGCGGGGCCGTGGCTTCTTCGGTGGTGGATGTAGTGGGGTGGCGTGGCACTCCAAGGCGCAGGTCCGCGGTGGGCCAGAGGGCCAGATCGGGTGGCGGTCAGGCCATGGCCGGCCTCGGTTCTGGTGTGCATGGCGAGTTCGGAGGTTGGCGACGACGGGAGGCACCAGTGGCCAACCGGATTCGCCCTCTTGGGATTGGATTTGGGGCATTGAGGCCAGATCTCCCTCCAGCAGCTATACTTCGCGGCAGTGGGCCGATCTCAGTAAGGTCACCGTCGCCCGTGGCTGAGCGGTCTGCTACCTGACGGAGGCTCTGGTCCTGCGATGGACAGGGGTGAAAACCCTGCTCTTTCGGCTGACGGTGGTGGCGTACCCGCGTTATCACCTCCATGGAGGCGTCGTCTTCGTAGTCCGTCAACGGATTGCCAGGGCAGCAATCGGGGTCCGGCCATGTTGCCGTTTGGGCAGGGGACGATGAAGTTTCAAGACGGAGGTGCCAATCGAGGCGTAACGGCTCGGCTAATGGTGTGCAATGGCTGTTCTTCCATGTTCGGGGGATCTCCGGGTGAAAACTCATCTCCAGTGTTTTTGGTGGGGCGATGAAGGTATCTGTGGATGTCAATCTTCTCATTGGAGACGTCACTTTTGGAAGACCTCTTGAACAGTCGCTCCCATGCATTTGCACCAGAGCTACATGTTGTTGCCTAGTTTCAATGCTCGTGTCTTCAATGGTGGCCGATGTCCGACGATCTCTCCGTATCCTTTCTTGGTCTGACAGATGTGTGGCGACATTGTATCGACATTGGTGGTCTTATTCTTGAGGAGTGGACATCAAGTAGCAAATCATGTGTCATGTAGGACTAGTCGAGCCCTTGTTAGGGATGTAATTTCTTCCATCAATTTTTGTTTTTTAATTTCCTGTTGTAATAATTTGGCCTGATGCATTCTCGTGAGAGGATGACTAAAGTCGGAAATATAATTTCCTTTGTCTAAGAAAAAGCTAAGAGGGACACAAGGAGACATTTTCTTTCAATAAAAAAGTATTTTATGTTCCAATAGGACAACTAAACAGTTTTGCTTCATATTTACTTGGCACAAGACAAGCGTCAATGGCTATGCTAAGTTTGTTCCTCAGTTAACTTTTGAGACGTAGACCTGCATTGTTAATCATGGTGTATGCAGTAATCTTATTTATTTGTTAAACCGGAAGTTGCAGGTTTGAGTTCCTCGGATGCTGAAGAAAGGAGAGGGGTTGTGCTAACTTTTAGAGATAGCATTTTCGTCTGCGTTTTTGTGACTCTGCTTGCTTGTGCAATATTCTCGCTTTCTTTCCTATGCCATCAGATTGGTGGATGGTTTCTTTTTTCCTTGTTTTATTGTATCAGTTTATTGTTGATACCCAGATGACAAAATGATAATGTGTTTTCTAAATGTAGTCATGAGATTTCAAGCTGTTGAACTATGTTGAGATAAGCAAGAGCATCAAAAAGATCATTTGGAATATCAAAGGCGTCATCGCCAGCTTCATCATACAAGCGCTTTGCCTCCTACACTGCAAGGGTAAAAGGAGTAGTGCTTATAAAGTGTTTCGATCTATGTGTTCGTGACATCTTCTAATAAGCATATAATGTAGATGTGTTTAGACAATAATTTAGTATTTTTACCACAAATTATCACGTTGTAATCATTGACAATACACAATGCATCTCTAGCTAAGAGCTTATGATATTTTATTTGTTTTAGAAGAAAAAACAATGTATAAGCTTGAATAAACAACTCTGTTTAATGTCTTACAGTTTGGCTGAAGTGACTTTGATTAGAATAAAATTGAGGTATCAAGCATTAGATTGACTAATTTTGTACCTAGCTATAGCCAGATATGTGTTTAGGCCTAATCCAAACAACCAACTGACCAGCTAGAGTTTATGTTGTTGAGAAAGATTACTATAAAATATATTTGTAATAGCACAAGGTTAAAGATGTTAACTAAAACAACTTAAATAAAACAACCTAGTTATATGACAGTGAAAAATCCGATGCTAACCTATGTTCTAGATATAACTGTTGTTCTATTGTGTAACACAACAAGTCTGAAAAAAATGTTGGTTTCTATCTAGGCAAGCCTTCTCGTGTCTAAGCCTTTAAGGGCGGCTGTGGTTAGTGCTCGTCCAGGCCAGGACCCGGTGTCAGTTTATATTCCCTCAAGCCTTGACGCTGGTTGTTTCCTTCTCGGGTCCTTGACTCTGCCTTCAGAAGTTCAGATTCCGATCCGCTCCTCCTCGCCGTTGATCAATGTGGTACGGATGCGGCAACCGGCATCCTGATGTGCCAATTGGAGTTGGACCGGCCCAACCAATTAACTCTCCTGACGTGCGGGCCCTGTGTCATGTCCTCCGCTTCCACCGCTCGCGCGGGCCGCCGCGGACCGGCACTATGGGCACCAGGCGTGGCGATGTGGTGTGGCGACTGGCTTCCCACCGAGCACGGTCCCATTCCATCTCAAGCAAACCATGCCCAGCGCCAGTGGCCGCGCGGTCCGCAGCGGGAAGCGCAGCGGATTCTGCGCTGGTCGCTGACAAGGGGTCCAACTGCTTCTTCTCCGTTCTCCTTCCTCCACGAAGGTTCAGTACCGAGCCAGAGTTTTTTTTTTTTAATAACCTGAACGATTAGCATGTGAACATATCATCATTCTCTTGGGTGCCCGTTTCTAAAAGCATATGAATTTGCCATAGCGAGTACATCCTCTGCAAACTTTGGGGCGCCTGACTTCCACTCTATCGTGAAGATTGTTCAGCAGTGAGCTGTTCCTGACCATCATTTAGCTGTATGAAGAATGTGCTGAGCTTTACAATGATGATTTCAGACAATTTTACTTGAATCCAATTCGACAGTGCAAATTTGCAATGTGAAATGTCAAGGATATTCATGGGCACTCATTGTGGTTTGCTCTATACTCGTTTGGTAAAAATATAGACGAATCGTGTCTGACTATATCATGTTTTGTTAAAATAGCATCTATATGAATACAATGCATGTTCGTGGGCTTAGATGGTTCAAATAATTTTGCTTCAGTGTTACAGTAATAATATTATGCGATCATCATCATGCATTCCACGTGGGTGAAGGCCTGAAAACCGTCGGTAAAGCCTTTGTCGACTGCATTTCACGTGAGCAGTCGACAAAGGGTTGTCGGCAAAGAATGCCTCGACAAAGAAATCTTTGCCGACTGCCACCTGAAAAGCAGTCGGCAAAGACTTTGCCGATTGCCAAGCCAACACTCGGCAAAGAAGCGGCCATCGTCATCTGACGGTCTCTTTGGCGAGTGCTGACATGGCAGTCGGCAAAGATGTTTTATTTTTTTCAAAAAGTCTTTGCCTAGTGCTGCCCTAGCACTCGGTAAAGAACTTTTATTTATTTATTTTTAAAAACAATCTTTGCCGAGTGCCTGCGCCGGCACTTGGCAAAGCTGGTGCTGTTCACGTGGTAGTGTCCAGCTTTGTCGAGTGCCGTGGCACTCGGCAAAGCTGGATTTTTTTTCATATATTTCACAGCAGGCAAATCATATATATATATATATACATATATAACACAGATCCATATATAAAGCACAAATCCACGTATATATCACATGCCATAACAAATCCGAGAGCCTGCATGCCATAACAAATCCATCCACATCAAGTCCAACCACTACTGGAAACTAAAAATTTCCTGTCAGTACAAAACTGACAGGGAAATGGCGTATAACGACAGAAAAATTAGAAAATCAATTTTTCTGTCGGTATACCGACAGAAAAATACCGACAAAAGTAAAGCGACAGGGAAATGCTATTTTTCTATCGGTATTTTATTTTCCCTGTCGGTGAAAGATTTCTCTGTCCGGATAACGTCGACAGAAAAATTTCATAACCACCGATAGGAAAATTCTGAGCAACCAGTTCTGGAAACCCATATAACCGACAGAAAAATATAAATACACCGACAGAAAAAAAATCAATTTCTATCCGTACTTTTATATTGAATCCAAATAATAATCTTAAATTAGACTTGGAACCATTTTTATTGACAAATTCAGGGAAGAGATCATTGTTCACAAGGCACACATGGCTGGCTTCAAATGTCAAGTGCAAACAATCAATCCATGTTGATATATTATCAAGCCAAAATGTCAACAACGGTTACAAATATCATTAGTAGATTCGCACAAACCAACTTTGCCAGAAAACAGTAACAGTCTACTCTAATATTGTCACACCCGGTTTTAAGGACAAAACCAGATATACACCATATGTGAGTCTTAAAGGACAAATCTCACATATAGCTACAAATAGTATCAATTACAATACTTTAAATATAACGTACACAATATATAAAAGATCACCTATTGAATAATCAGCGGAAGACGACTTCAAACTTTAGGTGTAGACTTCACTTCACTGGATCCAACTGACTGGTTGATCACAAGCCTAACACTCATCGCCATAGCTCTTATTCCAAACTTCATCTGTTACCCATCCGGGATTTTCTAAAATTAAAAGTAAAGCAAGCGTAAGTACACAACCATACTCAGTAAGCATAACATGGGTTAATGAGGCTCAATTAAGCTGACACTGTTTGACTGTATTTAGCTTTTATAAGTTAATCAAGTTGACTAATTAATTAGCATCAAGGTAGCAAATATTTCCCCCAAATCCATCATGATCATGGTAACATAAATGAATAGTAAATTTAACAGTAGTTAAATGAATATTTTAACATAGCATGAGAGATCATTGAAGTAGAGATTTCAAGGCCACTCGTGTCCTTGAGCAAGGCTAGTATACTAGTTTATTAAACTCTGCACAGAGGTATACACTTTCACTGTGAGTCGTGATTGCCCATATGCCAGGGTTTGCAACTCCCAAAACTCTTCCAAGGAGAGCAGGCAGGGTACACTATGAAGCCTTACAAAAGATTGTCTAACAAGTTAGAGTCGCTAAGGTTTCTGCGCCTACTGATGTAGTATCCCCCCTTCTAGATGAGACACAACCACAGCCTATACACATGTAGACAGGGGTCCAACTACGCCCAACCCGGACACACCCCTCTTGCGCCAATAAGGGTACCGCTAACAAGCTAGAAAAGAGCTTCACACTGAGCTAAAGCCAGAGCTATATAGCCCTCACAGCTGTACTATCAATCCCGGAGGTTCTTGTACAGACTAGCCCTCATATGGTTAAAAGTCATTATTACTGTTCATGACACCGATACTCATCAAGTCACAAGATCATGATGTTAATCAAGCACTAGCATCATAGCTACCCAATGCAACCCAAGGTATCAAGGAATCAAGATAGCAACATCTAGTTATAATCTCTAAGGTCAACAAGTAGACTCATGCATATGAAATATTATTTATAGTGAATAGGTAACAAAGAAGGTCCATGCTATACTTGCCTTAAGACTTGCTTTACACCCAAAGCAATGTGCTTAGAGAACATCATCTTTATCTTTCATTCTGCATCTTGCGATCTTCAACGCTCACAACGGTTTTTATTCTACTCGTAGCAAGCATTACAGACAGGAAACATACAAGCAACAAGAAAAAGAAACTAAGAACAATACACCACACAAGGTAAAACAACGTACTAAAAGAGAGCTATAGCTATGATCACAAGAAACGACTACCGAAAGGCTTTCCATTATAAAAGAAACAACTATCGAAAGGCTTTACATTATAAAAGAAACAACTATAAACTTTATTTACTTTATTTAAAGAAAAACATGAACAAGTTATTAACTCAGATTTCATAAAACCATAATTTATTTTAAAAACTAAGTTAAACTAATTATGTTTTATCCATAAACATATCTCACATTATTAAGATATTTAAACTTTACTTTGCAAACGACATAAACATACGAGAGCATCTATGGTCTATTACATGTAGCATATTTTAATCTAACCAAAACATAATTAGAAACACAAAGGTTAAGATTAATCAAATTAACATGCCATATAGACAAACATCAAGTTGCAACTAATCATATTTTGGTTTATAAACATCATCACCGTATTTATTAAGCAAGTTAACATTATCTTCTAAAAGAAAACACATATATAAAAGCATCTAATGATGTGCAACATGCCTTTATACTAAGCATAAACAAAAGCATATTTTAAGTTAGCAATTAAAGTTAACAACTAGGTACAATATAAAACCTATATTTCTTTTAGTTATAAAACTAATTATATGCATGCAAATCAATTTAATATTTAACTATATATAGAAAAACATGTGACATGGTGAAGATCGTATTTCACACAAAACTTAAAGTTGACACGTTCGTAGCACAAAGCGATCGGAAATAGAAACCGTAGTTTACTTTTATTTATAAAGCTATTAAATAATTATTAATCTAATTAATATTTAAATAAATAAATAAATTCACAACTAAATGACATGAAAACCACTAGCACTACTACGTAGGTCGCAACGATACGAAACCAACGCAACTTGAACGGATTGATTTGGATTAAAAACGAGAAAGTTATAGGCTTTTAAACTTGGTGGCAAAACTATAATTACGAGCATTACGAGAGTCTTCTACCTTTATGGTCTTCTTCTTCTGATTGAAGGAGATCGTGGCCTCCATGGCCACTTGGGGCTGCTTCTGGCGCAGGAAGGAAGGGGGGCCAGGCAGGGGGGCCTGTTGGCCTGTCGGTGGCGTGTTATCGCGCGGCGGCACATTCGGCCCACGCCCACGGGCAAGGCCGGCCATGGATGAACCTCGCCGGAAAAGAGAGATAGAGGATAGGGAAATAAAATTTATAATTTTAGGGGTTTTCAAACTAGGGACTCCCCTCAATTATAATTTTGATGACGCTCTGGCCAAGGGTTGATAGATATATATAGGACGGAGAACTCTCCACATCTTTATCAACTAGCAATATGGTACTAATTGATATTACGTCATCCATATTTTACTAATAGGCCTAATTAATCATTAAAGCCCACTACTAAATAAAGACATGGGCCTTTGGTCATTAGGAACATTGAGAGATTTTATTATATTCAGAATTAATTAATTTTATGGATAAAATAATTCTAAAAAAGTTCAGAATTGATTTTTAAGCCATAAAAAATAATCCGAAGGCTCCAAAAATTTGGAGAAAATTCTCAAAGACATTTTGGAACATAATAAACCTAAATAAAATATTTAGAGCTCATGGTGAGATAAATTGGAGCATCTAAAAATTAGATAATGCTCACAGAAGAGTGGGAACAAATTTCAGAATAAGCTAGAAAATACCCGCGAAGGATCGAACGACGTCTAAGTGTGTTCCGAGAACTAAGCATACTAAAAGCACAAAACTCAAGCAACAAGCAAGCATCACATTAACAAAACCCCGTCAATTAATTGTAGAATGTAGAAAAGTGTATTTTTGCGTGTTTTCTAATAACAACCTAAAAATGCAAATTTTGGGGTGTTACAAATATATATAAAATATTTAATTTTCTGCCACTGATTTACTTGCACAGCACATCTTTGCAAGGTTCATCCTTGTTTGAACAAAACCTGCAGAAGTATAAAGAAGATTTTCATCAGCAAGGTTTCATCCTGTTGAACAAAACCTACTGCCCAATGAATTTCTATGTAGCAAGCCCTTCATTAGCTGCTGCAGTGCTTACAATAGGTTTCACACTGGTAGTTCCTAAAGATGACCGTAAGTCTAACTAATAAACATCTCTTTGACAACAACCACACATCATTCTTTTATGAAGTGCTAGCCTAAATGATTGTGTTTGCATCAGGTTGCGTTAAAAGTAAATGTAATATGCAGAGAGGCAAAGACTCAGATCATAGGTAGTTCTTAACAAGGACTGTGGGTCTATAAGGAACATTTGTTTTGACAGGATTTGCAGAGATTTCCTTACCATTGGGTTAATATGTATGGATGTCTGTAGAAAATGCATCCACAAAGTATTCCATCTATAAAAGAGTAACCTACAAAAGTATGCAAGTAACAAAGTTAGGCCTTGTAGGGAACTGTAGCTGCAACTGACCAGATAATTGGCAAAAAAAATATTTAAATAAATAGAACACATAAATTTATTGTAACATTCAGACAGACACAAATCGCATATAGCAAGAGATAAAACAGCAAAGGGTAAAAGCACTGTTAAATTTGAAGGCATTTTACAAACTGGTGCAAACGGTAGAGCTTTACCGCCTGTAACCAAGAGGTCCATGGTTTAAGCCCTAGCCTCTGCATATTTATACAGGGATGACTGCTGGCTATTTTTTCTTTCCCAGACCCCGCAGTGCCAGAGCCTACGGCACTGGATACGCCCTTTTTTTTTTTTTCCAAACTAGTAGACTAAAAGCGAGAGAGGCAAGGTAACTAGCTAGATAAATTAAAGAAGAAGTCTGTCAAGTTAACTTACTTCTTTATCAACAGATAGCGCCATAGCGGCTTGGACAAATTCAGGCCCATATGCAGAATTTTTTGCTGCTGCTCTTATTTGACCTGATTCACCGTATAGTGAAGAAATATAGTCCACTGCATATAGAATAAATACATGCCTCAGATAGCCATTTTGTCAAGTTTGATGTACGTTTACAAATAATTCACGTTTTTTAGTTCCTTACTTCTCCCTACAGAAAACAAAATTACGCATAGGCTGGAGAAAGAAAAACAACATTGATAGCCGCATATAGTATTATGTTGATTACTCTAACTCATCAGGCCAAATAAATTATGAGAATAAACGACAACTACATTCATGTTGCAACTGTGTTTGCATTGCATTAGCCTATCAGCTAGGCGAGAGAGAATCGCTGACCTGCAGCATGGAAAGCGAGCGCTGCTGGATGCACGACACCACAGCATTCCTCGGGCGTGGAGGTGGGGTTGGCTCGACCAGGAACATGGAGACCACGCGAGGTAGCCGGATCTGCTGCCGTAGACTCGAAACGAGGTGGAGATGAGGTGAGTTTACCCCATCTGCCGTTGTCCTTGTCAGATCCGGGGGCGGGCGCGCGCTGCTGCCTGCGGCCTCGCCGTTATGCCGCTGTCGTCGCCCTAGCCTTGTGCGCCACCACTTGGAGCCAGCGGGAAGGGTGCTGCTGCTTGGTGACCGGAGGAGGCGGCGCCGCTTGGGGGTCGCGCCGTCATGGGGCGAGCGAGGCGAGAAGGAATCTGCCGCCTCACGGTGTCTCGAAGTGGAGGTGGCGGCGAACGGGTGGAGTGTGGCGCTAGGGTTTGGGGCGCCGGTTTTATACGTCTGCTGAAACATTCTCAAATTTTCCCCGAAGGGAAAACTCACAGAACGAATAATAATATGAAAATATAAGCTATCATATTATTATACAACAGTTGATGATCAAATCCATACATCAAAATTAGATAATAGAGCACAAAGATAGGGCTATCACATTATTATACAACACTTGATGATCAAATCCATACATCAAAACTGGATAATGGAGCATAAAGATAGGGCTTACATTATTTATTACTTCGCCACATGACGAATTATTAGAGTACAGTCATCTAGAACAGCTGCGGAAGTAGATAGCATTCGCGGAAGGATCTTCATCAACCATCTTGAGCGCAGGCACGAGACCTTCTAATCCTTACATTTTTAACGTCTCTGTGAAGCATGTAAATTTGCACACCGTCAGATGTGTGCAGGCTATGGTCAACACCGATGAGCTTTAGTGGAATAAGAATCAAGGGATCTGACGATCCTACAGTTTGGCTGTGGTTTTCCTATACATGCAAGCAGTATAACAAGTTTATAACAAAAGTCAAGTTTTAACACATACCCATCCCACACACACCGTCATCCACCATCCCATCCATCCCAGATCCATCACCACATCACCATCATCATCACCATCGAGACTCGCTCTCAGGTCAATCAGGCCAACTCCTACTCGGCCTGTCTCAGCGGCCCGCAGCCCTCAACCTGGCTCACGGCCAAAAGTCACTCTCAGGGGGAAGGTAGAACACTTCTCTCAGTAGTCCGGTGTACCTCCTAAGAAAAGGTCCATAGCCAACAAATTGGCATATGTATCGACCGATCAACCATACACTCTGCAAAGGTTTCACTAATCCACCAGATAGCCATCATCGATGGAGCGCCCCATCTAGGCAGATTCTGGGCGCCTACTGCCATAGAACGATGCAACCCTACCATCCAGCTCTGGATCGTTGAAACTGTGAAGAGGTCATGTATCCGCTCCCGAAGAGGATACCATGATGTCGTGTACCGCTCCCGAAGAGGGTGCCATGATCGTCTCGGAAGGGTGTGAGCTCCACCGCATGCCTGTACCTCCCTAACACTACTCGCCTAGCAGTAGTGGCATCAATCTATCCAGCGGTTTGGACGTCTCCCCCCATTGGAGAGCGAGTGGAAAGGAGATTCCTAAGGTCTGGATTCTGGCGCAGCAGTTACTAAGTGTGACCAAGCCAGGATATCTTCATCAGGGTTGTTCTTTAATGTGCTACCACGACACCTTCGTCCTGGGTTCCACCCCTCAGAGGCTCACACCCAAAGACCACCATCGTATCCAATGTAGTCCGTCACAGACTTCTCTTCATGGGAATGTCCAGATCCATTCCCCGGCAAGACTTGCTCCAAAAGCTCGTCATAGATCCCATGTCGATCCCAGCTCACATACCAACCAATCCATCAAATCCACCCAGCCTGGCATCCCTACTAGGCCCTCCTAGGGGTTCATCACATCGCATCAGAATGTAAGCGAGTGAAGTGTGTATATATATAAACTAGCATATAAGCATGTGGCTAACATAACAGCGGGTGAGCAGGTGAAAGGTTACGACAAGGTAGGGGCTATCAAGTAATATTCTACCATGCAACCTATCTCAGGTGTAAGCATTGCATAAAAGTAAAGCACTAGCAACTCTAGATATTAGCCATGTCTACTAGGATTTCTAAGAGAAGGTGTTGCCATGACACCTGCGCTGTCGAAGTAGTAGTGGTACGAGTCTTCTCCTGTCAACGTAGTCATTCAGTGGAACCTCCTCCTTGGCGCTCGTAGCCTCCTCCCTTGGATCGCTCCTTGTTTGACTCTAAAAACGAGACGTAATAATCGCATAAGCGCCTCCTATAGAATAGCACAAAGAATGAATAAGCAATGAAAAGATCCAAATGTACTCAAACATTAGCTCAAGATGTAGAGCTCGATTTATAGAAAATTTGGATACTTAGATCATAAATTTCTGAGCTCGTATGAATTAGTTATGATTTTTCAAAGATTTAACCATATTCTGAAAAAGAAAAGGGCTGGATTATACTGGGGTTGATACGTGGAGGCAGCGGGGTCCTCTTGTAGGTACTCAGTCCATGAACACCATGTCCATCATCTTCTTGCCGAAGCGATCCCCTCCTCTGTTTCTTTTCCCACGGTGTGTCGAGGTGTCGAACTCGAGGGTCAGCTCAAGCACGTGGTCCATCTCGGACGAGGCCGGCTTGGGCGCGTGGTCCGCCTCAAACTCGAGGGTCGGCTCGAGGGCGTGGTTTGTCTCGGTCGAGGTCAGTGCATCGAGGGGTCAAGCTCGAGGGTTGGTTCGGTGTGTCGAGGGGTCAAACTCAAGGGTCGGCTCGGTGTATCGAGGGTTCGAACCCGAGGTTCAGCTTGGTGTGTCGAAGTGTCGAACCCGAGGGTGTTCCATCTCGGATGAGGTCAACTCGAGTGCGTGGTCCACCTCGATCTCGAGGTCAGTTGTTGTGGTCAGCTAATCGGTCATGGTGGTCAGCAACTGGTCGGCGACGAGTGCGACGAGTTAGACTGGTCGGGAACGTGCTCGGACGATCCGCAAGCGAAGGGTGTACTTGACGGATGGCCATGCAACTGTACGGTACTGTTGCGACATGTTCGACTACATCGAGGGGTCGAACTCGAGGGTCAGCTCGAGGATGTGGCTCCTCCTCGAGGGGTCGAACTCGAGGGTCGGTGTGTCATGCAGTCTGTCTCGGACGAGGCCGGCTCGAGCACATGGTTCTTCCAAGGTCACATCTTGGGCGTGGGTCATCGTTGACGGCGAGTTCGCCCAACCTGGCTTCGGCTTCATCAACCAATAAATCAGCTTTGCAGCAGCACGGCGCACACATCCATGGCCTTCAGGTCGACGTCTTGGCTTTGGTGCGGTTCCTCCTTGGCGATCGGTGGAGCAATGGCGACGGCACACGGCAGTAGCTCAACCGCGTCCGAATCCAAGCCAAAACTGGGCACGGGGGTGCGATTGGGGTCACCCAATACCCTCCCAACGCGCCGGTGGTGACCATCTCCCACGGCGGTGTCCGCGCGGGCAACAACTCCCACGGCGGAATTCCAGCGTGGCCACGGTGTGCGGCACGACACCAAGGAAGGTTTTCCTGGCCCTCATCTTCTCCTTAGCTCAATGTAGTGCTTCACGATGGAGTTCATCGTCGTCTTCTTGTCCTTCGAGGCGGTCGAAGCACGGCAGGAAACAACGTGACACAACGGCGCTCTAGAGCGGCATGGTGACGGCATGGTGTCGTGTAGATGGTTCTCCGGTGCGGCCTCCACTCCGTTAGCGTGTGCACGGGATCTCCACATCGAGGCATTCACAGATCTGAGGTGCAAGCGGCTTGGGGCTCAACGGTTGGCTGGCAAGACAGCTTCACCGCGGTAGTGCACGGCTGCGATGATAGGCATGGCGGCTGTCCAGTCCAGTGTCCTCCTGATGCTATGGTCCTTTGTGGCCTGGCTGGTCAGTGTGTGTGTGCGTGTGTGTGTCCGAGGAGACCACTAGGGGCCTCGGCCTACGCGCTCTCGAGGTGGAGCGCCATGGCCATGAAGCAAAGGTTGGGGTTCTAGAAAAGGGGATCTCGACGGCGCTCACCAGCGTTGATGAGGAAAGAAGGTGTGGTACAAGTCCAACAGTGAGCGGCTCTGATGAGGTTGAAGCAGAGGCTTGCAGTATGGCTCTTGCTTGGTAGTACAACAGTGGTAGCTCCTCCTTATTCTGCGGCAGCGGCGGACTTCCTCCTTCTTCTTTCCCACCCCCTTCTTCTCCTTTCTCCCCTTTCTTCTCCAAAAGGCGGTGTCTGGTGGTCAAATTGCAAATTCACCAAGCGGCGGCGGCGGCTGAGGAAGCCCTAGCACTCCCGGGGTGTGCTTATATAGAGGAGCAGTGGTGGTAGGTAGCCGGCAGATGGTTCTTGATCGAGGGCGCTCGATCAGGTGGTCAGGGGAAGGTCCAAGTCACCTGGTGGGGCTCGACTGGGTCGAAGAGGTCAGTGAGAGGGAGCTAGCGAGGTCTGGGTGAGGCTAAGCATTACAACGGTAGAATTTCACCGCGGCAGCAGCGTATGTGCATGCGCACGCGAGAGGAATTTGCCCGCGCCGTGGGCATCTTGATGCCGGGCGGTCGGTCCAGGTGGCAGCTCCGCGAGCGTAGATGAGGGGTGAGACGGGATCGAGCGGTCGGGGTACTTTGCTTAGCGGCGACGCGAGGGAGCAGGCACTAACACGCGCGACGTCACACGCGAACGGCCGGTGGGGGACCGAAGGGAAAGGTATGACAATGCGACCCCACCAGTCAGCGGCTCGAGCGGTGACTCGGCGTGGCACTGGGACGAGCAGGCCATCGATGGGCTGGTTTGCTGGGCCGGCTTACAGGCAGGAAAGAAAGAGAGGGAGAAGGTAGGCTGGGCTGGTTTCGTTCACGGGCCAGATGGTTTTTCCTTTTTCCTCCTTTTATTCATTCTCTTTTCTATTTCCTGTATAGCTTTATACCATACATGTATATATGTATGATATACATACATGAGATTTAGGGTTTTTGCAAATAGCTCCGTGGTAAATAATAAAGTCATAGGCCATGTTAGGGTATTATTCCCATAATAGATATTTATTTATTTGATAAATAAATATTGTTGGCATTTTTAATTAAATAACACATAAAATCCAAAGAAGAGCCAAATCACAAGGTTGATTTAAAATGCAATATGAAGATACTTCTCGTGCAACATATAGATACATCTAGCGATGCATAGAAGGGTAGCATGAGGGTGCATTGGATACATGATTCCAAAGTAAGAAGCTTGAGCAAGGTAAGAGAAATTTAAGGGAGAAAGATAGGTGTTGGAGAGAGAGAAGCTCTAGAGCCTCATCTCATGTATCATGGGTACTAAAGTGCAGCAAGGACTATTGCCTCTCGCAACATAAGGGCAAATCTAGTGTTGCATAGAGATATAACAAGTGAAGCATAGAGGAGGCACGATGTGCTTTGGACGTGAGATCCCAACATAAAAGGGATATGAACGAGATGAAGGGTTTTAGAGGACCATGATGGGGAATTAGATGAGAGGGGAGTTCTAGAGTCTAGTTTTATGTAACATAAGTACAAGAGTACAACATGTGACAAACACATGTGCAACATTGATACAAGACTTATGAAACAAGGAGGTAAACAAGAGGTACATCGGATACAAGACTCCAATGTGAGAGCTTGAGCATGATGGGTGATTAGATAAGAGAGAAGCTCGTGAGTCTAACCTTGTGTAACATGAGTACAAGGGTGATTGACTCATGGGGACATTAGATGCCAGACAAGAGGTGTTTATCACATGTGGCTTATTATATTGAGTCACATGTGGTGGTGGTGCTTGAAGAGTGTGGCACAAGACATAAGTACCAGGTGATAAAAGGGTGAGGTTCCTACATGACACACAACATACATGGGCATATTTTGAAAAAAAATTTGTTGGTCGCATTTTTCGCTGTTTGTAATTTTTAGGGTTGTTACATCTGTGGCATAACCCACCTGCTTTTGGGCCAGCCAAAAGGCCAACGCAGCCCAGGCCCAAGTTGGTTGCGAGCTTCATCCTCCAGCGCCTATTTTTCCGTTGGTGGAAGTAAAACCGACAGAGAAACTAGATTTTTTCTATCGGTATTCTAGTTTCTCTATCGGTGTGTCCGTAACTGACTGACAATCCATAAATTTTTGTCGGTGTGTCTTATTCCGACAGGAAATTTTTAGTTTCCAGTAGTGAACATACATAACAAGTTCATGTCCATCATCCATCACAAAGTCCATCACAAGCTAAACGAGAGGTACCTACGACGACCTGATGTCCCAATGGCCCCAAGAGTGGGAAGAGCCTCCACCTTGCCACCCCGGCCACCCCTGTGGCGCTGTGGCATGCGGCGGCGCCGAGGAGTACGTCCAGGCCCCGACCTACTGCTGAGGCTCAGGAGTGCCACCTGACCACCTGTGCTTCTGGGGCTGAGGAGTTGCGCCACCTGACCACAGAGACCACTCGTGCTGCAGATGCGGAGGAGGAGCGCCACCTGGCCATGTGTGGTGTGGACTCGGGCCAACCTGCCACTCATGGCCTGGAGATGCACCATGTGGAGTTGGGTTCAAACCCACTGACTGTGCCTGCACAAAGGAGAAGTGATCTCATTTATACCAGCGGGATGGCCGCACAAGCCAAAATAATAGATAAATATATATACTCACCGGAGTCCCTATAGGGCCAAGAGGAGGGGGTGGAGAGAACATCAAGGCAGGCAACAGAGGCAAGACAACACCAGGGATGTGAAGGTTCTGAAAGAAGCCGGCAAAGTCCTGCATCTGATGCTGCGAGTGCTGCCGAACAACCTCCATCTGGCACGCCATCTCCTGCCGATGGGCCTCCTACGCGGCCTGCAACTCGGCCAGCTCGGACTGCAATATTACACCTACGGTGTTTAAACAGTGCAATAGGAAAAGTACATATGTAAAACCAATGAACGGCGAATAAACTAAAGTTACCTAAACCGCTGCCAACATCTATGTGGAGCTCAATTGTCGAGGTCATATGGGACATCAGAGGAGGTCGTGTTGTCTGATCGACGAACCGGATGACGGGTGGGAACGGTGGCCGGATCGATTGCGCTGTAGGCAATAAAGTACCAGTCGTGCTGCTTTCCTCCTGGCATCCTCATCAGGATGTCTATATCCAAGGGCTGGGTGGTAGGATTGAAGGTCTTAGCATGGAACTTGCGAGCTGCCTCAGTGTACGGGGCCATCTTCTCATAGGCGTTCGGGTTGGTGTACGCGTCGGCCCTCTCTGCCGGGTTGTAGACGTTGTCCAGATCTGTCGCTTTGCCCTTGTGAGATAGGGTGTAGCCTGTGAACTTGTTGATCACTTACCCACCATGCGACTGGGACTGCAAGAAAAACACAAGGATGATTACACATAATGAGAATGAATGAATAAATAAGTAAATAAATAAATCAACAGAAGTGTACCCATGTGTCCATGAACCCTCCGAGGGGACGGCTCCCTTGGTGGTGTGTTGGCCCTATCCTTGCCTTGGCATGTCCCCGTTTGGCTCTATGCTGCGCGTATGACTCCAGCTTTTTCCACTCATCCACAATGGCCTCCCAGTAGTCCATGTGCATTTTGCACCAATCAGCAAGAAACTGCATGACAACGTGCATTTGACATGTTAGAAGATGAATTAGAATTAATGTTTTCTACTTATTTTTGATGGAAGGAATCAGAATTAATGTTTCCTACTTACCTAGAGGTAGATCTCCTTGGGGAGGTTGGTGTCGAGGTAGAGGATCATCTCCCTGGCTTGCATCTTCGGCAGCGACTGGCGAAGCACATCGGCGTGGTAGGTGATGAGGACCTGGAGGTGTGCCTCGTAGTACATATCCTTAAGTCGCTCCATGTAGACCTTGTCCTGCACTTGTGATGCCTCGACCTCTTTCCTTGGCTCACACGTGAACCACTCCTGCATACAGATATCATGTATCATTTCATTATTTCAAGAACGTCCAACAAATGCGTAGTATTGACAAAGCGGTGCGATGAAGACTCACCCAAAACTCCCTCTTGATCTTGGTCGCAATGGGGACATCGTTTGCATCCCTGACATTGAAGAAGTCCCGCCACTTCCAGGGCAGCGCTGTGGTCCCATCATAGGTGATAAGGCTAGGGTAGTGCTTCTTAATCAGGAGGGCTAGCATGCCATTAGGATTGCGTGAGCTGGCCCCGCTGACACGCTTCCAGTTTCTGCACGAGTCATGAAGAAGAATTGTTTGTCTGAATTTCAATTTTAAACATGTCATATGAATAAGTCATGAAAACATGAATGGTTACTTACTTCTCACTGTTGGGTCAAATCACCGGACGCTAGTCTGGCGCGAGCGGTGCTGAAGGGAGGCGCGTGATCTTGTGCTGATAGACCTTGCTCAAACCTGAGGAAGCCATCTCCCCTGGTGTTGCCTCACCCCCATCCTGCTTGTCCCAGTTCTGCTCGTCCTGCTCACCCCGTGTTGCCCGCCCTCTTCCTCCTCAATGACGTCCTGCCGGTTGTTGTCATCCACCGAAAACAGCACCCTCGTCCTGTGAGCCCTCGTTAACGACTCCACCAACGACGGGTCCTCCACCTCCTCCTCGTCGGGGCCGGTCCTCAGGTAGCGCGAGTTGACCCCCGTTCATCGCAGTCATCTACTTCCGCCCGGCATTTTGTCTTATGCCTGCAATGACAAAAGCAAAGATTAAACCAATTAACACAAATAATTGATAAGTACTTGTAAAGAGATGCAAAATGAACGAAATATAATTGCAAAGTAATAATAAGAACAATATAGTATTACATGAATTAGAAATTATCTCCATGAACGGCAGTGGTTGTCTCCACATCATCACTATCACTATTGTCATCATCACTATCAATATTATCGAAACCTAAGTCCTCATCATCTCCATTATCCTCACCACTTTCATCGTCCTCAACAACTCTATCATGTTAAGCCCTCCATCGCTCAAGCATCATTATGTCCTTAGGATCTTGCACCACTTCACCCTCGTCCTCATTGATGTCATTGTCTACTTCCATGCCTATCAGCGAAAGAATGTCTATCTCCAAACGCCCTTCTAGCCCCTCGGGTTGATAGAACTCTTCGATATCTACCTTTGGGTCAAAGTTGTAATCATCATCATTTGGGACAAGCGCTTTACCGCACGGTGATACCAAGTGCACAAGGTACCAACCCTTCATCTTTTTGGCATGCCCATGGGAGATAATAAACTTGCGTGGCCTGTTGAGCCACGATATAGACATCTTCTCCAGTATAAACGAAATCCTATCGAATTTTGACTTGCCCAATGTCATCGGCTCTTCTCGTGTCATTAGGATCGAACCAATGGCATTTGAATACCACTGGTTTAAGATCTTTGGGGCCCTCAAAGTGGAGCTCGTATATTTCTTTGACTATGCTATAATAGTTGTGATCATCATTGTCGGGCATACGAACTCCTATGCATGTGGTCTTTCGGGTGGGCCGACTCTCCTCATAGCTTCTCATTCGAAAACGATAGCCATTCACATTATAAACGGTGAATGTCTTGACCCTACGGGTGAAACCCTAAGCAACCTGTTTCAATTCACCACTCATTGCCCTATCCGTGCATGCCTGCAAGGCGAGGCCAGGTAGATCGTTATATTACTTTGAGCAAAGTGGAATCTCAAAGTTGGAACAAGGTAAGTTGGATGGTACCTTCGTACAGAACCAGGAAATAAAATCAGGCGAGTCATTTTTGAGAAGATAGTCTTCCTCTTGGTCGGTAGGAGCCCTATTCCCTGTCCAGTGTTCCTTAATAAACTCTCTGAAAAAACAAGAGACAAAGGGGGTCAGACCGATAGGTGGAGGATATTGACTGGGTATGTAACTAGCTCATTGAGAACTTACATTCGATAAGGAGCCACTTCTTCAAGGTTCAACAGCACGTAGAGTGTGATAGTACAAAACTCATGTTGTTGCAACGTCTTGGGGGTACCTGTGCTTCCCCTTCCAAGTTGCCCTTTTGAAAAGGCTCAAGGTCAATGAACTCTCATCATCGTTGTAACGAGGGGGTGGGTTCACGTTGGGAAGGTTCTCAGTATAGTACGCCATTGTGAAGTTCGACACCTCCTCCACTCTGAACACCTCTGCCATGGAAGCCTCAATTTTGGCTTTATTTCTACACTTTTTTCAAAGAATATTTAGACACCTCTCGATTGGATAGCACCAACGGGCCTGCACGGGACCCCCCCAGCCGTGCCTCACGCGGTAGGTGTAAAATCAGATGCTGCATTGGCAAGAAGAAGCCGGGTGGAAAGATCATCTCCAACATGCAGATCAATAGAGGTGCAACACGTTCCAGGTCATGAATCACTTCCTGAGATAACTCCTTAACACAAAGCTGGCGGAAGAAATAGCTCAACTCTATCAGAATGCGCCACACTGGCTCGGGGAGGTATCCATGGGTCATCGCAGGAAGGAGCTACTCAATCCATATGTGGAAGTCATGACTCTTCATCCCTAAGACTTTCATAGTCTTAGGGTTCACTCTCCTACTCAGATTTGTCACATACCCATTAGGGAACATTAACGTCTTGATCCACTACAGCACTTTTTTCCTATCGCCCCTTTTCAGGATGTAATCGACCGTGCCCCTTTTCTAACTCTTGCCTTGCGCAGGGGTCTTCATCAATAGCTTTGGTCTATTGCAGATCTCCTCCATGTCCAGTATAGCCTTAACGTTGTCCTTTGTCTTCTCCTTTATGTCCATGAGTGTACCCCAAAGTGCCTCGATGATATTCTTTTCTGTGTGCATTACATCGATGTTGTGTGGAAGAAGAAGGTCCTTGAAGTAGGGGAGCCTAGTCAAGCCCGATATATGGGTCCACATGTGTTCCATACCATACTTCTTAAAACTACTATTGTCTTTATCAATTTCAAGAGCCTCTAACTGGGCAAGGACCTGGGCACTGCTCATAATTTGAGGAATGGGGTCGGTGACTTGAACACCTTTCGTGAAGTGCTTGATGTCTCGTCTGAACTCATGGTCGTCATCTAGGAATTGATGATGTTTTTCAAACAAAGAGAACTTGCCACCCTTCTTCAGCTAGGTGAACATCACAGATGCCTTGCATACTGTGCAAGGAAACTTCCTGTGAACACACCACCCACTGAATATGCCATACGCCAGGAAGTCATGCATTGAATACTGATACCACACATGTATTGTGAAGTTCTTCTTTGTAGCTCGGTTGTACATCAGTACCTACCCTCTTTTCCCAAGCATGTTGCAATTCATCCCACAGTGGCTGCATGAACACACCCATATTATTGCCTGGGTGTTCAGGTATTATCAGTGATAAGAACACGTTCTTGGGTTCAAACATGACGCCGGGGGGAAGATTGAGGGGGATCACGAACATGGGCCAACAAGTGTATGGGGCCGCCATCATTCCATATGAGTTGAACCCATCTGTTGCCATCTCTACATGTACATTCCAAGCGTCCATAGCTTTGTGAGGATGCTAGTTATTGAAGTACTTCCATGCATCACCATCCAATGGGTGTACCATCTTGTCACTGTATCTTTTGCCATCCTTGTGTTATCTCATCTGTTTCACAGAATCCTCTATCATGTATTTCCGTTGGAGCCTCAGTATGACAGGAAGGTACCGTAGGACCTTCTCGGGTATCTTAGACTGTTTCTTCTTGCCATCACTACCGTCTACCTCCACATACCTAGAGGCTTTGCACTTTGGACAGTGTGTTGCTTCCTCAAGGTCTCCCCTAAATAGGATGCACCCGTTAAGACAAGCATGGATTGACTCATACGACATCTTAAGTGCACGAAGGAGCTTCTGTGACTCGTACGTATTCTTCGACAGCATGTGATCCTTTAGAAGCATTGTGCCAAAAACTGCCAATATGTAATCGAAGCCGTCTTGACTCAGGCTCAACTTTGATTTCAATGCTATTAGGCGTCCAATGGCATCCAGTTGTGACATTGTTGTCTTCTTATGAAGGGGCTTCTGTGCTGAAGACATCATTTCATAGAACGCCTTTGTGGTTTCCTCTAGATCCTCCTCCACCAATCCTTCATTGCCACGTGCCTCGTTACAATCTACCATCATGTCGGCCATCCCGGCATCTACATCATTCTCCTCAAGGTGTGCTCTCACCTCCTCCTCTCTAATATGGTCTTCTTCACCATGGAAGATCCACCTCTTATAGTTTGCCCAAATCTGTTCTTAAAAAGATTTTTGTATACATCTTTCTTTATTTTTTTGAGTTCTTACACTGGCTACAAGGACACGGCATCCAAATTGACCCTTTAGTAGCCGGGCCAAATGCTTGCTTCAGGAAATTATTGGCCCCCCTTACCCATTCATCGCTCTTCCTCTTAGCTGTGAAGCCCGTGTACATCCACTCACGGTTATCCATCCTCTATCATACACATGCGTAAGCGAGTAATAAACCAACAATTGCATCTACATGGCATTCCTACCATCTAATAGGTGAAGGATAGGTCCTAATCCCACACATGGATGAGTAGATGGGTTAGCTTCCATGTTTTGCCCCCGTCCGAGTCAGAATTTCGGCAGCACCTTCCCGCTATTCTCCCGATACACGTCCCCGCAAGGAGAGTGTGTATTCAGAGAATAATAGAGAGGTGCTGCTGAAACTCTGACTTAGACAGGAGCAGAACATGGAAGCTAACCCATCTATGCATCCGTGGGCTATCCAAGAAACATGGACAATCCAAAATAGATACAGTCACAGATATGCAAAGACCTGCATACCTCTGACCGTATCTCTTTCGGACGGGAGACGCCTAACTGGGTCTCGTGACCTAAGTACGACAACGGGTAAGGAAGAGAGGTGATTTATACCTAGGGTGGTGGTGGAGAGAGGCTAGCGGGGCAGTGGCTAGTCGGTGCAGTGGTGAGGTGACACGATGCAGGCAGACCCGTAGCACCGACGAAGACCCACTCTGCAAAAGAAGAAAAACAACACTATAAGTTGAAAAATTTGGTAGAACCTCCCCTGTACGGGGAGGTTTCAAAACCTGCAAGAAAGAAGCCAGCTCGATGGCTGACAACACATATACGGCACGAAGGCCACGAATCCACAAACTCGGCATGAAGGCCATCAATGACATAAGCAGCACGATGGTTGACAACCCTGGGGATTTACCTTCTTCTCCGGCGAGCGGCGCGGACGACGGTGTGGATGAACGCCATCAAGGAATGACGTGGACGGTCATCGGACCAAGGTCCTTCTCCTCCCTTCTCCCTCCTCTTCTCCTCCTCCCTTCTCCTCCTTCTTCCACCTTCTCCTTCTTCTTTCTCCTCCTTCTCTTTCTCCTTCTTATTCTTCTTCCACCTCCTTCTCTTTCTCCTTCTTCTTCCTCCTTCTCTTTCTCCTTCTTCTTCTTCTTCCACCTCCTTCTCTTTCTCCTTCTTCTTCCTCCTTCTTATTCTTCCTCCTCCCGTTCTTCTTCTTCCTCCTTTCTTCTCTTTTCTTCCCCTTCCTCCTCCTTCTCTTCTCTTCTCTTTTCTTCCTCTTCCTCCTCCTTCTCTTCTCTCCTTTTCACGCACTGGGCCAGGGGCGGGGTAGGGCACGTGGCCACCGGCGGGCAGCGGCGTGGGGCCGGGGAGGGCGTGGGACGGCAGCGCTGGGCTGGGCTCCTGGCCGGCAGCGGAGCTCCGTCGGAGCTGGAGCCGCGGCGGGCAGCGGCGATGGCGTCAGGCACGGGCTCCAGGGCGCGGGGCGGGGCAGGGACGCGGGGCTCCGGGGTGGGGCTCGGCGGGGACGGGGACGGGGCCGATAGCAGCGGATCAGGCTATGGCGCGAGGCGGTGGCGGTGGCACTAGGCGGCGGCGGAAATGGCGGTGGCGGCGCTTGGTGGTGGCAGTGCGTGGTGTGTGCGTGTGTGTGGTGTGTGTGGGCTGACCCATTAGGGTTAAGCCCATGTTTCAATTTTATTTTTTTAGCAGAATAAATCTTTGCCGAGTGTCAGGCTGGGCACTCGGCAAAGAGGGCTTCTTTGCCGAGTGCAGGCCTAGATATCGAGCCGGCTCGGCTCGGCTCGGCTCGGCTCAACTCGGTCAGGCTCGTTGGGATAGCGAGCTGGCTCGGCTCGGCTCGTTAAGACTATTGAGCTAAAAAGCTAGCTCGGCTCGGCTCGGGAAAAAGCTCGAGCCAGCTCGTTTGGCTCGTGAGCCAGGGACAAAAATTATAAAATGAACATAATCATACATTCCAATGAGATATAAGACTTAATCATACATTCCAATGAGATATAAGACACACATTTATCCATCATCCAGCAAGCATCTAATGCATACATATGCAAATTAGGTCCATCGTCTATGTCTCCATCACTTATTCATCCATCAACGTACTATCATCCATTCAAATTGCTAAGTACGACATCAGCTAGAATGCTAGATGCCTAAATAGGAAGGGGCCGAAGGGAACATAAACATAACTATTAAGTTAACATAGCCGAATGACTAATTGCTTGCCACCATACATTTTGGGAATTCAATAGACTCGACTTCATCTTCGTCATCTCCAACCTATAAATAGAAAAATATTAGCATGTGCATGTCGGAAGGCAAACAAAGTTGAATAGAGAGAACAAGTTAAATACTTTATATATATGAATCCATACCGAAAGTGGATGATTGTTGTCATCATGAGTGCCCTTTATCCAGCTAGATGCACACACTAATGCCTGAACTGTGGATGGCTTCAGAGAGCTTCTGTAGTCATCAATAACTCGGCCTGCAGTACTGAAGGTGTGCTCTGATGATACACTACTCACTGGAACAGCCAAGAACCTCTTTGCCAAGCTGGACACAACTAGAAATCTATGACAGTTCACATTCCAGTATCTGAGTAAGTTGAAATGCTTGTTATCTATGGGCTCATTTGGTTCATCTAGATAAATCAGCAGCTCTGACTTAGAACTTTCTGTGACACTAGTAGATTCCAAAAATGACTGGAAATCACTTGCAATAGAAGCCATTGAGCTGGTTTTATCAAGTGAAGCTGAGGTTGATTCTCTGTTTGTGCCATTGTCACCCATCTTTTGCCGATTCAATATCTCATACTTGTTATAGAGCCTTTCCAACTCATGGGTGATGTCATTAATCTCAATTTCACACCTAAGTGGGTCAAAAAGCTGTTGAAAACACTATTTAATGTACCTCATCTTGAACCTAGGGTCAAGAATTGTAGCAATAACCATAACATTGTTTTTCTCCTCCCAATACTTATCAAATTTGTCCAACATAGCAGCAGCCATGCTCTTCAAATATGCATCTCGAGATTGCTTCACCGCTATCAATTCTCTCTTAACTTTGACTATGTAAGGATAGAAACAATTGGCAGTTGGATAAAGTGACCCAGAAAATGCATTAGTGGCCTCTGCCATTGTTCCCAATAATGGCCTAATTTTTTCAAACAATACCCAATCTGAATCTGAAGGTTTCCAATCATAGCTGGTGTCTACTTCTTTGTAATAACCAAATGCATCCTTGTAGTCAATGCACGTATATAGCATTTTGTAAGTTGAATTCCACCTTGTTTTAACATCTAGAGCTAAACCTTTCCCCACTTTGATAGAATAATTGTTGCATACTTCCACAAACTTATACATGCGAGATGGAGACCTCTTAAAGTATTTCACTGTGTTCCTCAAGCAAGCTATCAAATTATCTATTGGTTGGAGGCCATCATTAACAGCCAAATTGATAATGTGAGCAAAACAACGAATATGAAAGTAATCAGGATCAAATAATGAATTATTCCTAGCAAGAAGCTTTGCCTTCAAATTTGTAATAGCTGCACCATTGTTTGTAGCATTATCCAGAGTGATTGTTGTGACCTTGTCTTCTATTTTCCATTCTACCATACACTCAAAAACAGCCTGAGCTATGACAAGACCTTTGTGTGGAGGATCCACCTCGATAAAGTTCAAGACACGGCATTGCAAAACCCAATTCTCATCTATATAATGTGCCACCAAACACATGTACTGAAGGTTCTGATTAGATGTCCATAAATCAGTGGTTAAACTTATTGATTCTGCCCCTTGCAAACTCCTCCTAAGTTCATTTTTTTCTGATTCATAAATCCTCATGCATTCATTTTTTATAGACTTCCTACCAATAAACTCATAGTTACCATTCATCCATTTCATCAAGATATTAAACCATTTATGCTCTACCATCCTAAATGAATACTCATGAGCAATTATCATCTTGGCAACCAATTCTCTAGTGTGCTCGTGATCATACTCAGTAGGATTAACAATAATAGAATTTCCATCATTTGGACCAAAGTCTAGTGTACCTTGAGCTTTAGCCTTTGCCAACTTGTTCTGATATTGTGTGCAACTAGACAGGTGCCAGTTGAGAGTTGTTGTAGCACCACCTGGACGGTACAGATAACTCTTATGGCAGAACTTACACTTTGCTTTTGTCTCCATGACACCTCTCTCCTTCTTGGATGGGACATTGACAATCTTAAAATGATTCCAGCAATTAGACCTTTTGCCTCTTCCTATCTTGCACTTGGGAGACAATGAAACACCGGTTTTTTTCCTCCTGTCTTTGCCTTCTTAGCCTTTGATGTGCCATCATCAACCTCATCACTCCTCTGGCTTCCACTTTCACCATCAACTGTAGGTAGGCTTTCAGACATATCATCCCTATGATCAAAGCTGTTATCATCATCCTCCCCATCTTCTGAAACTTTCTCCAATGGCTGCAAAAGGAAACATACATGTATTAATGTATGGCTGAATATCAACAATCATTTTGGGATAAATTCATTATCTGGATAAATTCATTATCAATGAATCAAGCAAAGTCACACATTCAAGTCTATATGTTTTTGGAGGTTACTAACATACCATCACGTCCAAGGATAGAGTGGGATTGGATGAAGAACGAGTGTCAGTTCCTCGTCCACGACCACGAAGCTTACTCCTAGACTCCAAACTTGGAGGATGCGAAGCATTGTTCTTGCCCTCCATGGCCGTGGCTGAGGGCCTACAGCACAACATTCAGTAGGTCAGTAGCAGTTCGGCAATCGGCAGAGGAAGATCTAGACGAAAAACTAAGAGGACTGACCTGCTCGCGGACGGAGAGGAGCCGGTCGCGGTCGCCTGACTCGCGTTCACTGCGTCGGGCATCTCGCTCATCCAGTCGCCCCGTCATCGTCGTGGCGTGCTTGCGAGCTTGCGGTGGCCAGGTTTAGGGTTTAGTTCTGTACTTCTGTATATATGTTTGTGTACCAGCGTATGCCTTAGTGAGCGTGGGCTGGGGGTCAGTGGGCTGTGGGCTGCGTAAACAACTATAATAATTAACTAAACATAAAGACATAAGGTGGGCTGTTAGCTGCGGGACCTTTTCTGGAAGCACAGCTCGTTAAGCTCGCGAGTAGCTTGCGAGTTAGCTCGGCTCGGCTCGTTATACTAACGAGCTAAAACTTAGGCTTGGCTCGTCTTGTTATCCTAACGAGTCGAACCGAGTTGAGCCGAGCCAGCCACGAGCCGAGCGAGCTAACGAGCTTCGAGTTTTGCGTCCAGGCCTAGCCGAGTGCCACGTCAACGGCACTCGGCAAAGAGCCTGTTTGCCGAGTGTCAGACTTGGCACTCGACAAAGATTTGATTTTTTTTAAATTTTGAGTTCAAACTTGTTCTGTAGCCCAAGCATATTGTTTACAAGCACATGTTCGAATTTGGGACCTTTTTATAACTTTTTGCTATATTTCGTTTATTTATTTCATTGTATTTTTCGCGATAATACAAATTTGAAATGCAGGTGCATGAAATAATAAGCCATTTAAAAAATGATATTCATGTTGGAGAGTTTATTTTGAGGCCATGTCCATAAAATAACCTAAAAGTTTGAAGGCCTTGTCCACGAAACATGACCATCCAGGTCGGTAGAAGTATTTTTAAATTATATAAAATCCAAACAAACTCTAAAAATCATAAAACTTGACGAGGTATCATATTATCACATGTAGAGGCTATGATAAAAATTTAAAAATGTTTGGAGTAAGTTACGATGTCGGATGTCCAAAACCCAGACATCTCCATATGTGACCACAATTGATCACGTAAGGAGATGTCTGGGTTTTGGAAATCCGACGTCACAACTTGCTCCAAACATTCTTAAATTTTTATCATAGCCTCTGCATGTGATAACATAACACCTCAATAAGTTTTATGAATGGCTACGTTTTATTATTTCATGCACCTACATTTCAAATTTAGATTATCGTAAAAAATACAAGTAAATGAAATAAATGAACGAAATATAGCAAAAAGTTATAAAAAGGTCCCAAATTTGGACATGTGCTTGAATACAATATGTTTGTGCTACAGAAAAAGTTTGAACTCAAAATTCAAAAAAAATCAAATCTTTTCCGAGTGCCAAGTTTGACACTCGGAAAAGAGGCTCTTTGCCGAGTGTCTACAGCCTGGCACTCGGCAAAGATGCCCTCTTTGCCGAGTGCCCAGCCTGGCAGTCGGCAAAGTGGGCCGGCCTCTGCCCTCACGTGGCTCTTTGCCGAGGACGTTATCTTTGCCGAGTGCCTGACGTTAGGGCAGTCGACAAAGATAATGGCGACGGATGTCGTTCACGCCCGGGAAACTTTACCGAGTGCATTACTTTGCCGAGTGCCCAGCTTTGCCGAGAGCCGGGCACTCGGCAAAGTAATCTTTGCCGCGTGCTGCGTATGGCAGTCGACAAAGGGCTTCTTTGCCGAGTGCCTGAGCTTTGACAGTCGGTAAAGCCGGGCGCACTCGGCAAAGAAGCCGTTTCCGGTAGTGACGGGGATTCCTTGGCTATAGGTGTATGGTTCTGGTGGCACTGGTTTATCCATGCTCTGGTTGTTTTCCTTTTATTGCTATCTGACGGTATCTTCGATTTGATGTTATTGCTAGGGGCACTTTCACATGGGGTAACTATGTTGGACGTTCCGGTTCTTCCGGTGGAAGCTCAAGGACAGTAACAGCTGGAAGTGATTTGCTCGACTTGCCATCAGCATAGTTCCTTTCGGCCACTTATAGTTAAGAGGAAAACAGACGGACCAAGCCATTCAGCAGGACCAATATTTATTCTAGTGTTCTTGGGTGAGTTTCTGGGGCTGTCAAATTTATTATCTATGTAACGGGATTTATTTTGGCAAGTGCATATCGTCAGGTATGTTGATTTTTGTATGGCAGGAGATGATCCTGGTAGGCTGGTACTACCACAACCTTCCTTAGGAAAGCAGAACATGCAAGCTGCTCCCAGGCACAAATGGAATGTGGCCTGGAGGAGCAGCATGATATGGTCCATGCAAGCTGCAGACACCTCCGACAGTTTCCTAGTTGTTTATTTTACTCAGAATGGTCAGTCCCTACCCCCCAAATCAACCAAGGAGTGCCGCTAGGACTCCTCAGTGAGAAAAAAGAGGTGTTCAAGAAGATGTCAAGGGCTTGAATCCCCTTGGAGTTAGGGATATCTCTTATTGCCTTGCTTTTGTGGCAAATTCAGGTGCAGGTATAAAGTTTTTTTAGCACAGAAGTAACATCTCATCATTTTATCATTTTTCTGACATAATGTTATATTCTATCTAGGTGTCAGATGGCAGGAGTGAAGTGGACATCTAGGATCAGGGCACAGGTGGTGATGATAGTGAGAGATAGAAATTCAGATTAGGTTAAGTTGCAATCTACAAACTACTGCTCTTTTCCATAAAGGACTAGGAGGTTTATTATTTACTTATGGTTTCAAAATTACCTTTTCTGTCATGTTTTACCCCTGAAGTGTGTATACTTTTTTGTGACATGTATATAAAATAAAATCATTTATACCTTTCCAACTCATGAACTGGGGTATGCTCATTGTTGATTTTGTGTTTAGTGTTTCTGCACTACTGAAACTATGCTTATACACAAGCTCTTATCCGTTTTCTCGTGACTGCATTTTAAATATTTCCATTTCGATTCTAAACTATTAGTTGTTTTTTTGCCGCTCTTTGAGTGCAAGCTGTTTTTAGTCCATGTGTGTTTTTTTAATAATGGATCGTTATGTGCAAAACTTCTGCAGAAACCGGAGTAAAATTCCTTTCTTTAAAGGATTCTAAACTGTTAGTTGTACTACGTTCAAATCCATCTATTGGCAGGAAGAACACGAATATGAGGCTGTTAGCATGAGGAGCACACTCTATATCAAGATAGTTGGTAGCATATGTCCTATCGTCTTTGGTCATCAAGAAATTAAGAGGGCATCTCTTCTTATGGTTTTGGGTGGTGTTCTGAAGATAACATATGAAAGGATCAACCTTAGAGGTGACATCAATCATCAATGTATGTATTGTTGGTGAGTTGGTGACCCAAGTTGTGCGAAGTCTGAGTTCCTAATGTAAGCATGGTCATCCTATGCTGTAGTTGGCATTTTCATTAACTAATGCTTTCTTGGCCGTGATGAACTTTTTTTAAAGGTCGTGATAAACTTTTTAGATGTATGAACTTCATGATTCTGCTTCACAAGATAACACACTGTAAAAATGATAATAATGTATTTGTGGTGACAAGGAATGTCAGAGCATATTACTTTCCAACTTGTTTGTGTGCTAACGAATACATTTTATTTTTTTAATCCTTCAACATGTTTTGGTAAATGACAAATTATTTATGTTGAAATATCAAGTAACCCGTGCTCGTGTTTCTTTCATCTTTTTTTTCATTAAACTAGACCTTCTACTTAATTATTTAGTTGAGTTCTTTCCTTAACATATTGTAACGAAATCTGAAATGTGTTTTTTTTATCCAATTGCTAGTGTAACTGTTTCTTATTGTGTTCTATGATACAGGAGTGATTGTATAGATCATCTTTATTGTGCCTTTGATGATGGAAGCTCTTGTAGATTGAGGACATTAAGAAGCCACTTTTGAGGAGCGACAAGGATAACATGGACACCTAGGTAGAGTTTGACAAGAATAACAAGAAGTAATGCCAATACATATCCATTTGTAAATAATGTTATTTAAGTTAGCAAATTTATTAAATTGCTTAGACCTTTTGAGGGATGCATATCTGATTATTAATGGTTACTGGAGGATCTGAATAGCTCTTGTTGGATACTTGACCACAAAACAATATTACATGAATAGATCTCCTTTTCCAATTATTAATCGAAACATGTCACTTAATCTCTTGCAGATATTGCATAATTTTTATAGTTTATCTGATTTTATATTGGGAAGAACTGATGATGGCTTGTCCAACTGTTACTCCATTGCCTGTTTCTAAAAGAATATGAATTGCCATAATCATCCTCTGTAAACGTTAAGGAACCATGACATCCACTTTGTGAAGATTGTTCCGCAGTGAGCTGCTCCTGTGGCCACCCATTTAGCAGTATGCAGAATGTGCTGATTTTGACACCGAGGGAGTTCAAACAATTTCACTTGAATACAATGCATGTGTGTTGGCTTAAATGGTGAAATAATTTTTTGCTTCAGTGTTACAGTAATAATATTATGTGATCATCGTCATGGGAGATTCCTTGGCTAGTTGTGTGGTTCTGGTGGCACTGGTTTATACAAGTTCCCGTTGTTTTCCTTTTGTTGCTATCTGATGGTATCTTGGCTTGTATGCTAGGGGTACTTCCACATGGGGCAACAGCGCTGGACGTTCTAGTTCTTCTGGTGGAAGCTCAAGGATATGACAGTGACAGCTGGAAGTGATTTGCTCGACTTGCCATCAGCACATCTCTTTTCAGCCATATATATACTCCTTTTATTCCAAAATAAAATATGTGATTCTCTCTTCTTAAAGAGTCAAACTTCAATTCACCATCTATTTACAAAAAAGTCTATGTATCAAATAAATATCATTAAAGTGAGTATGAAATATATTTGCATAGTAAATCTATTTAGAGACATAAGTGTTGATATTTTCCTATAGGATAGTCAAACTTTAAAAAGTTTGGCTAGTTTCAAACCTAGAGTTGCATTCTTTTTGGGACAGAGAGAGTAGTTAAGAGGAAAACATAAGAACCAAGCGACCAGGACTAGTATCTATTCTAGTGTTCTTGGATGAGTTGCTAGGGCTGTCAAATTTGTTACTTTCTAACTTGTTTGTGTGCTAACTAACGAATGTATTTTGTTTTTTAAATCCTTGAACATGTTTTGGTAAATGATAAATTATTTAGTTGAGTTCTCTCCTTCACTAAGTGTGATGAAATTTTAAATGTGGTTTTCGATCCAATTGCTTGTGTAACTGTTTCTTATTGTATTCTATGATTCAGGACTCAGGAGTGATGCTATAAATGATCTTGGTATTGAGCCTTTGATGATGGAAGCTCTTAAGAAGCCACTTTTGAGCACCTTCTTGGTAGAGTTCGACAAGAATAACAAAAAGTATGCCAATACATAAATATTTTGTCTCAATAATGTAACTTTAGTTAGCAAATTTATTAGATTGATGTGGTTACTGGAGGATCTGGATGCATATATTTTGTCTCAATGCATATATGTTGCTAGACCTTTCGAGGGCATATTTGATTTGATTATTAATGGTTACCCGACGATCTGGATAGCACTAGTTGGATACATGGCCAGACAACGCTATTACATGAATAGATCTCCTTTGCCAATTATTATTCGAGACATGTCAATCTCCTGCAAAGAATGCATAATTTGTATGGTTTATCTGATTTTATATTGTGAAGAACTAATTATGGCTTTCCCAACTGTTACTCAATAATAAGCTAGCCAGTCTGGATGAATTGTTTAAATGCTGATGTAGGTCTTCTTTGGATGGGCAGATATTAGACACAATTCCTTTGGACAGGAAGAGAATAAATCCCGCGCTCTGGCGCTGTCAATCTGTATATGTATAAGCCTAAACCTATGCATACCAAGCCCTTACCCCATTGTGTTTGCATTTAGCTTTTGATCCTCACACGTTATATGCCATTCTCATGTCTTTCTTTCCTTCTGATACTTGAAATAGTATTGGCATTCAAAAAGAGGATCTTCCCAATATTGAGGAAGCACTTGAACTAGAAATTGCCAAAGTGGGCTGACTGAACTTAGGAAGGAATGTGTCCAAGCAATGGAGACTCAAATCTAGAAGTTTGCAACCTAATCAAGCACCAAGTTCACTACGATCATCTTGATGCCAGTTGCCCACTTCTAATGGTATATAGTCGTATTTCGTAAGTTTGATAAGCTAAGGTTTATTCGTGAAATTCTTATAACAAGTAACTAAACATGGATCTAGTGTACATGTATGGTCGCATCGCATCAAGCAACCAACTTCGATTAGGGGAACATATGGCGGCGGAGGTCTACTGAATGGGTAAACGCCTTCTCCATCTGGCCCAGGCAGCGGTCCTTCTCTGCTCGGGACCAACCCTGCAACAGAGCAAGTTCATGCACGAGACAGTATTGTCAGTTTGTTCAAAGCTATCCATTTCAGCAACAGGTTAACAGAAGGAGGCACGAAGCCTAGTTTCAGGCAGAGCCTTACGGAAGCGACTCGGTTAAATGTCACCCAGACATTCTGCTGCATCTGCGACAGATCACCCTCCCACTGGTAAAACTCCAGCTCTTTCTGTAGATTGATCTTCTCAGCAACATATTGACGAGACCAGTGAAAGTCCTCGGTTTGGTTTTGGATAATTGATGAAATCTAAGGACTAACCTTATTTCTAAGTGGATGATTTAGAGAAAGGTAGTCCATGCCAAGTGGAGCTCAATGTTGAGGCATGACATGAAGTTATGTAATCTAAGCATGGTGAAGATCAAGATGGGCTTGGCTCGATGGACTGGTTGAAAGTGTGAAGGACAAGTTGAGGCTTCGAAGCGAAGGACCGTGCGACGGTGAAGCTTGGGCAAGACTTGATGCCGATGGACCGACCAACGGAGAAGAGCAAGTAATATCGAGATCGATGGACCAAGACGGTTGCATGATGACGTGGAGTGTCAAATGTTATGTAAAGGCTTGGCGGTTGGAGGATTGACAAAATGGACTCAAGGCAAAGGTATAACCTATAAGGCCATTTTGTTTCGCACTCCAGACACCATAGAGGGTGTGAGTGGTTTAGGATCGATAGCCGAACTATGAAGAGGGGAGATCTTTGGTAATTTGGTTCATGAGTGCCACTAGGTCCATTATTTCATGTGATTGCATTTAGGATCTAGTGCACGATAAAAATCCTTTGGAAAATGGCTTTGAAAAATGCTAACTCACTTGGACATGGAGATGTCACATGATGGAGTTTAGCACATTTGCAAAGGTGATGGTGTCTGCAGGGTTGAGTTGGGTTTGGTAACCGCTCATCCTCCCCCCGAGCTTGTGAGGGGGGATTCTTCGCTTTTGAGAAAATTAGATGCATATTTTCTATTGTGCTGGATGCAAATTTGTCAAGAAAAAAGGGGCGTCGTCATGGGCTTGAAAATTGGTGAAGTTTCAAGCGTCGGACGCTCGTTCGGAGCGCTGGACGCTGTCCAGGCGCGTCCGGCGCATGCTTGTGGTGACAGGCAGGCCGGCGCAGTGGCTGGGACACTGGCAGGACACTCGGGGCATCCGGCGCAGTGTCCGACGCTAGCGTCCGGAGGTCAGACTCGCGCGCGGAGCTCTCTGAGTAGCGTCCGGCATGGGCAGACGCGTCCGGTGCAGCATCCGGCGCCTTGAGCGTAGCTAGCGCGAGGCGCTGCTAATTCAAACGCCGGACAGTGAACAGCGAACGCGGAGCGTCCGACGCTTGAGGCATCAGACGCATCTGGTGTGTTGGCAGTGATGACCAACGGCTAGCTTTTCGAAGAAGTGCTTGGCACACGGACGTTAAACATGCCAGACGCGTCCGACGGTTCCATCCGGCGTGTCCAGCGCTTGTTTCGCAGGCTAATTCTCAGATGGCGGCTTGGCGCGCGGTTGGTAAACACGCCGGACGCGTCCGATGGTTTTCAACAGGTGCGTCCGGCGCATGTTTCTCGTGTGTCCTGAGGGGACAACGGCTAGTTTGATGGATGGGGGTTATAAATAGTTGTTGGTCGGCCTTGAGCTATATCTCTTGACTCTCTAACTCATTCATCATTCCCTTGAGCTGAAAAATAGCCCTCCTCTCATCCTCTCTTGCTTAATTGCATATCATAAGTGAGGATTGAGTGATTCGAAGTGCATTGCATGAGTTGATTCATCTAGTGGCACTTGCGAGTCGTTTGGCCGGTGATTTCTTATTACTCTTGGTGAGCACCATCACCTAGCCGGCTTGGAGATTGTTGGAGGCGTTGGGAAGAGTTGGTGATTGTTCTTGCCCACCTCCGATGTTGATTTGTAAGAGGTTCTTGTGCTTTCCTCAGCGGAGCACCAAAAGCAACTCTAGTAAATTGCTCGTGTCATTGAGTTACCTCGCTTGAGAGTGGTGTCTTGCAGTTCCCTTGCGGAGGAGTGCCTTGCGGGGCAAGTGGCTTGAGGGTCACACCGAGGAACCATCTAGGTGGAGGTCGACACAACGGCGACTAGCTTGTTGGTGCACAAGTGAACCTCGGAAGAAAAATCATTATGTCAATCTTGTCTCCCGGTGATTGGTTTTTATATTGATATATTATGTTTGATTACTTTACATCTTGGTGATTGGCCCTTCTACTCATCAACGTCGGTATAAAGATCACCAACCTATCTCTTGTATTTACTTTCTCATATATATATTGTGTGGCTTGTGTAGATTTGGTTATCTTGCTAGCTCACTAGATTAGAAAGTAGTGACATAGCCTTTGAGTGATATAGAGATCATAATTTATTTAAAACTATTATTAGGAGGCTTGCTCATCATCTAGACTAGGAAAACCACGGTTATCGCTATTTGTTTTACTAACAAGTTTTTATCTAGTATATTTGTAGAAATTTAAATTGGCTATTCACCTCCTCTCTAGCCATCTAGGACCTTACAACCAGAGAACATAATTTCTCTGTTAAGACACTACTAGCAAATGCAGAGCTGCCTTACAATATGTACTGGTTATTGCAAAAGAATAGTACAATGACGGTTTTCTTATGATTTCAGACATCATTATCTAAAAAAATGATTTCAGACATAATATTAACTGATCACCACCTTTTGCCCGATGATTCGGCCTCCAGTGGTATGAGCAAAGTACACGTTGTAGAAATGGCAAACAAATGCCGGGGGATCCTTCTCAGATATCTCTTCCAGAAAGGAAGCATATGTAACGCCAGGAGCAGATGGTTCCGGAATTGTGTGACCTTGTTGCCTGAACCATTCCAAATCCTTTCTCAGTGGCTCTGACCTCTCCAAACCAGTATCCCTGAACTCGGCATCTGAAAAGACATATATATTACTAGAATATCAACAAGCATACATGCAGCAATGTGTAGTGCTGGTGATGCATGTTATCAGCACGACAAAAATGCAAGCATGAAGGAGAAGAATAGCACTGCACTCACACCAGGGGACGGCGGCATAGTCGACGATGGCCTCGAGCGTCTCAAAGACAAGCTTGCTGTCGACGAGGAACCGGAGGTACCCCTCCACGGTGGGTTGCCACTTGTCGACGGGAGGCTCCATGGGCGCCTCCTTCCTCCCGCCCCTAGCCTGGTCCCTGGAGTGCAGCCGCATGGCCGCCGCCCGCATCTCCTCCATAAAAGGGGTCGCCACCTCAGCATGCCCTCTCGCGGCAGGGGCCGTCTCCGTCGCCGCCGCTGCTGCGACCACCTCCCTCTTCGGCGCGACAGAAACCCCGCCGCTCGTCCTCCTCGGCCGGAACACGACGGCCACCACACGGGCAGGCGGTTCAGGAGAGCGGAACAGGCTCGCGGGGGCGCCGTCGAGGATGGAGAGGGCGGCACGGGTGATGGAGAGCAATGCCGGCGCCATCATGGTGCTCAAGTGCTGGATGGAGCACGTAGCGATCGACAGCAAATAGACAAGGACAGCAAAAATTCACGAGGCGCGATCGATCGTTGGCCGAGGCGTAGAGAAGAGAGCAGTGCGGGTGGCATGTGGCGGTGAGAAGTGGAGCTCTTATATATATATATATATATACGGGGAAGGCATCGCCACGACGCCGTTGGTGGCGGCCATTGGAGTCCACAGTGCGCGGGACTGTGGTTTTCGTCACTATGTTTTGATTTCTGTTTGTTTTTTTCTTCATTTATATATGATCGGTTGGTTGAACTCTTCGTGTCATTTTCTTTCCACATGTTCAGCACTGTTTGCTTCATTTTCCACCACGTTTCGCTTAGGATTCATTCCTTATTTGTTTTCACCTTTCCATTCTAGTTTAATTTTCTCTGTAAAAATCAAGTAAATAATAAATGTTATCAAAGTAATAAATGAAATCAATTTTCCCTCCAAATGCAATCATGGATGAGGGCTAGCATGTAGAAAATCGAGAAAGACTTCTATCATATTCAGCTGACAAGGCAGTTCTCAACACATTGTTGATGTTAATTCAAAAAAAAACATTGTTGACTTTAACCAAAAATAAGAATTAGTATATTACAATTACTTATGGGTCCACAAAATGAAAATATTTCACTGTACCGACACATGCTTAGGCCTTAGGATGAAATCAAAATTATGATATTTCTATATGTAAGGACTGTTGGTGTCCAGTTTTTCGCCACCTTCAGAACTGTTTGGTTTTGGTATGTATGCCTTGGTTTCCAACTATTTTTTCTTCATTCACGTTTGGGACTGTTTTGGTTTCTGTCCAGACCCTTTGCGTCATTTTCTTTGCACATGTTCGGCAATATTTGCGTAATTTTCCCCACGATTGGGGTACGATACATTCCTTGATGTTTTCACCTTCCAATTCTCATTTGTTTTCCTCTATAAATATCAAAGCAATTAATAAATGCTATGATAGCAAGCGTCCACTGGTCTTAATTGGCTAGCTAGAGCGCGTTGCATCCTCTTGATGGTGGAGGTGTTGGGTTCAAACCCCACTATTGCGATTGCTGGGAGGAATTTATATATATTTATCATTGAATGCTTTGAAATCAAATTTATTACTCCATATGTTCCAAATTTTAAGTCACTTTATTTTTTTTAGTACATTAATTTTTCTATACATTTAAATAAATAATATATCTAGATACATAACAAAAATAAATAAAATTTAGAACAAAAAAATTTTAGAATTTGTTTTACAGAACTTAGTTTACTGTGACCCCACAAGAAAATCAGTTTTTTGTGTAAATTCAGACATGCAGCAAAATCAATTGTTACCTACTATATTTAGTGGTATTGCCACATCTATCGTTCCCCCACTTTTCGCCACCTGAGTGCAAGAACCATCTCACCATTAGGAGCAACTTCAATAGTTAGGCAAATGAGTTTGGCATTCTTTTTTTATTGACAAAATTCTCAAAATCACCCGTTGTTTATCAAGTTGCTAAAAATATCAAGCCTATCTACTAAACTGTTGGATAGGTGTTACATGAAGCTATTCTGTTGTTTTTTATGAAATTGCAAGTATATGTTACGTGCAGTCTGTTGTTCTTACCAAAGGCATCTCTTTTTTGTGAACAAAAAAATTATTAATACTTAAGTAATATCCTTACAAGACAGTGAAACAATCTACTATGAAAAACAAGCAAAAAAAAACACTGATACAACCTAGACTTAATAGTGCAGGTGATTCAATTGTTCACCCACTTCTCGTGTCTCCTTGATAATTTGCCACAACTGCGAACGATCATGCCCGGTGGCCTGAAGCCTGGACACCACCGATTGGCAATCAGACTCAAGGATCATCGGTATTCCAGGCCATCTAAGCACCATGTGGACACCCTTCAAAAACAAGCTTTAGCTTCAGCTTCTTTTACATCCCTGCAATGGAAGATGGTGTACCAAGCAGTTAGTTGCAACGCTCTCCCTTCTAATCACGAATCACCACACCCAACGCAGCCTCTCCGGTGAACTGACTGAAAGCGACATCAACATTTGGTCGAGAATGTGGATACCCGCTTGCCAAGTCTGCAAGTGTTATCCTCTCCATTTCATCACAATCATGTTTTTTTCCTAGAAATGGATCGAGCAATTTTTATATTTCTCCAATGGACAGTAACAGCTTCGCCTAATACCATGAATGAATAGTACATTAGAAGAGCTGATTAATTTTTCATGTGCAGCAGTAGTGAATATAGTGCCAGTTCTATTTTAATATAAGCATCATGTTCTTTAGAAGTTACATAATCAGCGAACGGCATGTGGCTATGGTTTTCTTCTTAGGGGTCGCTACAGATTTAGACAACATGTATATAAAACAAAGGTATAAAGCACTTCCTAGTGCAATGGGTTTCAAAGTTCTTGGACATCAATCTTCACGTTGACGTTCCCATATGAAAAAAAAATGCTTGAGCCGAGTATATGTGCCATGCCGTGGCATGTTTTTCATTAAGAGCGACAGAAGTGAAAAAACGGTAATCGTAGGATTATCGATTTGAGGGCACGTACGCAATCAGTTAAGATCTGGCGTTAACTAATATAACAGCTACCTAAAACTCAGAAACGATACAGTGATGTCAGTACATGTTAGATGGGGACCAAAGCTGGCACTTTGCTAACACAAATCACAGATTATAATTAATTCTCCAAAGATGATATGTTACAACCAGGATCAACATTTATGGCTTACAAATTACAAGTGGTGTGCTTCAAAGAACAAAGATCAGCAGGATTGTCCATTGGGTTACCGCCAGGTGAAGCTCGTCGTAAGTTAGATTTATTCGTGAAATTCTTAATAACAGAACTAACATGGGTTTAGTGGACATGTAAACAGAGTTGACACTTGACCGACAACGCTTATGGTCGCATACTCGCAGCAGGCAACGAAATGAGATCAGGGGGACATAAACATATGGCGGCGGAGGTCTACTGCGCAGGTAAAGGCCTTCTCCATCTCGTCCAGGCAGCTGTCCTTCTCAGCTCGAGGCCAACCCTGCAACAGAGCAAGTGCATGAACGAGACTGTTCAGTTTGTTCAAAGCTATCAATTTCAGCAACAGGTTAAGAGAAGGCGGCACGAAGACTAGTTTCAGGCAGGGCCTTACTGAAGCGACTCGGTTAAGCGTCGCACGGACATTCTGCTGCATCTGCGACAGATCACCCTCCCACTTGTAGAACTCGAGCTCTTTCTGGAGATTGATCTTCTCAGCTACCTGTTGATGGCCAGACAACGTATTTTGTCGGTTAAGAAACTAGCAAATTCAGAAGCTGAACTATTTCTGATTTACAACTTTACCGATTAGAAAATAAAAGCAACACGATTTTGCAGCACCTGAGATGAAAAAACCTCCCTCACCTACACCGTGCACCAAAGCAAATGTCTGTAGGCATGCGGGCTGGTACGTAGTTCTAGGATTTTCCGGACCTACATGAGAGATTTCTACCGTAGTCATCTAGCCACCGTGGGTGAGTTTTTTTATTCAAATATTCCTGTTAAGAATCGCGTGCGGTAAGAGCTCTCTTCCGTGGTTGTCTAGTCACCGTTCGTCGAGTTTTTTGTTCTTTTTGTTTTTGCTATCACGCCTAAGCTCGTAGGCTTTGATACTGACAGAAAAATGTTAATAAAGACTGGCAAATTGATGGTCTCGGCTGTCAATAGAAATGGCCGAAGAACACTTGACGATAAGAAATGTAAGATGCAGGCTATATATATCTATGCTGAGCAAAAGTCACCGGATGGTTTCCGTATGATTTCAGACACATTCTTCATCACCTTTTTACCAATGATTCGGCCTCCAGCAGTATGAGCGAAGTGCACGTTGTAGAAGTGGCAAACAAATGCCGGGGAATCGTTCTCAGACATCTCTTCCAGAAAGGCAGCATATGTAATGCCTGGAGCAGACGGTTCCGGAATCGTGTGACCTTGTTGCCTGAACCATTCCAAATCCTTGCCGAGTGGCTCTGATCTCTCCAAACCCGTATCCCTGAACTCGGCATCTGAAAAAGACGTGTATATATGATAAATGATTACAATACAATGGTGGCAACAAACATGCAGCATCATTGCGTACCAAAACTCCAAAAGACACGAAGGAGAAGAGTAGGACTGCACTGCACTCACACCAGGGGACGGCGGCGCGGTCGACGATGGCCTCGAGCGTCTCGAAGACGAGCTTGCTGTCGACGAGGAAGCGGAGGTAGCCCTCGACGGTGGGCTGCCACTTGTCGACGGGAGGCTCCATGGGCGCCTCCTTCTTCCCGTCCCTGACCTGGTCTCTGGAGTGCAGCCGCATGGCCGCCGCCCGCATCTCCTCCATAAATGGGGTGCCTTCCTCATGTCCTCCCGCAGCAGGGGCTGTCTTCGCCTCCGTCGCAACCGCGGCCAGCCTCATCTGCACCGCAACAGAAACCCCAGTCCGGATAGGCCGGAACACGACGGCCGCCACCATACGGACAGGCGGTGGTCCAGAGCGGGCGCCATCCCGGTGGGAGAGGGCGGCGGCACGGGGAGCGGAGAGCCATGCGGGCGCCATGGTGACGGAAGTGCTGGATGGAAGTATGGAACACGCACGATCAACAGCAGCACACGGAGAGGGACAGTATGTAGTACTATACTGTGAACTACTGCTTCAGATCGGGGAGCTAATAATTCACCAGACGCGAAAGATCGTTGACCGAGGTCGAGGGTGGCATATGGCGGTGAGAGCTCCTGGGGCTCTTATAGAGAGAGAGCGAGCGGGAGAACGCGTTGGTATGGTGGGAGCCATCAGCCATTGGAGACTTGGAGTCCGCTGTGTTTGAGCGCCGACAGTGCGGAGGGCGTGCAGTGTGCGCGGGGACTAGAAGACGTGTGTGGGAATGGGAAACGTAAGCGGGAATAGAATAGAGTAATAGGGAGAGGGGCTTTTTTGAGTCTTCAATCCTCCATTATGTGGTAGCTGAGTTTTTCTGATTAAGCAAGTCATAGGACAAGAGTGTGGTTGATAATACATGTTTCACGTGCCAATGATCTGCTAGTCCAGATTATAGTATTTCAATGAGACGTCGGTGTCACATACTAATACGCTTATAAAATTGTTTTCTACCAAATAAGAATCGCCCCTTTCATACTGTACATCTTTGATTTCTTAGATGATACCCTTGGCCCATTTGAAGGAACTGTAGCTTTAAGATATTTCTGATTTATTTGTGCTAGGTATTTGCAGCTCTATAGAATCCTAAATATGAGCACTGAGAAGATTTATATGATTTCTTTTGTTTATATTCTGGATATAAATGTTTGAAAGGATTAAGATGTCCAAGAGGAGGGGTGGATTCAACCAATATCGTAAAATTTGTATCACTTAGCCCATTTTACTCTTTATGCCTAATCGTGTTATGCACATACAAAGATTTGCAACCCAGTTTCTGTTGGGAATATGCCCTAGAGGTAATCATAGAGATGATGATATTCCAGTTGTATCTATGACATGCATTAAGTGTTTATTGAATATCTATTATAGATAACTTGTGTTGGTTGGCAATTATGTGAATTGTTTGTGGAACTCAATACATGAATGGGTATTCTAAAGTTGTCTCTGATCGGCGTTCTTGTGAGAACATACTTGAATATTAGACCAACACATGTATTAGTTGATGGATATGTTTCACAAGTCATAGACATGGAAATATCAAACTAATAATCTGGGCACGTGTGAGATATGTAGGCTGGACTGACCTGACAAGAGATTGTCTCTATTCACGTCATGTATGTTATGTCTTTAGACCTAAGATTGTGATATGTACTCAAGATGTGAAACGGCCTACTTAGGGATTACCAAACACTGCTCCGTAACTGGGTAGTTATAAAGGTAGTTTTCGGGTGGTCGAGAAGCATGCTATGAGACATAGACAGTCAAGATGGAATTTGCCCCTCTCTGCATGAGAGAAATATCATTGGATCACTCAAGTGATTGGATCAACAAATGTATGGCCGTGCTTGGGTTAAGAGTTAACCCACGAGTTGAAACATATATCAGTGGCAAAGGGTATAACTTGTACGTGCTCGTAGTGGTTCATCTGATATGATCTTTGCGTATGCATAGGAGTTGTTACGTCTTGCTAGAGGCCGCTGTCAACTATTGGGTGATAAGTGTACTCGGTCCATGTCTATGTGTATGTGGACCCATAGGGTCGCATGCTTAAGGGCTGGAAGCCTAATTCGGGTTGGACCCGGATTAGACAAGGCTTAGGGCTCCTGATGGGCCTCCAGATCGGGGTCGCAGAGGGACGCCTATATAAGCAAGGGGTAGGGGCGAGGCAAACTAATCTAATCTGATCCGATTGATTCGATCAATCTATTCAGCCGCCATCGCCCACCCCACGCTTACGTCTTTTGCTCTTCGTGGACCTAGCAGTCTGGTTGCGCATTGCTTCTCCCCGCACGTGTGTGATACCTCGGAGGTGTTGCATCTGCGGCACAAGGACGGACCTGGTCGGTCACAGTGGTCGGCAACTGGTTGGCGACTAGCTGGACTGGTCGAGAACGTGGTCGGAAACGTGCTCGGACGATCCCCAAGCGAAGGGTGTACTTGACGGACGACCACGCAACTGCACGGCACTGCTGCGACGCGTTTGACTACATCGAGTCTTCTGCTGCACCTGCGCGTCTAGTGGTAATCCTGTGACCTATATCTAGCAGTTGATCCTGGTTTATGAGGTAGAAAAGTTTTATTTCCTGGCTAACGTAGCACCCTCATAACCCAACAGTTACAATACTGCACTGGCATGGCAAATTTACGAATGTAAAGACATTAAAGTTATTTCACAATTGTAGATGTGTATGTAAAAAGAGGGAAAGAGACACAACGGCATTTCCCCAAGATATCGGAGAGTCAGCACTCGCGCAAGGGTATATCTCCCTTTGATCCACAAGAGGACTAGGTGCTCTCTACAAGCTGATTCCTTGTCACTAGCTCCAACATAGAGAATCGCCCACAACCACTCGTAACATGATGAGTTGGATCTCTCACAATCATTGCCGAGAGACGACGAAGCTCTAAATCACAACCAAGCCATCCATGTGATGCTGATCAACCCTAATGAGACAAGTGGACATGTCGCGGGTTCGGACAATCAAAACACGGAAGAGACATAGATCGGTTAGTCCTATGTCCAGAAGTATGTTGTTGTTTGAGTTAGGAATGTCCGGTCGGGGGGATTATAATCGTGGGAATCAAGAGAGATTGGTAGGGGATCATATGGTGCTATTATATCCTAGTAAGTTCTTGGGTGTGTTTTTCGTCCTCCTCGAACAAAGTGTAATGTTGAAGCAATGGAGACTCAAATCCAGAAGCTTGCAATGTGCATCTTAACTGAAGTTGACAACTTGTTTGATAGCTTGAGTGCTTTATCTCTACATATCTAATCATGCACCAGGTTCACACGACCATCCTGATGCTAGCAGTTGGCAGTTGCTCGCTTCTATGTCATATATTTTGTGAAACAGTCTTTCCTAAGTTTCACGAGCAATAGGTTTTATTTGTGAACTTCTTATATCAGTCAGTAACTAAACCATGGATCTAGCGGACATGTAAACAGAAACTGACAGACAACGTTTCTGGTTGCATCGCATCACAGGCAACGAACCTAGATCAGGGGAACATATGGCGGCGGAGGTCTACTGGCCCAGGCAGCGGTCTTCTCTGCTCGAGACCAACCCTGCAACAGAGCATCAGGCGCATGCACGACACAATATTGTCAGTTTGTTCAAAGCTATCCCATTTCAGCAACAGGTGAACAGAAGCCACAACTATCAAAAAACAAAAAAAAAAAAACGGCTGCCATGACTAAGACGCAACTCCATCAAAAAAACAACTTGCATGCTGTTCACAAACACAAAAAAAAAAAAATTGCATGCAGTATGAGCAAACATCAATACGACACACACCATGAGGAAGACAAGCAACAACCCCTGCAGGCGTGTTATCCGGTTTAATATTTGAAAGAGATTATAGGCGCACATAATTCACATATAAAGTTACTTTGTAGAGAATGCATAAAGAATCACCCTCTTCATACCTGTATCTTTGATTTTCTGAATCTAATGAATTATTGTTGCCTTGATTAGAATATGAATTTTGAAAAGAAAAGTAGACTGAGATTCAGTGCATTTCCTCTATAAAGTCATAATGTAACTTTCTCTCCATCTTCGCCTGCCCAATCAGATTCAAAGGTTATCCTTCCTCTTAGCTTTGGGGCCATCTGTCAGTCACTCGTCAGCTTTCATCAAGACCGATTTTTTTTTCTTCCCTTTGGCTCTAGTGGCAGGCGGAGGAGCAGCGCCACAAGCGAGAAGTTGAAGCTCGACTATGAGCGGGCTCGCGCAGTCGTAGTAGGGACCATGACCAAGGTGTATGGCGCGGAGGAGGTGAGAGGAGCAGGCGAGGCCAACGCGGTGGAGGCACAGCACGGCGACCTATTACTGTTAGACGTGCAAGCACTTGTGCAACACGAGGCGGTGACGGCGGCGTCATCAGCCTCGACGAGTTCGCGGCGCTAAACAGTCGCCTGCCGTCGAGGACCTGCGCCATGCCTTTCGCTTCTTCGACGCCGACGGCCACCGGGCCACGGCACCTCATCCACCACCAGGGACGACCAAGCTCGTGCGTACTCTGAGGTATCAGCGAGTCCGCGTGCATCGCTTAGTGTCGCCGCATCGTCGAGGGCTCATACACAGCCAGCTAGATGCTCGATCGGGTGCAGTTGAGGGCGCGGGGTGCACGTCGTCGGACGTCGGGAGGTTCTGCGTCGGGGTCAGTTGCCGCCAGGGACGTGAACGCGGCGGGAGACCAGGCAAAGACCGACGTCGCGGTCGTCACAGCCCCAGCGCTGGCTGCGTTTGCCGTCGTCTTCCGGCGGGTCAACCCGTCCTGCACTCCTACCTACTACTAATCATCCTGCCTGCTCCACGCAAGGTAACTCTGATATATCCGCGACGCCTGCGCGGTGTGCGTCGTCGGTCGGGATTGGATCGCGCGTTGTGGGCGTCAGGGACATCGATGCTGCGAGGCGGGGTGTTTGCGTTGGGATGGGCCGGAGCTGAAGGTGATAGCCATAGCCCCTGTTAGCGCTCTCGGCGGATGTAGTTCGTGAATTTTTTTTATTAATAAATTTATTTTTAAAAAAATTTATAAAATTAGTCTTCGTTTTCAAAAAATTGCAGGAATAGGCCACCAGTCGTCCGTTAGAAGGGCGACGTGAGAGAATCGCCCGTTCAAAGGGCGACCAGGCCCAGGTCGCCCGGCCAAAGGGCGACCAGGCCCACGTCGCCCGTTCAAAGGGCGACCAGGCCCACGTCGCCCGGCCAACGGGCGACCTGGTTTTTTGGGTTTTTTTAAAATAATATTTATTTATTTGGAAATTTCAGAAAAAATTTTGGTTTTTTTTAAATAATATTTATTTATTCGGAAATTTCAGAAAAAATATCAAAGTCGGAGAAATAGCAAAAATAATACGCAGTTATGCAATGGGCGTGCGAAAACGCCGTTGTCGTGTGCTCGCCCAAGCTTAATAGATGAAAAAATACAACAGTGAAATATTAATTAAGTTCTAAAAACTAAAATAGTATCAGTACAATATCATAGAAAACAACATCGGCGGCAAATCACACATGGCCGGCTGAGTAAGTAAACGGCGAAGGAGGAACTGTAACACGTGCAGGACGGCCTCCAGCAGCAGGTGGTGTCGCGTACTCGTCCTGTGAGGGCTGTGTCTGTGGTGGTGCTTCACGTAACTGCGATGACGCAAGTACATCCGCCGGCTCCTCCTGCAGGTAACTCTCAAGGTCGAAGGGTGACGGGGATCGCTGACGAAAAGTGTCAGCGTGCTCAGAGATGTCCGATCCCTCGTAGTCGTAACGGGTCGTCCCTAAACATATAAGACCAACGTTATGATAACGCTGATGGTAAAACTAATATATAACGTGTCGAACTCTTAAAAGTAGGTCATACCTGGAACCATGGGTACAACGTGTGAAGAGGAACCTCCGAAATCGAACTGATGCCGCGAACCGTCAAAGTGCATACCTGACCATGCAGAGTGAATGCAATGTTACGAATAAAGCAGTATTAGATAATATAATTAAATTTCACCACTATATCGTACCTGTAGGCATGTGAGCAGGCTGCGAAGATGATCCAATGATATCGAACTCCGGACGCCAACCAGCAGAGTACGTAGGTGGACCTGAATAATGAAACTTATAAGTAACGAACAAGTTAGCATTACTACATACGAAGAAAATATAAGTTACTCACCTGTTTGGTACGTAGGCCGCGGAGGTAGTGGCGCCGTCGGTCCATCAGGCCTGTGTGTCACGTGTGAAGGTCGAGGGACGACATCCGGCTGTAGCTCGCAGGGCCGGCACGACGTCAACTTGACAATGTTTGCAGCAGAGTCGTACATCCTCTGGACCGCAGCGGTAAGCTCGTGGCTGGTCATCTGAATGCCCTCCCTCAACCGGTGCAAGAGCGATCCACCATCCACAGTGATACGGTGAGCCATATCGGTCTATTAACAAAACGAGAACATTGAAGTAATTATGATAAGAAAAATATTAAACGAAGTGGGTTGAAGTTCATAAAGATCGTACCGCCAACGACATCGCCTGATCTCTGTGCACAGGGTACGTGTCCGTCAACCTGGGGACGTGGGTCCGTGGCTCCGCTGGTGTATACGTGACTCTGATCCGTGTGCGAGGAATATACCAACGTAAGTAGTCCCCGTAAGCCTGCAAGGAAAACGGTCTGGGCTCGTAGGTCACATCATGTAGTGCGTTGGCCCACTCGTCAACGCACGGCTGTATACGGGAGGACCAAGTAACGCCTGCCGGTAGACCCCTCCGCACGTAACTATGGATTTCAAAACGTATTAATTATCTTTCTATATATATTAAATACTCAATCAGAACGAATTAATTGTCTTATACTTACCCGTGCACGGAAAGAGGAACAATATGGGCAACCGGGAGTGGGAACGTCTGGTTACGACCAAACTGCCGCATCACTCTGTGAGGAGCGTAGTCCTCGACAAAGATGTCGAAAACGACAGCCTTATGTGTCATCCAGTACTCCTGATCCCTCGTGCAGAACGACGACAACCCATTAGGCGCTCGTACGACAATCTCCTCCATGCTGTAAGGTGTCCAGCGGACGTCGTTTGCCCTAATCCGGTCGAACGCCGCCATGTACTCAGGATAGGCTCTGTGAACCTGAATGTTTGCCCAAGTAGGCTGTATAGAAAATAATAGTAAGGTGCAATTTATTCGAAAATAAATAGAAACATGTTCAACTGCGATATAGAAGACTTACCCGCCGCCGGACCCACCACGACGGCCCCGATCCCTACACAGAACTTTTCAAAGCAATTCTCTGCTGTGCTCATAGGACGTGCACGATGCAAGCTTGCCTTCTCCACCTTTTTTTTCATGTAATTTGTCATGAATGTTGAAAAAATCAATGTATTATCTGACATCACATTAAAAGCAACCATATATCTTTCACGGAAGTACTTGCATGTTCCATGCAAAATACCCTCTACGATTGCTACAAGAGGTAATCCTCTCATGCCTCGAATGACCCAATTGTACACCTCCGCCAAATTTGTTGTCATTATTCCAAATCTCGCCCCATCTGTGTCATATAATAATGACCACTTCTCCTTTGGCTCGTACTCAATCCAACCTGAGAAGCTCCTGATTGATGACCCCGACCTCCAAACCACGTTCCTCAAGGCATCCGTTGGAAGGCCTGAAAGAGGAACAGACATATCATTCGGGTCTTGATTCGTACGAGTCGCTAATTCTTCTGTTTGCTTTGTTGTTAATTCATCAAGACGTGTCCACATTGCATTGAATTTTCTTTGTTGGTTCTGATTGCACAACCTCTTAAACATATTCATAAGGTGTTTATTTTTGAAATGGCTGAAAAAATTTGCACCCAAGTGCCTCATGCACCATCTTGATTGTATGTCCGACCATCGAGGAGGAAGATCACGCTCCACTGAACCATATTGCATATCCGTTATCGTCTTCAATAAACCGGCATGTCGGTCATGTATGACACAAACATTAGGTCGCCCTTGCACCACTGCTAACTTCACACGCTCCAGAAACCAATACCAACTATCTGTGTTCTCACTTTCCACAAAAGCAAAAGCAACTGGTAGTACTTGATTATTCCCATCAACACCAACAGCAGTTAGAATCTGACCTTTATACTTTCCTGTTAGAAATGTACCATCCATGCATAAAACAGGTCTGCAATGACGAAATACCATTATACATTGACCTAGTGCAAAAAAGGCTCAACGAAGTATTAACATTTCGGCCTCTTTTGGATCAGACACATCCATGATATCATAATATGTACCAATATTTCTTTGTCTGATGGTTTCTAACAATCTTGGTAGGTTCTCATAAGATGCTTCGTACGAACCGAATCTCTTCTCAATGACCTTCTGTTTCGCTCGCCACGCCTTCGAATAGCTGATGGTGTATTTAAAATCTTCCTCTATAGTAGTCACTATAGATTTCGGCTCATACCTTAAATTATCAACAATTTGATTATACATGTACTCTGTAATGAAGCTCGATGTAAGAGCAGTATTGGACTTCTCTAATTCTTGTAACTCACATGTATGTTCTGTTACTATAGAGCACTTCCAAATTGTACTCTATTTTTGCTCATAAGCATGTACCCTAAATGGACAGTCCAAAAACACACATTTAACATCATATACTTTCTTGTTGGACTTAACAACTACAAAAGACCGCTTCATTGACAGAGACCAGTACTTCACGGCACTCATCACTTCATCTTTGCCTTTGTACATAGCTCCCTCTACTAGTTCATTCTCATGATATTCCCACGGCACAGAATTTCCTTCGTTGATCATCAAATTCTTCGAACTGTTACTCTTCCACTCCAGTGGGACAGGAATTTCATTCTCATCTTCAGATGACTCAGTTTCAGATATATTCTCATTCTCCATATCTTCCATCGCCATCTCTTCAACTATATGCTCTATGCGCTCTCCTTCGTCCGCTTCACCCGTCGGTACCATAGATGACAGGTGATGATCACCCTCTTCATTATCTTCCTCATTATCATTGTGATTGTCATGGCTTGGACCTCCTTCTTCTTCTACACCGTGTACCTCATGAACCTCCTTCGTATATGCCTGAGCAAGAAGGACTAGAGGCCACTCACGTTCTACAGCTTTGTTGACGTATTTTCTCCATGTTGATGTTGCATTAAGCGGTACTAACTCCCAAAAAGTGCCCTCCCGAGCACGACTAACGATACCCATGACCTTAACGTCATGTTGGTTGCTGTCAAGCCCAAATATTCGCATCAACCAATTCTGCACACCACTAATTGTTCTCTCATTTGCCCTAGATATCCATCTACTTATTGAGGCAAATCCTAACAGATCAACCCCGTGTACACCTTGAATAATTTCTCCTTTTCCATAATAAATTTGAAATCCTAACTTCTCCGACATCTGTGTAATCTAAAATTTTCAACTAAAATACCTTTTCAGTAATATATTACTGATAACAATATAAGTAATAAGAATATAAGAATATATAAAATACTACTAAAATATAACTACCGAAATATACTATTAATCGCTCAACTGCCGAAATACTACCGAAATAACTACCGAAATACTACCGAAATTTCAACTATAACTATTTAATTTAACAATATATATAAAATAAAAATATAAGTAATACTACCGAAATATAATATTAATCGCTCAACTGCTTATTACATTATCTAATAATTAATATAACACACATTAAATAATTATATATAAAATTATTTTTTTACTTACCAAAAATTTTTCTCTTCCTCTCTTCTCCTTCTTCCTCCTCTTCTCTTCTCTTCTCTTCTCCCCTTCTTCTGTTCTCGTCTCCCCTTCCGCGCGAGCCGGCCTCTTCTCCCCTTCCGCGCGAGCCGGCAGCGGCCGGCCGCGTTATATATAGCCGCGCCACGTCGCCCCGTGTTCGGGCGACACGGGCCACGTCGCCCATCGGCCGGGCGACGTGGGCCACGTCGCCCATCGGCCGGGCGACGTGGGCCACGTCGCCCATCGGCCGGGCGACGTGGGGCCCGCCACGCCACATGCACGGCCAAGTCGCCCACTGGTCGGGCGACATGGGCCACGTTGCCCATCGGCAGGGCGACATGGGCCCGCCATGCCACGTGCACGGCCACGTCGCCTGTTGGTCGGGCGACATGGCCCAGGTAGCCCGCCAGTCGGGCGACAAGGCCCATCTTCGCCCTTCCAACGGGCGACTGGTGGCATATTCCTGCAACTTTTTAAAAACGGAGACTAATTTTGTAATTTTTTTTAAAATAAGTTTATTAATAAAAAAAATCCGTAGTTCGTCACGCACTCACGCCTAAGCAGGCTGGATTCACTTTGGCCCAGGCATGCGTCGGCTGGGCCAGCGCTCACGTCGAAACCGACACGGCCCACCATCCTGACGCAAGCCTTCTTCGCGCCCCTTCCTTCGTGGCAGTTGTGACAGCATGTTGTCTCTATTTTTTGCAGTTTCATTAGTACTTGGTGTCATTAAAGTAATAATAATACGGAGTATATAAGCAAGTGATGAGAATGAACTCAACAAACCAACAACCGACCTAGGCAAGTGTGGCTTGACTTTGTTGATATTTAATTTATCTTCAAAATTATTGGCAAGAGATACACAATTACGTGGCTAGCTAGAACAAGTTTTAGGAAGTGCATTGTGAATTGTCTTGTGTTTTATAATATGTCAGTAGTTGAAATCCAGCCTGCTTAGGTAGTACACGTACTACCTTGTAAATTAAATATATGTTTTTAGAAAAGGGAATGAAATATATGTTCAGACTCTCTTTTAAACAAACTGTAGATTGCGTCATGGGTTGTGAATTGTGTTTTTCCCCTTTAATCTCTGAATATACTAGCACAGATGGCACGTGTGCTACTCAGCTACTGTACAACCGATACGTTCGTGTAATTACTGACGGTAGAGAGTATGTCGGCGTGATTGAATTAGCAAAACCTTTATATCTGTTGCTTCTGCGGTCGGATAGGCAACGTGGATGAAAAGTTACAAACCGATACCTAAAAGATGTTTTGCGGCAGTGAAATTTTGGTAGTAAAGTTTTACACGTATATTGAATTATTGACGTACATAAATACTGAATCCTATAGGTTTTCATTTCTTTTTTTTTGTCCTTTTTTTCCAAAGTCTAACAGTGACGAGGATCCAGCTCCTGCCAAGCTCTTCTTTGAGCTTAAGCAAAAGGCAGTTGACTGCCAAAAACTGAAAGTTTCAGCGTATATTGTGTATATCCTATCTGTGTCGTCTCGCGTCGTGATCAGCGGGTCAACGTAAATACAAGGGCCAATCATGCAACTGTCCCAGTTTTAAAGCCTAATTGTTTGTTTACCCTTTTTTTTAACTTTGTTCATTTGCCTCTGCTTTTTGAAACGAAGTCACCGTTTGCCTCTGTTTTCACCTTCCGTCTGGTGGTAAAAATTTTAGACTAAAAAAATATTTGCGAAATAAGAAAAAAGGAAGAAGACCACAATACCCCTTAACCTAAAGGGCCATCCTACCCCCATCCCTGTCTGTTCGCGTGCAAATTCACGACTCCCCCCGTCGCGACTAGACGACCGGCGGCGCTAGGGTTGGGGCCGTCGGTGCGGGAGGCAGGCAGGCGAGTGCGGCCGTCGTTGCGGGAGGCAGGCAGGCGAGCGGATCCGGCGGCCTCGCGTGGGCGGTTGGCGCGGCCTCGCGCAGGCGAACGCACAGCCTCACGTGGGCGGACAGCGTGGCCTCGCGGGGCGAGCATCGCTGCCTCCGCGGGAGGAGGGCGCAGCGTGGAGGAGTTGGGGCTGAGGAGGGGACTCGCCTGACGAGTTGAGGAGGTGTTGCGGGTCGAGTGGGGCAAGGCGCTGCAAGTCGAGGAGCACCACCAGCGAGGCGCTACAGCTGCGACATGGAGCCGAATGGGTAAATTTCTTGGGCTCCATCCTTTGTGCAATAGTTTCTTGGCTGCTCAGTCAGGGCTGTAGGATGAGCATTGAGTTTTCTTACTATAGTTTGTAGGTCAAATAAGAACCAAATTAAAATTGTTCTAGTTCGAGCATACTGGAGTATGCCCGATCGGGGTCCAAAGCGTTATATAGACAGGGAAACCTTGACCACATTTGTTGACAGAAATGCATGTACCTTCCTGGAAGTGGTAAATTTCATTGCTGAAAGCTTTGTTTGGGGTTCAAGGCAATACATATCTCTGTGGCGGGCACTGGAGGAACAACTTTCTGAGTGGTTTGAGGATGGTTCTATTGAGATTGCAACAAATGAACAACTTTCTGAATGGTTTGAGGTCAACAAAGACAAGGGGGAGTCTCATTGTTGCTCAAATCAAAGATTTTGAAGGACCATTACAATGCTCACCAACCAAGCGCAGGCTTCACCCTACTGTCAGGAACCTTCCAAGTACTGCACCTATTGATTTGGATCCAAAACAGTCCACTCAGCCTGTTCAGCCTGCCAAGAAAGACAAGAAGGTCAAGAAGGTGGACACTAAAGTCTCAGATGATGTACTGAGTGATAGCAGTTATGACTCTGATTTGGCTGCATCTTCTGACTCTGAATTAGATACATTTTCTGAATCTGATTGCTCTGACACTAATTATGATCCTGCTCATGAAATACTTGCTGATGATGACAATGATGATGAACCTTTTTTCTCTTACGATGTTGATGCTCCATGTGTTGATGTTGGCTGTATTTTCCCTGATGTGAATCAGTACAAATCTGCGTTGACCCAACATGCAATATTGAATGACTATGGTTTTTGTTGGGTAATGAGTTTACACGAGTAAGATGAACATAATATGTTGCTCGTAATTATCTTCCATCCTCCCTAAATTTACATCCGGGGGTTATAGATAGACCCCCTGGCTTCGTCATTTAAAGTAGCTTACAAACATGTTCGCAACATTTCTCACACATTTAGCTATAAAGTGCATCGACGAAGTGGTGAAACATACTTCGCCCCTTCTCTTTTGTCTCCTCGAACCACTTTAGGCCTGATCCTGACTTCTTTGCTTGGCTAATGACCTCGTTGTTTCTCCATGCAAAGTCATCATGACCGCTTTGCTGATCATCGGGAATATAGCGAAGTCTTTCAAATCATCTTCGCCATGTGTCCTGAAACATGTAAAAGCATATACGCGATTTTCAAAATTTACAGCGAAGTACCCACATGGTCTTCGCTGAGCATTCAAGGTGTAGTGAAGTCTTCTTCGCCAATCAGCTTGAAATATACGGAAATTCATGAGCGAAGTCAAAAATACGTGCGACAAAGTATTTACGCTATCTTCGCTGTATTCGTTAGCATCTCAGATGTTTGTAATGAAATATTTGTCTCCAAAGTTTGGAAAGGATGTTTGTATGTCAAAGTTGTTCCCCAACAGCAGCCCCTCGCGGGCGAAGGCCTACTCGAAAGGTCTGAATCCCGCGAAGTTTATAAAACTTTGTCTAAAGGCTTTTCCAACTATTGATCTAGCCCCGGCGTGACATCCACAGATTCCACCGTCCATTTCTTTCAACAGGTTTTTCCCATCTTCTCTCGAGATGCACTTTAATAGTGGTTGGCAAACTCCTTCCTTGTATAGTTCTTCGTTGATGATTTTGTAGCTTCTGGTCTTTTGCTTCATTCTTGCTTCATCAGCTTCATTTTCTGGCTCGTAGAATCCTTTGAGAAATGCGACAATTGGAGCCCTCCAATCTTCGCTTTCTATGATGTGTACTTCTTTTGGTTGTTCAACTTTCATTTTTGTTGAGGCTTCGGTGATAGTTTGGAAAAATACTTCTGGTGGTAACTCTACCTTTTGGGCGACGACTTTTGTAATTTCGTCTGCGTCTGTGTTATCATTTCTTGAAATGCTTTTCACTGTGAATCTAGCGAAGTGTTTTTCTTGATCTCTCAGCAGTTGAAGATACTTTGCTAGCTCTGGATCTCTTACTTTGTAATTTTTCTCTATATGCGCAGCCACAACTTGAGAATCTGTCTTGATTATTAGTTTTTGAATCCCCATTGCTCTTGGTTTGCGAAGCCCCAGTAATACCGCCTCATATTCTGTGATGTTATTGGTGCATTGAAAGTCTAATCTTGCTACGTATTTGAGTTTAATTCCAGAAGGTGAAGTTATGACTGCTGCTGCTCCTGCGCCGGTGAAGCCCCAAGCACCATCGCAATAGATTATCCACTCTGGTTGCTCCATTCTTTCTTGGTTGTACTTCGAAGGTGTCCAAACTACCACGAAGTCAGCCAATACTTGAGATTTGATTGCTGTTCTTTTTTCGAATTTGATGAAGTATTGGGACAGCTCTGCGGCCCATTTTCCTAATCTCCCCGAGGATTTGCAGCCTTGTAGAACTTCTTTGAGGGGTTGATTTGTTGGCACTCTTATTTTGTGTGCTTGGAAGTAGTGTTTTAACTTTCTGGATGCCATAAGTACTGCACATGCAATTTTCTCAATTTTTGAGTAAAAAACTTTTGATCCAGACAGAGCTTCGGATGCGAAGTAGTCTAGAACTTGTTTTGTTGAGTGCTCATTTTCTTTTTCTTGGATCAGTATTGCACTAACTGTGCTTTCGTTTGCTGATATGTATAGTAGTAAGTCTGCTATTGGATCAGGTGTTGCTAAAGTTGAAGGATTGGATAGGTGCTTTTTTATTTCTTTGAAAGCTTCTTGCTGTGCTTGACCCCAGTTGAATTTTTCCTTTTTCCCTTTTATTGCTTGGAATATTGGGAGGCTTCGCTCAGCTGATTTGGATATAAATCTGTTCAGCGAAGCTAATCTTTCCATCAACTTTTGGATGTCCTTGATGTTTCTTGGCACCTGCATGTTCAGTATTGCCTTTACCTTCTCTAGAGTCGGGTCGATTCCTTTTGCGGATACGATGCATCCTAAAATTTTACCTGTTTGAACTCCGAATGTGCATTGTTCTGGGTTCAGCTTTAAATATGCTTTTCTGAGATTTGAGAAAGTTTCTTGCAAGTCTTCGACATGGTCTTCTCTTTTCTTGCTTTTGACTACCAGGTCGTCAACATACACAAGCAGATTTCTTGGTATTTGATCTTTGAGAACTGTGGATGTCATTCTGATGAAAGTTGTTCCTGCATTGCGAAGCCCCTCGGCCATTCTTTGGAAGCAGTAAGTTCCGAATGGTGTGATGAAGCTTGTGAATTCTTCATCTTCTTTTTTCATCTAGATCTGATGGTAGCCTGAATAGCAGTCGAGGAAACTAAGCATTTCACTTCCTACTGCCTGATCTACCAAAGTGTCTATTTTTGGTAGTGGAAAGTTGTCTTTTGGGCACGCCTTGTTGAGATCTGTAAAGTCTATGCACATTCTCCACTTTTTGTTTTTCTTCTACACCATGACTATGTTTGCGAGCCAAGTTGTGAATTGGACTTCTCTTATGACTTTTGCATCTAACAATCTTTGGACTTCGGCTTTTGCAGCCTGTGTTGTGTCTTCCGATAATTTTCTAAGTTTTTGCTTTTTCGGCCTAAAGTTTGGGTCGATGTTTAACTTGTGTTCTATGACATCCCTGCTTACTCCTCCTAAGTCTTGTGCAGACCAGGCGAAGATATCCTTGTTACTTCGCAGGATTTGTATTAACTTTTCTTCTTCTTCTTTTGATAGATTTGTGCCGATGATAACTTGTCTTTCTAGCACCATTGGGTCGATTGGTACTTTCTTTGTGTCTTCGCAAGGCTTCGCTTTTTCTTGTGTCTTTGCGTTTTTAGTTTCAAGCTCATCATCCTCTTCTTCTTGTATCACGTGGATATTTTTGAAAGCCGGGCTTGCATCTCTTTCTATGTTTCTTGACTCTGTTTGATCGTCGAAGACGGTTATGATGCCATTGATTGCTGGCATCTTCATGCATATTTATGGGTAGCTTACTATGGCTTCGAAGGTGTTTAAGCTTCCCCTTCCAAAGATTGCGTTGTACTAGCTGTGCATTTTGATAACATCGAATGCTATTTGTTTTGTTCTTGCATTATTCACTGTTTCGAATAAAACTGGCAAGACAATTCTACCAATGGAGCTTATTTTCTTTCCGCCAAAACCTACTAATGGGTGCTCGGCTCTTCCTAAAGTTTTTCTATCAATTTGCATTGCGTCTAAGGTTCTTGTGAATATGATATCTGCTAAGCTACCGCCATCTATCAGAATTTTTGTTACTGCCCAACCTTCGATGTTTGCTTCTATGACCATTGCGTCCATATAGGGGTAATCTTTAAGTTTGAGATCTTGTTCTAAGAATGTGATTGGCATGTGAGACCACCTTGTTTTCTTGAATGGACCTTCAACTGCTATGGAGTTTACTCTTCTGAAATAATTTCTTCTTTCATTTCTTGTATCTAGCTTCATTTCTGAATCCTCCGTGCGCGCACGCACATGCGTGGCCGCCGCGGTGAACTATGTCGCTGTAAAGGGTTTTTCCACCCAGCCACCGCTAGCTCCCTCTCGCTGCTTCGTGGACCCGGCCGAGCACCCCACCAATGACCTGGCACCCCTCTCGACCGCCTGATCAAGCCTTGGCCTGATCAGCCGTCCGTCGGCCACCTACCTCCGCCACTCCCCTATAAGAGCAAGACCCCGGCACCCTAGGGCTTCCCAGCCGCCGCCACCAACCCTGGTGGTGTTCAATTGCATCTTGCCAGCCTCAATTGGAGAAGAGGAGAAGGAAGGGAGAAGAAGGGAGTCGGGGAAGAAGAAGGAGCCGCCGCCGGAGTTGGAGAAGAAGAGGAGTGTCGTCGTGCTGCTGCACCAGGAGCAAGAAGGAGAAGACGTACTGCAAGCCAAAGCGATAAGAACCCCGGAGATTGGACTTGTACCGCACCTCCATCCTCTGCAATCTGTCAGTGAGCACCGCCGCCATCGCCGCTCTCCCGAACCTCCGCCTTGCTTCTCGATGGCGCTCCACCATGAGCATGTAGGCCAAGGTCACTGCCGACCTCACTAGACACACCACACACTCACTCACATGGACCAGCCTAGCCCCATGGACCACGGCATCTGGAGGATGCCGGAGCGGAAGCCGCCCTGTCCATTGCCACGCGCCGAGCGCCGCCACAGTGAAGTCACCTAGCCGCCTCACCATCGAACTCTGCCCTCCATCGACCTCGGATCCGCGCTCGCCTTGATGAGACAAACTCTGTGCACCCCTTGGCTTCGCGTTTGCCTCGCCGGAGCACCGACTCGAGCCACCTTGCCCTCATCGTGTCGGTGCGCTGCCGCTCTAGAGCGCCACCGTTTGCCGCCGTTTTCCCGCCGCCTCCGACCACAGCAAGGACCAAGAAGGAGCCGAGGAGCACCACTGGAGGAAGCTGCGTCGACTGGACAAGAAGATGGAGGCCATGGACCCTCTCGGAGTTTTGTAGCCATGCACCGTGGACGCGCCGGAGCTCCACCGTGGACACGCCGGAGCTCCACCGTGGAACCGGTGTACCGTGAACCGAGTCGTGGACCGCGTGAACCCGGACATGGACCGAATGCACCTGGTGCATGTGGACATGAGTCACTGACAGTGGGCCCCATCCAGGATGGTTCACTGAGGACCAAACCGAGCTGAGCCATGAGCCGTGAGCCGAGCCGTGAGCCGTGAGCCAAGCCATGAGCCGTGGGCCGAGCCGTGAGCCGAGTCTGGTCCCACCGGTCAGTGATGACGTCAGCAGTGACATCATGTGGGCCCCACCTATCAGTTGATCGTTGACCATTGACCGTTGACCGATGACGTCAGCATGACATCACCTCGGACCCACCTGTCAGACCTCTATTGACCCGGTCAACGCTGACGTTAGCATGACGTTAGCCGCCATGTCAGCATGACATCAGAACCTAAGTTGTCTCTGTTGGACCCGCGCGTGACACGTGGCCCAATCAGAAGCTGCCACGTGTCAGCACCAGAAAAATCAGCCCTTTTTCTATTTTAGAAAATGGTTAAATCTTTGAAAAATCATAACTAATTCATACGAGCTCAGAAAATTATGATCCACATATCCAAATTTTCTATGTTTGAGTGCATTTGGATCTTCTATTTGGCATTCATTCTTTATGCTAATCTATAGGGGTCGCTTCGCGACCATTTACAGGGTCGAGCGAGGACAGGTCTGACGACAGTGACTACCAGGAGAAGTCCGACAGCTATGTCAGTGAAGGTGCCATATCTCACCCAACCTCGTAGATCCCATTACGCATGGCAAATGTAGTATGGCTAGTGCTTTATTCCTGTTGCAATATAATGGAATGTCTGTGCTAGGGTTGCATGGTAGATTATTTTACTTGATGAGTCCTACCTTGTTGTAACCTTTCACCTGCTTACCCGCTGTTATGTTAGCCACTTGCTTATCTGCTATATTTATATTTATATACTTCACTCGCTTACATTTTGATGCGACGTGATGAACCCTGAGAGGGCCTGGAGGGTGGCAGGCTCAATGTGTGAGTTGATGAATCAAATGGGCATGCGAGCTGATATGTTGTATCTGGGTTTTGGGTGGACTTTATGGTAGGGTGTAGGGTAAGGGTTGAGTCGATCGAGCTGGGATCTACGATGAGCTTTTGGAGCGAGTCTTGCCGGGGAATGGATCTGGACATTCCCACGAGAGGAGCCTGTGGCGGGCTAACTGAGAGGTGATGGTGGTCTTTGGGCGTGACCCTCTGAGAGGTGGAGCCCGGGACGAAGGTGCCGTGGTAGCACATTAAAGAATAACCCTGACGGAGATATCCTGGCTTGGTCACACTTAGGAACTATTTCGCTGGTATCTGAACTTTGGGAATCCTTTGCTTTCCACTCGCTCTCCATGGGGGAGAGACAGCCGAACCACTGGATAGATCGATGCCGTTACTGCTAGGCGAGTAGTGATATGGAGGTATATGCATGGGATGGAGCTAACACCCTTCTAAGATGATCATGGCACCCCTTCGGGAGTGGGTACATGCCATGGCGTTCTCTTTGGGAGCGAGCACATGGGCTCTTCATAGTTCCAGTGATCCAGAGCTGGATGGTAGGATGCCATCGTTCTATTGCAGTAGGCGCCCGGAATCTGCCTAGGTGGTGATCAACACCGATTATGGTTATCTAGTGGATTAGTGAAACCTCTGCAGAGTGTATGGTTGATCGATTGATACATATGCCAAATCCTTGGCTATGGACCTTTCCTGAATTTCACATGCACCGGACTAGTGAGAGAAGTGTTCTACCTTCCCCCTTAGAGTGATTTTTGGTCGTGAGCCAGGTTGAGGGCTGCAGGCCGCTGAGACAAGCCGAGAGGGAGTTGGCTTGTCGACTTGAGTCTGAGAGGGTGTTGGAGGAGTTAGGATGGTGGTTCAGAGTTGGATGGTGATGGATGTTGTGGGATGGGAATGTGTTTAAAACCTGATTATTATATTATTTATATACTTTTTTACCTGCATAGGAAAACCCCAGCCTTTATAGGTTCCTTTTGCTATATCCATGATTTGCATCCAATTACCACAAAAGAAATGCATAGGGTGGGAGTGTGGCCAGTACAAATCATACTGAAAATTTGGTTTCAGGTTCAAGGAGTGAGTACTCATCTGGGGAGTCAGCGATTGAGGGTTTCGTGCCTACACTCAAGTTGGAGTGGAGATGATAGCTTCCGCACCTACAAACTTTTATTGTTATGCTGCATAAACTCTGATTACGCCAAGTGGCGATGTAATAAGTTATTGTAAACCTCTCTATTTACACTCTTTTGTTCGATGTATGGATTATGGTATTCAACTGTTATCAGGTAATATGATTTAAATGGTCATATTACACTTCGGCTCAGTGGATTTCCCTTCACGAAAATCAAGGTCGTTTCAAAAGGCTTAGTAATACATAAGAAGAAAAATGCCCTAGCTTAGCTACAGAAAATAGGCTCACGTTGACATTGTGCGCTTCCTCGAGACAGGCACATTGAAGCTTCTTGTGAACTCAAAACGAAAATGTTTTGCTCGAGCATTTCTCTCCTCTTCTACACCTAAAATTTCTTTTCACTCAATCTTCACCCACCTCTCCAATTCCAGAAAGCTAGATTTGTCCCCACTCCCATCTCTATCGTAATTAATTTGTTTTTCCAGCTATAGAGAGTTGGATATTTCTGTGTTATGGCTCAGGATTTTGGATTGGGAACTTTAGACTTGACTTCAGAAGTGAAGAAAGCAAGGGAGAAAGCTAGGTTGTATATATTGGCCGTAGATGGCGGATAGTGTGCATGGTGGTGCAAGGCATGATGAGAGGGATGGTGGATCGGACAGAGGTTGCACTGATATGGGATACTGATATGCCAATGCGGATAGAGTGATACGGTGAAATGATATTTTCCAAAACAAAGTTACACCAATACAATAAGTTTATAAATATAAACAAAATCAGAATATGTCTACTCATAACATTTTGCACTCTAGCACAACAATCAACAAATAAAAATAGCAAAACGTAGACGCAAAGGTAGGTAATCTGATAATGCATCAAAGATAGCATAATACTTTGTTACATAGATTAAGGCTTCAAAGATTAGAGACAAACATCTAGTTCCATGAAGCATTTAAGATACTATAGTACTTCATTTTAAGGTCCTTAAGACGGCACAATAATATGTAAATAGGCCAGCAAATTGGATTGCTATGCATGATGGGCTTCAATTTGGATGGATTATAGGCTGTGAAGTATCGGATAATTATCAAAAGAAGTATCAACGAAGCATTGAGATTTAATTTAATATTTATTTTTATATTGATATCGGTATCGGAGGTGTATCGGAGTATCTGATATGTACAGCGATATCGATACGCAACTTGAGCGAAATATCAGGGTATCCAAAATGTGTATTTTCTTTTAGCTTAATTAACTAATGGAGGAGCGCAATCTTTTTTTAGAACACGCCTTAGCGAGCATTTCAGGAGGAGCACAATGTGTGTTGCATAATTGATAGAGTTATTAATTAGACAATTACTTTCGTTGCCTAGTTAAATCTTATGATTTGAAGGGATAACCAGAGTTAACAAACTCAAATGTCATTGGCTTTCAACATGCAATAAGCCAGTAACATTTAGGGATGTAGATATAAGCTTAATTTCAGTTTCATGAGTATGCAACGCTTCGGTTTAAGTTCTCTTTGAAATATTTTCTCTGGTAGAGAATTATCTTTGAAATATCTTCTCTAGTAATTCCTTAGGAGTTAGGACCCCTTAGGCAAAATATATACAGTTTGCAGCACATTAAGTCATACAAATATACGTGCAACACGATCCCCTTGATTTAAAACCAGCTCAAAGATAGAGATAAAGAGAGTTATATATATGATATAAAGTCTCCTGCAAATCTGCAATACAATCCCAAGCCAATGAGCGCTCTGCTGATTAGTTTTATCGGGACTCAGAAGTGGTGTCCATGACAGATGCAGAGACAGAATACGAAGTAAACAAAAGTTGCATATATCAATCATGGTAGACACACCAGCTGCAGTGTAGGATGTTTATGTAATTAATCATCAACAATTCCATAACCAACCAGCTTCTGCGGCCTGCAGTACTTCATCACCGCAGATACATTGCACTAGCTAGCTACTAATAGCAAGCTGTGTGAGAGTTGATTAACTTGCACGCCACTAAAACGAATCAATAAATAAATCAATCAATTCCATGAGTAGTGTAACAAATAGTATTGTACCTAGATACATTATTATTATACAACTAGCACGTACTGTAGAAAAATCAAAACAAATCCTTACATAAGAAAAACACACATCACACGAACTACTAATCTACTAAAATGGAGTTGAAAGGAAAATAAACACGAATATGTGCAAGATCAGTGAACCCCTCCATGCATATAATCCCCTTAATTTGTCCCCTCGTTTCCAATTTCATCATCTCTTGATCGCTAGGTGAGTCCAGGCTTGCACAGACTGGCTTGAATTATTGTCTCTCATGTAGATGATGTTGTGAAGTGATTGGGGATCGAAGGCCGAGACGAGGAAAACTGGAAACAACCTACAGTATGTACAGTTCCTGAACTACAGCCTAACCAAATTCAAGTAAACTGGTCTCGGTTCTCGCTCGAATCTGTCCTGTCAATCGCCATGCATCATGCAAGCAAGAAACCCTAACGCATGCTGATGGCGAACTGCGAGCATGCATGATGCATGCCATGGCCGGCAGCACCACTCACCGGTTGATATGATCTGATCACTGCTGCTGCGAGGACAGCGGGCCGAAGATGTCGAGGAAGCTGGCGGACGGCGAGCCGAGCGTGGCCGCCGCGCCAGCAGGGCTGAGGAAATGATGGTCGCCGACGTGGTGCAGCCATCCGGGGGACACCAGGGGGTGGTGGTGCTCGCCCTTGAACGCGGCGCCGCGGAGCGGGCTCAGGTCGCGGAACATCAGCCCCGACGGCGACGCGGCGGCGGCGGCCGCCTGCTGCTGCTGCTGCTGCTGCTGCCGCGTGGCCGTCACGGACACGGACACGGCCGGGCCGCCGGCCGGCCGGTTCAGGGCGCGCGCCTTCACGCGCACCGGCGGCACCGACCTGGTCTTGCTGCGCGCGCCTTCCGACTCCTCCCTCGGTGATGAAGATCCAGCAGCGCCTCCGCCGGAGGTTGACGGCCTGCTGCTCTTCTTGTCGGCTTCGGGGCCGGTGAGCCGCTGCACAAGCGGCAAGAACTCGTGGGCCTCGACGTGGATGACCTTGGGGGACACCATGTAGATGATGACCGGCTTCCGCTCCTGTTGCCCGTGCCCGGAGCCCGGCTTGCCGATCTTGCGCGACGCGGCGTGCACGCCGAGGGCCTGGCCGGTCCCGGCGGCCCCGCCGTGGCGTGGGACATCGGTGTCGAAGCTCACGGCGGCGGCCATGAGATGGATCAATGCAAGGAGACGATGACGACAGTCGATGGAAGGATCGGATGGGTTACTATATAGTATTGGATGATGGAGGCAAGTAGAAGTGGACACGAAATGAAGATTTGAAGGGGATGGGTTAGCTGACGGACAGCAAGAGGCTAAGGTTTTGTACGGGGGATGTATGGGGAATATATAGCGGAGGACGGCGTCCTGGAGCTCTTGGCATTATGTGGCTCTAGTCAACCAGGAAAAATCGAAGGGGAGGACAAGAGTGCAAATGGAGAGTGGCACGTGCCTCCTAGTGCATCCAAGGTGCCCATTTATCTGTAGCCCAAATGTGTGCTGCATCCTCCGTCGTGGAATAACCATAATACCTAGCCCTGTGTATTCTCATCATGGAAGGGGTTAAATATGAAGAACGTGATACAGATGAACGTCTCTATGTCATTTCATCCTCAAACATATTCTCTGTATCTTATACGCATTTTATCGAGTTAGCCCAGCTCTCTATCTTTAAGCGGAGAGAAATCAAAAATAGAGGATGCTTATATTTACAGATCAAATTGGAGAAGTCATTGGAGAGTATTTTTCACCAAAACCTTACTACGACACTCTTGGAATTCCTTAAGTTTTGTAAGAGAAACTCCAGAAAAACCCTACTTAAGCCTTAAAAACTTAAGGTCCAAAATGAAAGAGCTCCAACGGAGCTTCCACGCTAGAGCCCTAAAAATAAGAGTCTCTCTTAAATCTCAACCATCATTCCTAGGGACTTGAGTTCGAAAAAAAATCATTCCTAGGAACTTTCTTCAAGAGCTCGAACGATGATTGCGGTCGTTTCCAACCTCGTGTGCTCACGAAATTGTGCCTGCCCGGCCGTGCTTGTTTGCATCCGATGCCACGCCACCTGCTCCATCATCCCTAGTGAGGCCCTTCCCCGGCACAACCCCATATCCTTACATGCATCTCCTCTCATCGAGTGATATAGTTGTCCAACATGACGAATCTTGTCACCCAGATCCAAGCGATGTTGTCGGCTCACCGTCTCACCACTTGCTGCTCTCCCTAGGTAACTCACTCTGCATACTTACCTAAGTCTTTTCTCCCGCTCCTCTCCATGCAAGTGACTCCCTCCACCTGCTTCTCTATCATGCGACAAGGTTTGCCGCCTACTCCTCTTCTAGGAGCCCCTACTTGATCCCTCGCGCGCTCGGCCCCTCGTCTTTCGGTGGTGAGATCTATTGCTTGCTCTTCTCCTCAAGCGGCCCTCTCCCTAATGACATATGACTTCAATGCTTCTCTCTACGGCTTTGTGTTGACATAGCTCAGTTGATGATGAGTGAGTCTTGGGTGTCAATGTGTTGAGAGTTTTCGTTTGAGAGGGTTGTTGGAGTTGATGATAAAATTAGGCACTCAAAAGTACGGGGATCCATCGAAATGAATGTAGAGACCCTGATTTCAAGTCTTTGGTTGGAGTTGCTCTGAGATGGTGCAATTTATTTACCATGTATGATAAATCTAGTATATGATATTTTTTAATATGAATAATTGAGTTATTGGGATCACTCATGATATGAGATACCTAGGACGATTTGCAAAAATTTACGTTCGAAGACATGGTCATCTTGCCAAATAAAGGAGCCGCAATGGATCCTGCCACGCCTACGCAACAACCACGGCACCCTTTTTGACGAAAACCACACCGGCTAGTTGGTGGCCCCACCCCACCACCAGGGATCGAAGGTGCAGGTAAGATCGATCGGCCGACTAGGAAAGGATGCATGATGGGAGACTTTGGCAAGAAAACACCCGCGTCCGCGCGCCATGAACCCCGGCCGCCAGCAGCAGATAGAGAATAATAATACAAGTGGTCGTCCCCTCGCTTTTGTTTACCCTTTCCTGTCAGCTTCGGCTGAGCGCGCGGCCACCACGGCCTGCTATGGTTCACCTCACGCCATTGGCCGTGGCCGCCGCGAAGTCAGCGCGCCCGCGTACGTGGCGGCGACTAATGCGCGAGAGCTAGCCCCGCCCAGCGCCGCCCTTTGCTGCGCGCTTATCGCATTGCTGGCGTGGCGGACGCCTCCGATGGCACATACATACACGGACCGGCCCCCGGCCGCGAGGTGATGCGTGGACGACGACGTACGGACGGCCGCTTCTTGAAGTTTTCCTTCTACATGACCGCGCGAGCTGCAACTGCAAGTGGCGTGGTGGTGGTGGCTGTTGCCCACTTCCCCTTGGCCTGCTGCCGACGACTACCTGGAGGACGACGAGAGTGGCGGATGGAGTGGGAAGTCATCGTCGTCGCGTGCGCAGTGACGCCGCCGCACGGCGACCGCGGGTGGTGGTTCCTCGGTCGTACGGCGACCGTACGTACGCGCCGGCCGAGCACACACCGTCATCTATCTCAAAGAGGCCCATGCATTCGTCCTGCAGTGCGGCCGTCTTGAGTCTTGACCAAGAGAGGAGATCGAGATCAAAGCGAGACCCGACCGGCGACCGGCCGGACGAATTCGCAGGCAGCAAAGCGCCTAGCAGATTTCTAGCACGATTATGGTGCGCGTCGCCGCCGGCCGCGCGCACGCAGCGCATTGGACTGCCGCGCGTATGCTAGCTCTACCGCCTCGTGCGTGTGTGGGTGCTCCCGGCTCCCGTGACGAACTGAGGATGTACCAGGTGATTAGTACCACTACAAGGTTTTCAAATCATAAGCCGTCAACCTATTCGGAATGTGGAAACTTCACATGTATAGGCTGCTTCTTGAACCAGTCAGTATTACCCGCAACCTCCTCGACAGCAGTGCATAAATTTCCACCATCCTGTACACAAAAAAAAAAGTGCAGATTCATTTCATTCGCTGATATTTAAAAGTAGTGTAAAATATAGAAGTAAAACGCAACAAAGCACGTTGAAGCTTGACCCGCAGCCTGCGACGACGTACCATCCGCGGCCACTAGTGACCAATGATTTTACCACGATATATCATATCAAAGCCGCTTTTCCGCAGGTTCCACCCTGCTTCGATATGTATCCGGCGCAACAAAAGGCCGTAACTACTAACCACCCTGGAAAACCTCGCGCAGCAAGAAGGGGGAAAAGGCACGGTGAGGTCATTGTTATAGAAGATAGCAGGTAAAAAAAGGTGCAATGCAGCGCGCACGCGTTCGTCACAACTCACAACAAGTCGCAGCCGCCGGTACATTTCCTTGTCATCCGATACCACTGATTAATCGACAGCAGCAGGTGAGGTGATGAGTAACTCGTTCCTGGACGCCATCGCTTTACTCCGAGTTGACAATTACCGCGCGGGCACCTGCAGGCCGCGCGCATGGGGCGTGACATGGTGCCTGACGCCTGACGACGACGCCAACCCGATTCAGAGCGCTGCACTGCTCCGTCGTCTTCCAAGCTTGGCCGTGGCCGTCCCAAAGCTCACCGTGGAACCGTGCAAGAAATCGATCGGGCACGCGTGCGCGCCTTGCAATTTGCAGAAGGAGGCGAGGAAGACCGGGTCCGCCGTCGCTGCTGGTGAAGTGATCAATTAAACCTTGAAGGGTTCCAAAGGATTTCAGAACTTTCTTTCTGAAGGACGTCATCTTCAGAAGAGAGAAAGGACTTGAAATTCACGCCACGATGCATCTTGAGTTTTGAAATCAGTAGTTGCAATTGCAATAATCATCAGCTGCAAGCACAAGCACTGAACTCAGATCAGCTGGAAGCCGCCCTAGCTAGGCTACAGCACGCCAGCATGCAAAATTGCAAAGGATATACTGTGGATACTTCTTTCAAAAACCTCAGATGCAGTACTGGTTACTTCTGACAGACGAACTTGTTACTGAAAAAATGTACTAATTCACATACTATTAGTAGCAAGAAATTTCTTTACTCGATTTTTTCTTTCGTATGTTCAATCAAAGTAGTCATGTCGTCCTTAAGCGTGGTATACAAATTTCTGTGCTGTGAACTATGATTGGATATATCAGCAAAAAGAAAAACTAAGCACCCAATAAAACGAAATAATAGCAGTAATGACAAAAGATAGATGCAGAGGTGCGAACTGCTTTCACACATGTAAATTCATGTTAAGCCCTCTTTGGCAGCGGCTTTTGTACGGACGGACTTCTCCGCTTGTCAAACATAGAACGGCTTCTGCATAGAACGGCTTCTGAAGCGAAAACAACCAAGCCAAAAACGGTAAAGCCAAAGTCAACCTTGGCCACAAGCCAAAGGCCCAAAGCCATCAAAAAGTAGGTTTCCCAAGCTTTAGTATTTTTAGCTAGAAAAAAAAGCCCAAGCCTTATCAAAGAAGGCCATAGCCGTCAGTTCCAGTATTCAAATTGAAGAAACAAAATTGAAATGAAAGGAACAAACGGCTTGCATTCCAGCACTCATGTGTCATGTCCCTATATGCTTCCCCTTCATTAACACGACATTACGAAATCTATCAAGCTTCATCCTGACATTATCTATAAAGATCCTGCCGTGCAAAAAACGTTAGTTGTTTTCTTAAGGTTGACCCGAAACAGCAGTGGAGAACATATTCTAAAATCAACAGTTTGTAGAACCTGCCATACATTATCGTCACCTATGCACCACCATGCCTCAGGTCTCCCCCCAAGTTAGCTAAAACAATATCATACTCCCAGATGAAGCTTTATGGAATTTTTTAACACAGTTATAGAAAAAACACAAAATAACTTTATATCACAAAATTGCCTGAAAATAGTCAAAATATAAATGCTACTATGATCGAATCACCATGTGTCGGTGTTCTGACCCTTGAGAGGTTAATACCAACGATTAATATTTGTAATTGCGTGCTCCCTTAATCCGGTGGGTGATGCAAGGACACGGCGATTTATCCTGGTTCGGGCAAAGAAGGCCCTACGTCCAGCGGGGGGAGGATAGTTCGTGTTATCTTGCACCGAAGTGCTAGTACAGGAGAAAATACAAGCAGGTGTGAGGAGCATGAGGTGGGGCTTGGGCGGTCGGACACTGGCTCACGGTGTCGTTCTGTGATCTGAAGCCTTAGCGTTTCTATGCTCTAGATCCTCTCGTTCGTCCCTTTTCTAACGTCCTGGCGCCTCCTTTTATAAGGGAAGGAGGGGCACAGGAGTACATATATTTAGAGTTCGCATGGCCAGTGACGCATGGCGTTGAGGCCGATCACGTAGGTGCTGCTGTAGTGATGTACGTCGGTATGGAGGCCCTGCAGCCGTCGCGTCGGGAGTTGTTGAAGTGCAGCCCGGAGTTGTTGGAGTCCCGCTCGAGGGTTCGTCCGATGAAGTCGAGGGTCAGCGGTCGAGGACTTGGCTCGAGTCGAGAGGGTCGAATCGAAGGGGTCGAGCCTTACCGGATAAGGTCGAATCCCGGGAAATGCGGGAAACGTGCTGATTTATGCGTCTCGAGGGGTTATTGGACGGGGCACAGTGCTCGGCATGGTGCAACAGCGAAGTACGATCCGCGGGATTCCGGGGCATGGGCGGTAAAAGCAAGATTTGACCGCCACTCCCACAACTGTTACCGTGACTGTGGCCATACGTTTAGGCGGGGGTAGGTAAAGCGCATTAAATGCGCCCGGATCCGTACGGGAGAGTCGGTGGCCGAGGGATGCACTGTCCTCGAGGGCTGCCTATTCGTGCGAACGAAGTTCCGTCCTCGAGGGCGGGCTCGTTCGCCAGGCGAGGTTCCGTGCTCGAGGGCAGGCTCGTTCGCCGGGCGAAGTTCCGTCCTCGAGGGCAGGCTCGTTCGCCGGGCGAAGTTCCGTCCTCGAGGGGTCACCCGAATTGTACCCTCGAGTGTACAGTCCCAGTCCGCTCGGTAGCCCCTCGAGCAGGCTTTGGCTTTGGGCCGTCGTAGCCCGTTCGTGGGTCAACCCAATATGCTTTAGCCTGCGGGCCTTCGAACATTATTCGTGGGAGGTCACTGGAGGGTTCATGTTGCTGTTTTTGCGGGGTTTAGTCCAGTAAACCAAGGGTTTGGGGTACCCATTTCCTAGGTAACGACACCATGCATTTATATAGTTTGAGCTCGGCAGGCTACAATGTGAATCCCATGTCCCTATCACCCCTCTGCTCCAAAACCCCACAACAGAAAGTATACAAGGAACAGTCATTTTCAGTGCATCAAAAAATATGACAAGATTAGATATGCACAGCAAGTGGCGGAGCCAGAAATAAGATAAAGCGGGTACCAATTTACCAAAAAAAGAAAATCAAAAGCATACTTGTGCATGTAGTTCATTAAGTACAGAAGCCAATTTGCTAATTCAATCTATATGTACATAAGTAGTAAAAAATAATTTTAGTACTCATAATTAAGTCACGGTATACAGAATATAATTAGTACTTATAGAAGAATCAATGAGACTTATAGCGACGCATAGCAACAGAAGCAAAGAAAACGATAATGAAGTAATGGATCCGAGCGGCAGCGGTGGGAGCACTGCTACAAAACTACTTTTTATTTTTCTAAATGGAGGTAATGCTACACGGTTGCTATCTAGGGGCATGCATGGCTGACCAATGACCATAGCTCAACAGATCTAGGCCTGGCTAGTCACAGCTAACTCGCAGACTTTATAGTGCAAGAACAGAGGGGCTTCAGCAAATTACGGAGGCGGGGGGGGGGGGGGGGGGGGGG
>CM041644.1:29266226-29319153 GCA_023333625.1 Bothriochloa decipiens
GAAAGTCTGGAATTCACTGCTTACCTTGGGGCCTAGCATGGCCCTCACCTAGCTCCGCCAGTGTGCACAGGTGTACAAAGCTAGGCCCCAAGGTAAGCAGTGAATTCCAGACTTTCAGTGGTTAATAACACCCATGCAATTGTGACTAATATGTTTTTAAAAACACGTTTGGATGTTAGATCACAAATTCACAATGCATGAGAATGATATGTTCCCCAATATTGATGGAAAGACGATCAAGGACTCAGATTGAAGGACCATCTCTTTTGTTGGTCTTTGAACATCCTAAAGAGGGGTTGAGTGCTAGTAAGCTTTGACCAAAGTGGTCCATGTGCATAGAGATGCAAACTTGGTGAACAATAATTGTGGACTGTTTACTGTGCAATAGAAGAGTAGAAGAAACAAGAGAACATCTGTTCAAAAGATACTGGCAGATTCTAGGAATCTTTATAATCGGCAACTGGATTTGTGCAAAGCATGCAAGAACAGGTTTCTCAACATGCTTTCATCATGAATATCTTCGTAATTCCAGCACGGGAAATTTCAAAATTGACAAATGGCAAGATTTTTGAATGGTAGGCCTAACATCAGACTCTGGACTGTGAAGTTCAGGGATCTATCTAGGACACTTACACATGGTGAACGGAGACATCAGGCCTCATATTTTTCAATGGTTAAATAGTACTTTGTGAAAAGGATTGTAACTCCTCAGTTTTGCTTTTTGCTATATATATATACAATCGCAAGGATGCCTTTTCCCCTTTAATATATTTTAAACAAAAGCAAAGTCAATTCCAGACCAACAAGCGTGAGGAACTAAACTGAGATTGGCAGCAGAACTGAGCACAAATGCAGCATATTCTGTAGATTGTGATCAAGGATAACTGGGTTATACTGTGTCTGATGACAGATACACACTAAAAGATGATCTCATCCCAGCTTATTAAGTTACTAACTTAAATTTTCTCATAATTCGAGATTGTAGACATACTAACTTCAGTGGGCTGTACCAACAGCAGTCACAGAAAAATAAACCGCACAATTAGCATGAAACATATTGAAATTTAGTGAATTTGTGATGTGAAATCAAGTACTATCATCGCTAGGTAGCAGGAACTGATTGGAATATTCATAATCTAGGTACAGCTGAGATTGCAGAAGATTGCATATTAGTCATACCCACAAAAAACAATATAATCAAGGTACCCACTCGCAGTTGTAGGCTAAACATAAATATAAGATTGTTGTTGTGTGCAGAAATGCCTATTCCAGACACAAGAAGAGGCCAGTCATGCCATTACCAGAAATAGAGCAGTATCAGCCAGGCAATGTTCCCGGTCCAATAGATGGCATGGTCACTCGATGAGGAGATTTGTTTTTCGGCTTGGCTTGTTAGCTTCTTAGATACTTTAGATATCTAGAGACTGATTACAGCAGTTGATAGGAGTTTGGTCTGATTAGAAGATAAGTTGAGAGCTTGTTACTTGTGATCCCAGACAAGCTAAGCTCGGCCTCTATCCCCTTCTCCTTACTCCGCCTCTTTGTTGTGACACCTATAATGGTTTCCATGTCATGGCCAAGAGGGACCAGGGCCTCGGCCGACTACCATACAAGACTACACCTTCGCCATCTTCCTCGCACTAATGTCCCTGCCCATAACACATGACGACCATGCAGAAGTACATAACACAGAGGTGAAGACAAAACCAAAAATTGAAGTATAATACAGATTTGGTTTGCACTTTGCACTATGAAACAGCTGAAACTATGCTGTGTAAGCACATAAAAATGGTCAGTAAAATCAAGTATATATAATTAGTTACAGCCTACAGAAATAACACCATAACATGGACAATCGAGCATACATATGACAACCTTGTGAGTTGTGACAGTGAAAGATAATGGGCTAAAAAAACCAAGCAACATGGATACTTTTTTTTTTTTGCGAACCAAGCAACATGAATACTGTACCTGAACATTGCAGTTGCCTATCATTGTAGCAACAATTAGCCAAACAGAATATTGTACTGTGTCACAATCTAAGTTCTGTCAGTTTAAGTTTTGTGGTCCTACAAAGTTGAATAGAAGGCGCATCTTTGTTGGTCCTTTGGCTGTCAAATAGGAACATTTTGGGTTCACATGCTCAATATATAACTTCAGTAGAGCTCAAATGTTTGCCAATGACCTAAATATTTAGGATGTTGATATGGTACTGAGTACAGACATCCAAACTTGACGAAATAGATACATATGAAAGATTATACCAAGCTAAAAGGACTAAGTAGAAATAGCTATAGAGATGATTCTTAATGTTAGTACCACAATCTGAAACTGGACTTTTGTACCTATCCAGGTCACGAGCTGAACTTTGCAATCCAGCCTACAGTGTGATCCAACAGCCACAATAGGTCGATGTGAAACGAATTCTCCAATTGACTCCAACACTTCATCATGATGCCATAGGTACAGCAGAAGAGGGCTCACCGACTAGAAGTCCATCTGCAGCCACTTCTTGTAGTAAACGCAGGTGCTTGGCGAGATGACCTCCTCCGGCGAGCACTCATCAATCCTGGGGCAAACCCCACAAGGAATTCCCTCCATCATCCCTCCCTGCGGAGCCCCAGTCACCAGCCGATAGCACATTGTGCCGGCCCTGACGGCCGTGAACTCCCCCTTGCCTGTGCTCCCTCCTCGAGCACCTTGTCGAGCACCATGGTCTTGATGATATCCCTGATCTCGTCAATAGTGTACCCAGCCCTGGGATCCTCCTTCAGGATGCCGTGGTGGATCATCTGCACGGTTGCGGCGCCGAGCCTCTCGACCTGCGCCTGGCAGCAGCGGCGCGCGGTGTTTACGGCGTCAGTGTCCACGCCGCCGTCGTGGTACCAGGTGCCGCCGGTGATCTCGGCGGAGGGCTCGAAGTCGGTGGCCATGAAGATCTTCCTGCTGCGCTGGCGCACATCGTTGACCTCCTTGAGGAGCCCCCGCGTCACGAGGGAGCGCACGATCTTGTTGGCGATATTGGGGCCCATCATCAGCTTCTTGCGGATGTCCTGCATCCACATGCCCTTGTTGCCCGCCTCGAAGATGAGCTTGTACGCCGGGCGATCCTGGACGGGCAGTTGGGCGAGGATCTTCGCCGAGATGGTCGGCTGCTCGAAATCGGGGGAGGGTTTGGAGGGTTCGGACGGCTGGGGGTCAGGTTCATGCTTCGAGGAAGGGGAGGGCTCCTCCGGCGGCGGCGCTGGGCGCTTTCGCGGTGGCATGGCGCAGGTGACGAGGGGATGGCGGCGGCGGCGCAGGGCAGGGGAGCACAACTGCTAAGGGCAAAAGGGGGGAAGAGGAAGGAGGTTTTTGCTCCTGGGCCGCTCTTGGGCTTTTACGTGGGGTTTCGATTCTCATTGGCGATGTCAAATGCATTTTAGTAGAGCAATTTTCCTTTTCTAAACGCACCTGAAGCCAATTTCTGTGATATTCTAAAGAAAAACTGTGATGGCTGGTAAATCTAGGTCACGAAGGAATCCACCAACGGCACCGCAGTTAAAAAAATTGATTAATAATATAGTTCGTCCGTTTGAATTTTGTCCTAACTTGTTTTAAGAGTAAATTGCATGGGAGGTATTTAAACTATCGGTCAGTTCCCATATAGATACCCAAACTTTTAAAACGACTATCGAGGTAACTGAACTTTCGCCGCGGCACACTACGGGTCCAAAGGCAGCCACGTCAGCCTAAATTTTACATAAACCCCCTCGCTCATTCTTTTTCGAACTATCCAGTCCTTCCATCCACTTCCCCTGCCTCCTCATGACCCAGCGCACCCATGGAGCAGCAGAGGATCTCGCGGCGCTCCAGTCCGCCAAGCTCCCTTCCCGGCGTCAGTCCACCGTGTCGTGAGCTCCGCCGCCCCGCCGCTCATCCGTGTGCGTGCCGCACCGCCTCGAGTGCTCGGAGGGCCGCTGCTCCGCCCCGAAGCTCCGCCGCCGCGAGTGCAGCGTGCACGGACGCCATTGCCACTCCGCCCGCGAAGAAGAAGATGGACGCGCAGGCCCCCTGTAGCGCGGTAGCGAGCTCCGCCGCCGGTGCGTCCCGCTCCACCGCGAGCTCGGACGGCAGGCGCGCGTCAATGGCCGGATGGGGTGCCGCGGTTGCTAGTGCGAGGCCCGCCGCGCGCCCGCGGAGGGGAGCAGGGTCGACCTGCTCCGCAGCCGTAGGGGACCGTCGTGGCCGGGGACCGCTCAGGAGGAGGCGGAGGAGGCCGCGGCGGAGCAGGAGCAGGCCGCGGAGTAGGAGCATGGGCGGAGTGCCGTCCATGCGCGTGCCCGCAAGGCCACGGCGGAGCGTCGCTGTAAGGTCGAGATGGAGCAGAGGGGGTGAATAGTCTTTTGTAAAATATATCGCACCGGCTAACCGAAACAATTGTGGAATTAAACTAAACGATCTAGCCAAGACTTTACCCCTCTAACTATAACTCTAGATATACCTTGATAAAAGATCCTGAGTAAGAAAACAAGGTGCCAATCTAGCTGGTGTTCACCCAGGGGCGAAGCCACGTTCATCTACGGTGGTGCACCGGCACCAGGGTAGAAAGATAGTGTAGCATTAAATATCCTATTTTGACCATGTTAATAAGCTCTCAAACGGTGATGTCACTGCAAGGCTATGCTTGTGTGCACCACCATAAATTTTGTTTCAGCTTCGCCACTGTGCTCACCTAAACAATTCTAGCTTGTAAGGTCACACAAACCTACTAGTAGTTTAGCAACCAAGGGAGCACCTACACAATTCTAATAAGCAAAAGCACAAAGCCAACCTAAGCTCACTAGATGCTCAAGGACAAGGTTACACAAACCGAACCCAAGAGCTCAGTTACTTAACTACAAAAACTAAGCAAAGCAAGAGATAAACTTCTAGCTACATAAGCAAGAAGAAGATTATCAAGCTATACAAGCTATCTAATCAACAACACAAGCAATATATGTATATGATGAAATATAAATACAAAGCTTGTGACAAAGATTGCAAACCACCATGAAGTGTGGAACAAGATGACACGGCGATTTTTCACCAGGTTCACCTTGTTGCCACCAAGCTACATCCAATTGTATCGACCAACACCCTTATGGTTCCTCCGGTGTGACTCGCAAGTCACTTGGCGCTCCACGCCAATGCCCCTCAAGGCATGCCTTTGTAAAGGCACCACAAGTGAACTCACACACAAGTGGTTCTTTTGGTTTGGTTCGCAAGCCAATTGCCTTGCAAGGCAAGTTCTCGCAAGAGCACCGCAAGACACTCTCGAGTGAGGTAACTCAATGACATGAGCAATCCACTAGAGTTACTCTTCGTGATCCCCACGAGGTGAGCACAAACCTCTCACAAATTGATCTTCAGAGCACCGCACAATCTCCGTTGCGTGCCTCACAAAGTCTTCAGCCACGAAGCCGTCTAGGAGGTGGCAACCTCCAAGAGTAACAAGCTCGCAAGCTTGCAACACAACCATCTAGTGCCACACGATGCAATCTCCCAATGCAATCACACTAGAATCGCTCACTCACACTATCGACTGATCTCCTATCAAGCATATGTGAGTTAGAGGGATTCCAAACACAACAACACAACCCACCAAGGGTGTAGTGTGCTCAGCAACCGGCCACACCCAGCCACACCATCTATTTATAGCCCCAAGGGCCAAACTAGCCGTTGCTAGCCGTTACACAGAAAACATGAACTTCGGACGCGTCCTGAGTTCACCTCTGGACGCGTCCAGACCATTCAAATCCACGCGTGGGACATGAACCGATTCAAAATAAACACTGTGGACGCTTCCACACTCCATCTCCAGACTGAAGGACCGAAAAGGTGACCAAAGGGGGGTGAATGGGCGCCTTAAACTTTTCTTCAAAAACTCCAACCTCGGAAAAACACAACCGAGCACCACCAGATTAAGACAGGAAAGACCGACCAGGTAGGTCGAGCACCCTCAAACCAATGCAAGAGAAGTGGATTGAAACCAAGTACAAAAAATAGCTGGTCGGGAAACTGCTTCGAACCACGTCGATCAAAGTGGTCGGGAACAAGATAGAAGCTGGTCGGTATACCTGGTCGGGAAGGCTGGTCTGCACCAAAGCAAAGACTAGTCGGTAGAAACTGGTCGGGAAGGCTGGTCTGCACCAAAGCTGGTCGGAACCAAAACCGAGACTGGTCGATAAAAGCTGGTCGGAACCAAAACCGAGACTAGTCGGTAAAAGCTGGTCAGAACAAAGACGACCACGGTGGTCGGTAACGAGGCTGAAACTGGACGAAAAGTCAAAGACCGATAGAGAACGCTCGACCCCCCGCTCGACTAAGAACACTCGACCCCTGCTCGATAGAAGTCTCTCGACCCCTGGTTGACTGAGTTTTCTCGACCCTTCTCAGCAAACTTCACCTGAACCCTCGGCCGAATTCACTTGACCTCTCTACTGAGTTCACTCGACTGCTCGACGAAGTAAACTCGACCCCTGCTCAAAACAACCAGAACACAGGACTGCTCAGCAAGAACACGGAAGGAGAAATCAAGAGAACCTCGAACTGACCAGAACAGATCGACTTCAGATTTCGCACAGACAAGCACAAGGAAGTAAGGAAGCTATCCCCAAGAGATCGAAGCCCAAACTGAACACAGTAGCCGGGAATTGTAGATCTGAGACCGAGCACACAGTTTTCCCAAAAACCACAATCTGCTTGATTTCTCGATGCACGAGCAGAATTGAATCGATTCCTTTGAGAAACTAGTTCATCACTCGACAAAGCATCAATCAACGCAAAAAGATTGAAACAAAACAATCAAGAATCAACGAATTGAAGTTCGTCCAGATGCACTACACAAAGTCAACCGAAACAAAGCAGTAGACAACAACTCACAGAAAAAGAGTAAAAAACCCAGAGGGCATGAGGAGGATTCGGGCCTTCATTCCCATATAAAATATCTTGAAGATACAAGGTAAAATTCTTGTTCTTGGACCTCTACAAGAACATGAACAGAAAAATCAAAGACAAACCCTACGGAGCAGCGGCGGCGGCTGAGTGGGGAAAGTGACAGAGGTGGAAAAAGAGGTGCCGCTCCAGATGCTGCCCACTTCTATTTATAGTCCCTACACAATACCACTTCTACCCCTAGGTTTTTATTAGAGAGAACAACCTAGCCAAGGGCACTATGGTCCAACTCAGGATTTCTTGATCCGACGGCCACCGTGCCTTCTCACCGGTAGCCTTGCCTTGACGCAATCTCCCCGATGCCGCCACGTGCCATCTGTCCGCATTGGGACCACCCGGGTTTTGAGGCCCAAACCCGTGAAACCCGCCTTCGATGGTTTTGAGGTGAAATCACCAAACCTTCTGTGAGGATCGTACCTCATACGCTTCCCCCGCCAATGGTTTTTGTGGACAAACCACCAAACCTCCTCACGAGTATTGTAGCCCGTACGCGTCCCCGGCCATGTACACTTGCGCTTGTCGATGTCCCATGTGTCAGCCACCACGGCTGGCTACCCGGTCGTCTGGTCCCTTGGTCCAAGCCTTGCATCCACCCTTCACCGCACCCGGTCCGTCAGCACGGCACGCCTCTACATGACCTTCACCCGTCTGCCGCCACCGCCTTCGGACTCCACACCTGCACAACACAAGCCAAGAGACATGTTTCAACACATAACCCTGTGCCAGGGCATCAGAGAAACCACCAAGACCAACCACCAACCAAAGTGTTGGACGTGTTGTCAATCACTCATCACACCACCAAAAGATGCTACACCATGATATAGAAAATCATGTGTCCGTAATCTCCACCTTGATGAGTGCATTGTCAACACCAACACAAAGCCAGAGTAAAACCCGCTCAAGTGACCAAAAGCCAAAGAAAAGCTTGAAATGGATCACTTGCAATGAGCAAAGCTGAAAACTTACTCAAATGACCAAAAAGCCAAAGAAAAGCTCGAAACGGTCATGAGCAAGCAAAGAGCAACAACTTGGTTCCCAAAGGCATGGGCAACGGCTCGACGCAACCAAGCAAAGACAAGCTAGCCCTTAAGAAGAGGCAGGAAAAGGGCTCAACACCGCTATCAAAATAAGCTCAAAATCCAAAGCACCTAAAAGTAGCTAGACCCTCAAGACAGAGGCAAAAACGGCTCGACACGTCTAGCAAAAGCAGCAAATGTGCAACTCCCCCTGATGTGCAACTTCCCCTTGACAAGTGCATCAACCTCACAAATGCACATGAATGAACACTCTGGATTTGTGGACATATTCTCCCCCTTATTGACAAAGCACTTATCAAGTAGAGAGAACCAAAACTCCCCCTGAAAACATGCTATGAAATGCACAAGATGTACAATGCAAACATACAAAGCTTTAGGATTATAACAAGTGGTATAAAATCATGCTCAATTTATAAGGCATATGGATGACAACAGACACAAGACAAGGCCAATGCTCAAACTAATCAATTGAATGAAATATGAAACATAAGCATTTTGATCAGTTTTAAGAAAATCTTATAAAAGGTGTTCACCAAAGAGGATAGCATATAGCAAATATAAGCAGGAGATCAAACTAGTGCTAGCACATGTATACAAAAGTGAACTACCCCATATAACGATCATACATCATGTCTCAAGGAAGCATTTAACACTTGTAGCTTCAACATTGATCAGAGTTTTACAGCGGAGTATAAGGTTACTTTCAGACATGTGTATATGAGTGATCAAACTGTCCGCTGAAAGATTTTATCATTTTTATCATGTTTTTCAACCACGCCGAGTTCATCCCTTGTGCAAGTGGGAAGCCGTCTCGTCATGAGTGGTTGTGGACAAGCACTACAATGCCCAAGTTCATCTCACTCGAAAGAATGAAAAGCAGTCTTGTGACATTGCCGTGGGACAGTAAAGATTCAACTCCAAAACATTTGCATCATTACTTAGCATAGACATCAAGTTTTAGCACAAAGATATCAAAAGATCCGAGCTAAGTATATGATTCAAGAAACATGAGACATAGCAATTAAAGTATACATGTAAAAGCAGCATGGATCTCAACACATCCTACACATGCTAGTTGCCATCTCAAAAGTGAACATTTTGCAGATTTCATCATTTATTAATCAAGTTCACATTTATAAAACAAGCTCAGCTCATAACATGTATCAAGATGATCAAAAAGAGCCTAAGCTGCTATAGCCATCATGTATCCATAAGACATACCAACAATAACATAACCGTAAACAACAAGCTATACAAGTGAAGCTAAGCACATGATATATGATACATGATGACATGCCATGCAGTATGATACAAAACCCAAGCAAAAGAAAATACAAAGCATCTCATGTCTAAAAAGGGAAGCAAACACCCAACTCTCTTCATAAGTGTGCAAATTGGGCTTGGTCGAGTGGTTTGGTGAAAATGTCAGCTAGCTGGTGTCCAGTGGGAATATGCCTCAAATCTATGGTTCCCTTCTCTTGGTTGTCTCTCAGAAAGTGGTACCTCACCTCAATGTGCTTGGTTTTTGCATGGAGCACTGGGTTCTTGGCTACACTTATGGCACTGGTGCTGTCACAGTAAAGTGGCACTCTGGTGAAATCTAAGCCAAAGTCTCTCAAGGTAGCAACTATCCAAAGCAACTGAGAACAACAAGCAGCAGAAGCAACATACTCAGCCTCACAAGTGGATTGGGCTATGGAAGACTGCTTGCAAGAAGACCACGAAATAAGAGACGAACCAAGAAACTAACAAGTACCCAAAGTTGACTTTCTCTCAACTCGACAGCCAGCATAATCAACATCAGAATAACCAGAAAGCGAGAGAGTGGAAGCGGTTGAGTACTAAAGATCGAACTCAGGAGTGAAGCAAAGGTACCTCATGATCCGCTTGACGGCTTGTCGGTGAGACGTGCGTGGCGAAGACTGAAAGCGCGCACAAATACAGAACGCAAACTAGATGTCCGATCTCATCGCCGTCAGGTACAACAGTGATCCGATCATGCTGCGGTACTCCTTCTGATCAACGGCTTCACCCTCAACATTTGCATCCAAAGTAGTGATGGTCTCCATGGGCGTCGAAAGAGGCTAGGCCTCGCCCATGTCGAACTTCTTCAGCAGTCCTTGGTGTACTTGCCTTGATGCATAAACGTCCCTTCCCGAGTTTGCTTGATTTGCAACCCGAGAAAGAATTTCAACTCGCCCATCATGCTCATCTCGAACTCCCTGCTCATCAAATCAGAAAACTTTGCCACGAGGGCATGTGAAGAGCCACCAAAGATTATATCATCCATGTATATCTGCACAATGAGAATGTCATTGCCTTGCTTGAGGAGAAATAAAGTTTTATCAACAGAGCCCATGGTAAAACCCTTCCCAAGCAAAAAGGACTTCAACCTAGCATACCAGGCTCTAGGGGCTTGTTTGAGACCATACAAGGCTTTGTGGAGTTTGTAAACATGGTCCGGGTGCTTAGGATTCTCAAAACCAGGAGGTTGCCTCACATACACTTCCTCCTCTATATACCCATTAAGAAAAGCACTCTTGACATCCATCTGATACAGCTTGAACCCTTTTGAAGCTGCAAAGGCTAAAAGGATCCTGATGGCTTCTAAATGGGCAACAGGACCAAAGGTTTCCTCAAAGTCTATCCCCTCTTTCTGGCAAAACCCCTGAGCAACCAACCTAGCCTTGTTCCTAACTATCACTCCATCCTCACTCTGCTTTTTAAACACCCACTTGGTACCTATGGATGACACTGTGGAGGTGGAGGAACTAGGACCCAAACTTGGTTTCTCTCAAAGTTCTCAAGCTCCTCACGCATGGCATTGACCTAATCAGCATCAGATAAAGCGTATCCAATATCTTTGGGCTCAAAATTTGCAACAAAAGCAGAATGTGCGAAATGAGAGATTTTATATGACCTGTGGTGAGTGACACGCTGGTTGAGGTTACTGATCATGTTCTCCGGAGGATGCCTGCACTGGATGTGTAAAGGCACAGCTCTCGATGAAGTAGCCTCCCCTCAACCACAACAGAAGATCCCTCAGGTGCAAGAGAGAGAAGCTGGTCATTCGGCCCCCATGTAGTCGAAGAAGAGGGATCGGGGCCACGAACAGACGTAGTCGTTGCAGGGTCGACAGGAGCAGCCGGCGGAATTGGCTCGGGAGCACCCCAATCGACCTTGTCCGGCTCCTCCTCCACAAAGATGCTTTCACCCATCTCCTGATCACCTGCACACTCAAAGATAGGAGAAGAACAAGGTGTGGTTTCATCAAAGGTAACTTCACAAGTCTCCATGACGCGGTTAGTCTCAAGGTTAAGTACTCTATATGCACATGAGTGAGTAGCATAACCAAGAAAAATGCCATCAGAAGAATGAGACTCGAATTTGTCCAAGTTACCTTGCTTAAGAATGAAGCACCTACACCCAAAAACTCTGAAATAGCTCACCTTGGGAGGACGCCCAAACCGCAACTCATAAGAAGTATTTTGTAAAAGCTCAAAGAAAAATGCGGTTCAAAACATGGCAAGCTGTGTTGAGCGCTTCGGCCCAGTACCACCTAGGAGTCCTATGCTCATCGAGCATCATCCTGGCCATCTCAACAAGGGTCCGATTCTTACGTTCAACAATCCCATTCTGCTAAGGCACGTAGGGTGAAGAAAATTAATGCTCAAGACCCAAAGATTTGCAGAAAGCTTCAAAATGAGTGTTCTTGAATTCTGTGCCATTATCACTACGTATAGCTCTCATGGCATTCTTGGGAAACTCATTCTGTAGCCGAAGAATCAAGTCACGTGTGTGGGAAAACGCCTCATCCTTAGATTCCAAGAAAAAGACCCAAGAATAGCGAGAAAAATCGTCCACGATCACAAGAACATAGAACTTCCCACCATTCGATCGAACCCGAGCTGGACCTACAGTGTCCATGTGAAGAAGCTCGCTAGGTTGTTTGGTCATCACTTGGTTTACAGAAGAATGGGAAGCAGCAACCATCTTCCCGTGACGACATGGGTGACATACCAAGTCCTTATCGAGCTTTAGCTTAGGCAAGCCTTGGATTAGATCAAGAGAGCTCAATCTTGCAAGCAAGTCAAAGCTCAAATGACCAAGTCTCCTATGCCACTTCCAAAGTTCAGAAGAAGAGCCAGCCACCAAACACCGAGAAAAGCCAAAAAAGCAAGAAAAATCAGCACGGAAGACAAGACCATAAGGTACAATCGAGCAAATAAGATCACCACGTAAGTCCAAAATACGAGAAAGGCCAGTCTTAAAGCGCACTTCAAAACTATCTCTAAGGAGTTGTGAAACAGAAAGCAAATTGAAATGCAAACTTAAAACCAAGGCAACATCCTTGAGCACAAAGTTCTCATTGAGCCTTACCGACCCATGAGAAAGCACCTTACCCTTACCATTGTCCCCAAATGTGATGTATTCCTTGGAGGTCATGGGGCTGAGGCTGGAGAACCATTTTGAATTTTTGGTCATGTGGCGCGAACACCCAGAATCAACAAGCCATATGTTCTCCAAGCCTCGATGCTGCATCAAAAGAAAGACATGGGATGAGAAAATGATTCAACACTGGGGTTAGTAAACTATGGAGAATACAAGTGTTGGGTCATCTACCTTGTAAAGGGGTTAGGAAAAACACCATACATGCCATGTCCCATGGGAGAGAAGCGATCACCATGAGAAAGAAAATGTGGTCTGCTAGAAGGGTAGGACTGAGAGCCACTGCCATGGGACCTGGAGTCGTATTGAGAATGACTTGGTCCATGCCGGGCACGACCATCTCATGGTCTCACAAACTGAGGCCTAGTACCTCGAGGTCTTGCACCTCTCGGTCTAGTGTCCTGCCTCTGAGTAGGTGAACTATGCATCTCATGAGAAAAGCAATGCATGTTCTGCTGGTACATCTCTAACTCACGCTTCTCATCTCTCTTCCTCCTAAAGAAAAACTCATACAGGTGACCGTCCCTCTTGCAGTAGTCATAGTGGTACACCTCTCTCTTGGGTGGTTAGTGACTCACTTTGTTGTGGACATGGTTCACTCTTGGGGGTGATCGGGCTTTGGGAAGGGGTTTATCAAAGATGTTTGGAAGAGTGTCAGGTGGGTTCCTGAGGTGGTTAGGTTTTGGAATCTACATTTATTTTTAAGGTGGAGGTTTTGGAGTCTCTTCAAACACTCCATTTTTCACAGTGGGTGTGGTTGGTTCAGAAAGCTTCGGTGGGTCAATCTTTGTGAGCTTGGGAGGACTGGTGGGTTTCTCACTCGTGCTCAAACCACTATGTTCACCAACCTTCCCAAGAACATTGTTACCCTTCCCGCCTGAAGCAAAGCCTAAACCCATGGTGTTAGTACCCCTCTCGTACTAACTCATCATCATCCCCAACTGTGGTTCACTGCAGGATAGCCAGCTCAACATGTGCCTAAGGAATGTGTTTTTCTCTTCGGTTTTTTTCTTATCATTCCTACAGTTAGCAACCTCCTGTTCCAAAGCCTCACAATAGAGACACTGAGAACTAGTACCACCCTCACTAGACTTCTTAAGAAAAGAGATTCTAGCAGCCTTCTCGGTTAGCTCCGAGCACAACTCAGCGCAAGACTTGCAAGGACCCGACAAAACAGGCTCAGCTCTAGCCCTATCCAACTCTTCAACCAAAGCAGAATATTTAGACTATAGAGAAACAAGACTGGACATGTAGACAACACATTCATCGCACTCATTCTCATCAGTTAGAATAACTCTCTCCTTCTTGACACGCTCAAGTTCATCTAAAACCTTGAGATACTTAGCTTTAAAGCTATTGCATTCTTTAGGAGCACGAGTGATCGCGACTTCTTGCGTGATCATAGTATCATAGGCAGATTGAAGGTCATAGAGAAGAGATTTGATGGTATATTCTACCTCAGGCTTGGAGTCTTCCTCATCGTCGTGGTCGGTCGATGCGTCATCAACCGCCATGGTGCAGTAACCTCCTCGGCGCTTGTTGGCGTAGAAGCTCAAACCGTTGAGCTTGTTCGCAGCCTTCTTCTCAGGCTCACCATCACTCGAGGAAGAAGAACTGCCATCAGAGTTGATGTCGCTGAAGGACACGACAAGGGCTTGCTGCCTCAAGTGCTCGAAGTACTTCTTCTACATATGCTTGGGGTTGAAGTTCTTCTTGGACTTGTACTTGCCCTTGTGCTTGGGATGGTCGGGCTTGCCGGTGTGGCTCTTGTGCTTGTTGGGGCAGCTGGTGACGTAGTGGTCAGGCTCTCCACATCCAAAGCATCCTTGCTTGTTGCTACCATGTCATCGATTCAAGATGTTGTTGTGAAACTGCGAGAACTTGCTGATGACCAGCGCCAGCTCCTCATCCCCAAGAGCCTCCATCTGCTCCTCTGTTGCAGATACAAGGGAAAACAAGGCAAGAGACAGTGGTGTCAGGTTAGTCAAAGAAGAATTTGAACTCGAGGTACCTAACACCAGAGCCATGGTCGGGGCAGACGGATTCTTGATCCTCGCCTGCATCTTGAGGTCGATCTCAGTGGACTTGAGCTTGCTGAACAATTCGTCCATGGTGAGTGTCTCATAGTTGGCTAATTTGATGATCACCTGCACCTTGACCCTCTGATCTAAAGCATGTAAGAGCTTGAGTGCTCTCTGATGCTCATCATAGGGCATCACTGCATTGTTAGCTCGCATATTGTTCACAATAGTGGTAAAGCGAGAAAACATTGAGTCGACAGTCTCCCCATTAGCTTTCATGAAATTCTTGTACTCCCTCTTGTATGTCTGGTTTTGATATGGGCTATACCCTCATGGAAGCTTTGAAGCCTCCTCCAGATATCCCGAGAAGTCACACAATCAAAAACATGATCAAACTCAGAAATCGACAAAGCAGCGTAAAGCTCTGCTCAAGCAATGTTGTTGGCATTGTGCTGGTGCTCTTGAGTTACCCGTGCACCGAGCACCTGGTAATCAGCACTCTTAATGATCTCCCAAACACACCAGCCAATCCCTTGTAGATGCGCTTGCATCCGGATCTTCCAGTACAAGTAGTTCTCCCCATTGAATTGGGGTGGTTTACCCGATCTGTGATGTAAAGCCATGTCGCCTCAGTGGATCACGAACCAATTAAGGTGGAGTGATCCTTAACCGGCTTTGATATCAATTGAAGGACCGAAAAGGCGACCAGAGGGGGGTGAATGGGAGCCTTAAACTTTTCTTCAAAAACTCCAACCTCAGAAAAACACAACCGAGCACCACTAGATCAAGACAGGAAAGACCGACCAGGTAGGCTGAGCACCCTCAAACCAATGCAAGAGAAGTGGATTGAAACTAAGTATAAAAAGCAGATGCTCCGCATGGGGAGCATGTCGATGGTCGGATGGGGTGCGCCGCGGTTGCTGGTGCGAGGCCCGCCGCGCGCCCGCGGAGGGGAGCAGGGTCGACCTGCTCCGTAGCCGCAAGGGACCATCGTGGCCGGGGACTGCTCAGGAGGAGGCGGAGGAGGCCGTGGTGGAGCAGGGGCGGAGCAGGAGCAGGCCATGGAGTAGGAGCATGGGCGGAGTGCCATCCATGCGCGTGCCCGCGAGGCCGCGGCGGAGCATCGCTGTAAGGTCGAGATGGAGCAGAGGGGGTGAATAGTCTTTTGTAAAATATATCGCACCGGCTAATCGAAACAATTGTGGAATTAAACTAAATGGTCTAGCCAAGACTTTACCCCTCTAACTATAACTCTAGATACACCTTGATAAAAGATCCTGAGTAAGAAAACAAGGTGCCAATCTAGCTGGTGTTCACCCAGGGGTGAAGCCACGTTCATCTACGGTGGTGCACCGGCACCAGGGTAGAAAGATAGTGTAGCATTAAATATCCTATTTTGACCATGTTAATAAGCTCTCAAACGGTGATGTCACTACAAGGCTATGCTTGTGTGCACCACCATAAATTTTGTTTCAGCTTCGCCACTGTGCTCACCTAAACAATTCTAGCTTGTAAGGTCACACAAACCTAAGCAACTAGTAGTTTAGCAACCAAGGGAGCACCTACACAATTCTAATAAGCAAAAGCACAAAGCCAACCTAAGCTCACTAGATGCTCAAGGACAAGGTTACACAAACCGAACCCAAGAGCTTAATTACTTAACTATAAAAACTAAGCAAAGCAAGAGATAAACTTCTAGCTACATAAGCAAGAAGAAGATTATCAAACTATACAAGCTATCTAATCAACAACACAAGCAATATATGTATATGATGAAATATAAATACAAAGCTTGTGATAAAGATTGCAAACCACCGTGAAGTGTGGAACAAGATGACACGGCGATTTTTCACCTGGTTCACCTTGTTGCCACCAAGCTACATCCAATTGTATCGACCAACACCCTTATGGTTCCTCCGGTGTAACTCGCAAGTCACTTGGCGCTCCACGCCAATGCCCCTCAAGGCATGCCTTTGTAAAGGCACCGCAAGTGAACTCACACACAAGTGGTTCTTTTGGTTTGGTTCGCAAGCCAATTGCCTCGCAAGGCAAGTTCTCGCAAGAGCACCGCAAGACACTCTCGAGTGAGGTAACTCAATGACATGAGTAATCCACTAGAGTTACTCTTCGTGATCCCCACGAGGTGAGCACAAACCTCTCACAAATTGATCTTCAGAGCACCGCACAATCTCCGTTGCGTGCCTCACAAAGTCTTCAGCCATGAAGCCATCTAGGAGGTGGCAACCTCCAAGAGTAACAAGCTCGCAAGCTTGCAACACAACCATCTAGTGCCACACGATGTAATCTCCCAATGCAATCACACTAGAATCGCTCACTCACACTATCGACTGATCTCCTATCAAGCATATGTGAGTTAGAGGGATTCCAAACACAACAACACAACCCACCAAGGGTGTAGTGTGCTCAGCAACTGGCCACACCCAGCCACACCATCTATTTATAGCCCCAAGGGCTCTATTTATAGCCCCTAGGGCCAAACTAGCCATTGCTAGCCGTTACACAGAAAACATGAACTTCGGACGCGTCCTGAGTTCACCTCTGGACGCGTCTAGACCATTCAAATCCACGCATGGTACCCGAACCGATTCAAAATAAACACTATGGACGCTTCCACACTCCATCTCTGGACTGAAGGACCGAAAAGGCGACCAAAGCAGGGTGAATGGGCGCCTTAAACTTTTCTTCAAAAACTCCAACCTCAGAAAAACACAACCGAGCACCACCAGATTAAGACAGGAAAGACTGACCAGGTAGGTCGAGCACCCTCAAACCAATGCAAGAGAAGTGGATTGAAACCAAGTACAAAAAGCAGCTGGTCGAGAAACTGCTTCGAACCACGTTGATCAAAGTGGTCAGGAACAAGATAGAAGCTAGTCGGTAGTACCTGGTCGGGAAGGCTGGTCTGCACCAAAGCAAAGACTGGTCGGTAGAAACTGGTCGGGAAGGCTGGTCTGCACCAAAGCAAAGATTGGTCGGTTAAAGCTGGTCGGAACCAAAACCGAGACTGGTTGGTAAAAGCTGGTCGGAACAAAGATGACCACGGTGGTCGGTAACGAGGCTGAAACTGGACGGAAAGTCAAAGCCCGACAAAGAACACTCGACCCCCCGCTCGACTAAGAGCACTCGACCCCTACTCGATTGAAGTCTCTCAACCCCTGGTTGTCTGAGTTTGCTCGACCCTTCTCAGCAAACTTCACCTGACCCCTCGACCGAGTTCACTTGACCTCTCTACTGAGTTCACTCGACTGCTCGACGAAGTAAACTCGACCCCTGCTTAAAACAACCAGAACACAGGACTGCTCAGCAAGAACACGGAAGGAGAAATCAAGAGAACCTCGGACTGACCAGAACAGATCAACTTTATATTTCGCACAGACAAGCACAAGGGAGTAAGGAAGCTATCCCCAAGAGATCAAAGCCCAAACTGAACACAGTAGCCGGGAATTGTAGATCTGAGACCAAGCACACAGTTTTCCCAAAAACCACAATCTATTTGATTTCTCGATGCATGAGCAGAATTGAATCGATTCCTTTGATAAACTAGTTCATCACTCGACAAAGCATCAATCAACGCAAAAAGATTGAAACAAAACAATCAAGAATCAACGAATTGAAGTTCGTCCAGATGCACTGCACAAAGTCAACCGAAACAAAGCAGCAGACAACAACTCACAGAAAAAGAGTAAAAAGCCCAGAGGGCACGAGGAGGATTCGGGCCTTCATTCCCATATAAAATATCTTGAAGATACAAGGTAAAATTCTTGTTCTTGGACCTCTACAAGAATATGAATAGAAAAATCAAAGACAAACCTTACGGAGCAGTGGCGGCGGCTGAGTGGGGAAAGCGACAGAGGTGGAAAAAGAGGTGCCGCTCCAGATGCTGCCCACTTCTATTTATAGTCCCTACACAATACCACTTCTACCCCTAGGTTTTTATTAGAGAGAACCACCTAGCCAAGGGCACTATGGTCCAACTCAGGATTTCCTGATCCGACGGCCACCGTGCCTTCTCACCAGTAGCCTTGCCTTGACGCAATCTCCCCGATGCCGCCACGTGCCGTCTGTCCGCACTGGGACCATCCAGGTTTTGAGGCCCAAACCCATAAAACCCGCCTTCGATGGTTTTGAGGTGAAATCACCAAACCTTCTGCGAGGATCGTACCTCATACACTTCCCCCGCCGATGGTTTTTGCGGATAAACCACCAAACCTCCTCGCGAGTAGCGTAGCCCGTACGTGTCCCCCGTCATGTACACTTGCGCTTGTCGATGTCCCAAGTGTCAGCCACCGTGGCTGGCTACCCGGTCCCTCGGTCCAAGCCTCGCGTCCACCCTTCACCGCACCCGGTCCGTCAGCACAGCACGCCTCTACTTGACCTTCACCCGACCGCTGCCACCGCCTCCGGACTCCACACCTGCACAACACAAGCCAAGAGAGACCTTTCGACACATAACCCTGTGCCAGAGGATCAGAGAAACCACCAAGACCGACCACCAACCAAAGTGTTAGACGTGTTGACAATCACTCATCACACCACCAAAAGATGCTACACCATGATATAGAAAATTATGTGTTCGCACGGACGCTTCAACCTGCGTCCGCACCGTTCATTATACAGCTAGCACTACAGAAAATCAAAACAAATCCTTGCATAAGAAAAACACAACACATCACACGAGAACTACTAATCTACTGATAGAGTTTAAATGAAAATAAACAGGAATATGTGCAAGATCAGAGAACTCCTCCATGCATATAATCCCCTTTGTCCCCTCGTTTCGATCCATTTCCGTCGTCTCTCTTGATCGTCGTCTCTCATGTAGTCCTGAACTCCTGATGATGTTGTGAAGTGATTGGGGATCGCAGGCCGAGGAAAACTGCCCGGAAAACCTACACTATGTACAGTTCCTGTGAACTACAGCCTAACCAATTTCAAGAGAATTAGTCTCGAATCTGTCCTGTCAATGGCCATGCGCCGCCATGCATCATGCATGCAAGAAGCAAACCCTAACGCATGCTAATGCCCAAGTGTGTGAGCATGCATGATGCATGCCATGGCAACACCACCACTCACCGGTTTATCGGTCCGATCACTGCTGCTGCGACGACAGCGGCCCGAAGATGTCGAGGAAACTGGCGGACGGCGAGCCGAGCGTGGCCACCGCGCTAGCAGGGCTGAGGAAATGATGGTCGCCGACGTGGTGCAGCCACCCGGGGGACACCAGGGGGTGGTGGTGCTCGCCCTTGAGCGCGGCGCCGCGGAGCGGGCTCAGGTCGCGGAACATCAGCCCCGACGGCGACGCGGCGGCCGCCGCCTGCTGCTGCTGCTGCCGCGTGGCCGTCACGGACACGGACACGGCCGGGCCGCCGGCTGGATGGTTCAGCGCGCGTGCCTTCACGCGCACCGGCGGCGCCGCCCTTGTCTTGCTGCGCGCGCCTTCCGATTCCTCCCTCGGTGATGACGATCCTGCAGCGCCTCCGCCGGAGGTTGACGACGGCCTGCTGCTGCTCTTCTTGTCGGCTTCGTGGCCGGTGAGCCGCTGCACGAGCGGCAAGAACTCGTGGGCCTCGACGTGGATGACCTTCGGGGACACCATGTAGATGATGACCGGCTTCCGCTCCTGTTGCCCGTGCCCGGAGCCCGGCTTGCCGATCTTGCGTGACGCGGCGTGCACGCCGAGGGCCCGGCTGGTCCCGGCGGCCCCGCCGTGGCGTTGGACATCGGCGCCAAAGCTAGCTGCGGCCATGGGATGGATCAATGCAAGGAGACGACGACGACGGCGGTCGATGGAAGGATCGGATTGGTTACTCTACTATATAGTATTGGATGATGGAGGCAAGTAGAAGTGGACACGAAATAAAGATTTGAAGGGTTCGGGTTAGCTGACGGACAGCAAAAGGCTAAGGCTTTGTACGGGGGATGTATGGGGAATATATAGCGGAGGACAGCGTCCTGGAGCTCTTGGCTTTATGTGGCTCTGGTCAACCAGGAAAAATCGGAGGGGAGGACAACAGTGCAATGGAGAGTGGCACGTGCCTCCTAGTCCATCCAATGTGACCATTTCTCCGTAGCCCAAATGTGCCGAATTCTACGTTGTACCATAACCATAATACCTACTCATATATATATATATATATATATATTCTCATCATGAAAGATTACCTATTAAGAACGTGATACAGATGAAGCTCTCCATATCTTTTCGTCCTCAAAACATCTTTATATCTTGTACGCACACTCTACGGAGTTAGCGTGGCTCTCTATCTTTGGCCGGAGAGAAATCCAAAATATAGGATGGTTATATTTAGAGATCTACTTGCACAAGCCGTTGGAGTGTATTTTTTTCACCAAAATCTCTATTCCTATCAATTAGGAAGGATATATAAAGACATTCTTGTAGTTGCTTTTAAGTTGTCTAAGAGAAACTCCTGCAAGACCTTGCTTATGCCCTTACAATAGAATTTAAGGTCCAAAGTTCAAAAATAAGCTCCAACAGAGAATCTGCTAGAGCTCTAAAAAAAAATAAGAGGCCTCTTAAATCTCCATCTCAACTCTCATTCCCAAAGACACTGCTTTAGGTGGTTGTGCTCATTTCTCGCCCCGCTTACTCATAGAATTGTGCCTGTCTAGCCATGCTTGTCGATGCCATATGCTGTACCATCCCCTGCGACCTCCCGTCATGCAGCTCCTTACCCAAGAAGTGCATCTCCTTTCATCGAGCGATATGGCACCCACCCTGATCAATCTTGTCATCCATATCCAAGCGAAGTTATTGGCTTGCCGCTTGCTCCTTTCCCTTGGGCGACGAGATCCTCTGCTTGGTGCTCTCTCCCCGGGTAAATCCCACTCTACCTGCTTGCCCGAGATCTCTCACCCCCCCTCTCTCGGTGACTCTCACCACATACTTCTCTGTTGTGCGACGAGGTCTAATACCTGCTCATCTTTCAGGAACCCTCGCACCCTCACGTAGCACCCTGTCTTCGGTAATGAGCTTTGTTGCCTGCTCTTCTCCTTCAGCGGCCCTGTCCCTGATGACGCCCTCGTTGTTCATTTCTACGGCTCTATGTTGGCATAGCTCGGTTCATAATGAGTGGCTCTTGGGTGTCAGTGTCTGCTCAAATGTATTTGAGAGTTTTCACTTGAGACTTGTTGTTGGAGTTGGTGGAACAAAAATTAGGGACTCGAAGGTATGGAGATCCATCGAATCGAAAGTACCTTGATTTTAAGGCTCTCTGGTTGGAGTTATTTCTCTAGGACTTTGCAATTTATTTGCCATGAATATGATATTTTTATAATATGAATAATTGAATGTATTGGCCTCACTCTCTTGCATGATATAGGATAGTAAGATATCTAGGACGATTGCAAAAGGCTACTCCCTCCGTCTCTTTTTATGTGTCGTCGGGGCTACATTATCTCGTCCTGAAATAACTGTCGTCGCCTACACGCGCTAGGCCGTAGCACAGAGGCCCGTATAACACAGTGACCAAAGCATCCCTTCCCTCGTCTCACAGCCCACCCGGTCCACACAAAATTGCAGCTTAAAAAAAGAAATTGCAGCAAAACGTAGACATTAATTGCAGTACATTCCAAAACTACAACACCTTGTCGATCATTGTCCCTAGGCACTGGCATTTGTCTTAATTCCTGTGTCCTCCCTCCGACAACACTTAAAAGGGAACAGACGGAGTGCATTCGAAGACATGGTCATCTTTCCAAATAAAGCCACAATGGATCCAGTCATGCCTACGCAACAGCCACGGCACCGCCCTTTTTGACAAAAGCCACACCGGCTCTTTGGGCCCCACCTACCCCACCAGGATCGGAGGTGTAGGTAACATTGATCGGCCGACTACTACATATACCAAAGGATGATGGGAGACTTTGGCAAGAAAACCCCCGTCCGCGCGCCATGAACCCCGCCAGCAGAAGATAGAATAATGCAAGTGGTCATCCCATCGCTTTTGTTTACCCTTTCCTGTCACCTTCGGCTGAGAGAGTGCGGCCGCCACGGCCTGCTTTGGTTCACCTCACGCCATTGGCCGTGGCCGCCACGAAGTCAGCGCGCCCGCGTACGTACGTGGCGGCGACTAAGGCGCCAGAGCTAGCTAGCCTCGCCCGGCGCCACCCTGTGCCGCCTGTGCTGCGCGCACAGCGCGAGGCGCGCGTACGCCTCCGATGACATATACACATACACGGGCCGGCCCCAGGCCGCGAGGTGGTGATGCGTCGTGGACGACGACGGACGTACGGGACGCCGGAGCTCTCGTCTTGAAATTTTCCTATATGATCGACCGCGCGCGTGCGCTGCAACTGCAAGTGGCATGGTGGTGGTGGCTGTTGGCCAGTTGGCCTGCTGCTGCCTGCCAACGACTACCTGGAGGAGGACGACGAGTGGCCGATCGAGTGGGAAGTCGTCGTCGCGTGCGCAGTGACGCCGCCGCACGGCGGCCGCGGGTGCTGGTTCCTCGGTCGTACAGCGGCCGTACGTGCGCCCAGAGCAGACAACATGTATCGCTAGGACGCCGCCGCCATGCATGCATCCTGGCGTCTTGATTGAGTACGTCTTGACCAAGAGAGGAGAGATCGAAGTGAGACGGGACCTGATGGGAAAACCCTTTTTCTTGAATGCTTCAGGAATATTCAGATCAGCACTGAGGATGACTACCTCATCTTGGGAGACTTCAGCTTAATAAGGAAAATGTAGGACAGAAGCAAACCTAGGGGAGACATCAATGATATGTTCAGATTCAATGCAGCCATCAGTCAACTAGGTGTCAATGAAATCAGTCTTCAAGGAAGAAAATATACTTGGTCAAATAAGCAGCATTCCCCTCCTTAAGAAAAACTTGATTGGGTGTTCACCTCAGCCAGTTGGGCCATTTCATATCCCACAACCTGAGTTCATGCACTTGACATGATACCTTCTGACCACTGCCCTTGTGTGGTCAGCATTGTAACACCCCTGGTGTTAACTATATCCTTGCACTGCATATCATGAGCATAATCATATCATTTGCATCAAATCATATTTTGACAGGTTTTTGCCTAGGATGCTTGTCTCATTTTATTTGAAGTGTTTGACTTAGATGCAGAGTTGTGATGAAAGTGTGCAAATGATTATGGTTAGGACCTAAACATATTTAGATGGGTATTAGGGTTAATGTTTGCTTGGTTGTGTGGTTTTAGAATCAAGTATTGCAAAATTAGGATTTAATTACCCTAATTATGATTGCTCGACCTTAACTAGAAAGATAGCTACATTGCTTATTTCAAGTTAGACCCTTAATATGGTTGGTAGAGAAAAATATTTAGAACAAATTCTATATTTTCACAAAATTATGAAAATGCCTTTTAGGCCTTCAAAAAGGTCAAAAACATTGGGTAGAATGTTGGAAATTATTATTTTTATAATTTAAATTTGACCCAAATTCACATTTAGGAATCTAGGCCAAACTAGCTAAAACTTCCTATGTATGAAATGTTCTATTCGTCAAATGGAGCAACTTTCATATTCAAAGTTTTTCAAAATTTGGCTTCGTTTGGAAACTAAAGTGAGTCAAAATTCGATTTAACTTTTCAAAAGGGTGGGACCCACCCGACCCCACCTGTCATCATCTCTCTCTTTTCCCCTGTTTTTCGTCGCTGAGCCGTGCCGCACCAATGGCAGCCACTGCTGCCGCTGCCCCTCGCCACGCCGAGCTCGTCCAAGAGCTAGACGCCACGCCGCGCACTCGATCGCCCTGCCCGCCCCGCGCACTCGATCGCCCTGCCCGCCTGCCGCTGCCCCGCCTGCTCTCCTCCACACTTCAGCGTGCACGCGGTCGCCCGCCGTCATCACCTGTGCCGTGCCCTGGTCCAAAATTGGGCAGTGGCCGTCTCGTCCTCGCCCTCTTTAACTTGAGCATCCACTCCACTCGCCTCACTCCCACTGCCTCTCTTCTTCCTTTGCCAAAGCGGCTGCGGTAGCAGCTTCTCTGCCGCCCGCTATTGCCGCACCGTCGCGGAAGCTCCACCACTGTCGTTGGGCCTGCCGTGGCTGGCCCTCATCCGACTCCCCTTCCTCTCGGCTGCGTGCGCACCGCCTTCGCCGTCGTCTGCCGCCTGCGCCTCGCCCTTCCCCGGCCGAGCGACGGGCCGCAGTGCCGTCGTCGCGGCAAGGAAGCCACTGGTCGCTCCACTTCGTGTGGCCAGAGGGCCACGGGCTGCCTCGGGCTTGCGTAATTTGTGAAAATTGCAGGGGCCTCCAAGTATAGTCTTTGTCCTATATGGATTTTTATTTAATCCCGAAAATGATTTCCAGAAAATAGTTTTAAAGTTCTAAAATTCATATCTCAGTGAATATAGCTCCGATTTGAGTGGTTCAAGTTTCCAAATTTTTCTTATGATGTATTATATCTTTTAAAATATAATATGCCATGTTTGGAATCCTTTTCTTCATAGTTTTATTTAAGTTGATGTATTTACATTAAAAGCTTCATATCTTTGAAAATGCATAACTAAATCTAGGTTACTCAAAAAAATGTGATTCTAGTTTTTTTAGTCTTCCTTGGTGATGCTATAGCTATGAAAAATGTATCATGTACACCTTCTATGTAAAAATATAAAGTTACAGTTCAAGTGGGATATTAGGGTTATTCTTCGAATAATTCATAAATGCATTGTGTGGACCTAGTTTGAAGTTGATAATGTTTGGAGGTTAATTATATGCTATAAGGTAGCTTTTGATGTAGTGAAACATGAGGTTTGGCATACTTCATAGTTAAAAGTATTTTTAGGTCCATTTAATTATGATGCCTTGTGATTTTTGTGTAGGGCAGTAGACTTGTTCAAATGAGGTGAAAATTTGATGGTAGCTAGAATTGATGTGTTCTATCTCCTGTAATTTTTGTACAGTTTTATGTGATGTTGAACTAGGTGTCCCTATTTATAAAATTATCTTGATTAAACCTTGCTTAGCCATGTCATGCCATCAATAATGTTTCTCTAGACATGAATAGGATGTTTAATCTGTTACTGCTGTTGTGCAGCTTTAGTTGATGTTTAGGATATATTGTTTTGTGAAAATTTACTAGTAATGTATTGTGTGTGTTTCAATTGGAGTTGTGGTAGTGATTAGAACATGATGAGTGTGTCGAGATAGTTATGCTTAGTATAGATCTTTGGCTTTACTTACTTGTTTGTTGGTGATAGTGGAAAGGGATTTCCTTGATAGGGTTACATTGTGTAGTACAGAATGCAGTAGATGGCATGTGCTTATAGTGCATGTTCTTTGATGAAGTTGACTACCTTATAGAAAGAACATGCAAGCATTCATCATCATCATCATCAGATCACATTGACATATCATGTGTTGGGAATATGCCCTAGAGCTAATCATGAGATAATGATATTCCGATTGTATCCATGATTAATAAAGTATTCACTGAATATCCATTATAGACAACTTGTATTGATTGGCAATTATGTGAATTGTTTGTGGAACTCAATTACTTGAATGGTTATTCTAAAGTCGTCCCTGGTCGGCGTTCTTGTGAGAACACACTTGAATATTAGACCAGCACATGTATTAGTTGATGGCTATGTTTCACAAGTCATGGACATGGAGATGTCAAACTAATAATGTGGGCACATGTGAGACATGTAGTTTGGACTGACCCGACATGAGAAAGTCTCTATTCACATCATATACGTTATGTCCTTAGACCTAAGATTGTGGTATGTACTCAAGATATGAAACGGCCTACTTAGGGACTGTCAAACGCTACTTCGTAACTGGGTAGTTATAAAGTTGGTCTTCGGGTGGTCGAGAAGCATGCTATGAGACATAGACAATCAAGATGGAATTTGCCCCTCTCTACTTGAGAGAGATATCACTGGATCACTCAAGTGATTGGATCAACAAATGCATGGTCGTGCTTGGGTTAAGTGTTAACCAACGAGTTGAACCATATATCAAGTGGCAAAGGTAATAACTTGTATATGGTCATAGTGGTTCATCTGATATGATCTTTGCGTGCACGTAGGAGTTGTCATGCCTTGCTAGAGGCTGCTGTCAACTATTGGGCGAGTAGGAGTACTCGGCCCAAGTTAATGTGTGCATGAACCCATAGGGTCGCACTCTTAAGGGGATGGAAGCCTAATTCAGGTTGGACCCGAATTAGACAAGGCTTAGGGTTACTAATGGGCCTCCAACTCGTGAGCTCATTGGGGACACCTATATAAGCATGGGGTAGGGCGCGCAGTGAGGGTTGGATGCCTTTGACAGCCGCCATCGCCCTCCCCACGCTCATGCCTTCTGTTCCTCGCGGACCTAGCAGTCCGGAGACGCATCGCTTCTTCCCTATACGTGTGGGATACCTCGGAGGTGCTGCATCTGGAGCACTGGGACAAACTGCGCGAGGGGATTGATGTGACAGACGACCATGCAACTACACTGCTTGCTACGACGTGTATGACTACATTGAGTCATCTTCCGCTGCATCCGCGCGTCTAGTGGTAATCCCGTGACCTGTAACTAGTAGTAGATCCTGGTTTATGAGGTAAAAAATTTTTTTCTGGCTAGCGTAGCACCCTCATAACCCTTCATCATGTACATTCTTCATATTCATACATGCATCCGCATCATACAGGATCACTAGGAGAACAGAACATGACGTGAAATGGGAATCCAGAGGAGGAATCCTAGAAGAAAGCTTTCGTACAACTGGTGATCGAGAACCAGGGACCAGAAATGGAGTAATCGAGTGCCTGGAGCTTCAACCTCACTCATTAGAGGAAGGCAAGCCCAAGAGCATTCCTCCCTATAGTTTTACAAATAATTGGACTTGCGTCCTTTATTGTTTATGATGCATTAAGTTTATACGCATTGATCGATACCGTTAATGCATTATGCTTACCCTTGTCCACCTGAATTATCCATACACCCTGTTAAGTTTAGGATCGCTTATATGCTTAGCCCTGCTTAACTAGATTGGTAGAAGTCAGATGATTTCCTATCATCTGCGAGATACAGGTGAAGATTCATAATGGTGAGCTACATTGTTATCTTGGAATAACCATGTGGAGCAATAAATCGAGACCGGGCGGGATTGGTGCTGTGGACAGAACTAGAGGTTCTGAGTTGTTTATCCTGTCTGTGTTGACCTAAGACCCGTTCAATGTCTCGACCCTCTTGTCATGTTGAACACATGCCCCACAGATAGCTGGAAGGATGCGATCATCTGACCACGAAGCCTTGAGTTCTGTTTGGGCTGGGTTTTGACCTAGCAAAATTCATGTATTGGATATGGCGCAGGTGATTATAGGGGCACAGAGAGTGAGACCTTAAGATGGGGCGTATCATTTGATGGATCGCTGACCTATTGGCAGCGGGGCGGCCCCTGGGTACTATGGTTCCTGTTGATCCTGCGTCTACCCGAATGGACTAAGGTGACCTAAGGCGACCAAGGAACATGTTGTCTTGGTTTGTGTGGGGATTACCTTGCCAACTGGTTTGTAATCGATTATAATCGCCATCGTTCCTGGATAGTGAACACCGACTTGAGCACCGGCATCATAGTAACAACTTGAACAAAGAGATGAGATGGTTATGGTGTTGATGCTGAAAGATGCTCAACCGAAAATGGTTACTATTCTTGCTTGATAATTACACCATGCTTGCCTAGTTCATATGCTAATCTAGCATGATCAGGATAATGACTTTAAAATACAAAGCTAGAAGGTTATAATTATTGTTCCTAATAAGCTCAAGATTTTTATGCAAAGAAATGAGTCAGCTAGCCTCCTTATAAAGTCTTGCATACCCTTGGAGTCACTTTATTTTTGGTTTATGACGGGTAAGTCTAGCTGAGTACATTCTCATACTCAGGATTTTATTCTCACTTGTTGCAGATCATAAGATTTTTGCTGTGGCAACGAGATGGACTTGTATCCCACTATGGGAAGATTAGACCTTGGGCAAGGTCATCTCTTATATCTTGTCTACTTGCTATCGTTGGATATCGACCTTGAACTAGCAATGTATTTAAATCATAGGTGTGAGTATATGTCAAAATTATATCTACTTCCGCTATTTATTTGCTACTCCGGTTCCAAAAGGATTTATGTAAAAACAGGTGAATGGTAACTGCTGAACTGTGCGATCTTGGTGTGTCGTTGAAAAATTTTAAAATCCTTCGAGATTTCACAGACTACCGGGTTAATATGAGCACAATGTGCTAACTAAATTGCTTCGGCCGTTTACTTAGTACCTTGGGTTTATATTAATTGGGCGCTTCTGTTACAAGTATCTCCACCTCTATCCCCAAAAACAACATCTTTAGGTTTGAGAATTTCTGGCTCAAGCATCAGGCCTTTCAGCATGTCCTACACCAGAGCTGGGCCTCCCCCATAGAAATCAATGACAGTGCAAGAACCCTAACAACAAAGTTCAAAAAACTAAGAAAAGAAATAAGAGAATGGCAGAGCTCCATCCAGAACTTGAAAACTACAATAACCAATGTCAGAAACCTAATTATGTTATTGGAAGTGGTCAGTGAATACAGGGAGCTAAGCTTAGAAAAATGGAACTTCAAATTGATACTTGAAAATCACTTGTTGAAGTTGTTAGACAACCAGAAAATTTACTGGAAGCAAAGAGGGAACATCAAATGGGTACAGTTAGGTGATGCAGGAACTCACTTCTTCCATGCTAGTGCCACTCTCAAACATAGAGGAAAGCTAATCAGTCAACTCATCAATAGTCAAGGGGACACTTTTGTTCAACATAATGACAATGAAAGTATTGTATGGGAAGAATTCAAGGAAAGACTAGGAGTCACTGAATTCACTGGGTTTACTATTCCCCTAGGTACTCTGATACAAAAAGGGAGCAATCTTGAAGCCTTAGAGGAGCCCATTTAACAATGAGGAAATTGATAACTGGTCAAAACCCTACTAAACTTCAAATCACCAGGACTAGATGGCTTCAACAATGAATTCACCAAAGCAGCTTGGCCTATCATTAAACATGACTTCTACAGCTTATGCAATAGTTTCCATAACAACAACTGCTGCCTCCAAAGTATCAACAGCTCATACATCACCTTGATTCCAAAGTTGGACACACCAACTATGATGAATGACTTTAGGCCAATTTGTCTACTCAACACCTCAATGAAGCTCCTGACCAAGCTATTAGCAAATAGACTGCAGTTGGTTATCATCCCCTTGATCCACAAAAATCAATATGGATTCATTAAAACAAGGACAATTTAGGACTGGCTTGCATGGGCCTTTGAATATATACTCTTCTGTCACCAATCAAAGAAAGAGGTAGTAATCCTCAAATTGGACTTTGAAAAAACTTTTGACAAAATAGAAAACCAAGCCAACATCACAATCCTAGAAGCAAAACAGTTTGGTCAGAAATAAGTATCTTGGATCAAAAGTATTCTATCATCAGGGACATCCTCTGTCCTAGTGAATGGAACATTGGGAAAGAGATTCCACTGCAAGAGAGGTGTCAGACAAGGGGACCCTCTATCACCACTGTAATACAACCACAGCAGCCCGATTCGGTCAGCCATGCAACCACAGCAGCCCGATTTGGTATCTGGCAATATCCCAATCTTGAACAATCTTTCCCTCGATTCCATGCTCACCTAATCGATCATTTCCATCAAGAGCATTAGAAAAATATTTTATCCCAGGAAAATCAGCTGATACAAGCGGCCACTCTAACTTCCACTACTTTGGAGCAGTGCACCCTCCCCTCGCATCCATCACCCTAGAACACATCACCAAAGAAAACCCCACTAGAAAACCCCAGCTCTGCTACAGTCGTCGGCGGTAGCGACGCCAGGAAGATGGCCAACCTTCCCTATCAACCCATAGCCATTCCTGGTATCAGGGTTGACGGTTGAGCATGGATGGAATCGGCCGGCGCACGGACGCATGGCTCTCGAAGTGGAGCCGACAAGGGAGCATGAGGACTACGCCATCGTCTCGATCGACCCCATGCCGGTTGCGGCTGATCAGCTCCGTCCAACACTCAACATCATCAGCGATTGGTTGGAGGACCATCAAAGGGTGACTACTGATTAAGCTTCGTACTGTTGCACAACAAGATAAGTTAGTCAGAAATTCCCCTTTCAATCTAGGTCCTAATCATGTGGTCACGGTAGTCAAGCACGACGAAGGGATCAATGCTAGATCTTACACCTACATTCAAGTATGTTGGTTGATGTTCTTTGCTTTCCCGCTAGATTTTTAGAAAGACATCTACATTAGAGCAGCTGTTGCACCCTATGGCAGATTGTTAGAGTGGTATAGGGATGAGAACAAAACCAGAATCCTTGTTCAGGCCCTGCTTTTAAGCCCTGACCGTGTTCCTAGAAGTTTGATCATGTCCCAGGGTACCCTTATTGGTGGTATGGGTTGCTCATGGTCTATCCCAGTGTACATCCTGAATGGACACTTCCCTTATGCTTTTATAGTAGATCAAGATCTAGTTCCTTTTGATGGTGAACCTCATCCAGAGCATGGACCAGTTGTCATGGGTCCAAACCCGCAGCCACCAAATTGGCAGAATGAGCAGCAGGGTGCAGCACCCAACCTGGGTCTCTTTGGTTGTATCTCTCATCCTCATCCAGTGGATCAGATAGTTAACATGTATGTCGATGGTAATGCCAACCCACATGCCCATGTCAATGTTAACACACATGCCAACATTGATGCAATTGCTCAGGCCATTGACAATGAGGGTGCAGAAGATGATGTGGATATGGACAATGATGAGATGGATATTGATGATGAGGCAGGAGATGATGCTGGCTGGCGAGCATGGAATCCTGCTATCTTTGTTGGTGACAATGACCAGGCCAATCAGGCACAGGGCAACAATGTGATGCAGCACCCAGCAGTCCCTCAAGATGTGCCGAACCTGGATTTGTCTAGATCTTCCATGAGATTTCTTAGAGCTAATAGTCCTAACATCCCCATTATTGAAGTCTTTCAAATTGATGATGACTCTTCCTCTAAGACGCTACCTCAATCCCAGATGAAGAAAGGGCTAGATTTAATGCAGTTCATAGTCATTGTGCCACAATTGCCATGTTTCATAGGAGGGACTTGCCCAGCAGTAGCAAGCAGTCACCCACAGTTATCCTCATGAACCCCATCCTCATAGATAGCAATGAAGTGGACAATCATCAGGTTTCAAATGCAAATGGTCAAGGCATTGTTCCCAGGCTCCCTGTTCATGCTGCTCTTGCCTTGCAGCTATTGCCCTGGTTCATCAAGGCTCTCAGATATGCTAGGTTCCAAAAGATGATAGCTGAAGTAGAAAAGGAGAGTACCCCACCCCTGATCATTGACCAAAATGGTGTTATACATGATGCCAGTACTGCCCCAGTTGTAGTGGCTATTGTGCCTACTGTTATTGCAGAGGCTATTAGAATTGGTAGTCCTGTTAGCCCCATAATTCAAACTAAGAGAGTGAAGCCTGGTCTAGACAAGGGGAAGGCCCAATTAAAGAAATAATCCTGCCCAGTGACACCATGGCCATCTCTAAACAATCTAGCCCAACAGAAGAAAATGAAGCCCAGGTGCACATCTCTAAAGCTCAATGGAATGGCAACCCAAACAAGAGAAAGGGTATGGCTCTCCTAGTTTTAATATCCCTCTCTGACTCTAGAACCCCACTAATTCAAACATTAGTCCGTCGTAGCACAGGGTTCTCCACTGGCAAGGAGGGTTTTTGCCAGGCCAGAATCGATAAAGAGCCCTCCAAGCACTCCAAGAACTAGGCTGTAGAAGTTGATTAAAGAACAGGTGAGATTAGGCCCCTCACTATTTCTACTCTTCGAGGTTGGGGTATAGAATGTGGTGTTGATCCTAATGATCTCACTGATGATGCGCTGTTAAAGGCGCAAACTCTTCAGGTGTCTGATGATGAAGAGGATGCATAGGTGCCTAAAGATGGTGGATCACAAGATGGCAAGGAAGATGTCCTTCTCAACCATCGACTACCCACTGTCTCTCTCTTTTGCTAGTTTCTAGGAATCAGAGATAAACACTATGTTTAAGTTTCTATTCTATCGTACTGAGTGTCAGTGTGTGAACATCTTACCTATATCACTATCTCCTGCATCATTGCTTGGGCATGCTAGTTACCATATCATGGATTGTGATAAAACCTCTTTTATATATCTATCAGTGTATTTTCTTATTTGGTACAATGCCTCCCATGGTTGTGATGAATGGCTCTCTTTCACTAGTCATCTGATCTGGTACAATGCCTCCCATGTTTGTGATGTATGGCTATTTTTCTCTAGTCATCTGGTGACCCTAATGGCTCCGAAGGTTTCATCATATCAATGGTTTACCAATGAGTAATAATCATGATTGGAATATCCTATGCTGGAACATCAGGGGGATTAATGCCTAGGAAAAACGGGATGCGGTTCGAAACAAAATTGAAGAGAGTGCGTGCTCAGTTATTTGCATTCAGGAAACAAAGCATGAGGTCTTTGATATGCGGTATGTCAGGAAGTTTTCTCCACGATGATTTGATTGCTTTGATTTCATTCCATGAGTAGGTGCTTCAAGGGGCATCCTCCTTGTTTGGTGTAGTGCAACTTTCAGGGGAAACATTCTTGATAAGCGTCAGTATGGCCTAACTGTTGAATTTACATCAGTGCACGACAATGAATCTTGGAAATTGACCATAGTATGTGGCCCTTGTGATGAGCCTGCTCGATCAGAGATTTATAACATGGTTCAAAAATCACCAGATTGATGATAAAGAAAACTGGCTCTTTCTTGGTGACTTTAATTTCTATAGATCCATGAACAACTGAAATAAAGCTGGGGGAAACATCAATGACACATTCATTTTAATGATGCTATTGGGAACATGGGACTGGTTGAACTACCTTTGAAAGTAAGAGCTTTTACATGGAATAATATGCAAACAGATCCACTTTTAGAGCAATTGGATTGGTTCTTCACATCTATCAATTAGACAATTGAATATCCAATGACTAAAGTATTGCCTCTGGCTAAGATCACATCAGACCACCTGCCCTGTAAGATCAGTATTGACACTAAAATACCTAGAGCAAATATCTTTCGATTTGAGAATTACTGGGCTGAAAGACATGACTTCATGAACACTGTCAGCCAATGCTGGACAGCTATAGCTAATGTTGAAGATAAAGCAAAGAACATTTCAACAAAGTTCAAAGCCCTAAGGTACTGCTTGAAACAATGGAGCAAAGGTATTTCCAACCTCAAACTACTAATAGCCAAATGTAATGAAGTTATCAGTGTACTAGACACAATTGAGGATAATAGGCCACTCAATCCAGAGGCCAATTTGAGGTTAATCATCAAGAGGCACCTAAAGACCCTTCTTAGATATAAAACTATTTATTGGAAGAACAGATACACTGTGAACATGATCAAGTTTGGTGATGAGTGCACTAAATTCTTTCATGCCATGGCCACAATATCCTACAGGAGGAACATCATATCCCAATTGCAAAATGACCAAGGTGCCATGATTCATGATCATGCAGGCAAAGCAGGTCTTCTCTGGAATGCATATAGAAACAGGATGGGATACAATTCTTCTCCTACCATGCTTTTTGATCTGTCATCTCTGATTTAGCCTGTAGATGGACTGGAAGATCTAGTACTGCCCTTCCTAACAACTAAAATTGATCAAGTAATGAAAAGAATGCCACAAGACAAAGCTCCTGGGCTAGATAGATTCAATGGCTTACTTCTAAAAAAATGTTGGACAATAGTGAAAGAGGATTTCTATGCTTTTTGTAATGATTTCTGTAATGGTATTGGAAATCTAGAAAGCATCAATACTTCATACATCACCTTGGTTCCAAATAAAGACAGTCCTGAGACAGTTACTGACTTTAGGCCTATCTCTCTAATGAACATCTCCCTCAAGCTTATCACCAAGATGCTAGCTGACAGACTGCAATTGGTTATCCTAAGACTAGTGCACCAGCATCAGTATGGATTCATCAGAAGTAGAACAATTCAAGATTGTCTTGCTTGGAGCTATGAATATATACATCAGTGTCATCAATCTAAGAGGGAAGTGATTATCCTTAAGCTAGACTTTGAGAAATCCTTTGACACAGTAGAGCACGCCACTATTCTTCAAGTTATGTCTCATATGGGTTTGCCTAATCAATGGATACAGTGGATGCAAAGCATACTCTCCTCGAATTTGAAAGCCACCAAGCGGCGGCGGCGGCAGCTGGGAAGCCCTAGCACTCTCGGGGCGTGCTTATATAGAGGGACAGTGGAAGCAGTTGGCCGACGGACGGGGGTTCTTCTGGGTCCAGGGAGTCAGTGAGACAGGTTAGCTGGGTTTGTGTGAGGCTAAGCTTTACAGCGGCATAATCCCACCGCGGCGGCAGCGCATGTGCGCCTGCGCGCGAGAGGAATTTGCCCATGCCGTGGGCAAATTGATGTCCGGTGGTCGGCCTAGGTGGCGCGCTCGCATGCATAGATGAGGGGCGAGACGGGATCGAGCAGTCAGGGTACTTTGCTTGGCGGCAACGCGAGGGAGCAGGCGCTGACACGCGCGATGTCAGGCGCGAACGACCGGTGGGGGACTGAGGGGAAAGGTATGACAAGGCGACTCCACGTGTCAGTGGCTCGGGCGGCGTGTTGACGTGGCGCGGGGATGGGCAGGCCTTCATTGGGCCGGTTTGCTGGGCCGGCTTGCGGGCAGGAAAGAAAAGGAGGGAAAGAGGGCAGGCTGGGCTGGCTCCCTGTCACAGGCCAGATTTCTTTTCCTTTTTCCTTCTTTTATTCTTCCCTCTTTTCTAATTCTGTTTTTCAAAAATACTTTATATATATGTATTACGGTGTGGTATGATGTAAAATAATTCTCTAGTGGACATACATGGTCCTTGTTAGGTTGGGTATTATTCCCATAGTAGATATCTATTATATAAATAAATATTGTTGGTATTTTTGTTAAGCAACACATAAATTCAAATAAAACCCAAATCACATGTTAATTTAATATGCAACATGATGCATGACACATGAGCTAGGGTTACAAGGTAAGGCTGTGTGATGCTTGTGCAACATGTGTGGGGATTCTATACATGACACGTCATCACTCATAGGTTTTGAGAAAATTTTTATAGTTCGGATTTTTGGGGTTGTTATAGTTGGTATTCCTCAAAGCTATGCTTCAAAGTTTTGCTGAATCAACTAGACTTAGAGTAAATTATGCAAAATCCCAGATGTATCCTGTCAATGTACAGCCTGAGAAGATGAACATTTTAGCAAACACTCTGGGGTGTGACATTGGCACCGTGCCTTTTACATTCCTTGGACTGTCAATGGGCACAACAAAGCCAAGGATTGAGGACCTAACACCTATGATGGATAGAGTGGAGAGAAGGTTGTCGGCCTGCTCAACTTGGCTCACATATAGTGGCAGATTGCAAATGATCAACTTATCAATAACCCCAATCACCACATATGCCATGTGCACCATCAAGCTTCCCAAAGGGGTAATTGAGAATATTGACAAGGCAAGAAAGCAATGCTTGTGGAGGGGAAATTCTACAAAAAAGAAAGGAGGTAACCTTGTAGCATGGCCAGTATGTTTGTTGCCAAAGGATAAAGGAGGACTTGGTATCATCAACCTCAGCCTTCAAAATGATGCTCTTCTTATGAAACATCTGAGCAAGTTTTATAACAAGGAAAATGTTCCCTGGGTTAGAATGATTTGGAATAAGTATTATACTACCAAAGTACCCCTGGGAAGTTGGCTCATTTTGGTGGAAGGATGTACTGAGACTCAATGCGCTATTCAGGGGTATTTCTTCTTGTCAGCTTGGAGATGGAACATCAGTGTGTTTTTGGGATGACTTATGGGCTAATGGCATCCTTTCAGCTAATATCCCAGGCTTGCATCTTATGCTAAATCAGAAGGAGCATCTATTTATGAGATCATGCAAGCTGAAGATTTAGACTCAATATTCATGTTGCCTTTATCATCTAAAGCTTATCAGGAATTGGAAGAATTGCAGGATGATCTTCAGGAGATGACATACCAAGTTAACTCTGTTGATAAGTGGGTACCCATTTGGGGAAGTAAATATACATCCAAGAAATACTACTCCTATGTCTTCAGGGGGATGGAGGCTCATCCAATGTTCAAGGTAATCTGGAAAGCCATGTGCACCTCAAGGATAAAGATTTTTGCATGGCTAATTTTGGTGGATAGGCTTAACACCAAGGACATGCTGCGAAGAAGACACCTAAACATTCAGGGCACTAATGTGTGTGTCATGTGTAACTTGGGGGAGCTGGAGACTATAACTCACCTCTTTTTTGAGTGCCCGTTTGCGCATGAATGTTGGCAAAAGATTGGAATCAACTGGAACACCAACATCGACATCATGGACAGGTTCAATCAGGCGCGGTTATCTCATAACATTCCTTGCTTTATGGAGGCAGCAATGATAGCAGCATGGGAACTGTGGAAGCTTCGTAGTGACAAGATTTTTCAGCGTCGTGATCCCACACCTAGTTTGTGGCTTTGTAATTTTAAACACCAGAGCTTACTTCAATCGATTAGGTTTCGTGACGATCTGCGGTCATCATTTTAGGTTTGTTTAGATGCTTTCAGCTAAACTCATGTATGTAACCTCTCCCTTTGTTTTAAATTAATGAAAATGATCCGTACAGTGAGGATCTCCCCCTGCAGAATTTAAATATAATTAAATGTAAAGAGTTACAAAGGCAGAAATCCTAACAAGATTTAAGATAAAAAAAGTATTGATAAAAAAAAGTATTGATCAAAAAAGGCAAGCGAGACCGGACCGGCCGGACGGAAGAATTCGCAGGCAGCACGCACTGCACACCGGCGCCTGATCGATTTCGAGAACGGTTATGGTGTGCGGAGTCGCCTGCCGCGCGCACGCCGCACATTGGATTTGGACACTGTTGCATGCTACTCCCTCCGTCTTAAAGAGTTTGTCGTTTAAAAACTATGTCCCTCTCACATTTACACTTTCCAAACGACAAACTCCATGAGATAAAGAGAGTAGCTCGCAGCTACCCGCTTGCGTGTGAGCTCCCGGAAGGTAACGATGTACCCAGTTGATTACTACCACAAAGCTTTCAACTCATAAGCCGCTCGTCATGGCCAATTCGGAACGTGCAAACTGCACATGTAGGCTTCTTGAACCGGTCAGTATTACCGGCAACCACCCCGACAGCAGTGCACAAATTTCCACCATCGTTCGTTGCCTGCTCAAATAAAGGTGCAACATGTACGTACACGACTTGTAACCAAATTACACCAAGCACTAACACTGCAGCTTCATTCGCTGACATTTAAAAGTAGTGTATGTAAAATAAAAGTAAAACACAAGCACGTACGTTGAAGCTTGACCCGCGCGCAGGCCGCAGCAGCCTACGACGACGATGGCAATGATTTTACCACGATCATATCAAAGGCCACTTTTGAGCAGGTTCCACCCTGCTTCGATATGTATGCGGCGCAACAAAAGGCCGTAACTACTGACCACCTCGCCGCAAGAACGGGGAAAAGGCGTGGAGAGGTCATTGTTATAGATAGCAGGTAAAAAAAGTGCATCCCCTCAAAAAAAAAGTAAGAAAAAAAGCTGCAATGCAGCACGCGGTCGTCACAACAAACAAGTCACAGCCACTGGTTAATCGACAGCGGCAGGCTCTACCTCGTTCCCGGACGCCATCGCTTTCCTTCGATTTGACAAACCGCGCGGGCACCAGTGCAGGCCGCATGGGGCGTGACGACGCCCTGACGACGACGACCCGATTCAGAGCACTGTGCTGCTCCGTCGTCTTCCATGCTTATTGCCGTGGCCGCCTTAGAGCGCTCCGCAGCCGCGGGGTGGAACCGTGCAAGAAATCGGGCACGCGTGCGTGCATTACAATTGCAATTTGCAAAAGGAGGCGACGAAGACGGGTCCGCCATCAAAGTGAGATGATCAATTAAACCTCGGGACTTTTACTTGATACCATTATGACATGGTTAAAATCTGTGTACCACTAAAAAATTAGTCCACACCTCTCAGTTTCATCATGCTAAAACTATCTTGCTCCCTATACCGTTCCGTCCATTTTCGAGGGTAACGGTGTCAAACCATGGTGCAAAAAGTCCAAAATGTCCCTAGAATTATTTCCCCTTTCCTTTTTCTTCTTTTCTTTTTTTCCTCACTTGTTTTATTTTTTCTCTCTCCTCAATCTATTCTGCCAGGGCATCCTCATTCGTGAGTCGCGTGCCTAGCTCTGTACCGTCCGGCCGCACGATGAGTGCCGCTGCCCTCCACGCCGAAGAGGAGGCCGTGCGGCACCCCGCCCCGCCGCACTGCACGCTGGAGGCGTGAGGTGGCCAGCGGCCAGCAGGCCACGGCGGCTTGGCGAGACCTAAGGCGGCGTGCAGCTGTCCTGTAGGGCGCGGCACGGCTCTCGGCCGGCCACGAGCTCCATCTCCGGCCATCTAGGAGACGCTGGTGCAGCCATTGATGGACGCTGAGAGGTGGATTGGCCGACGCGGCAAGCTCTTGCGATGCCGACAAAGGAAACGGGGAGGCGAATGGGGCTGTGCGCTTGGAGATTGACGAGCTCAACCCAAGTACCCTGTATCATCTCCAAAAATCCAAACATCAAAAATTACAACCAACATAATTTTTTCTTAAATAACCAATGGTTGGTGAGTGTCATATAGGAAAATATCCAATTATTACACAAGTAGCACCTAAAGTTAGATGAAACATTTACATTTTAATGACCAAATATGACTTGCTTCTTATTGATTTTATGTGTTGATAATAAAATCAATAACCCTTTTATATCACATGTGTATATATATATGAATATATGTCACTAATCTTGGACATAGGCCCCACATACTCCATGAGACCCTAGGGGACCCACCAAGTATATGTGCCATGGTCACTAACCCTTTTCACTAACATAATCATGACATAGTTAGATTAGAGGCTTGGGAAGAAATGGAAAAGGGAAAAGAGAAAAGAGGAAAAAAAGAAAAAGGAAAAGCAGCCCAACCGACTAGCGCAGCCTAGCCCAGCCGCAGCCAATGGCCTGAATCCCCGCGCGCCGCAGCCCAGCTCGGCCTGGCCGGCCTCGCCCGCCACGCGGCCCATGCCGTCATCACGGCCAGCCTGCCTATTTCCCCTGCGAGCGCCCGCCTGCACGCGTGGCCTCACGGCCCAGCAAGGCCAATCGGCCCAGCAAGGCGGCCCCCACAATGCCGCACGCCCGCGCTAGGCCGCCATCCGCTCGCGCCCGCGCACGCCGCCCCGCTCTCGCTGACACGTGGTCCCCGCCTGTCAGCACTTTCGTTACCACTTCTGGGAGCTCCCCTGTCCCGTCCGTCGCGCCAGAAATGTCAATGGCGCCACCAGGCCGTCCACCCGCGACCGTGCCGCCCCGATGAGCGCCACATACCCCGATGCACCCCTAGAACCCGAACCCTAGCTTAGGCGCACCCCAGCCGCCCGATGGGGCATCTCCCATCTCCGCCGCTCGCCTGCCACGGCCGCCGCCGCGCCGCACTATAAAGGGAGGAGCTCGGCGCAATAGGGTTTCCCCTGCCCGCGCCGTTTTCTTTGCCACCGCACGCGCCTCGCCTTGCCTGCTGCACTGAGGAGAAGAGGGGAGGAGAAGAAGATGGCAAGGGAAGCCACCCGTCGGAGCAGAGGAGCCAGAGCCCATCGCCGCTGCAGTTGCCGCTCGAGCTGTCGGAGAAGGACGCGGAGCTGCTGCTCGACTGCACCAAGCGAACCACGCGCTCTTCTTCCCCTTCCCTGAGCCGATGCACCGCAAGCCACTAGCAGCGCCGCACCAAGGTGAGCGTCAAGCTCCATGGCTGCCGCTAGTACACCACACGCGTTCCTTCTCTCCTCTCATCGATTCGCTTCATTAGCTACACCACTGGCTTCGCCAAAGCTTAGAATGTCTATTAGGCAACTCCTGTGGAGCCCGCATGGACCATTATGGGGGTGTGCCGCTTTGCCGCCACTGGTCTTCCGGACTCCTGCCGCCGCGGCTCTGCAGCCGCGCGCACCTCGTCACGTCCCTTCTTACCTCTCCGATAGGTGTCCCTTGCTTTCCATCGAAGATCCATGGAGAACAAGAGGAGCGAGACGAAGTCCTCAATGGGGATTCGCCATCGCCGACGAGTTTCATGCCGCCGCATTGCTGTCACCATGGCCAACCTTGCCCAAATTGACGACCTAATCACGACCACGTTGGCCTCGAGATGCCCATGTGCACGCCTAAACCACCCCCTTTGCGCCACAGTGCTCTGCCACCATCCTGTTCGGCGTCGCCGCGGCGCGTGTGAAACAACCTCGACTTCCATGAAGGGAAATCCACAGAGTTGATGTGTAAAGTGACCATTTAAATCACAATACCCGATAACAGTTGAATACCATAATCCATACATCGAACAAAAGAGTGCAATAGAGGGAATTACATTAACTTATTACATCGCCATTTGGCGGAATTAGAGTTGATGCTGCATAACAATAAAAGCTTGTAGGTGCGGAAGCTCTCATCTTCGATCCAACTTGAGCGTAGACACGAAACCCTCAATCGTTGTACTCCCTAGAAGAGTACTCACTCCTTGAACCTAAAACCAAATTTTCAGTGTGATTTGTACTGGCCACACTCCCACCCTATGCATTGCTTTGTGGTAATTGGATGTAAATCATGGATAGGTCAAAAAGGAACCTATAAAGGCTGGGGTTTTCCTATGCATGTAACCAAGTATATAAATAATATAATAATCAAGTTTTAAACACATTCCCATCCCACATCATCCATCATCATCCATCTCTGATCCACCATCCCATCTCCTCCAACACAATCTCAAACTCAAGTCGACAAGCCAACTCCCTCTCGGCATGTCTCAGTGGCCCGCAGCCCTCAACCTGGCTCATGACCAAAAATCACACTCAGGGGAAGGTAGAACACTCCACTCACTAGTCCGGTGTATCCTCCTAAGGAAAGGTCCATAGCCAACGAATTGGCTTATGTATCGATTGATCAACCATACACTCTGCAGAGGTTTCACTAATCCACTAGATAACCATCCCCAGTGTTGATCACCACCTAGGCAGATGCTGGGTGCCTACTGCCATAGAACGATGCCATTCTGCCATCCAGCTCTGGATCGCTGGAACTGTGAAGATTCCATGTGTCCTCTCCCGAAGAGAACACCATGGCATGTACCCGCTCCCGAAGGGGGTGCCATGATCGTCTTAGAAGGGTGTTAGCTCAGTCCCATGCATATACCTCCCGATCACTACTCGCCTAGCAGTAATGGCATCGATCTATCTAGCGGTTCGGTCGTCTCCCCCCATGGAGAGCGAATGGAAAGCAAGGGATTCCCAAGGTCCAGATACCAGCACAACAGTTCCTAAGTGTGGCCAAGCCAGGATATCTTTGTCAGGGTTATTCTTTAACATGCTACCATAGCACGCTCATCCTGGCTTCCACCCCTCAGCCTGGTTAACATCAACACACACACCAAGCCTGGTTTTCCTCCAGGCCTTCTCGGGGTTCATCACGTCACATCAAAATATAAGCGAGTGAAGTATATAAACATAAATATAGCAGATAACCAGGTGGCTAACATAATAGCGGGTAAGCAGGTGATAGGTTATAACAAGGTAGGGCTCAACAAGTAGAAATCTACTATGCAATCCTAGCATAGGCATTTCATTATAGCAGCAGAAAGTAAAGCATTAGCCATACTACATTTGCCATGCGTAATAGGATCTACGAGGTTGGGTGAGATATGGCACCTTCACTGGCGTAGCTGTCAAACTTCTCCTGGTAGTCACTGTCGTCAGATCGGTCCTCGCTCGACCCTGTAACCGAGAATTAATGGTCGTGAAAGCGACCCCTATAGATTAGCACAAAGAATGAATGCCGAATAAAAGATCCAAATGCACTCAAACATAGCTTAGATAGATAGGGCTCGATTTATAGAAAATTTGGATATGTGGATCATAATTTTCTGAGCTCATATGAATTAGTTATGATTTTTCAAAGAAGATTTAACCATTTTCTAAAAAAGAAGAAAAAGATTTAACCATTATGACACGTGGCAGCCTGTGATTGGGCCACGTGTCACACGCGGGTCCAACAGAGACAACTCAGATGCTGACGTCATGCTGACTGGTGATGATGTCATGCTGACGTCAGCGTTGATCGGGTCAACGGAGGTCTGACAGGTGGGTCCAGGGTGATGTCATGCTGACTTCATCGGTCAACGGTCAATGGTCAACTGACAGGTGGGGCCCACATGACGTCACTGCTGGTGTCATCACTGACCGGTGGGACTAGACTCGGCTCACGGCTCGGCTCATGGCTCATGGCTCGGCTCATGGCTCACGGCTCACGGCTCGGCTCGTGGCTCGCGGCTCGGCTTGGTTTGGTTCTCGGTGATCCGATGTTCACGGGGTCCACTGCCAGTGACTCATGTCCACATGCACTGGGTGCATTCGGTCTAAATATGGGTTCACGCGGTCCACGACTCGGTTCACGGTACACCGGTTCCACTTGGCCCCACTGGCAGTCACTCAGGTCCACACGGACCGCGTCCATTCTCCTCCGGCCAACTCATCCCCTTCCTCTGTTCTTTTAATCCTGATGACACGAGGCTCACCGACAGTGGGGAACGTTGATTCCTGGTGCCATGGTGGATCTCTGGCCTCATTAACCTGACCATCCGCTCAGGGACGTCAAGGCAGGCACGATGGTGGGCTTCAAGGCGGTAGCTTGGCTTCCGGTGGCGAGCTCCACGACGGACGACGGCTCGGCGGCGGCAGCGTTTGGTGTACTCTTCACACCGAGCCTCTTCAGCTCCAATTCAGCACACAGGAGCACAATTGCATGCATGTAGCACCCACCCGAGGTGCCGGCGGTGACTGAAAGCCATGGCGGAGTCCGCGCGGGCAGCAACTCCCACGGCGGAGCTCCGGTGTGTCCACGGTGCATGGCTATGGCTCTTAGAAAGGCTCCACGGCCCATCTTCTTGTCCAATCGATGCAGCTCATCACGGTGGAGGTTTTCATCGTGTCCTTGTCCTTCTAGGCGATCGGAGATGGTAGAGAGCGACGGTGAACGGCGGCGCTCTGGAGCGGCACGACAGAGACACGGCGATGGCAAGGTGGCTTGGGTCAGTGCTCCGGCGAGGCAAACACGGAGCCAAGGGGCTCTCATCAAGGCGAGCGTGGATCTGAGGTCGATGGAGGGCGAGGCTCAACAAAGCGGTGGCTGGGTGACTTCACTGTGGTGGCGCTCGGCGCGCGGTGACGGACAGGGCGACTTCTGCTCCGACATCCTCCTGATGCCGTGGTCCATGGGGCTAGGCTGGCCTGTGTGAGTGTGTGTGGTGTGTCTAGTGAGGTCGGCAGCGACCTTGGCCTATGCGCTCATGGTAGAGCACCATGACCGAGAAGCAAGGCGGAGGTTCGGGAGAGCGGCGATGGTAGCGGTGCTCACCGACGGATTGCAGAGGATGGAGGTGCGGTACAAGTCCAAGCTCTGGGGTTCTTGTGGCTCCAGCTTGCTGTACGGCTTCTCCTTATTGCTCTTGGCACAGTAGCATGGCGGCGCTCCTCTTCTTCTCCAACTCCGGTGGCGGCTCCTTCTTCTTCCCTGACTCCCTTCTTCTCCTTCCTCCTCTTCTTCTCCAAATTGAGGCTGGCAAGATGCAATAGAGTGGCCACTGAGGCGGTGACGGGTCCTGGGGAACCCTAGAGCACTGAGGCTTGCTCTTATAGGGCAGAGGCGGAGGTAGGTGGCCGGCGAACAGCCGATCAGACGAAGGCTTGTGAAATTACCTTGATTTCCGCAAAGGGAAATCCACAGAGCCGAAGTGTAAAATGACCATTTAAATCACATTACCTGATAACAGTTGAATACCATAATCCATACATCAAACAAAAGAGTGCAATAGAGAGGTTTACAATAACTTATTACATCACCATTTGGTGGAATCAGAGTTCATGCAGCATAACAATAAAAGCTTGAGGTGCGGAAGCTATCATCTTTGATCCAACTTGAGCGTAGGCACGAAGCCCTTAATCACTGTACTCCCCAGATGAGTACTCACTCTTTGAACCTGAAACCAAATTTTTAGTATGATTTGTACTGGCCACACTCCCACCCTATGCATTGCTTTGTGGAAGGGGATGCAAAACAAGGATATATCGAAAAGGAACCTATAAGGCCAGGGTTTCCTATGCATTATTCAGGTATATAAATAACAATATAGTAAAGAAGTTTTAAACACAAACCCATTCCCACCATCCATCACCATCCACAGCTGTAGCACCATCCCTACTCCTCCAACACCATCTCAGACTCGAGTCGACAAGCCAACTCCCTCTCAGCTTGCCTCAGTGGCCCGCAGCCCTCAACCTAGCTCACAGCCGAAAATCATACTCAGGGGAAGGTAGAACACTCCACTCACTAATCTGGTGCATCCTCCTAAGGAAAGGTCCATAGCCAATGAATTGGCTTATGTATCGATCGATCAACCATACACTCTGAAGAGGTTTCACTAATCCACTAGATAACCATCATCAGTGCTTGCAATCACCTAGGCAGATTCCGGGCGCCTACTACCATAGAACGATGCCACTCTACCATCCAGCTCTGGATTGCTGGAACTATGAAGAGAGCATGTATCTGCTCCTGAAGAGGATGCCATGCCATGTACCCACAACCGAAGGGAGTGCCATGATCGTCTTGGTAGGGTGTTAGCTCCATCCCATGCATATACCTTCCTATCACTACTCGCCTAGCAGTAGTGGCATCAATCTATCCAGTGGTTCAGCCATCTCCCCCCATGGAGAGTGACTGGAAAGCAAGAGATTCCTAAGGTCTGGATACCAGCGCAGCAGTTCCTAAGTTTGACCAAACCGGGATATCTTCATCAGGGTTTACCTTTAACGTGCTACCACGGCACCTTCGTCCTGGGCACCACCTCTTAGAGGGTCACACCCAAAGACCTCCTTCACATCTCAATTAGCCCACCATAGGCTCCTCTCATGGGAATGTCTAGATCCATTCCCTAGCAAGACTTGCTCCGAAAGCTCATCGTAGATCCCAGCTCGATCGACTCAACCCTCACACTACTCCATGCTGTAAGCTCCATCCCAAACCCAAATATAGCATCATCAGCTCACATACCCATCTGATCCATCAACTCGCACATCTCTAGCCTGGCACCCTCCAGGCCTTCCCGGGGTTCATCACGTCGCATCAAAATATAAACGAGTGAAGTATATATAATTATAGCAGATAAGCAAGTGGCTAACATAACAGTGGGTAAGCAGGTGAAGTTTACAACAAGGTAGGGCTCATCAAGTAATAATCTATCATGCAATCCTAGCACAGGAAAAATCATTATAGCAATAAGAATTAAAGCACTAGTCATACTATATTTGCCATGCATAATGGGATCTACGAGGTTGGGTGAGGTGTGGCACCTTCACTAACGTAGCTGTTAGACTTCTCCTGGTAGTCACTGTCATCAGACTTGTCCTTGCTCGAGCCTGTAACGAGACTTAATGGTCATGGGAGCGACCCCTATAGATTAGCACAAATAACAAATGCAAAATAAAAGATCCAAATGCACCCAAACATAGCTTAGATAGATAGGGCTTGATTTATAGAAAATTTGGATATGTGGATCGCATTTTTCAGAGCTCGTATAAATTAGTTATGAATTTTCAAAGATTTAACCATTTTCTAAAAAAGAAAATAGGCCGATTTATCTGGTGCTGACGTGGCAGCACAGGATTGGGCCACGTGTCACGTGCGGGTCAAACAGGGTCAACATAGCAGCTGACGTGGCGGATGACATCATGCTGATGTCATGCTGACGTCAGCATTGACCGGGTCTACAGAGGTCTGATAAGTGGGTTCGGGATGACGTCACTGCTGACGTCAGCGGTCAACTGTCAACGGTCAACGGTCAACTGACAGGTGGGCCCCACTAGGCCGTTAACGGGCCGTTATTGGGCCGAGTGGGCACGATATGGGTCGGGCCAGGCCCACCACGTGGCACGCTCTGGTGCTGTCACGTCACTGCTCTGGATTTAAACTGGGCTCGGTCCACGGGTGTTGTTCCACGGTGCTCTGGTGTTTGCTGGGCCCAGTGTCAGTGGCACAGGTCTATGTGAACCACGTCCACGATGCCTTTCTCCGGTCCATGCGGTCCATCGACTGATCCGTCGGTGCACCGGCTCGATTCGGTCCCACTGGTAGCCACTCAGGTCCACATACACCGCGTCCATCATCCTCTTCTCTAGTTCATCCCCTTCCTCTATCCTCCCCGCCCAACGGCGCAGCTCATCGTCGGCGGCATTCCTCCAAAATTCAGTGCCTCCGGTGTTTCCCCGGTCCCATCCACTAGCCCATCAGCTCCAGGAGGTCGAGGCAAACATGACGGTGGGCTTCAAGGAGGCGGCTTGGCTCTTGGTGACGTGCTCCATAGCGAACGATGGCTCGGCGGTGGTGGCGCTCGGTGCATCCTTCACACTAAGCCACTCTGTTTCCTATTCGGGGCGTGGAAGTACGATTGAGTGCACGCGGCACCTTCCCGAGGCGCCGGCGGTGACCAAAAGCCATGGCGGAGTCCACGCAGGTAGCAACTCCCACAGCCGAGCTCCAGTGGGTCCTTGGTGCACGGCAATGACACTCTGAGATGGTCCACGGCCTCCTTCTTCTGGTCCAACCAACGCAACTCATCACGGCGGAGATGATCATCATCCTCTTGCTCCCGGCGGTGGTCGAAGACGGTGGGAACACGGCGGTGAACGGCGGCGCTCTGGTGTGGCAGTGCACTAGCATGGTGGTGCACGCCAGGGCATCCAAGGGGTCATTCGGGGGACTAGGGTGCGCACCAGGTGCGGCACGCCGAAGCGGACTCAGATCCGGAGTCAAAGCTGACCAGGGCTCAGTGAGGCAGCAGCAAGGTGGCGTCGCCGTGGCGATGCTTGGTGCGCGGTGATGGACAGGGTGGCTCTTCGGTCTGGCATCTGCCTGATAAGGGGCTCAGGCCGGTCTATGCGTGCATGTGCGTGTGTCCAAGTAGGTCGATTGTGACCTTGGCCTACGCGCTCCAAGGCGGAGTGCCATGGCTTGCAACAGAGGTCAAGGCAGAAGAGGGCGATGGCGGGGGTGCTCATCAGTGCGGTCGAGGTTGGAGTTGCAATACACGTCCAACAGCTTCGACTCATGGTACTGCTCCTCCTTCCTGCTCTCGACGTAGCAGCAGCGGCTCTGGGTCGGCGGCGGTCTTCTTCTCCAACTCTGACAGCGGCGGCAGTTCCTCCCCACCTCCTTTCTTCTCCTCTTTCCCTCTTCTTCTCCGAATTAAGGCTGGCAAGATGGAATTGAACACCACTCGAGTGGTGGTGGCAGCCTGGGAAGCCCTAGGGCACCGGGGTCTTTTTCTTATAGGGAGATGGCGGAGGTAGGTGACCGACGGACGATGATCGGCGAGGGAGCTCGATCAAGCGGCCAAGGAATTGTCCAGGTCAGCAATTTGAGCTCGGTCTGGGTCCATGGGACAGCGAGAGGGGGCTAGTTGGTGCCGGGCGAGCCTAAGCTTTACAACGGCAGCACTCCACCATGGCGGCAGTGCATGTGCGCGCCCGCGGAGGGGAAAATCCTCGTGGCCGTGGGCTTCTTGTGCAGGGGCTCTTGGGCCAGGTGGCAAGCGGGCGTGCGTCGATGAGGCGAAGGTGCGGATCATGCGGCCTGGGCTCTTTGCTTAGTGGCGACACGGGGAACAGGCGCTGACACCGGTGACATCATGTGCACGGACGGTCGATGGGGGGACCGTCAGGGCTCATGATAGCTGGCCCCCACTGCGGGGTTCGGTCGTCAGGGGCAGCACCGGCTCGGTGCAGCGTGGGCGGGCGCGAGTGCTTCCTGGGCCTCGTGGGCCATCTTGCTGGGCTGGTCGTGCGCGGAGGAAAGGCGAGCGGGTGCGCGGGTGAACGGCCGGGCTGGCGGCCTGGCTTGTTGGGCTGCTTGCTGGTTCGGGCCAAAAACCTCTTCCGTTTTCTCTTCTTTATTTCTTTTCTTTTTCCATTTTCAAATACATGTATACGTATACATACATATATATGTGATGTGCTAACTTTAATTAGCAAAGTAGTGAGCATACAAGGCCCTTATATTGTTAGGGTATTATTCCCTTAATGTTCATTTGTGAAAAATAATTATTATGGTCTTATTTTATTAATCATCACATAAATCAAATGAAAATCCAAATCACACATTGATGCAACATGGCATGAGAGCTAATGGAACATTCTAGGTAAAGTTAATGCAACATTAAAACATAACATATGAAACATTGTTCATGACATAAGACATTAATTATGTTATGATGCTAATGCATGATATGCTTAGGGATAAGACATGATTAGGGGTAAATGATGACATGTCACACTCATCACTCAGGGTTTTGTCCAAAAAAAATTTTGTAGCTCGGATTTTTGGGTTGTTACAGTCCTCCCCCCTCATTGGAGTCTCATCCTTGAGATTTAAGAAGTGACATACCCTTCAAAGAGGTAAGGATACTGCAGCAGCAGTTGATTCTCATCTTCCCATGTTGCTTCATGTTCAGTGTGATTGCTCCATTGAACCTTGCACATAGGGATAGACTTGCTTCGGGTCTCTTTGGTGTCATAACCCAGAATATTGATGGGGTGCTCTTTGAATTCCAGAGTATCTTGGATATCAAGCACATCAGTGGTAACTATTTCTTCCTCGGGTACCCTAAGCACTTACGTAACTATGAGACATGGAATACGGGATGTACTCCTGCCAACTGTGGGGGTAGTTGAAGCTTGTATGCGAGCTTTCCAACTCTCTGACAGATACGATAGGGTCCAACATATCTTGGAGCTAGTTTCCCTTTCACGTGGAATCTGACGGTACCATGAAGTGGAGACACTTTGAGATAGACAAAGTCCCCAACTTTGAATTCAAGGTCTCAGCATCTTCTATCTGCATAGCTCTTTTGTTGGCTTTGAGCGATCCTCAAGTTCTCTCTAACTTGAGCTACTCCTTCTTCGGCTTCCTTAATCTTGGCGGGGCCAAAGACTGCCCTCTCACCTGGGTGGTCCCACATCAACGGGGTTCTGCATGGCTTGCCATAAAGAGCTTGAAAGGGTGACATCTTGATACTTTCCTGGTAGCTATTGTTGTAAGAGAACTCAGCGAAAGACAAACATTTCTCCCAATCTGAACCATATTTGAGAACACTAGCACGAAGCATATCCTCAAGAATCTGATTCAACCTTTCTGTCTGACCATCTGTTTGAGGGTGGTAAGCAGTGCTATAATCAAGGTCAGTCCCAATGGACTCGTGAAGAGCTTGCCAGAATTGGACATGAATTGAGGTCCATGATCCGACACAATACTCTTTGGAGCTCCATGGAGCCTCAATATCTCCTTGATGTAGATATCTGCTAGCTTCTCAGTGCTAACAGTGGTTTTGATAGGCACAAAGTGGGCGACTTTAGTCAGACGAGCGACAATCACCCAAATGGAGTCATTACCAGTTGGTGATTGAGGTAAACCCACGATGAAATCCATGGATATACTCTCCCACTTCCATTTAGGAACATCGAGTGGTTTGAGTAGTCCAGCAGGTCTTCTGTGTTTGGCCTTGACTCTATTACATATGTCACATTTGGCCACATGTCTGGTAATGTCTGTCTTCATGCCTTTCCACCAAAATTGCTTCTGCACGTCTTGATACATTTTTGCACCACCAGGATGGATGTAATACTTAGAATCATGCGCTTCTGACAGAATTTCATTACGCAAAGTAGGATTGCTGGGCACACAGATTATGTCCTTGAACCAGATGGTTCCATGCTCATCTTCTCTGAATTATGGGCTGTAGCCTAGCTTCATCAACCCATGTATGTACTCCATTTCTTCGCAACATTTTTGAGCTTCAAGAATTCGCTCGGTGAGGTTATACTCAATGCGAAGTTCGTGCAACAAACCATGGGGTACTATCTCAAGCTGGAGATCTTCAATCTCTTTCTTCAATTCAGGTGGTAGGGTTGAGGTGAACAGAGCATGACAATAGGTCTTGCGACTGAGAGCATGCACGACTACATTCCCTTTTCCTGGATGATAGTGGATCTCCATGTCATAGTCCTTGATTAGCTCTAACCATCTGTGCTGTCTCATATTCAGATCTTCTTGAGTAAAGAAGTACTTCAAGCTCTTGTGATCGGTGTATATTTCACACTTGTTGCCAATGAGATAATGCCTCCAGATCTTCAGGGCGTGCACAATGGCTGCTAATTCGAGATCATGAGTGGGGTATCGTTGCTCGTGCTCCTTTAGCTGTCAGGAAGCATAAGCAATAACTTTCCCATTCTCCATCAGCACACAACCTAGTCCTTGGCGAGAGGCATCACAATAGACGACAAAGTCATTAGTGATATCAGGTAAGGCTAGGACAGGCATGGTAGTTATCTTCTCCTTCAGAGTTTGGAAACTATGTTCACACTCAGGTGTCCATTCGAACTCGTTGGTCTTCTTCAAGAGGTTTGTCGTAGGACGAGCTATCTTTAAAAAGTTTTCAATGAATCAGCGATAGTAACCCTCCAATCCCAAGAAACTCCTAATCTCAGACACATTGCGAGGTTGCTCCCATTATTTCACAGCCTCTATCTTCACAGGATCTATAGCAACTCCATCTGCTAAGAGTACATGACCAAGGAAATAAACTTCTTTAAGCCAGAACTCACATTTGCTGAACTTTACATACAGCTGGTGTTGGGATAGCTTCTCGAGTACTATTCTCAAATGTGCTTTTTGTTCTTCGGCGGTGGATGAATAAACCAGAATGTTGTTAATGAAAACTACCACAAACCGGTCAAGATCATCCATAAACACCTTGTTCATCATGTTCATGAAGTAGGCAGGGGCATTCCTGAGACTGAAAGATACAACAGTAAACTCATACTGCCCATAGCGAGTGACAAAGGCTTTCTTAGGAATGTCTTCCTCATGAATCTTCATTTGATGATAACTAGATCTGAGATTAATCTTGGAGAAGTACTTAGCACCACGAAGCTGATCAAGCAAGTCATCGATCCTTGGCAGAGGATACTTGTTCTTGATGGTAACAGTGTTGAGATTGCGGTAGTCAACACACATCCTCATTGAGCCATCCTTCTTTTTCACAAACAGAACAGGTGATCCCCAGGGAGAAGCACTAGGCCTAATGAAGCCCTTATCGAAAAGCTCTTTCAACTGCTTCTTGAGCTCTTCTAGTTCATCAACTGACATGCAGTACGGTCGCTTAGAAATGGGACCGGTTCCCGGCACGAGGTCAATTATGAACTCAACATCATGACCAGGTGGCATGCCTAGCAACTCTTCTAGAAACACATTCTCATATTCTCTGAAAACGGGGACATCAGCAAGACTCTTCTCCTCTTTCGGAGATCCTACTTGAGACTTGAGTGCATTCAGAGCACATAGAACAGATACCGATTTATCCTTTTGAGGTGCACATCTAACTGCTTGGCCGAAAGGGCGAGTTATCTAAACATATCTGGGTGAACAAGAGATCAAATCCTTGTGCTCGATAAGCCAATCTATGCCTAGGATGACATCCAAACCATTTGAAGGTAGAAGGGTAAGGTTAGCTCGGAAGGTTAGACCCTCGATAGAAAGCTTCACTCCCTTATAGATATGGGTGCTTCTCATCTCACCAAGAGGAGAACTGGTGACTATAGGCTCCAAACATGGAGTGATAGGTATTTGGTTCTCTCATGCAAACTTGGATGAGATGTATGAACATGTAGCTCTAGAATCAAACAGAATGGATGCTTTAAAGCCATTAACTAGAAACATACCGTACACAACATCTGGGGCAGCTTGAGCTTCTTCTGCATTCATGTGCGTGAGGCAACTGCGGCTTGCAGATCCATGGTACTGAGACTTGGGTGCAGCAGGTGTGGGCATCTTCTCAGGATAGTCAAACACCTTGTGGCCAGGTTTGACACAACCAAAGCAAGTGAATGGCACACTGCCTGTGGGGGTTGGCGCAGCGGCCTTCCAGTTGCCTGAGTTTGGTGCAGCACGAGCAGGTGTAGAGTTATTGGACCTATTGTGGCAGAACCTCCTAAATCATATGGCCCACACGCATGATTATTGTCTAAACAGACTCCAAATAACCATGACTGTGTTCCATATGACTTAAAAAGTCTGTCGGGTAAATCCCGAATCATCCACGATTCTCCGAGCAGGATCAATCATTGTAGAGAGACATTGCAGTATTACAACAGTTTTATAAAATACCAC
>CM041644.1:29319163-29359723 GCA_023333625.1 Bothriochloa decipiens
AGGGTATTTACAGAATTGCCACTCGGTTTAAAATATAAATTACTCCAAAATTTGAATAAAAACTTGAAAATCTCCAAAAACATCATTTGTATAACTTTTCAAGAGCTACACTTTTCTTTTAATGGGCATCTTCAAATTCTGTTTAAATTTTAAAATTTGAATTCAGATTTGAAAAGGGGATTAACCCTAGAAATAAACATTTGAAATTACTTTTGATTTTTAAATAAAACTTGAAAATCTTCAAAACTATGAAATTTTGAGTTTGTCAACCCAAACATTTTTCATGTACAAAGTTTACTCAAATTATGCAAAATTTTTAAATTATGGTTTTAAATTCAAAAGGGGATAAATGCTAGAAACTGTATTTTCAAATTAATTTGAAATTCCTTTTGGAAACTTGAAAAACTTTGTATACCAACTTTGTAGCTCCTGTCAAGATCTACAAACTATCTTTTTAGAGTATCTCCAAATTCCTTATAGAATCTGAATTAGAGAAAAGGGGATAAAACTAGGGTTGGAAATAAAGGGTTTTTGAAATGGAATTTAAACTCAATTGGGTTTCTAACTTAATTGGTTGATTATTAGTGATCACAAACATCATCCAAGGACATTTTTAGGTCATTGACCCAATGACACCCTTGGTTGACCAGGTTGACTTTTGAAAAACCTTTTATAGCATTTCTAATTTGACTTTAAATTTGAATTGCCAGGCTTATAAATAAGCTTTGGAATCCAAATTAAATTTCAAATATGGAAATCATTTTTTTGGGTTGGACTTAGACTTATACACTATGCCTGATACTAGTGTAAACACAGTTCACACCTCAAGTACATAGAGTATAAACTAAGCATTTGCGATGACAATTGAAAATAGGGTTTTATTATTTCATGTGACAAACATTACCGAAACTCAATCAACCTATGAAATGTAAACTTGTTTTAGTTAATGCACATTAAGGTTGACTTAAACATGGATGCTTTGCAATGCATATGATGACATGGCAGGTTTTAGTTAACATAACACCAGAGGTGTTACACCTATGACGTGGCTGTGAAGACTGCTCACGGGGGTAGCCATCCTTCCCAGAGGGGTCACGAGAGCGGTGATCATGAGAGTGACGCTCGCGGGAGCGATGGTCGCGAGAAGAGCGGAAGTGGTTAGCAGAGTTGGCACCACGACTCTTACTCGAGCCATAGGTAGGGTCCTTGCCGAAATGAGGACGGCTAGAAGACCTGTCCTAATGGAACTTCTTGCGCTCATGGTCATGGTGGAAGCCCTCAGACTTCTTCTCCTCCCTCCTGTTCATTTCTCCTACCTCCTTCTGGTCTTTCTCGATCTGTATGCAGCGATCGATCATGTCACAAAGGGTGTGACTCTTGGTTCCTCCCAGGGCCACCTTGATCTTGGGGTTTAGACCTTTTCTGTACTGAGTAATCTTCTCCTTCTCAAATGCTGCAACATGCATGGGTGCATAGCACAGCAAACTAGTGGAAGTGTTGGTGTACTCACAGATGTCACATCCCTTCTGGGTGAGGTTGCGGAATTCCTCCTCTTTCAATTCCATGACTCCCTTAGGTACATGGTACTCGATGAACTCGTCAGTGAACTCATCCCAAGAGATGTGATCAGGGTCCTCATGAGCTTGGTGGTAGATGTCCCACCAGGAGCGTGCAGCTCCAGTGAGATGGTGAGCAGTGATTCTGACTCGCTCCTCAGGGGTACAAGTGGTAAGCTTCAGCTTCTTCTCAATCTCACGAAGCCAATCATTTGCTTCCAGTGGTTCCTTGTAGGTGCCATCAAAAGTCGGTGGCCAGAGCTTCAGAAAACCCTCAAGTTTCCTCTGGAAGTCATTCGGGTTTCCTCCAAAGTGGTGATTGGCTCCATTGACCAATGCGGCAAGTAGCTATGTCTGTTGCGCCATCACTTTCGCCAGGTTTAGCGGCGGTGGTGGTGGTGGGATCAGCTGCAGTGGAGGATTCAGCTGAGGTGGAGGCCCATTGACATTGGCATCACCTCCTACAGCGGCACCTCCAGCTGGCGAGGTCTGCTCACGGTCGTTCCCACCCTGGTTGAGGGCGATGGGCGAAATGCAACCACCCCTGCGTCCATAGCATCTTCCATGCCCAAGCTCAAGCTCGGGTGGAGGCGGACGGTTGCCCAGACGTGCGGAGCAACGTGCAGACATCTACAACACGGGTCGACAACGGTTTAGTAATTTATCAATTCAATATAATTAAATGATTTCAACGATTTAAGGAAAACATTTAATCTATCCAACACTCATACAAAGAAGCAATAAGAGCCATAAAATGTGATAAGATCGATCATTCGTTACATGGTTTGCATTACATGGCATCATCTGTAGCAGCTATGCTAGATGATGTGCGAGACTCGCACTACGAGAAGGTAACTCATGGAGGGTACATCAGGGCAGGTACATCATAACTCATGGATAAAAACTAGCTTAACTCTATCTCATAACGTGGCCATGCAGGGTCCACACTACTCTGACTCGTACATCGGTGTGTTGTACACTGCTGGATGAAAGCGGCTGCCAAGAACCATCAGCTCCTCCTGTGACATGTGAAGGAGCTTCACGTAAGCCTGAGCTTCTCGGAACTCCTTGGTAAGCGGTGGGTTGGTGGGGGCTGGACAGTGGTCATGCCTCAAGAGAGTCTGGCCAATCTAGAAAGTTTCCTTGAAGGGGTCCTTGCGTCTGGCTGACAAGGGAAGTCGGTCCCGCAACTCAACGTACTCCTAGTAGCGTCTCTCGTTGGCATTCTTCCAAGCTGTCTTGAGCCTTTTGTACTTATCCACCAAGGTCTCGTTCTGAATCATTAGGGCAATTAGATGGCCTTGGTTGCACTACGCTTTTGCTTCTGCTTTCTTCAGGGCTTTGATGAGCATTGACTTCTCACACTGCACGATGAAGTTGCTCTTACCATCTTCCCATCTTCTCTTCTGCAGTTCTCTAATCTCCTTGTCCCTATCAATCTTCTCTCCTTCCAACTGGAGAACTCTTGCATTGAGGTAGTAGTTCTGGAGCCCAATGTCCTCAACCTTATCTCGCAGGTCAGCGACCTTGGCTTTGTGGGCCCTTGCCTAACGTGCGAGCTTGTCCTTCAGCTCGGCGATGGTAGCCTCGAGTCCTTTTTTCTCCTCAGCTTCCTTCTTGTAGAACTCCTATTACTCCATCAGAGTGTTGCGGTCCAGATGTCTCTTCCTCTCCAAGTGCTCTATGTAGCGGTTCTGCTTGAAGAGGTGATTGATGGAGGCACGGCTACAAAGACTGGTCTCAGCTAGGATGACCGACCTGACCTGGTCATCCTGCTGGTCTGGTGTGAGGAGAGAGTTCAGGGCCTGAGGAAGAAGATAAAACTCTATGTTGCGAAGGTGCTCGTAAGCGATCTTCATCACTTCACACAGAGCTCTGAGTGACATAGACTGGATTCCTTCCTCAATTGTGTCCTTGACTGTCATCTCTAGGAGAGCTGGTACTGAAGACAGGGTCTGACTTGCTGGTATCTCTAGGTGAGTGACCACGTAACCCTTGATTCCTCCCTCTAGGTCAGGTGCTCTAGTGCAGGTGTACTTGATCTCCTCGACAGGTACTTCAAGTACTCCCAGAACACGACGTAGGGTGTACGAAAAGTCTGGAAACTCCTGTCCCTGGTAGGTGAACTCAACCTTGGGCATGCTGCTCAACGGTCCAAGCGGGGGTCCAAAGCTTGTCATCTGCACGTTTAAAAGGGAAAGGGTCAGCAAGTTAGTAACAATAGAGAAGCCTTGCATAAGAAGAAATGCAGGGTCGGTATATAACCAAAAGAAAAGCTGGTTTGTCCTGTACTAACGTCCATTTCTAGGGTTTTGTCCTAGGGTCAAGTATGGCTCTGATACCAACTAAAACAACCTTGATTTCCATGAAGGGAAATCCATAGAGCCAAAGTGTAATATGACCATTTAAATCACATTACCCGATAACAGTTGAATACCATAATCCATACATCGAACAAAAGAGTGCAATAGAGAGGTTCACAATAAGTTATTACATCGCCATTTGGTAGAATCAGAGTTCATGCAGCATAACAATAAAAGCTTGAGGTGCAGAAGCTATCATCTTCGATCCAACTTGAGCGTAGGCACGAAACCCTCAATCGCTGTACTCCCCAGATGAGTACTCACTCCTTGAACCTGAAACCAAATTTTCAATATGATTTGTACTGGCCACACTCCCACCCTATGCATTGCTTTGTGGAAGTGGATGCAAAACAAGGATATATTGAAAAGGAACCTATAAGGCCGGGGTTTCCTATGCATTATTTAGGTATATAAATAACAATATAGTAAACAAGTTTTAAACACAAACCCATTCCCACCATCCATCACCATCCATAGCTGTAGCACCATGCCTACTCCTCCAACACCATCTCAAACTCGAGTCGACAAGCCAACTCCCTCTCGGCTTGCCTCAGTGGCCCGTAGTCCTCAACCTAGCTCACGGCCGGAAATTATACTCAGAGGAAGGTAGAACACTCCACTCACTAGTTCGGTGCATCCTCCTAAGGAAAGGTCCATAGCCAACGAATTGGCTTATGTATCGATCGATCAACCATACACTCTGAAGAGGTTTCACTAATCCACTAGATAACCATCATCGGTGCTTGCAAGCACCTAGGAAGATTCCGGGCGCCTACTACCATAGAACGATGCCACTCTACCATCCAGCTCTGGATTGCTAGAACTATGAAGAGAGCATGTATCCGCTCCTGAAGAGGATGCCATGCCATGTACCCACTCCCGAAGGGGGTGCCAGGATCGTCTCGATAGGGTGTTAGCTCCATCCCATGCATATACCTTCCTATCACTACTCGCCTAGCAGTAGTGGCATCAATCTATCCAGTGGTTCAGTCATCTCCCCCCATGGAGAGCGAGTGGAAAGCAAGAGATTCCTAAGGTCCGGATACCAGCGCAGCAGTTCCTAAGTTTGACCAAACCAGGATATCTTCATCAGGGTTTACCTTTAACGTGCTACCACAGCACCTTCATCCTAGGCACCACCTCTTAGAGGGTCACACCCAAAGACCTCCTTCACATCTCAATTAGCCCGCCATAGGCTCCTCTCATGGGAATGTCCAGATCCATTCCCTAGCAAGACTTGCTCCGAAAGCTCATCGTAGATCCCGGCTCGATCGACTCAACCCTCACCCTACTCCCTGCCGTAAGCTCCATCCCAAACCCAGATATAGCATCATCAGCTCACATACCCATCTGATCCATCAACTCGCACATCTCCAGCCTGGCACCCTCCAGGCCTTCCCGGGGTTCATCACGTCACATCAAAATGTAAACGAGTGAAGTATATATATAATTATAGCAGATAAGCAAGTGGCTAACATAACAGCGGGTAAACAGGTGAAGTTTACAACAAGGTAGGCTCATAAAGTAATAATCTATCATGCAATCCTAGCACAGGCAAAATCATTATAGCAACAGGAATTAAAGCACTAGCCATACTACATTTGCCATGCGTAATGGGTCTATGAGGTTGGGTGAGGTGTGGCACCTTCACTAACATAGCTGTCAGACTTTTCCTGGTAGTCACTGTCGTCAGACTTGTCCTCGCTCGAGCCTGTAATGAGATTTAATGGTCGTGGGAGCGAGCCCTATAGATTAGCACAAAGAACGAATGAAAAATAGAAGATCCAAATGCACCCAAACATAGCTTAGATAGATAGGGCTCGATTTATAGAAAATTTGGATATGTGGATCGCATTTTTCAGAGCTCGTATGAATTAGTTATAAATTTTTAAAGATTCAACCATTTTCTAAAAAAGAAAAAGGGCCAATTTATCTGGTGCTGACACGTGGCAGCACGGGATTGGGCCACGTGTCACGCGCAAGTCAAACAGGGTCAACATAGCGGCTGACGTGGCGGATGACGTCCTGCTGACGTCAGCATTGACTAGATCAACAGAGGTCTGACAGGTGGGTCTCGGATGACGTCAGTGCTGACGTCAGCGGTCAACGGTCAATGGTCAACTGATAGGTGGGCCCCACTGTGCCGTTAACGGGCTGTTAATGGGCCGTTATTGGGCCAAGTGGGCCGTATATGGGTCGGGCCGAGCCCGCCACGTGGCACGCTCTGGTGCTGCCATATCACTGCTCTGGATTCGAACTGGGCTCGGTCCATGGGCGCTGGTCCACGGTGCTCCGGTGTTTGCTGGGCCCACTGTCAGTGGCTCAGGTCTACGTGAACCACGCCCATGACGCCTTCCTCCAGTCCATGCGGTCCATCGACTGATCCATCGGTGCACCGGCTCGTTTTGGTCCCATTGGCATCCACTCAGGTCCATGTACACCGCATCCATCATCCTCTTCTCTAGTTCATTCCCTTCCTCTGTCCTCCCTGCCCGACGGCGCAGCTCACAGTTGGCGGCATTTCTCCAAAATCCGACACCTTCGGTGTTTCCCTGGTCGCATCAACTAGCCCATCAGCTCCAGGAGGTCGAGGCGAACACGGCGGTGGGCTTCGAGGTGGCTTGTCAAAAAAATTTTGTAGCTCAGATTTTTGGGTTGTTACAGCTTAATCAGGTGGCCGAGAGGGGTGCCAGGTCACCGGTGGGGGTGCTCGGTCAGGTCCATGGAGTAGCGAGAGAGGGCTAGGTAGCGCTGGGTGTCGAAACCCTTTACACCGGTAGCGTTTCACCGCGCCAGCAGCGCATGTGCGTGCGCGCACGGAGAATCTCGCTCGTGGCCACGGGCTTCTCGTGCAGGGGTTGTCGGCCGAGGTGGCAGGCGGACATGCGTGGATGCGGGGAAGGCTTGGATCGAGTGGCCGAGGCGGGTTGCTTCGAGGCGACGCGAGGGGAATAGCGCTGACGCGAGCATGCACGGTGCGTGGGGAAAAAGTAATCCGGTCGGGTGACCTCAGCGGTGCTGATAACAGGTGGGATCCGCTCATCAGCGACTTGGTGGCAGCTCGGTGTGGTGCGGACAGCGCGGGTTCATGCTGGGCCTGCTAGGCCGGTTCCCTTCGCGCGTGGACGCAGGCGTGCTAGGCTAACTATGAGTGACAAAATAGTGAGCATACATGGCCCAGATATTGCTAGGGTATGATTCCCTTAATATTCATTTGTCAAAATAAATATTATATTGTCATTTTTATTATTCAACACATAAATCAAATAAAATCCAAATCACTCTTTTAATGCACATGATGATTGATCTATTGAAACATTGAAACAAAACTATTGCAACATTGAAATATAACATATGAAACATAGGTCATTGACATGAGATATTAATTAATTTATAAACACATGAATGCTATGCATGACATGATAGGGTTAATGCAAGGTTTAGGGGTTGATGATGGCATGTCACACTCATCACTCAGGGTTTTGTCGAAAAATTTTGTAGCTCGGATTTTTAGGTTGTTACAGTCCTCCCCCTCATTGAAATCTCATCCTTGAGATTTAAGAAGTGACATACCCTTCAAAGAGGTAAGGATACTGTAGCAGAAGTTTATTCTCATCTTCCCATGTTGCTTCACATTCAGTGTGATTGCTCCATTGAACCTTGCACATAGGGATAGACTTGCTTCGAGTCTCTTTGGTGTTGTATCCCAAAATCTTGATGGGGTGCTCTTTGTATTCTAGAGTATCCTGGATATCAAGTGCATCAGTGGTGACTGTTTCTTCTTTGGGTACACTCAAGCATTTTCGTAACTGTGAAACATGGAATACGAGATGTACTCCTGCCAACTGTGGGGGTAGATCGAGCTTGTATGCAAGCTTCCCAACTCTCTGACAAATGCGGTAAAGGCCAACATATCTTGGGGCTAGCTTTCCTCTCACGTGGAATCTGACAGTGCCACGAAGTGGTGACACCTTGAGATAGACATGGTCCCCAACTTTGAACTCAAGGTCTCGACGCCTTTTATCAGCGTAGCTCTTTTGTCGGCTTTGTGCGATCCTCAAGTTCTCTCTGACTTGAGCAACTCCTTCTTCGGCTTCCTTGATCTTGGCGGGGCCAAAGACTGCTCTTTCGCCTGGGTGGTCCCACATCAACGAAGTTCTGCATGGTTTGCCATAAAGAGCTTGAAGGGCTGACATCTTGATACTTGCCTGGTAGCTGTTGTTGTAAGAGAACTCAGCAAACGATAGACACTTCTCCCAATCTATCCCATATTTGAGAACACTGGCACGAAGCATATCCTCAAGAATCTGATTCAACCTTTCTATCTGACCATCTGTTTGCGGGTGATAAGCAGTGCTGTAGTTGAGGTCAGTGCCAATGGACTCGTGAAGAGCTTGCCAGAATCAGGACATGAATTGAGGTCCACGATCTGACACAGTACTCTTTGGAGCTCCGTGAAGCCTCAATATCTCCTTGATATAGATATCTGCTAGCTTCTCAGCGCTAACGGTGGTCTTGATAGACACGAAGTGTGCGACTTTAGTTAGACGATCAACAATCACCCAAATGGAGTCATTACCAGCTGGCGATCAGGGCAAACCCATGATGAAATCCATGGATATACTCTCCCACTTCCATTTAGGAACATTGAGCGGTTTGAGTAATCCAGCGGGTCTCCTGTGCTTAGCCTTGACTCTATTGCATATGTCACATTCAGCCACATGCCTGGCAATGTTTGACTTCATACCTTTCCACCAGAAGTGCTTCTTCACATCTTGATACATTTTCGCACCACCCAAATGGATGCAATACTTAGAGTCATGTGCTTCTGACAGAATCTGTTTACGTATGGTAGGATCGTTGGGTACACAGATCCTGTCCTTGAACCAGATAGTTCCATGCTCATCTTCTCTAAATTTTGGGTTGTAGCCTAGCTTCATCAACCCATGTATGTACTCCATTTCCTCGCATCACTTCTGAGCTCTATGAATTCGCTCAGTGAGATTATACTCGATGCAAAGTTCGTGCAGCAGTCCATGGGGGTACTATCTCGAGCTAGAAATCTTCAATTTCCTTCCTCAATTCAGGGGGCAGGGTTGAGGTGAACAGTGCATGACAATAAGTCTTGCGACTGAGGGCATCCGTAACTACATTCGCTTTTCCCAGATGATAATGAATCTCCATGTCGTAGTCCTTGATTAGCTCTAGCCATCTGCATTGCCTCATATTTAGATCTTCCTATGTAGCGAAGTACTTCAGACTCTTGTGATCAGTGTATATATCACACTTGTTGCCAATGAGATAATGTCTCCAGATCTTCAGAGCATGCACAACAGCTGCTAACTCAAGATCATGAGTGGGGTATCGTTGCTCATGCTTCTTCAGCTGTCAAGAAGCCTAAGCAATAACTTTCCCATTCTGCATCAGCACACAACCTAGTCCTTGGCGAGAGGCATCACAATAGATGACAAAGTCTTTGGTGATATCTGGTAAGGCTAAGACGGGTGTGGTAGTGAGCTTTTCCTTTAGAGTTTGGAAATTGTGTTCACATTCAGGTGTCCATTCAAACTCGTTGGTCTTCTTCAAGAGATTTGTCATAGGACGAGCTATCTTCAAGAAGTTCTCAATGAATCGACGATAGTAACCTGCCAATCCTAGGAAACTCCTGATCTCGGACACATTACGAGGCTGTTCCCATTCTTTCACGGCCTCTATCTTTGCAGGATCCACAGCAACACCATCAGCTGAGAGTACGTGACCAAGAAAAGTAGCTTCTTCAAGCCAGAACTCACATTTGCTAAACTTTGCATAGAGCTGGTGTTGGGTTAGCTTCTCGAGCACTATCCTCAGTTGTGCTTCATGTTCTTCGGCAGTGGCTGAATAAATCATAATGTCATCAATGAAGACTACCACAAATCGGTCAAGATCATCCATAAACACCTTATTCATCATGTTCATGAAGTAGGCAGGGGCATTTGTGAGACCGAAGGATACAACAATGAACTCATACTGCCCATAGCGAGTGACAAAAGCTGTCTTGGGAATGTCTTCTTCTCGAATCTTCATTTGATGATAAGTAGATCTGAGATCAATCTTCGAGAAGTATCTAGCTCCACAAAGCTGATCAAGCAAGTCATCAATCCTCGGTACAGTATACTTGTTCTTGATTGTTACCGCGTTGAGGTTGCGGTAGTCAACACACATCCTCATCGAACCATCTTTCTTCTTCACAAACAGTGCAGGTGATCCCCAGGGTGACGCACTAGGCCTAATAAATCCCTTGTCTGAAAGCTCCATCAACTGCTTCTTGAGCTCTTCTAGTTCATCAACTGACATGCGGTATGGTCGCTTAGCAATGGGACCGGTTCCTGGCATGAGGTCAATTATGAACTCAACATCACGATCAGGTGGCATGCCTGGTAACTCTTCTAGAAACACATTCTCATATTCTCTAACAATGGGGACATCAATGAGAGTCTTCTCCTTTTTTTGTGATTCTGCCTGAGACTTGAGTGCATTCAGAGCACATAGAACAGACACTGATTTATCCTTCTGAGGTGCACATCTAACTGCTTGGCTAGAAGGGTGGGTTATCTGAACATATCTGGGTAAGCAAGAGATCAAACCCTTATGCTTGGTAAGCCAATCCATGCCTAGGATGACATCCAGGCCATTTGAAGGTAGAAGGGTAAGGTTAGCTCAGAAGGTTAGACCCTCAATAGAAAGCTTCACTCCCTTACAGATATGGGTACTTTTCATCTCACCTAGGGGAGAACTGGTGACTATAGGCTCCAGACGTGGAGTGATAGGTATATGATTCTCTCGTGCAAACTTGGATGAGATGTATGAACATGTAGCTTCAGAATTGAATAGAACGGATGCTTTAAAGCCATTAACTAAAAACATACCGTAAACAACATCTGGGGTAGCTTGAGCTTCTTTAGCATTCATGTGCGTGAGGTGACCGTGGCTAGCAGATCCATGGTACTGAGACTTGGGTGCAGCAAGTGCAGGCGTCTTCTTAGGATAGTCAAACACCTTATGTCCAGGTTTGCCACAACCAAAGCAAGTGAATGGCACACTGCCTGTGGAGGTTGGCGTATTAGCCTTCCAATTGCTTGAGTTTGGCGCAGCATGAACAGGTGTAGAGTGATCGATCCTGTGATGTGACTGCGAAGAGTGCTCACAGGGGTAACGATCCTTCCCAGAGCGGTCACGAGAGCGATGATCGTGAGAGTGACGGTTGTGGGAGCGATGGTCACGAGAAGAGCGGGAGTGATCAGCAGAGTAGGCACCACCACTCTTACCCGAGCCATAAGCAGGCTCCTTGTCGTAGTGGGGGCGGCTAGATGACCTGTCCTGACGGAACCTCTTGCGCTCATAGTCATGATAGAAGCCCTCAGACTTCTTCTTCTCCCTTCTGGACATTTCCCCAACCTCTTTCTGGTCCTTTTTGATCTGTATGCAATGATCAATCATGTCATGAAGGGTGTGACTCTTGGTGCCTCCCAGGGCCACCTTGATCTTGGGGTTCAGTCCCTTCCTATACTGAGTGATCTTCTCCTTCTCAGATGCTGCAACATGCAGAGGTGCATAGCGCAGCAGGGTGGTGAAAGTGTTGGTGTACTCATAGATATCACACCCCTTCTGAGTGAGATTACGGAATTCCTCCTCCTTCTGCTCCATAACTCCCTCAGGAACATGGTACTCGATGAACTCATCAGCGAACTCATCCCAGGAGATGTGGTTGGGGTCCTCATGAGCTTGACGGTAGCTGTCCCACCAAGAGCATGCAGCTCTAGTGAGATGGCGAGGAGCGATCCAGACTCGTTCCTCAGGGGTACATGTGGTAAGCTCTAGCTTCTTCTCAATCTCAGCCAGTCATCAGCTTCCAGTGGCTCCTTGTAGGTACCATCAAAGGTGGGTGGTCTAAGCTTCAAAAAACCATTGAGTTTCCTCTGAAAGTCATTTGGGTTGCCTCCATAGTGGTGGTTGGCTCCATTGACTAAAGCGGCAAGCAGCTGTGTCTGTTGCGCCATCACTTCCGCTAGGCTCGGTGGCGGCGGTGGTGGTGAAACTGGCTGTGGTGGAGATCCATTGCCATTGTCATCACCTCCTCCAGCGGCACCTCCTCCAGGGGCAACACCTCCAGCTGGCGGGGTCTGCTCACGGCGGTCATCCCTACCCAAGTTGAGGTCGATGGGTGGAACATGACCACCCTGGCATCCACGACGCCTACCACACCCAAGCTTAGGCGCGGGTGGAGGCAGATGATTTCCCAAACGTGCACAGCGACGTGCGGACATCTATGACATGGGTCAACAATGGTTTAGTACTTATTGGTTAAATATAATTAAATGATTTCAATGATTTAAGGAAAACATTTAATCTATCCAACACTCATACAAAGAAGCAATAAGAGCCATAAAATGCATTAAGATCGAACATTCATTACATGGGTTCCATTACATGGCATCATCTCTAGCAGCTACGCTAGATGACGTGTGAGATTCATACTGCATGATGATAACTCATGATGGGTACATCAGGGTAGGTACATCATAACTCATGGATAACAACTAACTTGAATCTACTCATGACGTGGCCACACAGGGTCCACACTACTCTGACTCATACAATGGTGTGTCATACACTATTGGGTGGAAGCGGTTGCCAAGAACTATCAACTCCTCCTATGACATGTGAAGGTGCTTCACGTAAGCCTGGGCTTCTCTAAACTCCTTGGTCAACGGTAGGTTGGTGGGAGCTGGACAGTGGTCGTGCCTCAAGAAAGTCTGACCAATCGAGAAAGTTTCCTTGTAGGGGTCCTTCCATCTGGCTGACAAAGGAAGTCGGTCCCATAACTCAGCGTACTCCTGGCAGCGCTTCTCATCTGAGTTCTTCCAAGCTGTCTTGAGTCTCTTGTATCTGTCCACCAAGGTCTCATTCTGGATCATCAGGGAAATCAGATGGCCTTGGTTGCACTGTGCCTTTGCTTCTGCTTTCTTTAGGGCCTTGACAAGCATTGTCTTCTCACACTGCATGGTGAAGTTGCTCTTGCCATTTTCCCATATTCTCTTCTGAAGTTCTCTGATCTCCTTGTCCTTGTCAATCTTCTCTCCTTCCAACTGGAGGACTCTTGCGTCAAGGTAGTAGTTCTGAAGCCCAATGTCCTCTACCTTGTCTCGCAAGTCAGTGACTTCGGCTCTGTGGGCCCTTGCTTGATGGGCGAGCTTGTCCTTCAACTGAGCAATGGTTGCCTTGAGACCTTCTTTCTTCTCAGCTTCCTTCTTGCAAAACTCCTGGTACTCCATTAGAGTGTTGCAGTCAAGACATCTCTTCTTCTCTAGGTGCTCTATGTAGCGGTTCTGCTTGAAGAGGTGGGCGGCAGAGGCACAGTTGCAAAGACTGGTCTCAGCTAGGATGATCAGCCTAACCAAGTCGCCTTGCTGCTCTGGTGTGAGGAGAGAGTTCAGGGCCTGAGGAAGAAGACGAAACTCTATGTTGTGAAGGTGCTCGTAAGAGGTCTTCATCACTTCTCGTAGAGCCTTGAGGGACATAGACTGGATTCCTTCCTCGATTGAGTCCTCAACTGTCATCTCTAGGAGAGCTGGTACTGAAGGCAGAGTCTGACTTGCAGGGATCTCTAGGTGAGTGACCACTTAGCCCTTGATTTCTCCTTCAGGGTCAGGTGCTCTAGTCCAAGTGTACTTGATCTCCTTAACAGACACTCTGAGTACTCCTAGAACATGACACAGGGTGTATAAGAAGCCTAGAAACTCCTGTCCCTCGTAGGTGAACTCAGCCTTGGGTAGGCTGCTCAACGGTCCAAGCGGGGGTCCAAAGCTTGCCATCTGCACGTTTTAAAGGAAAAGGGGTCAGCAAGTTAGTAACAATAGAGAAGCCTTGCATAAGAAGAAATGCAGGGTCGATATATAACCGAAGGAAAAACTGGTTTGTCCTGTACTAACGTCCATTTCTAGGGTTTTGTCCTAGGGTCAAGTATGGCTCTGATACCAACTAAAATAACCTCGACTTCCATGAAGGGAAATCCACAGAGTTGATGTGTAAAGTGACCATTTAAATTACAATACCCGATAATAGTTGAATACCATAATCCATACATCAAACAAAAGAGTGCAATAGAGGGAATTACATTAACTTATTACATCACCATTTAGCAGAATCAGAGTTCATGCTGCATAACAATAAAAGCTTGTAGGTGCAGAAGCTATCATCTTCGATCCAACTTGAGTGTAGGCACGAAACCCTCAATCGCTGTACTCCCTAGAAGAGTACTCACTCCTTGAACCTGAAACCAAATTTTTAGTACGATTTGTACTAGCCACACTGCCACCCTATGCATTGCTTTGTGGTAATTGGATGCAAATCATGGATATGTCAAAAAGGAACCTATAAAGGCTGGGGTTCATCTATGCATGTAACCAAGTATATAAATAATATAATAATCAAGTTTTAAACACGTTCCCATCCCACATCATCCATCATCATCCATCTCTGATCCACCATCCCATCTTCTCCAACACCATCTCAGACTCAAGTCGACAAGCCAACTCCCTCTCGGCTTGTCTCAGTGGCCCACAGCCCTCAACCTGGCTCACGGCCAGAAATCACACTCAGGGGAAGGTAGAACACTCCACTCACTAGTCCGGTGCATCCTCCTAAGGAAAGGTCCATAGCCAAAGAATTGGCTTATGTATCGATCGATCAACCATACACTCTGCAGAGGTTTCACTAATCCACTAGATAACCATCCTCGGTGTTGATCACCACCTAGGCAGATGCTGGGTGCCTACTTCCATAGAACGATGCCATTCTACCATCCAGCTCTGGATCATTGGAACTATGAAGAGTCCATGTGTCCACTCCCGAAGAGAACACCATGGCATGTACCCGCTCCCGAAGGGGGTGCCATGATCGTCTTAGAAGGGTGTTAGCTCAGTCCCATGCATATACCTCCCTATCACTACTCGCCTAGCAGTAATGGCATCGATCTATCCAGTGGTTCGGTCGTCTCCCCCCATGGAGAGCGAGTGGAAAGCAAGGGATTCCCAAGGTCCGGATACTAGCACAACAGTTAGTAAGTGTGACCAAGCCAGGATATCTTCATCAGGATTATTCTTTAACATGCTACCACAGCACGCTCATCCTGGCTTCCACCCCTCAGAGGCTTCCACCCAGGATTCTCCACCATACTCAGTTTAGCCCGCCACAGGCTTCTCTCACAGGAATGTCCAGATCCATCCCACGGCAAGACTTGCTCCAGAAGCTCATCGTAGATCCTAGCTCAATCGACTCAACCCGCACCCTACACCCTGTCGTAAAAACCACCCCTTACCCAGATACCTCAATAGCAGCTCACAAGCTCATCTGTACCATCAACACACACACCAAGCCTGGTTTCCCTCCAGGCCTTCTCGGGGTTCATCACGTCACATCAAAATGTAAGTGAGTGAAGTATATAAACATAAATATAGCAGATAAGTAGGTGGCTAACATAACAGCGGGTAAGCAGGTGATAGGTTACAACAAGGTTGGGCTCAACAAGTAGAAATCTACTATGCAATCTTAGCACAGGCATTTCATTATAGTAGCAGAAAGTAAAGCATTAGCCATACTACATTTGCCATGCATAATGGGATCTATGAGGTTGGGTGAGATGTGGCACCTTCACTGGCGTAGCTGTCAGACTTCTCCTGGTAGTCACTGTCATCAGATCGGTCCCCGCTCGACCCTGTAACCGAGAATTAATGGTCGCGGGAGCGACCCCTATGGATTAGCACAAAGAACGAATGCTAAATAAAAGATCCAAATGCACTCAAACATAGCTTAGATAGATAGGGCTTGATTTATATAAAATTTGGATATGTGAATCATAATTTTGTGAGTTCGTATGAATTAGTTATGATTTTTTAAAGATTTAGCCGTTTTCTAAAAAAGAGAAAAGGGCCGATTTATCTGGTGCTGACACGTGGCAGCCTGTGATTGGGCCATGTATCACACGCGGGTCCAACAGAGACAACTCAAATGCTGATGTCATGCTGACGTGGCTGATGATGTCATGCTGACGTCAGCGTTGACCGGGTCAATGGAGGTCTGACAGGTGGGTCCGGGGTGACATCTTGCTGATGTCATCGGTCAACGGTCAATGGTCAACTGACGGGCCCACATGAAGTCACTGCTGACGTCATCACTGACCGGTGGGGCCAGACTCGGCTCACGGCTTGGCTTGCGGCTCACGGCTCGGCTCACGGCTCACGGCTCGGCTCACGGCTCGCGGCTCGGCTCGGTTTGGTTCTCGGTGAACCGACCTTCACAGGGTCCACTGCCAGTGACTCATGTCCACATGCACCGGGTGCATTCGGTCTACGTCCGGGTTCACGCGGTCCGCGACTCAGTTCATGGTACACCAGTTCCACTTGGCCCCACTGGCAGTCACTCAGGTCCACACGGACCGCGTCCATTCTCCTCCAGCCAACTCATCCCCTTCCTCTGTTCTTTGAATCCCGACAGCGCGGGGCTCACCGGCGGTGGGGAACGTCGATTCCCGGTGCCATGGTGGATCTCCAGCCTCATTAACCCAACCATCAGCTCCAGGACATCAAGGCGGGCACGATGGTGGGCTTCAAGGTGGTAGCTTGGCTTCTGGTGGCGAGCTCCATGGTGGATGGTGGCTCGGTGGTGGCGGCGCTCGGTGTACTCTTTACACCGAGCCTCTTCAGCTCCAATTTGGCACACAGGAGCGCCATTGCGTGCACGTAGCACCAACCCGAGGCGTCGGTGGTGATCAAAAGCCACGGCGAAGTCCATGCGGGCAGCAATTCCCACGGTGGAGCTCCGACGTGTCCACGGTGCATGGCTACGACTCTCAAGCAGGCTCCACAGCCTCCATCTTCTTGTCCAGTCGATGTAGCTCATCACAGTGGAGGTTGTCATCATGTCCTTGTCCTTCGTGGTGGTCAAAGATGGCAGAGAGCGGCGATGAATGGCGGCACTCTGGAACGGCACGATAGAGACGCGACGATGGCAAGGTGGCTCGGGTCAGTGCTCCGGCGAGGCAAACACGGAGCCAAGGGGTGCACAGTGTCCGTCTCATCAAGGCGAACGCGGATCCAAGGTTGATGGAGGGCGAGGCTCAACAGAGAGGCGGCTGGGTGACTTCGCCATGGCGGCGCTCAGTGCACGACGACGGACAGGGCAGCTTCCGCTCTGGCATCCTCCTGATGCCATGGTCCATGGGGCTAGGCTAGCCCGTGTGAGTGTGTGTGCGGTGTGTCCAGTGAGGTCAGCAGCGACCTTGGCCTACGCGCTCACGGCGGAGCACCATGACCGAGAAGCAAGGCGGAGGTTCAGGAGAGCGGCGATGGCGGCGGTGCTCACTGACGGATTGCAGAGGATGGAGGTGTGGTACAAGTCCAAGCTCTGGGGTTCTTGTGGCTCTAGCTTGCGGTACGGCTTCTCCTTATTGCTCCTGGCACAGAAGCACGGCGGCGCTCCTCTTCTTCTCCAACTCCGACGGCGGCTCCTTCTTCTTCCCCGACTCCCTTCTCCTTCCTCCCCTTCTTCTCCAAATTGAGGCTGGCAAGATGCAATTGAGTAGCCATTGAGGCGACGGCGGGTCCTGGGAAACCCTAGAGCGCCAAGGCTTGCTCTTATAGGGCAGAGGTGGAGGTAGGTGGTCGGCGAACGGCCAATCAGGTGAAGGCTTGATCAGGCGGCCAAGAGGGGTGCCAGGTCACCGGTGGGGTGCTCGGTCGGGTCTATGGAGCAGTGAGAGAGGGCTAGGTAGCACTGGGTGTTGAAACCCTTTACAGCGGCAGCGTTTCACCGTGGTAGCAGCGCATGTGTGCGTGCACGCACAGTGAATCTCGCTCGCGACCGTGGGCTTCTCATGCAGGGGTTGTCGGCCGAGGTGGCAGACGGACGCGCGTGGATGCAGGGAAGGCTTGGATCGAGCGGCCGAGGCCGGTTGCTTCGAGGCGATGCAGGGGGAACAGCGCTGACGCGAGCACGCGCGGCACGCGGGGGAAAAGCAATCCGGTCGGGTGACATCAGTGGCGCTGATGACAGGCGAGGTCCGCTTGTCAGTGACTTGGCGGCGGCTCGGTGTGGCACGGACGGCGTGGGTTCATGTTGGGCCTGCTGGTTTGGTTCCCTTCACGCGCTGACGCAGACGTGCTGGGCTGCCTGGCTGGCTTGCTGGGCCAGCGTGCGCGCGGGAGGGAGAAAAGGCGGGCAGGCGAGGCAGGCCGGCGGGGCTGGCTTGCGCGGCGTGAAAAGGGGGAAAGAGAGCAGGCGAGGCTTGGGCTGCTCTCGGTTGCTGGGCCAGAAGCTTTCTTATTTTCTTTTTCCTTTTCATTTTCAAATATGTTTATATATACATATATATATATTTGTGATGTGCTAACTATGAGTGACAAAATAGTGAGCATACATGGCCCAGATATTGCTGGGGTATGATTCCCTTAATATTCATTTGTCAAAATAACTATTATATTATCATTTTTATTATTCAACACATAAATCAAATAAAATCCAAATCACTCTTTTAATGCACATGATGATTGATCTATTGAAACATTGAAACAAAGTTATTGCAACATTGAAATATAACATATGAAACATAGGTCATTGACATGAGATATTAATTAATTTATAAACACATGAATGCTATGCATGACATGATAGGGTTAATGCAAGGTTTAGGGGTTGATGATGGCATGTCACACTCATCACTCAGGGTTTTGTCGAAAAATTTTGTAGCTCGCATTTTTGGATTGTTACAGCGTGCGCCGGTGGGACCGTGAGCCGTGAGCCCACCACATCCACGAAGCCACCTTCGCCACACCTCCGCAGAGCCCTAGCCACCGCGCGGCCTAGCCCGAGCCCCCCGTAGCCGCCGCCGGTGCAGCACCGACGCGTGTAGCCACGCGTGGAGAAGGGGAGAGGAAGGGGATTAAATCCCTGTGTGGACCGGGTCCACCGCATCCAGCCTGGACCAGCAGGAGAACACCGCGTGGCCTCTCTGCCTTTGGTCCACCGTAGACCGCCCCCATGGACTTCAGGCTATAGACCAGCCTAGTAAGAGCCCAGATCGGCCACGTGGCCAGTCCCGATGAGCGACACGTGTCCAGGCCAGGCCGGCCCAACCCGACCCAGATCCAGCCCTACCCAGGCCCAGTCGGGGCCCGGTCGGCATTGACCGTTGACCATCAACGTTGATCGTTGACCCCGGGCCCACCTGTCATTGACCGTTGACCCCGGGCCCACCTGTCATTGACCGCTGACCGGCCCTCCCGCCAGCGCTGACGTTAGCATGACGTCAGCCCTACGCCACCACTACTGGATCTGTAGTGCCACGTGGACCAACCAGATCACACCACATGTTAGCCTCTGGTTAATTTGCCCTTTTTCTTTTTTAGAAAATAGTTTAAACTTCAGAAAATCATAACTAATTCATACGAACTCCAAAAAATATGAACCAAGTGTCCAAATTTTTATAAAAATGAGCTCTATGTCATAGTCTTATGTATGATTGCATTTAGAGTTATTGGATTTCATTTGTTCTTTGTGTTAACTCTATATGAGTCGCTAGCGTGACTATTACGTTTCGTTTCACAGGAGGAGCCACTAGAGGAGGATAAACTAACTATGAGGAGGAGCTCGGTGACGACTACGCAGGTACCACATCCCACCCAACCTTGTAGATCCTATTACGCATGGCATAATATCTAGTTTGCTAGAGCTTTATTTATGAATATGACCTGTGATAGGTTGCATGGTAGAATTGCTTGATGAAGCTTTTACCTTATCGCAACCTTACTCCTGCACACCCGCTAATAGGCTAGACGCATGCTTATTTACTCATGATGCTTTACTTCTACTACGCTTTATATCTGCGATGTGATGCGTGGTGGAGTTTGGTTATATGGATAAGGCACGTGGTGCCATTTTACTCAGGGAGAGTGCTGCGTGTGTCTTAGGTATGTGGTGAGGGTTTGAGTCGATCGGACAGGATTCTACGATGAGCATTGGGAGAGTCTTGCCGGGGGGTGTGTTCTGGGCATCCCCATGAGAGGTGCCTGTAGCGGGTACATTATGAGGTATGTGGTAATCCCAGGGTGAGAGCCTTCGTGGAGCAAGGCCCCGGGTAGGAGGTGCTGTTGTAGCACGGACTGTTGTAGTCCCTATGAGAAGACAATCCTGTGTGATCCCCCTAGGACCTGATATCTCTTGAGAACCGAAACCTTGGAACCTACGTGCTCATCACTCGCTCCTAAATGGGCGGGAGATGGATGTCTAACTAGTTAGGATGGTGCCACTACTACTAGGTTGATAACAAATAGTGTCGGGAGGTACAGGCATCGGGACCCACACCCTCCTTAGACAAAATAGTGACCTCGGGCCCGGTACTATGTCTCACAGTCTCAGTGTGCCGGTGGTATTCCGGGATGTCCTAGTATTGAGTGGCAAGGTGGCATCGCACCGGTTAGAAAGCAGCCGGAATCAGCCTAGGTGGGGCACCGCCGATGATGGTGATCTTGTGGTTACGGTAGTACACGCTCTGCAGAGTTTTGAATCTATATATAGTCCGTGGCCTCAGTTTGGCCTTTCCCTCGACCTATGCTTCTCGGGAGTAGTGAGATGAGTCCTTCTCTTCTTCCCCTGGTGTTACCCTTTTCGGCTGTGAGCCATTGAGACAAGCTCCGAGAGGGAGTTGGACCTGTTGACTGAGTGCGAGAGGGTGAGACGTGTGTGATGATGGGAATGGGAATGATGATAGATGAGAATGGGTTAAAACTTGATGTATTACTATTATATAATGATGGTTACTACTTGCATAGGAAACCACAACCAAATAATAGGTCTCTTGATTATATCCTTTGCATCCACCAAATACTACATAGCAAAAGCAAAGCATAGGGTGGGACGAGTGGCTAGTACAAACCGTACTAAAAATTATTTGGCAGGTGAGCCCGACTACGATTATGGTGACGATGAGGAGTCGACGTCTCGTTCCTACGCTCAGGCTTCTTTTGGAGATTGTTGTTGCTTTCGCCTACCGCAGCTGTTCCAGATGCTACTACTCTGATGATTCCGCCAGTGTGACGATGGACTATTTATGTAATCCCTTCTAATTGTACTCTTTTATTCGAAGTATGAATTTCTGTATCAACTATTGTTGGATAATGTGATGGTTTGAGCTTCGAACTATTATATTATTCGTCATTCTGTGTATTTTCGCTTCGTGGAAGATTGAGGATGTTTTATACCCAACGTCAACGATGGCGGCCGCAGCGGTGAATGTGGGGCTGTGGGTTCTGCCAGGGTCAGTAGCAGCTTCTTGTCATCGTCGAACGCCTTCCTCTTCTCCCCAAAGCTCGACGGCGCCCGGGCGAGCTCCGTCCCAACCACCACGCGGCCATGGCGGGCGGTGCACGGGCGGCGCGCGGGCGAGCTCCGCCCCGGCCATGGCGGTGCGCAGGAGGCGCGCGGGCGAGCTTCGCCCCAGCCATGGGGGGGGGGTGCGACGCGGGCACGCAGGCATGACGTGGCGGCGCGCGGGTGAGCTCTGTCCCGAGCACCGCGACGGTGTACGGACAAGGTCCGCCCCGTCCACCACGGATGAGCTCTGTCCAGGCCACCGTGGGCGGCACGCGGAAGATGCGGTTCGAGGCGTCGAAGGTCCATGAGTCGACGGCTAGACGGCAGGAAGAGGATCAAAGTTGGGATTCATAATGATATATCTAATAGTCCTTGCTATATAAACACCGAGATCATGTGCTAATCTCAAATCAATAATAACAAGATCTTTTATAGTTTGTATATTGTTTTCCTGCAAAAAAAACATTTTTGAGTTGATGTTTTTTCAAATAGCTATTCGTTTGTGACTAATCAGGAACCTATTTAGATAGAAGAGATAGACTAGATATCTAATGATTGGACTGACAAACTAGAACTACGAAAAAGAAAAAAGAAAAACACCTTCGTAAACCTATGCCGGTGCTCCTTTACATTTCTTGACAACGTAAGTACATTCCAGTATGTGGTTATGTCAAATCTATTCGAAGCACTTCCTTTGTGTTCATAAATCTCTTTCACTGCAGCAGTCAAATGGCTCTTCTTCCACTGAGGCAAATAGCAATCTTGTTTAGCAAGCGGGTAGTATATAGCCTAAGAGCCTGGCCGGGGACGCTCAATTACCAAGGAATCACATGCTCGAAATGTATCTGTTATCAAGGAGGACCTAACCAGTGGAGCTTTAGCAAATAAATGTGCATACATGTATTCTTGAAACTTCTCAAACTCTTCACGGGAGTTAATAGGATCAGGCATATCCATGATATCAAGCTCAAACTGATCAAAGTAAGCCGGGTAGTCATCCAAATCAGATCTCTTGAAATGAGGGAATAAAATATCCTTATATTTTTTGAAGTCTGCAAATCCTGAATCTTTCCTGAGATGAACCATAGTTCCTAGCTCTTTGATCTTGAATATCATAATGTCTTCTAAAATTTCAACAGACATATCAGATTCATTAAATTCACCATTCCAGGACCAGCCAGATTTGTGAATTTTCAGGATGAATTGCAGATATCCCAAGGCCATCATTCTCCCAACATAAGAGGTTGAATTCATAAGTTTCCCCTCATCCTCATAAACTATATATATTACATTCTTAGCAGCAAACTCTTTGAATAACATAATTCTGCAGTAGATAAACAAATCCATGTAAGAAAAGAGCAAATTATCTTCATTTTAATTGTCAAATTTGGTGACCAATAAATTGCATATAAGCACTTGAAACCATGATATGGGAATGTAAAATGAAAATGGCAAAAGTGGCATTAAACATAGACCCGACCTTTTCTGCTGAGGCAAGCAGCAAATTGTAAGTTTGATCTTTGTATATAGTTCTGTTTCATCCATGACAGACTTCAGTTTCTCTCGAATGACAACAGAATGTTTTTGGATTTTTGAAAAATAATCACAAAAACATTGCCGTAAATCTTCAGAGACCCTGAAAATAATAAAAAATTAGAAACAAATTGCATGTAGTTAGAGAACATAATCTAAATTAGCATGTAGAATCTAATACCTATAGTAATTATTGCAAATAAATGTTGCAAGCTCATCGTCATGTGTTTGGATCGAATTATAACAAAACATCAAATGCAAAGATTCCGTTAACAGCATTGCTTCAACTTGGCCCTTGAAGTAGGATATGCCATCATGTTAATACCTGCACATATACAAAAAATTAAAATGTAGTCTTTAATACTAAAGGAATAGTGATGCATCAGGGAGAACATGCTCACTCCAAAAATTGCATAGATCTGTTTCCCAAGATAACTACTTCTTGTGGTGCGGTCCCTTTTTCTTCATGTGTAGCTTTGGTTTCCTCAGAGAGATCTGCATTTGCCTCCCCACTTTCACCTTGTGCAACCTTTTTGTGGTTCTTCATGTGTAGCTTTGGCTTCCTCAGAGAGATCTGCATTTGCCTCCCCACTTTTACCTTGTGCAATCAATCTCTTCTCCTTTCTCTTCGGTTTCTTGTTATCAATTTTCTGTTTTCTGCAAGTTATATAATAAAAAAATTTGTGTATAAGTTGAAGTTTGGTATGTTATTCATCGCTATAGAAAAAAAAAGAGGAAAAACATACTGTTTTTTATCTTTGGCCTCTTCTTTAAGAAGAATGTCCTGCATTTCACGCCAACTTGTATCTACAGGATCGAATGTGCTTGTCACATAATCTCCATAGTCTTCAACCTTCAAAAGCATCAACAAAGTATTGAGAATGTGGAACGGCGGTTAGTGAATTTCTAGTAATATAGCAAAGCACATTAAACAATCCAACTCAACATAACTTACCTTCTCCATCTTCCTCCACACAGCATCAGGATGATTCTCCACCACATTTTGAGAAGTTACCAGAGTATGCAGTGCTCCCTTATGCTGCATAAACAAATGAAAATAAAAATTACAACCTCTATGACTAGGGTTCTCCCTTAGTTGCGATCCTAAATAAAGTAAATGGAGACATTCCTAGCAAGGAGAAATGTCCTACCTTATATAGAACACAGAGCCGATCATCTCTGAATAAAAGAGATAGAGACCCTTCTAGGACATCTTTACACAGACAAGCTAACTTACAATTTTGAGAGAGAAAAAACCATTAGCCAAACAAAGAAAAACAATGGTCAAGCAATGCATATATGCTAATAATATACTAAGAAGAGGTGAGCTGGGTCCTCGACTTGTCCAAAAATTTCTGAATGATCGACATTCTGTGAACATTGCGTTTGGATTTGGATTCCTTCGATTCTTCAATTTCTTTGATCGACTCCTTACAAGAGCTGGTGCCAACAGCTTTAATCGTAACAGTATCCTAAAATTGAAAATTAGTTAGTCTTTTTTTCCTTTAGTAAAAGGAAAGATTGTTAATAGTGAATGTTTAGAGCCTAACTAATGTGCTCTTATAGTTTACAAGCTGAGATGCTTCTAATGAAAGCGGCTAGAGAGTTAGGTTCTACTGCAAATACAACAACGCTATTTATTCGTGTTATCATAAGAATAGGATAAAAGGAAATTTAACAATGTGAGCAAGAACATTACACACAGTTTTTGTATTTTCTATTAAACCTAACAATGATTTATGTATACCTAATTATGGTGCACTTTTCTTCTGAACATGTTTTCTTATACGTACCTTTGGGTCAAGTATCCAACCATGGTAAGTATCCACTCTCAAGACATCAAGTAGGCCACTCTCATCAGTTCTCTCGAAGCCTCGAGTCCTGCATAATACACAACCAATGTCAACATATATGAAACATACTGAACAAAAATCTCGAAATCACATAGAAACTAGCGCACCTTTTGAAAGAAGATGGGTACATTTTGAAGTTACTAGAGGGTTGAACTATTACATACTTATACACTGGTGTGACGGAATTGACCTCATCTTCAGTAAGAATACCACCATCCAAACAGAGTTTCAATGACAAGTGTGTGTGTGTGTATAAATCAAACTGTGAATCATAACCAAGTCCAAATACTGTTCACCATCTGGTTTCTTCTTTATGTTCATTCCACCTAGTTGTACTTCACCTAGGAGTAAAAAATTTGCAATTTCAACTGCTGCACTCCACTCGTTAGGATTTTGAAGAATAACTAATTTCTTTCGGCCTTCAAAAACAACTTCACGCAGCTTATACTCTCTGCGAGAGTCAGCCATTCTGTTATGATATGTCATAAGAAACCTGGACAAGCAACAGAAGAACATTTAGAATCAAAGCAAGGAGATACGAAACTCCTAGGTTGCCGCTCCACGAAAGGTCCTTAGGGGGAGGAGATACGGATACCCCCGTCGACACAGGCAACCTTCAGCATCTGTTCCCCCTTCTTCTGCTCCGCCATCCAACGATTCTTACCACATCAGCAACTTCTCCACCATGGCCTCAACCATTAACATCATTAATTTATCATTAACCATCATTAAGCATCATGGAAGAAGTCATTATTATGTTCATTAACATATGTAGGGTGAGAAGAGCAGCAAGCACAACTAGACTACCCATAAAAGTAAACCTGATGGTTATATTTGGATAGATGTCGCTAGTCATGTCCTAAGCGTTTGCAGTATTAAGACACATGCAATGAATATTAAATTATGAATTAAACATTCATAGGAGCAATATGATCAAAGAGGTGCCTGCACTTGCCTTAAATCCAAAGTCTAGCTACTTAGCAGACTTTACTTGTTCTATCTTCTGGTCTTCCCACTCCAACTGCACTTGTTGGTCCTCAGCTTCTAATCTTCAGCACTCATGAACTGCTCTTCGTCTATTCGCAACAAACAAGCAACATAAACAGACAATACTAAGAACAGACATCATACAAAATAAACATTGAAGAAAGAGCAAACTACATGGTAGAGCTTGATACTACGATCGCGAGAGCACAAGAGTGACCAACAATGGAGCTACTGTTATGAGGACACAACTAACGAGGTTGATCTAGGATATTCGCATTTTGGAAAGGCATTCGTAGATCATTAATCTAACCAACAATTAAGTTGCATTTTCAAAAGCCTAGAACATGGCAAACATCACTGCTATCACGTTGCTTACTTTGATACAAGTCTAACGCGACAAGAACGGGCTAAAACAGAATTAAAACGGATAAGTTATGGCTAACACAAGGTTAGGGGCAAAACTATAAATAGACAGAGCTAATTTTTGTATTTAAAAATAATTTAAAACTGAAATAAAACTCGGTTTGGGCTTAAAACATAAATACCAATGACTTTAGGGTCCAAACTGCAAAGACGGAGGCCTGATTTGAACTGCGGTGGACTTATCCACAATGATCGAAAGCTATAGGGGTTTTTCTAAAAAACAACCAGGGCTGACCAGCTGTTGACCGCGTTGATGCGGTCAGTGCTGGCGTGGCACGCATGTGGTGGCCACGACGGCAGCTGACATGGCAGGTTGACTCATAGTTGATCGAAGGTCAACAGCAGATCTGGAACGTTGGGTCCCAATCTAACGGCCAGGGATTGGCCGGCTGGGTCAGGTTGCCAGAGCGACGCTCCCGGCTGCGGTGCTTCGCTGGAGTTGGCCAGAATGGCATTCCGATGCTCGGTTTGTGGCGCGGAGGGCATGAGGAGGACGAGAACGGCCTCATGGACTCGTCCGTGGGGACCAAGGCGGCCGAGGATGGCCGGAGACAGGGTCTGGGTGACGACGGCGCTATTGATGCCGGCCGGAGCTTGGCAGAGAGCGATGCGAGGCGCTAGGACGCGATGCGTGGGATGGTTGCGGCGAATGGAGGCCGGGGACACGGGATGAAGTAGCGTCGGCGGACGACGGCGGAGGCGTGACTTCGACGGGGTCGCGCGGAGCACGAAACAAAAAAGAGCAAGAGAACGACACCGGCGATTTCCTCACCTCGGGGGCGAAGCTCGTGATTGTCCTCTCATCGGTGAGGACGCAACGGCGACGGAGATCGACGACGGCCGCGAGCTCCGAGAAGACTGCGGCTATGACAGTGCTAGGGTTTCATGATTTTGCGAAACTGAAAGCGGCGGCGGCTCAGCTAGGGTAGCAAGAGGGGCACGGCGTGCTTGGTAGGGCCCCTTTATATGCCAGTGAAACTCAGGGTGCGTGCGGGACCGGGAGGACGGACGGCACTGTGGCGCCCGTGCGGTGCGGGAGGAGGAGGACGCAGCTGACGGGTGGGGACGGGCTAGCAGCGAGCGAGGGCGGGACTGACAGGTGGGGCCCAAGTGGCAGCGGCTCACGGGCACGGAGCAGGCCGCTGCGGCTGGCTGTCGTGCTGGCTAGCTAGGTCGGACGGCCCACGTGGGGAGTTGGAGGCGCGGGGCAGAAGCAGGCCATGAAGCTAGGCCTGGCCCATGGCGCGACGAAGGGAGTAGGCCGACTGCAGGCCAAGGTAGCCAGGCCGGTTCCTGGTGCTGGGTGGCGGCCTAGGCTGGCTGTGGCTGCTATGGCCAAGCTGTTGTGGGCTATGGCCGGCCAGAGTTGGCCATGGCTGGTTGGAGCTGGCCAGGTCTGGCCAAAGCTGGCCAATTGAGGCTAAGGGTGGCTAGAGCAAGCTAGAGCTAGCTCAGATAGTTTAGGGCAAGCCAGGGATGACTAGAGACTAACCTAGACCCGCTATACCTAGATAGGGGATGGGGCCTAGCTAGAGAGATGGACAACACTATAGAGGAAAAAGAAAGGCTCTCTCTCTCTGAATATGCAAGACAAATGATTTTCTAAATCAATATCCAACACCACTTTTGAAATAGAGCTTTCGGGGGCTTTATTTTCAAACTCGAAAAGAATCTAGTCGTGACTTGCTCGATTTTTGGAAATTCATTTTCACACACAACCACAACAAAGCAAGATACAAAGCACAAACACACCTTTTGTTTATTTTTTAAAAGTTTTATAAATCCACACTTTTTATCATTTTATAATAATAACAAAAGAATTAAATCTTGGCTAATTTTAGAAAAATAATAAATCCTTTAATTTATTTAGTGTTTTCGGTTCACAACCCAAAATTTCTATTTTGGGGTGTGACACATAGCAACATGATCCATACACTTGGTGTCCCCCAAACCAGTCAGTTGCTATGAGCTCCATAAGGCACTTTCCTGATGATATCTACAAAAACAGAATGACAATGTCATCCTAGCTCGTCCTCGGGCGTCGCAGTATCCACCACAGTTCTGCAGACATCATAGCAACTATAGATGCGTATATGTATCAAACATACTACCACTGGACTACAGCAAGGAACTATAGCTCATTATAGTTGGATAAAAAATGTACCTTTTTAAATTCCTCATGGATTGAAGTTCCTGATGTCACAAATTGGATGGCCACTCAACCTCTCTATGTGCAGATTCCAATTAGCTAAAAGGAGCTCAATTTCACTAGGTCCTGCCAGTTGCATGGAAGAAGAAAAGAGAGGCATTTGAATGGACTAGAACATCTGTGGGCCAAAATTGGACGGCAACTTGAGGTCCTTGGCCATCCGCTTGGCGAAGCTGATGATGTTCGAGTCGGGATCTGCCAGCCTGCCACAAGGGAGAAGCGAGTCAATCTAGGCAGTGAGCGAGAAGCTGAGAACATGACGCGAACGCGAGATGAATGAATTGAGAAGTGGAGGAGGTCAGGTACCTCAGCAGGTTCCAGGTGACAGCATCCCTGTAGCACTGGCTGTCCACCTCGACTCGACGTGAATCAGCACGAGCTTGTCCAGCTCAACATCAACGTCATCGGCCTGCAACACAGAGGAGGACGGGGAGGGAAGAGAGCGAGAGGCCCTCTGGGGAAGCCGGAGACCACGGCGGAACTAGCGGCGTGGTGACCGAGAAACCCTAGTCGCGTCTATTGTGCAGCATGGCGGTGGGCCTGCTCCTTCGGCTAGCCTCGCCCTGCCTCCTCCCGTCCATGCCATGGGCCGCGTCCTGCGGTGGACCTCCATGATGAAGCAGGCCCTGGCGGACGCGCAAGCCGGCGCCGGCCACGGGGACGGCACAGTAGTCGGGAGGACGCGCGCGTCGCCGGGCCGAGGAGGAGCGGCACTGCCTCGCCGCTAGCGATGCGACATGCGTCGAGGCACGCGACACGGGTTGCCTCTGGCTGGAGGGGACGAGCGGAGTGCATGGTGTGATAGTCTGCAGTTTGAATCAAACAGTGTCAGGCCCAGTCTAATTCCTCGAATTTGGTACCAAATTCCACTATGAAAAAGAATATTCTCATCATATCAAAGTGTCGGGGCATACATGCAGTACTAAATGTAGATGAAATCAAAAACTAATTGCACAGTTTGGTTGTACTTTGCGAGAAAAATGTTTTGAGCCTAGTTAGTCAATGTTTGGACAATTTTTATCAAATACAAATGAAATTCTACTTGCGCTACATTGCCAAATGCCAACTTTGCACACCCCAATTTGAGGAACTAAACAAGGCACGTGGCAATAGAGGAGTCACCTAGGTAACAGAGTCACGTGTGGGAGCATGGGGAGTCTGGCGTGTTGGCCTGGCGGCAAGTGGTGTGGTGGGCGCGGCAGAGGATGGATGAGTGATGAGGATTGATCCGAGCACCGTGAGCCATTGGATATGAGTAAGTAAGAAAAAGTAGATGGTAGAGTAAATCTTATCCATTCATTTCAAAATTTTAACTATGTTTGGGCGCATTTATCTTGGTGTACTTAGTATTGCTGATGACTATGGAGGATAGATTAGTGTGTGACTTTAGAAAAGATTAAACTTGTGTATTATATAGTAGTAGAGATTCAGGATCCAGAGCTGGAGAGTTGATAGGCACGATCTCTAGTCTATCTTCATCCATCTTGATGGTAACTAATAGGCGAACAATTCAGATATTTAGAGTGTGATGTGCACGTGTCATGGTTTTTCCTCAGTAAATCATTTGATGTAGCACAAAAGGCCATGTATGAGAATCTAGTGAAAAACAAAAATTGTCTCCATCTGAACAAGTTCTCTCCCATCCATTCTGGGATTTTTTTCTCGATGTATCAATAAGCGATTTGGACCACCAACTCGGTGTAATCCATTGGGAGAACAGGAAGACTACGCAAAATAGGGATTGTTGATGATTATGCAGAATTCTTTTTTGGTGCTAGTAGCTAGTGTAGGAAACATTGGAGAGCTACAACAAGTCAACATCTACACTGCAGGCTTGATGGAACCACTCAAAACAGATGTTGAACTTCTTAATCCGCAAGATATGGAAACAGCTGTGTCACTAGCAAGAGCATATGAGCAACGCTTGGAGGTTATTGCTGAAGCAGGTAAGTCAGCAGCAACACACCCAACACATTCCTTCTTCTCAAGGTAACAACAACCCCAACATTTACAACTACAACAACTCCATCTGCAACGACAACAACACAACTACCCCTAGCCCCTTGTCCCTTTAAACACCTAACACCTGAGGAGATGGTGGAAAGACGTCATTGCATAGGTCATTGCTTCAACTATGATGAGCAGTTCGCCAGTGGGCATAAATGCAAACAGCTTTTCGAGATCACCATTTTCAATGAATATACTGAGAATGACAATGCAGACAACAACACCCTTATGATGATCATTGTCAAAACAAACTCTGCAGTACAAGGCACGTCACCATTCTACCTGGATGGCATACTAAATGGTGTCATATTTCATGCCTTGGTTGATATAGATGCACCCCATAACATCATTGACATCAACGTTGCACGTGAAATTGGCATACTAGAATGACGACTCTCCACCAATATGCTAATAGGAAATGGTCAAGAGGTACAGTGTCGTGCTGCAACTATCAATACAAATTTCTCCACTCAAGGCCACTCGGCCTGGGCATTTGGTTAAAACTAAAATTTTGGTTCGGTGTAATCGGTTCCTAAAAACTTTGATTTCCAACAAGTGGCTCACGATCGGTTTGTTACAAAAGTGAAAACCGAGAAGTTTGGTTGTGGTTTTAAAGTTTTGTTTCTCAGCTTCAACTGAACCGAGCCAAAATAACATAGAAGAGAGAGATGCTTGCCTTCTTCCATCAGCCAGTGACCGCCTCCATGCTCGCCCCGCGGCCTTCGGCCCTCGCTCGCCGCCACCCTGCTCGTGCCGCCCGCTCCGCCACCGCCTCCCCCTGATCTACTCGCGCAGTCGCACCATGGCGCTTCCCTACTCGGCTGCTCACTGCTATCGCACAGGCACGCACACCGTTAGGCCATTGCTGGCACCGCTCGTGGAGGACCGGAGGTGGAGATGCCGGCACCGTGTGTGGAGGTAGAGATGCCGGTGCCGCCCGCTGCCTCGCCTAGTCACTAGATGTGTTAGGGTTGAGGCAACGCCTGACTGCGACTGCACCGCTGTCGTAGCCCACACTTCCGTGCGCCGCCACCCACACCTTCGTGCCCCGTCTCTCCTTTCTACTAGAGCCCCGCCTCTCCTCCACGCACCGCCCCCCACACCTCCGTGTGCTGCCGCCATGGTAGCTAGGGTTAAGAGTATCGGGCGGTGGGGGTTATCCATGTCAGGGTGGAGGAATGAGGGCGCGTGTTCTGGGTGGGGTGTGTAACACTCCTGGTGTTAACTATATCTTTGTACTAAATATCATGAGCATAATCATATCTTTTGCATGGTGATATATAATTAGGCCATGATGTTGGATGCTTGCTTGGTTATAATTCAAATAGAATATTTGAATGCTAGGTTGTGGTTTGCTATGTAATTGATGCTTGGATTGATTTGAAATATGTCTATACTATTGCTAGGATCACTTCATGTGTTGGTCATTTGACCCAAAAAGATTTAGTTTGAAATCTAAATTACATCGCCCTAAAGTATGATTTCAATCCCTCTTCAGAAGTGTTATTTACATTACTTATCTCAAGTTAGACCTTTAATATGGTTTGTGGAAAAAAATATTTAGAACAAACTTTCTATCTTTACCAAATTATGAAAATGCTTTTTAGGCCCTCAAAAAGGTCAAAAACAGCTAGAGGAATAATGGAAATTAATATTTTTATAATTAAAATTTGACCCAAATTCAAATTTTCAAATATAAGCTGAATTAGCCAAAACTTCCTATATACGAAATGTTCTATTCATTGAATGGAGCAATTTTTGTATTCAAAGTTTTCCAAAATTTAGCTTCATTTGCAAACTACAGCTGATCAAACATTTTAGTTCAAAACAAAAGTGGTGGGAACCACCTGGCCCCACATGTCATCATTCCCTCTCTTACTTTCCCCTTTTTCCTCTCTGCTTCCGGTGCCAGCAGCTATGGCAGCGACACCGATGCCGCTGCTGCCCCTGCCTGCCGCTGTCCGCCACGCCGAGCTCGGCCAAGCTCTACCGACGAGGCCGCAGGCACTCATGTGCCCACGCCTTCGCCTGCCTTCCGCCCGCCATCATTGCACATGCTAGCGCTCACGGGCGACTGTGGATGCCGTGGCCGACCGCGTGTTAAAGCACCTCACTCACTCCTCCTTCTCCATTCACCTCCCCCGCAACTCACTCGCCACTGTCCTCTCCTTCTTCTTGTTCACAGCCACGGCCGCAGGGGAAAACCACCATTGCCATCCCCTCAATTCACCCACACTGCTCTCTCACTCTTCCTCCCCAACCCAGTCGTGCTCTGCGCCGTTGCGAGGTGAGCCCTCCCGCCGTGCCGCCGTCGTGACCGCCACGGCCGCGAGCTCAGTCTCGCCGTGGCCCCAACTCCCCACCATGGCATCATACTCCATTCTCGTAGCTTTAGGATCGCCTTAGCATCTTGGTGCTCACGCGCACGCGTCCCGGCCGTCTTCTTCGCCGAAGACGGTGAGCCAGACGCTACCGAGCGTCGCCGTTCATACGTACAGCACGCTAGAGCCGCCCTTTCCATCGCCGCTGCCCAAACGTTGAAATATTATATGGTAACCTATCCCAATGGATGCATCTTGACAAGACGAGTCCATAGGTGCTGGCCTTTTCGCCAGAGATGCTCGCCGTCGGACGCCAGCCATCCTCTGCTCTGGCCCGTACGTATAAAGCAGGGAGGATCAAAAACATAATTTTATTACTCTTGGTGGATTTATATGCAAAATACATAGACTCAGAGCTTTACAAATCTAAGCTTAGGGTAATTTCGTATGAGTCTAGGGTTCTTGGTGCAAATTTGTTTTCTATTTTGATTTAATGAAAAGAGTTTCCATATTTTTGTAAAATCTTCTAAAATTCATTTCTCATAGAATATAGCTCTGATTGAGGTGATTCAAGTTTTCATATTTTTCTTATGAAGTGGGCCATCTGTGAAAAATATAATATACCATGTTTGTAGTACTTATATATGTGGCTTTAATTAATTTTTGATATATTGATAATCTGGGAAAAATGCATAACTAAATTTAGGATGCTCAGAAAAATATGATTCCAGTTTTGTTAGTCTTTTTAGGTGATTTTCTATCTGTGAAATAGGTATCATGTGCATGTGCTATGTAAAAATGTAAAGTTGTAGTTCATGTGGGATATTAGTGTTGTTCTTGGAATAATTCATGAACGAATTATATAAGCCTAGTTTGAGGTTGATAATTTTTGTAGGCCACTTATATGCTATAATGTAGCTTGGGATATAATGAACCATGGAGTTTTGCATACTTCATAGCACAAAGTATTTTAACTCTCATTAAATTATGTTGTCTTGTCCTTTTTGTGTAGCTTTAACCACTAGTTCAATTAAGCTAAATTTTGGATGGAGTGCTATTCTAGTCATGTTGTGGCTACTGTAATATTTATAGAATTTTATGGCTAGTCGAGACTGGTGCTGTATTTACACCCTAAGTATATGATTGCCTTAAATCTGCTTTGCTAAGTAGGATCATAATATCCATGATACTTTTCTAGGTTCATATGAGGGATATGATCAGTAGATGATCATGTTTTGAATCAGGTTGCTAACTAGAAGACATCCCACTTATAATTCACTTACAATTTAATTATAAAGTGTGCAAGCACTTAGTTGATCTAGGTGGGGTATATGGTAATTGATTCATGTGATAAGTGTGATGTGTGATCATTGTGAGTCAATTGAGGATAGTTGCTGATGTGGAACCTGAATATATACCATTTGATGATGGCTAACTACTTGTGAATAATGAAAACAATTCATGCACTCATAAACATTTATGAACTACATTCATGTTGCACTTGTATGCATAATTGGACATGTATGGGTGTGGAGATAGAGCTTGTAGATGCCATATCCTATTGAACTAAATATGATGATTACTTGCTTGGTTGGGATTTCCTTGATAGGGTTACAATTGTTGTAGTAGAGAATGCAGTAGATGACATGTGCTTATGCCACATGTTCTTAGATGATGTTGACTATCTTGTAGAAAGAATATGCAAGCATTCATCATCATCATACTCCATTATCATACCATGTGCATTCTTCATATTCATACGTGCACATGCATCATACAGGATCGCTAGGAGAACAGAACATAACGTGAAACGGGAATCCAGAAGAGGGATTCCAAAAGGAAGCTTACGTACGGAGGTGATCAAGAACCAGGGCCCGGATGTGCAGTAATCGAGTCTTAGAGCTTCAACCTTGTTCATCAGAGGAAGGCAAGCCCTGGAGCATTCCTCCCTATAGTTTTATAAATAACTGAACTTGCATCCTTTATTGTTTATGATGCATTAAGTTTATAAGCATTGATCGATACCGTTGATGCATTATGCTTACCCTTGTCCACCTGAATTATCTATACACCCTGTTAAGTTTAGGTTCGCTTATATGCTTAGCCATGCTTAACTAGATCGGTAGAAGTCGGGTGATTTCCTATCATCTGTGAGTTATAGGTGGTGACTCAAAATTGTGAGCTATATTGTTAGCTTGGAATAACCATGAGAAGTAATAAATCGAGACTGGGCAGGATTAGTGTTGTGGACAGAACTGGAGGTTCTGTGTTGTTTTTATCCCATCTGTGTCAAACTAGGGCCCCTTCCAATGCCTCGGCCCTCTAGTCAAGTTGAACGCATGCCCCATAGATAGCTGGAAGGGTGCGATCATCCGACCGTGAAGCCTTGAGTTCTGTTTGGACCATGTTTTGACCTAGCTGAATGCATGTATTGGAGATGGCGTGGGTGATTACAGGGGCGCGGAGAGTGAGATCTTAAGATGGGGCGCATCATTTGATGGAGCGCTGACCTGTTGGTAGCTGGGCGGCCCCTGGGTACTATGGTTCCTATTGATCTCGCGTCTACTCGAACAGACCAAGGTAACCTAAGGCGACCAAGGAACAGGTTGTCTGGATTTGTGTGGGGATTACCTCACCAGCTGTTTTGCAATTGGTTATAAGTGCCATCATTCCTGGATAGTGAACACTGACTTGAGCACCAGCATCATAGTAAAAACTTGAACAAAGAGATGAGATGGTTATAATGTCGATGCTGAAAGATGCTCAACCAAAAATGGTTTCCATTCTTGCTTGATAATTACACCATGCTTGTCTAGTTCAGGTGTGAATCCAGCATGATCAGGATAATGACTTTAAAATGCAAAACTAGAAGGATATAATAATTATTCTTAATAAGCTCAAGCATATATGTGAAGAAATGAGTCAGCTAGCCTCCATGTAAAGCCATGCATACTCCTTGGAGTCAATTTATTTTTGGTTTATGACGGGTAAGTCTAGCTAAGTACATTCTCGTACTCAGGGTTTTATTCCCACTTATTGCAGATCATAAGACTTTTGTGTGGTGACAAGGTGGACTTGTATCCCACTACAGAAAGATTAGACCTTGGGCAAGGTCATCTCTTATATCTCATCTATTTGCTATTGTTGGATATCAACCCTGAACTGGCAATGTATTTTAAATCTTAGGTGTGAGTATATGTTGAAAATATATCTACTTCCACTAATTATTTGTAACTCTGATTCAAAAAGGATTTATGTAAAAATAGGTGACCGGTAACTACTGAACTGTGCGATCTTGGTGTGTTGTTGAAAAAGTTTGAAATCCTTCGAGATTTCACGGACTACTGGGTTAATATGAGCACAATGTGCTAACAAAATTGCCTCGATGGTTTACTTAGTACTTTGGGTTTATATTAATTGGGCGGTTCTATTACAGGGTGCTGAGCTGGGCTACTAAGAGTGTGGCCTTGTGGGGATGTGGAGGTGGGCCGTGCCCCCGATGCCAAGGTCTGAGCTCTGCTTCACGCAATGCAGTTTGGTTTGCTTCGGTTTTTGGTTCGGTTTATATGTGAAACCGAACACCGCATCGAGCACCGTACTTGTAATAACCCAAAAATCCAAACTACAAATTTTTTCAAAACCTATGAGTGATGAGTGTGACATGTCATCTACCATACCATAATCATACACCAACCACACATGCTATGCAAGCTTCTATGTGTTTAGCTTAAGCTCCAGGTTTCATATGTTTTGTCACAATGTTGCATTAGCCTTGCATCCATGTTGAATTTTTAATTACCTTGTGATTTGGTTTTGATTTGGATTTATGTGTGCTAAATAAAATACCAACAATATTTATTTATATAATAAATAAATATCTACTTAGGGAATAATACCCAACCTAGCAAGGACTAAGTATGTCCACTAGAGAATTATTTTACATCATGCCACACTGTTATATATATATAAAGTATTTTGGAAAAATAGAAAATAGAAAAGAGAAAAGATAAAGAGATGAAAAGGAAAAGCCTTTCGGCCTGAGTCAACCAGCCAGCCCAACCGGCCCTCTCCTTTTTCCCTCTCTTTATCTCCCGCATCGGACCGGCCTGCTATCCCTTTTTCTTTTCTTTTTCACCCTGCACCAACGGCCCAACAAGCAACCGACCCAAGAGCTCTGGCTCATCATGTACCTTAGCTTCCCTCCCCGAGCCACTGACCGGTGGGACCCACAGTGGGACCCGATTGTCATACCTTTCCCCTAGGTCCCCCACCGGTCGTTCGCGCATGACATCACACGTGTCAGCGCCTGCTCCCCGTGTCGCCACCAAGCTAAGTAACCCCGCCACTCAATCCCAGCCTTCCCCGCATCTACGCTTGTGGAGCCGCCAGCTAGACTGACCGCCCGACATCAAGATGCCCACGGCGTGGGCAAATTCCTCTCGCGCGTGCGCACATGCGCTGCTGCCAAGGTGGAATTCTGCCGCTGTAAAGCTTAGCCATACATAGACCTAGCTAGCCCCCTCTCACTGACTACCCAGACCCAGACGAACCCCCACCAGTGACCTAGAGCTCCCCCTGGCCACTTGATTGACCCAGAGCCTTGATCGGCCGTCCGCCGACCAACTGCTTTCACCGTCCCTCTATATAAGCACGCCCTGGAGCGGTAGGGCTTCCCAGCCACCGCCGCTGCTTGGTGGCTTTCCAATTCGACCATCGGTCACCGCAATTTGGAGGAGAAGGGGAGGAAGGAGGAGAAGCAGGTGGGAAAGGAGCCACCGCCGCCAAAGAAGAAGAAGGGAGCCTCGCTGGAGCTGGAGGGGATGAACCATGCCACAAGATCGATGCCATCTTCTTCCTCTCCCTCGACCGCCCGAAGAAGCCGCCATGAACCATGGACCGGAGCTGTAGACCGAGCCAGTCTGAGATCTGGATTGATGACATGGCAGCACTAGAGTGTGCCACGTGGCAGGCCAAGCCCGGCCCACATCTGGCCCGTTAACGACCTAGTGAGGGCCCATCTGACCATTGATCGTTGACCAAGTCAACACTGATGTTAGCAGATGATGTCACCCTGGCCCCACCTATCATTGCTGACGTTAGACGTCATCATCCACGTCAGCTACTATGTTGTCACCATTGGACCCACGCATGACACATGGCCTAATCCCGTGCTACCACATGTCAGCCCCAGAATAATCTAGTCCTTTTGTTTTTCAGAATATGGTTAAAACTTTGAAAATTCATAACTAATTCATACGAGCTCACAAAATTGTGATCCAAGTATCCAAATTGTCGGGTACCTGGAATAGGGGGTACCCTAAACCTTGATATCTAGTAGGATTAATCTCCCAACAGTTTTACCCAAATCTCCAAAAAGCCTGCAACCAGCCGACCAGGGTCCACCAGCATACCTCGAGCTATGCTGGGCCGGTCCACAAGTAGCATCATCCACCTACTCCACGTACGGGATCCAGTGCATTTAATGCTCTAACCAACTCCTGCCTACCCACATGGCTACAGCGTAGGTCATGATGGGCAAGAACGCAGGGTCACATCAACCTTTTATCGCCCATACCCCAGAAAGGTGCTGACTCGTATAGACACTGTAACCACGCGCGAGCACTGTGTCTCGTTAGGCGCCACCTCGACACGCTACGCAACAGCCGATAGCCCAGGATTCCCGGGGCTCGTTCTTATCTATTTGGGTCTTGACCCCTCTCGGGCACCCCTCGACTGCGCTTCCAGCTGGCTTCGGTGAGCGCTACAGTGGCTCTGACGTGAATCCACAGCAGGCCATGCATCCTTCATAGGGAGCTCACATCTTTCACCGTATGGACCGGTCAATCACTGACTCTGCCGTGACAGCACCGAAGGGTGAATCTCATCATGTGGCACGCCACTACAAGGCTCGACTTCACTTCAGCGCACGCCCCTACAGTGCCCCCGATGTGACCAAACATCACACCATGATGCGCTACATGACAACCACTAGCTTTGGATCCCTTGGGGCTCGATCTTATCCACCAACGTCGACCCCCGTGGCTACGCCTTGACTAGGCATCAACCACCATCAGCCACCCCTCGACCCCCTTGAGCCACCCCTTGATTGGTCTTCAAGGGACTCCGGTCAGCGCTCCAACAGCTCCTGACGCGATGTCAACAGTGACGATGTTTCAACCCCGGGGGTCAACACCAATGAGAACATTCATAATTGTGTGCTCCCTTAATCTGGTGTGTGATACAAGGACACAACAATTTATCCCGGTTCGGGCAAAGAAGGCCCTACGTCTAGCGGGGGGAGGATAGTTCGTGTTATCTTACATCGAAGCGCTAGTATAGGGGTGAATACAAGCGGGTGTGAGAAGTGTGGGCATGAGCTCGAGCATTTTGGGCACTTAGCTCTCTACACTATCTCACAGTGTTGTTCTGTGATCTGAGCCTTAGTGTATGAAGCTCTAGGATCTCGGCCCCCCTGTCCCAAGCCCTGGTGCCTCCTATTATAGGCGAAGGAGAGGCACAGGAGTACATTTTTTTAGTGCTAACGTGGTCGGGGATGTATAACGTTGATGCCGACCATGTCGGTGTCGCTGTAGATGCGTAAGTCGGCATGGGAGGTCCTGCAACCGTCATGTCAGGAGTTGTTGAAGTGTTGACTGGAGTTGTTGAAGTCTCGCTTGAGGATGCGTCATGGAGTCATGGGGCGACGGTCGAGGCCTCAGGTCGAGTCGAGGGGGTCAAGTCGAGGGGGTCGAGGCCCTTCGGATAAGGCCGAATCTCAGGATATGCGGGGAATATGCGTCTCGAGGGGGTGCCGGACGGGGCACAGTGATTGTTATGGCACGATAGTGAGGTATGATCCACGGGATTCTAGGGTATGGGTGGTAAAAGCAGGATTTGACTGCCATACCCGCAGCTGTTTTGGTAACTGTGGCCATACGGTTAGGCGGGAGTAGGTAAAATGCATTGAATATGCCTGGATCCGTACTAGGAGTAGGTAGCCGAGGGTTTTACCACGCTCAAGGGCTGCCCATTCGCACGGGCGAAGTTCCATCCTCGAGGCCGGCCCATTCGCCCGGGCGGAGTTCCGTCCTCGAGGGTCGCCCGAGTCACACCCTCGAGAGTACAGTCTCGGTCCGTGCGGTGGTCCGTCGAGCAGGTTGTGGCTTTGGGCTGTCGATGCCCGTTTGTGGGCCGGTCCAGCATGCTTTAGTTTGTGGATTTCTGAGTGGTAATAAGGGATGTCGTTGGAGGGCTTGCATTGCTGACTTCGGGGATCCGCCCAGTTAAACAAGGGCTTAGGGTACCCCTTTCCCAGGTAACCAACAGTAGCCCCCGAGCCTCTGCGCGAGTGCTGGCACTCGGGCAGGGGGTCAGGAACCGGGAGCAAAGTGTGGCTCAGATTTTTCTATGAGGGGCGCATGAGCGTTCCCCTTGGGGGTAGCCCCCGAGGCCTTGGAGGAGTCGGAGGACTCCTTTGAAGGCTCTATTTGTCTTCGGTCGAGGGATGCTCATCCAGTTGGGTGTGGACCTAAACTGGAGTCATGGTGCTTTGTCGAGGGGTACGTAGGAACATCGAGCACCCAGGGGATTTTTGACCCTCTTTCATCGAGGGGTGCCGGGCACGGTCGAGCCTCAGAGCCTCGTGCGGCTGGGGCATTGCCGGCCTTAGCGTTCATCTCATGAGTCCTTTCAATTGGACGTGAGGCAAGAAGCGTTGGACTACCCTCGATAGGGTGAGCCTCAAAGTTCTCAGTGAGCTGGTAATGGGAGAATCCAAGTGAGAGCCCGATCCTCGTTCGATAGAGGTCGGCAGGAGGCCCGGACGTGGTCTCATTAAAGCAAAATGCATGGACCTTGTTGACACCGTTTTTTGACACGTGTCAATATGGACCGAAAACTGTG
>CM041644.1:29362109-29392823 GCA_023333625.1 Bothriochloa decipiens
AACAAACCTACTATTTTTATCTACTTTTCAAGCAATCTACTTTTCGGTGACTTCGTCATCAGTACTTTTTACTTTTCAACGAGTTCTTTCAAGAGTCGACGGGCTACATCAACTTGATCTCCGGCGGCCTTGCAGGTTCCGCTTTTACCGAGCAAGATTCAGGCTTTGACGTCCGGGCGTATCGCTGTCGTCTTCCCTGATCTGTTCAACAGTTATCGAGTATCATCTGAGCTTTGACGTCCGGGCGTATCGCTGTCGTCTCGTTCAGGTTTTATTCAAATCTATCGTCCTTGTCGATTAACAGGTCAAATCGACTGGCACGCTCCGGATATCGATTTCGGGTATTAGCCCGGTGTGTTTGCAGATATAATTTTGCATCAACAGACCTACAGATACTGATTCCATTCGATAGGTCTCGGCGGCTCGATGCCTCCCTTCAGTGGGATTCCATAAAAGTCCATAGCATTTTGCCTTGGATATGTCCAAAGGGGTCTCAAGAATTCATTCTCGAGCGAGGCCTTGTGTTGGCTCCCCCTTGGTCATCCCTGACTCGGGTGCTCGAGGACGGCTGTCGAACCCTGTTCAAGGGTCAGCCTTCGCTCCCTCGAGGCTTGTCGTGGAGCCGGAGCCCGTTTACCTCTTCGGGGGATTTCCAACCCTCTTTCATCGAGGGGTGCCAGGCACAGTCGAGCTCCCGAGCCTCGTGCGGCTGGGGCATTGCCGGCCTAGGTGTTCATCTCACGAATCCTTTCGATTAGACGTGAGGCGAGAAGCATCAGACTACCCTCGATAGGGCGAGCCTCAAAGTTCTTAGTGAGCTGTTAACGGGAAAATCCATGTGAGAGCCTGATCCTCGTTCGATAGAGGTTGGCAGGAGGCCCGAAGGCAGTCTCATTAAAGCAAAATGCAATGGACCTACGGATACCAATTCCATTCGATAGGTCTCGGTGGCTCGATGCCTCCCTTCGGGGGATTCCATAAAAGTCCTAGCATTTCACCTTGGATGTGTCCAAAGGGGTCTTGAGGGTTCGTTCTCAAGCGGGGCCTCGTGTTGGCTCCCCCTTGGACACCCCTGACTTGGGTGCTCAAGGGTGGCTGTCGAACCCTAGTCGAGGGCCAGCCTTCACTCCCTCGAGGCTTGTTGTGGGGCCGGAGCATCTTTACCTTCTCCTGCAGGAATCTGTCGATAAGTAATGTTTGTTTTTCTTACCATCAGACGCGTCTTTTGAGGAGGAAGGTTAAACGGTGTGGTGGTGGAGATCGTGGCGGGCCTGGGCAACGGCTAATTGCCTGAGGTGTGACACATGTATCCGGTAGAGAATCGAGGGCGAACAGTTATGTAAACGCATTAACTGCAGGGAGTTACATTTTTCTTCCACCAGATTCTGCCCGTTGCTCTTCCTGGGTATAAGACCAGAGGGGACAGGCACTGTTCACCCCTACCTTTGCCACATTGCCTTCACCACCGCTAGTGCTCCCGAGTCCCTGCTTTCCTGCACAGAGGGTAGGAACTTAGAGCAAGAAATCGCGATTGGGAACCTTCCTGGTCGCCCGTCCGCCGAGGAGATCCATGTCGTCGCTGCCGCTGCCGCACTCATCGAATAGATCTGTGCCGCTACTGCTGCCATGGCCCCCATCTTCCAGCCTGCCGAACCCTGGCGCCCGTCAACTATGACGGGACAGAGGCTGAACGAGTTGGTGAGAGAAGGACTCCTCCGCCCTATAATCGATTTGACTCGGCCAGAGTGGATCACGCCATCGAAGAGCCATCCTGAGCCAAACCCGCCAGAGGGCTACGCGGTGAGCTTCCTCAAGTACCACTGGCACAGGCTTGGAGCACCCCCGAGCGAGTTCTTGCGGGGGCTGACAAACTGTTATGGCATCGAGCTTCAATACTTCTCCCCTAACGCCATCTCCAACGCTACCATCTTCGCGGCCGTCTACGAGGGCTACTTGGGGATGGTGCCCCATTGGGAGTTGTGGCTCCATCTCTACAAGGGGGAGTGGTTCACCTCTCCGGTGGAGTCAGGCATGAGGCAGATTGTCAGAGCGGGCTCCCTCAACTTCGTGTTGAAGACAGGCAAGTCGGAGGTGCCGCGTGAGTACATCCCCACCAGGTTGATGTCTAACCACTCTTGGTGGGACGATCAATGGTTCTACCTCCGCAATGATGGAGGCTACTTCCCGCCGTACACCGGGCGACTCATCACCGAGTGGCCATTCAACTGGCCGCACGGTGTGACAGGGGATCTCCAACGTCGACTTCAACCCCTCGTCGCCACGATGAGGACACTTTGAGAGGCAGGCCTGATGGTGGGCGTGATGGTCTCGGCCTTCCACAGTCGATAGGTGCTCCCCTTGATGGAGCGCCCACTGCGGTTGGACAAGATGCTCCCCGCGGTGGCGCCCAAAGTGCTCCAGAGGTGCCGGATGTCCAGCGAGGAGATACCCACCGTGGAGATCATCGCACCGGTGAAAGGGCTGGTTGCGGGTTCGTTCTGGACAGAGGACGTCAACCGCCTCCCCATGCGGCCGAAGGAGGGGTGCCTCGACCTGGTGAGTGCCTCGACCCATGCCTTTCGTGTTTACGTTTCCTCCCCTTTTTTCCTTACTCTTGTCCTCACGACCGAATGTTTTCGTGTAGGGGAGAATTGACTACCAGAGATCAAGGCCCCCGTTAAGGGAGGATGCTCCCGATCATCAGGTGAGACGCTTCGATGCCCAGCAAGAAAAGAGGTGCAAGGATGAGGAGAGGAAGGAAAAGGACAAAAAGCTCCGGGAGCGCGAGAAGCACCGAGCGCAGCAGAGGCACGACGGGCTCCCGGAGGAGGAGTCTCCCTTCGAGGATGAGGGAGATGAGGATGATGATGATGATGACAATGATGATGTTGAAGGGGTGGTTGGACGTCTTGAGCCCCTTCTGTCTGGTCCCTCCCGTACTGACCGTCTTTCGGTGCAGGAAGGTGCATCAGAGCAGCGCGCCCCTTAGCCAGCGACTACGGCCTCAGAGCACCAGCGAGGGGAAAGGTCGACCACTCCCTTGACTCGGGGGGTTCATCCTCCGCCCGTCGTGCTCGTGGCGGGACCCCGCCCACTTCGACCCAGGAGACCCAATCTCGGTCATCAACGCGGGCGAAGCAGGGTCGTGCCCATGAGACCTCGTCGGAGCAGGGAGGCACGACGACCTCACCGACAGCCCCTTAGCAGCCCTAGCCCTGGGAAGAGCTCGGCCTCGGGTGGGGCCTCAAGGTCTGCTAGTGGCTCGAGGGGGGCCCAAAAGGCCTCTATCCCCCTTTGGGTAAGTGTGGTCGATTTAAGTCTCTTCTCGCTGCTTCCCCATTTTACGGTTCATTAAGTTCTCTACTATCCTGCTTTTCGTCCAGGCCAAAGCACCGTATCGAGGAGGCGACCCTTGCACCGGCTAAGTGGCTCAGGGTGGATGCGGCCACGAGGATGGGGGCCTCGGCCGCAGGTGTAACGTCTAGGCCCTTGGCACCGTGGGAGGCAAGGTGGCTGTCCTTAGCCCTTGGGGCTATGGCTCACGGTAGGCTGATGGGTTCTGCTCTTGCTGCAGGGTCGAGCAACTTGGGGGCCATGACGGGTGGAGACTCCGAGCCGAGGAAGACGCAGGAGGGGGAGCGCCTCCCTCATGTCGATGTTTGTGGTCCCCAAGCTCGGCCCGGTGCCAGAGAGCGGAGCCCCGATGTTGGAAGCCCCTGACCTAGGCCAGCCCGAGGTCTCTGCTTCCATGCCCGAGGCGGGCGCCCCCGAGGGCCACGAGCCGGGAACGGAGGTAGCCCCCATCGACCTTGAGGGTGAGGAGGCCATCACCCAAGCCGCAGGAGCGGTAGGAGGAGGAGGTGACCGGGGAACGGCCCCAGCACCATCAGGAGCAGCAGACGCCACCGGGGGACGTGATGCTGCCGGACCTATCGACGCAGCAGCCGACCAAGCCGTCGGAGGGGGAGGAGACCTCGAGACTCCCAAAATAGTGGGTGTACGTGATCACCCTTAATGAGCTGCTATAAGAAGCGGTGCTGAAACCCTCGATGCAGCTCGAGGAGGAGACCTCAGCACAAAGCCCGCCGGCGGACGTGTCAATGGTGGACATGCCGGCGCCACCGGACATGGGGTTGGAGGAAGCGACGGCCTCATCCCCTCTACTGCCTCAGGAGGTGCCTAAGCCAGCGTCGAGCCAGCCACCACAGCCATCAGTCGCGCTATCGGAGGAGCCAGTGATTTCTAGTCCGCAGGCGAAGCGGTCGGAGGAGACAGCGGCCGCCATTGCGTTTGGGGCTCCTGGCCCATGGAGGAGGAGGTCGACGTACGACCCCGGGTTGGGAGGCATCGGTGCCACATCAGAGTTCCCTACCTTGGCCGAGTTGGCTGAGCACCACGGTGCCCCACGCGACGTGGTGGAGGAGATCGAGTCCTTGGCACGAAGCAAGGTCAAGACGCTCTTCTCTCATTGGGGCAAGGAGCGTGTCTTGCTCCAGGAGCTCGGTGACTCTAGCGCTCCCAAGATCAAGATGGATGACCCGATGGAGGTAGAGCGCTGGGAGGGCGTGGAGCAGTCCCAGACGTGGCTACAGCACTTCCTCAAGCGGGGTGTCGAGCTCGTCAGGGATCTCAACCAGAGTCTTGCGGTAAGTCCCCATTTGGATCTCCTATGGTTTTTGGCTTTTCCCGTATGGATCGCCTTAACCCTCGATTTCCTGTTTCCAGGACCTGCGGAGGCGTTCCCACTCCAAGTCATACTTCCTCCATGAAACGCATAACAGCCAGGAGGAAGTGCTTCACCAACTCGAGGCCGGCCGTTCTGCTTAGAGCAGGATGGCTGAGGTCAAGGAGGAGGTGAAGCGGGTCAGAGAGGAGGCTGACAGGGCCAAGGAGGAGGCCACCCAGGCGAAGGAGGATGCTGAGGTAGCTTGAGCAAAGCCGCTCGAGTCAAGAAGGAGCTCTGACGGGTCAAGGAGGAGGTTGACGCGGCCAGGGACGAAGCGGAGGAGGCCAAGAGCGATGGCGCTCGCGCTCAAAAGCATGTCAAGCTGCTTGCGAAGGAGGCCCAAGGCTCCATGGAGCGTATCCGCTCACTCAAGGCTAGTCTAGCTCAGGTCTCCATGGCGCACGACACCCTCTCCACCTTGGTCAAGGAGGAGAAGGGTCGAGCCAACAGCCTGGACACCAAGCTCGAGGCGATGAAGGCCACCCTTCAAGAGAAGGAGCAAGCCATCATCTTGTCTGGTGGCGCCCTTGAGACCCTCCGGTGCGAGAAGATCGATGTGACTCGGGCTTTCAAGGAGGCCTAGCGGGAGCGAGACGAGGCTCGGGAGGAGTGCGACGCCATGCTGGAGGACCGCAGCACCCTCCAGACCCGTTGTGTTAGTGAGTTCCTTGGTGGGCTTTGACCTTTTTCTTTCTGTGTGACTTGTTTAACTGTTGTTTTGTCTTTCAGGCCTTGAGTCCGAGCTGCTCTCTACTCAGGCCGCCGCCAAGGCGCTACAGGAGGGCCTCGTGGCAAAGGGGGCGCTTCTCAGCAGGTTCCGGGTTGCCCTCAATAGGCTTTGTACCTCCTGGCAGGTCGAGCCCATCGAGGTGGCTGAAGAAGATGTCCCAGGGACCACGCTCGTTGACCGGCTCTACCACCTCAATGCCACCCTTCGGGATCACGTGCGGAAGGCGCTCCACACCGGCATGAAGCGTGCGCTGGCAGTGGTTTCCTCCAGCTTCATCTTTGACATGGACGTCATTGCCCAAGGCTTCATCCCTGACATCTCGAAGACCGATGTCGAGAATGAGGAGTGGTGCCGGGGGCTAATCCAAGATGCCAAGAGGCCGAGGGAAGAGCTGGTGAAGCTGTTCGAGGATGAAGTCCTCACCCCGAAAGAGGAAGGGTACACCATCGAGGAGGGCGGCGACGGAGACGGTGGAGCAGGCCTGTAGGGCAAAACTGAGCGAAGCTGCCCATGTAAATAAGTTAGTTTTTGTAACTTATATTCAGTATGGTCTCGGGGGCCTTTAAAACATCTATGCATCTATCATAATGCATTTGGATATTTCAAGTTCGAGTCTTCTCTATTTTCTTTCGCCTAGATTTTGCTTTTTTGACTAAGTGTTCAACGCATGCTCGTATCCCTTGAGGGGGGAGCGAGTCGAGGTACCATAGCCCAGAGGCATAGGAGAGCTCCTAGCTTGACAGCCCTTGACCCTTAGGGAATTCGAGGCATTTTCTTCTTAGTGGTGAAGCGCATCGAAGCGAAGGAAAGAAGAGACGCTCGAGCTTCGATCATCTGACCTTTGCTTTTCAACTAAGTGTTCGACGCATGCTTGCATCCCTCGAGGGGGGAGTGAGTGGAGGTACCGTAGCCCTGGGGCGTAGGAGAGCTCCTGGCTCGACAGCCCTCATCGACCTCGAGGGAGTTTGAGGCGTTTTCTACTTAGTTACGAAGCAAAAGGAGACGCTCAATTTTTTCAAAAATCGTTCGTATGTTTAGGAACTTAGGGGTTCCCCCCGTTAGCCCCCGAGGGAGGCTCGACTCTGGCGAGACAGGGTCGAGGCTACCTCTTGCATGTATAATAATAAGTTTAAACTTATAATCGAAAGTACTTCTTATATTTGCCATGCGAAAATGTACGAAACATGTGAGAATGTACAAGGGCATCGGTGCCCTAGGGGTAGAAACAACATAGCTGTTCGATGTTCCATGCGTTGGTGAAGGTTTCACCCTTGTTGTTTGCCAGCTTGTACGTTCCGGGCTTCAGCACCTCAGCTACGGTGTATAGACCTTCCCATGGTGGAGTCAGCTTGTGACGCCCCTTGTTGGTTTGTCGTCGACGTAGGACGAGGTCTCCAACTTGGAAGTCCCTCGAGCGCACGTGTTTGTCATGGTAGCATCGAAGTTTGTGCTGACACCTCACAGAGTGAATCAACGCCATGTCTCGAGCCTCCTCGAGTTGGTCGACAGCGTTTGCGAGGGCTTCTTCGTTGGTTTGCTCGCTATAGGTCTTTAGTCGAGGGGAACCATACTCGAGATCAGTGGGGAGGACGGCCTCGGACCCATAGACCAAGAAGAATGGTGTGAACCCCGTGGTTCGACTAGGTGTTGTCCTTCAGCTCCACAGGATCAAAGGCAGCTCCGCGGTCCATTTCTTTCCATGCTTGTTAAGGCGGTTGAAGATTCTCGGCTTGAGGCCCTGCAAAATCATGCCATTGGCATGTTTGACCTGGTCGTTAGTTCAAGGATGAGCAACCGTGGACCAGTTCACATGGATGTGATGGCGATCGCAGAAATCCAAGAACTTCTTGCTAGTGAACTATGTGCCGTTGTCAGTGATGATGACGTTTGAGACCCCGAAGCGATGGATGATGTCGGTGAAGAACTCGACCGCCCGCTCGGAGCGGATGTTGCCGATAGGCCGGGCCTCGATCCACTTGGTAAACTTGTCGATAGCAACGAGTAGGTGCGTGTACCCCTTGGTTGTCCTCTTGAGAGGCCCCATGATGTTGAGCCCCTAGACCACAAATGGCCAGGTGATGGGGATCATGTGTAGGGCATGAGCTGGGAGGTGCGTCTGCTTGGCGTAGAATTAACACCCCTTGCACGAGCGGACAATGTTGATGGTGTTAGAAATGGCAGTTGGCTAGTAGAAACCCTGTTGGAAGGCATTGCCAATGAGGGTTCTTGGCGCTGCGTGGTGGCCACAAGCCCCCGAGTGTATGTCCTCGAGGAGCCTCCTGCCTTCTTTGATAGTGATGCAGCGCTGAAGGATACCCGATGGGCTTTGCCTGTAGAGTTCCTTGCTAACACCGTAGATGATGTAGGACTTGGCCCATCACACGATCTGGTGAGCCTCAGTCTGGTCTTCTAGGAGTTCCCCTCGAATGAGGCTGTCGAGGAAAGGGACTCGCCAATCCGGAGGTGGGCTCGATGGAGGAGGTGTCCCCTCGATCTCCATGACCTCGGCCCTGGTCGAGGAGGCCTCGGTCGAGGCAAGGGGTTTGAGTGTCGAGGGTGCGGTGCCATCCCTCGAGCCCAAGTCAACGGAGGGCTCGAAGAGGTCTCTCGAGAATATGTCCGGAGGGACAGTACCTCGAGTTGATGCGATCTTTGTGAGCTCATCCACAGCTTTGTTGTAGCGTCGAGCAATATGATTGAGCTCGAGGCCGTGGAACTTGTCTTCTAGTTTGCGCACTTCTTTACAGTAGGCTTCCATCTTGGCGTCATGGCAGCTCGAGGCCTTCATCACTTGGTCGATGATGAGTTGCGAGTCACCTCGAACGTCTAGGCGTTAGACCCCGAGTTCGAGGGAAATACGCAACCTGTTGATAAGAGCCTCGTACTCCATGACGTTCTTGGAAGCAGCAAAGTGGATGTCAATGACGTAGCGCATGTGGACTCCGAGGGGTGAGATGAAGAGCAAGCCTGCGCCTGCTCCTGTCTTCATGAGCAACCCGTCGAAGTACATAATCCACAGCTTGGCTTGGATTTGAACTGGTGACAACTGGGTGTCGGTCCACTCAGCAATGAAATCTACCCGTGCCTGAGATTTGATGGCCTTTCGTGCTACGTAGGTGATGGTCTCACCCATAAGCTCGACCGACCACTTAGCAATTCTTTCAGCAGCCTCCCAATTTTGGATGATCTCCCCCAAGGGGAAAGAAGACACCACGATAACTGGGAGGCTGAGGAAGTAATGCTGAAGCTTGCAACGCGTAAGGGTGATGGTGTAGAGCAGCTTTTGCACCTATGGGTAGCGGATCTTGGTTTCCGAAAGCACTTCATTGATGAAGTAGACCAGCTGCTGGACTGGCAAGGTGTGCCCTTCCTCTTGCCTCTTGACCACTATGGCCGCGCTTACCACCTGAGTGGTCGCGGCGACGTAGAGGAGGAGGGGCTCGGGCGGTTCAGTCAACGTCGCTGATCGAGGAGGGACGAGGATCGAGGCGGAAGTCAGCATGCTCTTGAGTTTGTCGAGGGCCTCCTCGGCCTTCGTGGTCCATACGAAGCGTTCGGATTTTTTCAAGAGGTGGTACAGGGGCAGGGCCTTTTCCCCCAATCGTGAGATGAAACGGCTAAGAGTCGTGAGACAGCCCGTGACCTTTTGTACGCCCTTGAGATCTTGAATCGGACCCATTCCCATGATGGCTACGACCTTCTTAGGGTTGGCCTCGATCCCGCACTGGGAGACAACGTATTCGAGGAGCATGCCCCGAGGCACTCCAAAGACACATTTCTCAGGGTTGAGTTTTATATTCTTGGCTCGAAGGCATCCGAATGCGATTTTGAGGTCATGGATAAGGTTGTCGACTTTCTTGGATTTGACCATGATGTCATCGACATAGGCCTTGACTGCGTTGCCTATGTGTTCGCCGAAGACATGGAGCATGCATCGCTGATACGTCGCCCCGGCGTTTCGAAGGCCGAAGGGCATGGTGATGTAGCAGTACATGACAAAAGGTGTGATGAAGGAAGTCATGAGCTGGTCGGACTCTTTCATCTTGATTTGGTGGTAGCTGGAATAAGCATCAAGGAATGAGAGGGTTTCACATCCTGCGGTAGAGTCAACAATTTGATCAATGCGTGGTAAAGGAAATGGAACTTTGGGACATGCTTTGTTTAAACTAGTATAGTCAATACACATTCGCATTTTTCCATTCTTTTTCTTAACTAACATGAGATTAGCTAACCATTCAGGGTGATGAACCTCTTTAATGAATCCAGCCGCCAAAAGCCTGTGTACCTCCTCGCCGATGATCCTACGTTTCTCCTCGTCAAAGTGGCGCAGGCGTTGCTTCACCGGTCTGGACCTGGATTGGATCTCCAAGGCATGCCCGGTGACTTCCCTTGGTATGCCCAGCATATCTGAAGGACTCCATGCAAACATATTGGTATTCGCACAGAGAAAGTTGATGAGCACTGCTTCCTATTTGCTCTCGAGGTTGGCACCGATCATTAGCACCTTCTCGCTGGAGCAACTCGGGTCAAGGGGGATTTTCCTGGTGTCTTGCACTGGCTCAAAGCTACCGACATGATGCTTAGGTTTGGGCACCTCGTCGATGAAGCTCTCAAGGGTCAAAGCCATCATCAGGCTTTGCTCGATGGCCTCTCCGTACTCGACGCATTCGACATCACAGTCGTACGCGTGCTTGTAGGAGGAGCTGATGGTGATGACGCCTCTGGGTCCCGGCATCTTGAGCTTGAGGTAGGTGTAGTTTGGGACCACCATGAATTGCGCGTAGCCTGGTCAGCTAATGATGGCGTGATAAGTCCCATGAAACCCAACCACCTCAAAGGTGAGGGTCTCTTTCCTAAAGTTGGTGGGGGTGCCAAAGCAGACGAGAAGGTCAATGCGGCTGATGGGAAGAGCCTTCTTCCCTGGTACGACGCCATGGAAGCCCCAGCGCTGGGTTGGAGTTGGCACCTTTTGACCCCCACGAGGTTGAGGGTCTTGAGGTAGATGATGTTCCGGCTACTGCCACCATCCTTGAGGACCTTCGAGAGGCGGGTGTTGATGATGATTAGGTCGACGACGAGCGGATAGGCCCCGGGGTTGGGGATGCAATTCGGATGGTCATCACGGTCGAACGTGATGGGTGCATCGGACCAGTCGAGGTAGTGGGGTGTCGCGACTCAGACGGAGAAGACTTCTCAACGCTCCCTCTTGTGTTGTTAAGGCGTGAGCTGGGTCGAGGGGCCTCCGAAGATCATGTAGCAGTCATAGACTTCGGGGAATTTTCCGTCTTCCCCGTTGTCTCCCTCATTGCCGCCCTGGTATTTCTTGTCGTCTCCCTTCTTGACGCCCAGTTGCTCGAAGTGCTTTTGAAGCATGCGGCAGTCCTTGAGTTTGTGTTTCACCCCATCCTTGTCATAAGGGTAGGGCTCCTCGAGCATCCTGTCGAAGATGGCCCCTTCGGGGGGACCTCGAGGTTTTTTGCGTTCGGCTGCAGCGACAAGATCGTCGTCTGCAACCTCACGCTTGCCTTGCTGATTCTTCTTGTTCTTGTTCTTGTTCTTCTTCGAACCTTTGTTCGAGCCCCTGGCATCGATTGTCGATGCCTTTCTCTTGTCTTTTTTGTCATTGAAGAAGGCTTCGACCACCTCCTCGCCAGCTGCATAGTTAGCGACCACATCCATGAGCTCATCAACGGTGTTGGGGCGGTTGCGCCCCAACTCGCAAACTAGGTCCTTGCAGGTCGTACCCACAACAAACGCTAGAATTACGTCAAGATCAGAGATGTGGGGAGTTCAGTTTGGAGCTTGGAGCAACGCCGAGCGAAGTCACGCAGAGACTCCTTTGGTTTCTGCTTGCAGTTGTGCAGTTCCCAGGAGTTTCCAGGATGCACGTAGGTGCCCTTGAAGTTCCCCTCGAAGATCTGGACCAGGTCGACCCAGTCATGAATCTGGTCAGGGGGAAGCTCCTCGAGCCACCTACGCACGGTGTCAGATAGGAACAGGGGAAGGTGACGTATGATCACGCGATTGTCACATGCCCCGCCTGCCTGACAAGCCAGTCAAAAATCAGCTAGCCAGAGCTCGGGTTTGGTTTCACCGTTGTACTTGACGAGGCTCGTGGGGGGTCAAAACCTGTCGGGCAGCCGGGCGTTGCGGATCGTCCTATTGAAAACTCGGGGACCCGGTGGCTCCAGGGCCCGTTGGTCTTCAGTGCTGTCGTAACATCCCCCACGATAGGCGCTGTACCCTCAATCCTCGACATCCCCGTGTTTGCGCTTGCGATTCTCAATGATATCGAGGCGCGCGTCACGCGGGGCACGGTTGTCGATGTTATGATCTTGGACTGGTGTCTTCTTCGCTCGGGGGCTGCCTCTTGATCAATCGAGCCCTCCCTTTTGGGCCGGGAGGGCTCGTCTTGTGGTTTAGAAGCTGCCCCTTGATGCCTTGAGGCTGAGCTCTCGGCTTGCTAAACAGCAGCAACTTGGAGGAGACCCTCAATCTCGCGTTGTACCCGTCGAGCTTGCGAGTTGGATGGCACGGGCATATTGCAAAGAAGCATAGCCACCGCGACAACGTTCTGGCTTGCTCGAGGGTAATGGTTGATGGGATGTTTGGGTGCCCTGCCATCGTTGATCTGTCGGTTGACCTCTCGGGCCCTGGCTCGGGCTCTTCCGCCGGATGGTGGTCTCTCCTGCTCGAGGGTTCGCTCGAGCTGGCGCAGTTGTTCCTGGTCATTGGCCAGTTTAGCCTGCAACTCCCAAATTTGAGCCAGCTGTGTGTCCTACTCATCAGGACGGGGGCACGCCTCTTGGGGTGCGACTGGTTGTCAAACCTTTGCTCTGGGGGGAGCCCCTCCCGCCGCAGCGATAGCCGCATCGGTCATCGGATCGACAGTGTCCTCACTGGAGGCAACGTCACCGCCGATGTGGAGACACTCGCGGGTAGGGTCCCAATGGTCAGAGCCGGATTCGGGGTCACCGCAGTAGAAGATGGGGAATTGTCCCCGCGCCTCCTCCTACAGCCGCTGTCGGAGTGCGCCGACGGTGTACCTCCAGGGGCTGGGTGCTCTTGCGAAGCCCAAGTCCACGGAGGCTGGCATGACCGTCCCCACGTCCATCATTGCTCGAAGGAGGGTGCCTAGGTGGTCCCCTATCATGCTCATGTTGGTGTGGGTCAAGGTCAAGAACGCCTTTGCGGCATTGTTGAGGCCGAATGGGAACCGTCAACGATGCTCGAACAGCTCGTGCGGAAGTAGGCTCGATGTAGTGGGGGTTGCATGCATCGGGGGAGCTCTACCGGGCTCCCTCAACAAGTGCATTGCAAAGGTGAAGTTGAGGTTGTCATGGAGCCCTGTCGGTCCGTCCTCTGCTCCCGAACTCAGGTCAGATGATCCCCCAACAAGGGGCTCCTCATCACTGGTCAGGAGCGAGGGGAATGCAGCGGGCACCAATCTTGACTCGAGTTGATGGCGATGATGATGCCCATCGTGCCTCCTTCTGGTTGCAGTAGCATGGTGGCGAGACCGACGAGTGGCCCCTCCTGAGCGTGGGGGCACACTGCAACCTCCGCTTGGGTTACTGATCAAGAGCAGGGTCATGATATAGCCCAGTCCAAGGGACATGAACTCCAGGCTCCCGAACCAGATCACCGTAGCACGAGGAAGTGGTGAAACAGAGTCGCCCATCCAGAAAGAATGGTGGGAAATCATTGGTAACACGCAAGACCCCTACCTGGTGCGCCAACTATTAGTGTTTCGACCCCGGGGGTCAACACCAATGAGTAAATTCGTAATTGCGTGCTCCCTTAATCCGGTGGGTGATGCAAGAAGGACACAGCGATTTATCCTAGTTCAGGCAAAGAAGGCCCTACGTCTAGTGGGGGAGGATAGTTCATGTTATCTTGCACTGAAGCGCTAGTATAGGGGTGAATACAAGCGGGTGTGAGAAGTGTGGGCTTGAGCTTGAGCGTTTCGGGCGCTTAGCTCTCTACACTGTCTCACAGTGTTGTTCTGTGATCTAAGCCTTAGCGTATGAAGCTCTAGGATCTTGGCCCCCCTGTCCCAAGCCCTGGCGCCTCCTTTTATAGGCGAAGGAGAGGCACAGGAGTACATTTTTTTAGTGCTAACGTGGTTGGTGACATATGACGCCGATGCCGACCATGTTGGTGTCGCTGTAGAGGCGTACGTCGGCATGGGAGGTCCTGCAACTGTCGCATCGGGAGTTGTTGAAGTGTTGACTGGAGTTGTTGAAGTCCCACTCAAGGATGCGTGACGGTGTCTTGGGGCAATGTTCGAGGCCTCAGGTCGTGTCGAGGGGGTCGAGGCCCTTCGGATAAGGTCGAATCTCGGGATATGCGGGGAATATGCATCTCGAGGGGGTGCCAGACGGGGCACAGTGCTCGGTATGGCATGGCAGTGAGGTACGATCCGCCAAATTCCAGGGTATGGGCGGTAAAAGTAGGATTTAACTGCCATACCCGCAGCTGTTTCGGTAACTGTGGCCATACGGTTAGGCGGGAGCAGGTAAAATGCATTGAATGCACCTGGATCCATACTGGGAGTAGGTAGCCGAGGGTTTTACCACGCTCAAGGGCTGCCCATTCTCACGGGCGAAGTTCCATCCTCGAGGCTGGCCCATTCGCCTAGGCGGAGTTCTGTCCTCGAGGGGTCTCCCGAGTCGCACCCTCGAGAGTACAGTCTCGGTCCGTGCGTTGGTCCATCGAGCAGGTTGTGGCTTTGGGCTGTCGAATCCCGTTCGTGGGCCGGACCAGCATGCTTTAGTTTGTGGATTTTCGAGCAGTGATGAGGGATGTAGTTGGAGGGCTTGCGTTGCTAACTTTGGGGATCTTCCCAGTTAAACGAGGGCTTAGGGTACCCCTTTCCTAGGTAACCGACAAACAGGGACTCGCCGACCATCGCCTGCACCGACATCGAATCTCCAAGCACGCCGCCATGTCTGACGCACACCTCTACAGCAACTACAATAGGCACCACTGCCCCTACGTCATCTCCCTAGGCTTTTCTGTACACCCGTGCCCCCTTTGGCCTATAAAAGAGGGTGTCAGGTCTAGAACAGGGGATCGAACTCATCTGCACTCACGAGAACTTAGTCGAACTCATTCAAACATGCTCAGCAGCACCACGCTCACAGCAAGGCATAGGGCTAGTGCTCCTAGACTTAGGCCTTGTTCTCCACCCCCATTCATGCTCGCTCGCTTGTATCCTCCCTGTACAAGCACTCCGGTGCAAGATAATACAATCACTCCCCCCGCTGGACGTAGGGCCTTCTTTGCCAAAACCAGGATAAATCTTTATGTTCTTCTTGCATCACCATCCAGATTAGGGAGCATGCAGTACATGATTACTCATTGGTTTAGGACCCCCTGGGTTCCAAACACCGATAGTTGGCACGCTAGGTAGTGGGATCTGCATGTCACCACCACTTCCCGCCATTTTTCTGGATGGCAGATTTCGCTCCGCCGCTATCATTCGCCGCTTCAAGTCGACATCTACCCCAGTTTCCCCGCCCTCGGCAGAGGATGCAGGGTCCCTAGTTGGGAACCTGACAGACCTACACATGGGAGCTGTGGAAGAGCCAGGAGTTCTTGGCGGTGACCCTGACTTCAGCTTCGCTATGCGCTCACCGAGGGGCCGAGTGTGGTCTCTCCGGCGGGCGCGGCTCCAAATCCCGAGTCCCCATCGGGAGGAGGCATGGCAGGCGCAACCGCCATCGCCGCTTCATGTCAACATCCACCTCATCTTCCCCACCCCTGGCTGAGGATGCAGGGTCCCTGGTTGGTAACCTGGCAAGACCTATGCCTGGGACCGATGGAAAAGCCGAGAGTTCTTAGCGGCGACCCCGATTTTAGCTTTGGTATGCGCTCACCGAGGGGCTGAGTGTGGTCTCTTCGGTGGGCGCAACTCCAAATCCTAGGTCCCCGCCACAGGCTCCTCACTGGTCTCATCACCCCACTTCCCCTCAGGAGGATGCGTGGCCGACGCAGCCGCCATGGCCGCTTCAAGTCAACCTGAACCACATCTTCCCCGCCCGATGCAGGGTCCTAGGTTGGGAACTTGGCAGACCTATGCCTGGGACTGGTGGAAAAGCCAGGAGTTCTTGGCGGTGACCCTGACTTCAGCTTCGCTATGCACTCGCCAAGGGGCTGACTGTGGTCTCTTCTATGGGCTTGGCTCCAACGCCATCCAACCTGCTCCCACACGGGTTGCTCGAGGTCTCTCGCCTATTCCCATTAGGCCTAAACAACTCCACCGAGACATAGGCGTCGAGGACGGGGGTGGCCTCAGTTAACAGACGGACTTCGGGTTTGGACAACCCCGCCTCGACCGCCCTAGGCTTCGACCATGCACCGATACGCTGGACACACCCTCGATGGGTGGCCTCGGCAAACAAACTGACTTGGGGTTCAAACGACCCCACCTCGACCGCCCTGGGCTTCGATCACGCTCCGGTACACTAGACACCACCTCGACTGGTGGCCTCGGCAGACAGATAGACTTCGGGTTCAGATGACCTCGCCTCGACCGTCCCTAGCCTCGACAGTGCTTCGATACGCTGGACACCCCCTCGACGGGTGGCCTCGGCACACGGACGACCCCTGGCCTCGACCCCGCCTCGTCCATAGGCCCGGAGGCCATCAGCACGGGCCAAGGGGACTCGACTGATGATAGAAGGTCTTGACCCATGATGAGCACCAACATGACCGTGTACGAAGGACTCCCAGGGCACCACCTACGAGCCACCATGGACCTTCACCAACGCCTACAACATCGAACAGCTATGTCACTCTTACCTTTAGAGCCTCGAGGCTTCATACATTTTTTCAATTCATGAATAAAGAGTACATCCGTGTTCAAACCTTTCTTTCATGAAAAATAGGTGGGCTCGACCCTGCCCTCATAGGGTCACGCCTCCCTTGGGGACAGGCAGGGGGAAACCCCCGCGTCCCTAAAAAACTCGCATTTTTCAAAAATATTTTATATAGTCGACGAGGCCAAGAGGGCACCCTAAGGCTCAAGGGGCTGTCGAGCCGGGAGGTCGCCTACGCATCCGTGCTACGGTGCCTCCGCTCACACCCCCACGCCAAGAGGTGCAACCGCATGCTAAGAAGACTTAGTAAAAGCACTTGATTTCAAAAAATCAATGTCCGACATTCTTATATGCTTCGACACGAGTTCTGACACAGTCGACATGGCCGCAAGAGCACCCTAAAGCCGAGGGGCCGTCGAGCTATGAGATTGCTTACGCTTCTGGGCTACGGTACCTCCACTCACACCCCACACCTAAGGGCGTAACCGCACTCCAAGAAGACTGTGTAAAAACTCAACTCGAGCAAGATAGGAATGACATACTCGAACTCACGATTTCGAAAAATAAATGTCTAACATTCCTATATGCCCCGATGTGAGTTCTTACATAGTCGACATGGCCGCGAGAGCACCCTAGGGCCGAGGGTCTGTCGAGCTACGAGATCACCTATGCCTCAGGGCTATGGTACCTCCACTCACAACCCACACCTAAGGGCATAACCACGCGCCAAGAAGACTGTGTAAAAACTCAATTCGAGCAAGATAGGGATGATAGACTCAAATTCATGATTTCAAAAAAATCGACGCCTAACGTTCCTATATGCTCTGATGCGAGTTCTTACATAGTCGATGAGGCCACGAGGGCAACCTGAGGCCAAGGGGCCGTTGAGCCGCGAGATCGCCTACGCCTCAGGGCTACGGTACCTTCACTCACGCCCCGCACCGAAGGACACAACTATGTGCCGAGGAGACGGTGTAAAAACTCGACTCCAGCAAAATAGGAACCACAGACTCGAACTCAAAAGCATTTGAAATGCATATAGACATTATGTCTTGAGGCCCTCAAGGCCACATCGACACGAGTCGAGATACTAACTTATTACACGGGTCTTCATGCCTAGTTCTTGCTCACAGGCCTTCGTCGTCATCGCCAATAGCAGGAAGGTGCGCCTCATCCTTGAACAGCACTGCGACTCGACCCCCAGGCTCGTCAGCCGCCACGTCCATAGGGATTCGCACGCCCCCGTAGAGAGACGAGGGTCCACCAGCGCCGTCCAAGTCAAGACCGACTCCCACCCGAAGGGGACCTCGAATGAAGGAAGTCTGCCTGAGGGGACGACCCCTCGTCGGGGGAGGACAAAAGTCTGCCCGAGTAGATGACCCCCCGTCAGGTGACGGAAGTCCGCCCATGTGGACAAAACCCCGTTGAATGATGAGCGCATCTTAGGCAGATGACCCTACGTCGAGTGACGGATCTCCACGCGGGCGGACGATACCTCGCCGAGTGATGGAGCTCCGTGCCAGCCGATGACCCCCCTTCAACTGCTGCTCCCATTCCATCTTACCTACTCCTAGCAACGACGACAGCGCAGACCTGCTTACCTCTCCCTCTTTTCTCTCTTGCACTAACAAACAGAAGACCCTACTCTTCGGTGGTGGCGGCAACGAAAGTAGGGAGACAAGATGGGGAATGGGCGGAACCCTACCCCTCGAATCTATAGGCAGGCAGGTAAAACCCCACATTTTATGCCCACACCTAACCGTTCCTTTGATTTTTGGGTATAGGGATAGGCGTCGAATGCTCGGCCTCTGGCCATTGTCCCAACCCACCATGATGGCGTCATTGCATCTCCTGCGGATGAATTCTTCCACAGTAAGGAATGCGGGCTCCGGCCCCACAAAAAATCTCAAGGGAGCGACGGCTGGCCCTCAACCAGGGATCGACAACCACCTTCGAGTACCTGAGTAGGGATGATCGAGGGGTTTGACAGCCAACCTCGAGTGTCTGCACCAGCCCTAGCCCCACCAAAAAATCTCAAGGGAGTGGATACTGGCCCTCGAAGAGGGTTCGACAGTCGCCCTCGAGTACCAGAGTTAGGGATGACCAAGGGGGCCGACACGTGTCCCTTGCCCGAAAACGAACTCTCGGGGCCCCTCACACATATTCAAGGCAAAACTGAGGACCCACTTCGGAATCCCCTCAAAGGGAGGCATCGAGCCATCGAACCCAATCGTAAGGGGTTGGCCTCCATGGGACCCATTGATTTGCTTTGATAAGAGCACCTCCAGGCCCCTATTCAACCCCTATCGAACAGGGCAAGTGCTCTTACTTGAATTTCATGATAGCAGCTCACCCGAGATGTCAGAGCTCGCCCAAATAGGGGTAGCACGGTGCTTCTCACCCCTCCTCCCGAGCGAAAGGGATCATGAGGGTCGAAAAAAAAGACAGGCTTGTTCCTGATCGACCTCAATGAAAGAGGCTCAGGGGCTTGCTCACGACTGGACAGCCTCAACGAAAGAGGAACCAACTGCTCGGGGGCTCGACCAATTGAGCACGCTTCGGCAAGAAAAGCACAAAAGCCCTCGGGCGAGAATTCTACTCCCCCGAGGCCTCGGGGGCTACACCCGACGGGTGTGCTCACGCACACCCTTCGGAGAATGACCGATGCTACAAGTCCAGTTCATGAGCCTCTGTGTGAGTACCAGCACTCACGCAGAGACTTGGGGGTTACTGTTGGGTACCTGGAAAAGGGGGTACCCTAAACCCTCAATATCCAGGAGGATTAATCTCCCAACAGTTTTACAAAAATCTCCAAAAATCCTACAACTAGCCTGAGAGACGAGGGTCCACTAGTGTACCTTGAGCCATGCTGGGCTGGTCCATGAGCAGCATCATCCAATTCAAGACAGCCTCCCACTCGACGGGTCCCTCGAGTGACGAAACTCCGCCCAGGCGGATAACCCCTAGCTCGAGTGACGAAAGTCTGCCCAGGCAGACGACCCCCCGTCGATGACCCACCTCGGACGTCCCTCGAGGCATACCTCGACACCTCTAGACAGCACTCCAACCAACTCCTATTCGATGGATCTCCACCCGAGCGGACAACACCTCGACCGGGTAGCGGAAGTCCACACGAGCCGATGACCCCCCGTCGACATCCACAACCCATCTAGCTCGATGGAGGCCCTTGACCGGGTGACAGAAGTCTGTGCGAGCGGACGACCCCCCATCGACAGCCACTACACATCCCACTCGACGGGGGCCTCGAATGACAGAGCTCTGTGCGAGTGAACAAGCCCCCATCGAGTGATGGACCTCAGCACAGGCGGACAACCCCCCGTCGACTGCTACTACACCCCTCGATCCACCTACTCCACATACAGGATCCAGTGCATTTAATGCTCTCACCAACTCCTGCCTACCCACATGGCTATAGCACAGGTCATAATGGGCAAGAACACAGGGTCACATCCACCATTTACCGCCCATCCCCTGGAAAGGCGCTGACTCGTACAAACATTGTAACCATGCGCGGGCACTGTGTCTCGTCAAGTGCCACCTCGAGACATTACGCGACAGCCAACAGGCCTAGATTCCCGGGGCTCGTTCTTATCTGTTCGGGTCTGGACCCCTCACGGGCACCCCTCGACTGGGCTTCCAGCCGGCTTCGGTCATCGCTACGGCAGCTCTGACGTGAATCCACAGCGGGCCGTGCGCCCTTCACAGGGAGCTCACGTCTTTCACCGTATGGACCAGTCAATCACAGACTCTACCGCGACAGTACCGGAGGGTGAATCTCATTATGAGGCACGCCGCTATAGGGCTTGACTTCGCTTCAGCGCACGCCCCTACACTACCCCCGACGTGACCAAACATCACACTTGGGGCTCGATCTTATCCACCAACCTCGACCCCCGTGGCTACCCCTCGACTGGGCATCAAGCACCATCAGCCACCCCTCGACCCCCTCGAGCCACCCATCGATCGGTCTTCCAGGGACTCTGGTCAGCACTCCAACAGCTCCTAACACGACATCAACAGGGACTCGCCAACCATCGCCTGCACCGACATTGAATCTCCAAGCACGTCATCATGTCTAACGCACGCCTCTACAGCAACTACAACAGGCACCACTGCCCCTACATCATCTTCCTAGGCTTTTCTGTACACCCGTGCCCCCTTGGCCTATAAAAGCGGGTGCCGGGTCTAGAACAAGGGATTGAACTCATCCACACTCACAAGAACTCAGCCGAACTCATTCGAACATGCTCAGCAGCACCATGCTCACAGCAAGGCATAAGGCTAGCGCTCCTAGACATAGGCCTTGTTCTCCACCCCCGTTCATGCTCCCTCACTTGTATCCCCCTGTACAAGCACTCTGGTGCAAGATAATACAATCGCTCCCCCCCGCTAGATGTAGGGCCTTCTTTGCCCGAACCAGTATAAATCTTTGTGTTCTTCTTACATCACCATCCGGATTAGGGAGCACGTAGTACATGATTACTTGTCGGTTTAGGACCCCCGGGTTTTGAACACCGACACAAATTTTCTATAAATCGAGCCCTATCTATTTTCGCTATGATTGAGTGCATTTGGATCTTTATTCTATTATTTGTTCTTTGTGCTAATCTATAGGGTCGCCCCTATGACCATTACTTCTCGGTTACAGAGTCGAGCAAGGATCGGTCTGACGAGGACAGCGAGTACCAGGGAAGGTCAGGAGACAACGATAGTGAAGATGCCATGTCCCACCCAACCTCGTAGATCCCATTATGCATGGCTAATTTAGTTTGCTAGTGCTTTAATTCCATTGCAATATAATGGTTAACCTGTGCTTGGATTGCATGGTAGAATTTTACTTGTTACGCCCTACCTTGTTGTAACCTATCACCTGCTTACCCACTGTTATGTTAGCCACATGCTTATATGCTATATTTATATATATACTTTACTCACTTACATTTTGATGTGATGTGATGAACCCTGGGAGGGTCTGGCGGGGATGTCAGGCTTGGAATGTTGATGGATCAGATGGGTCTATGAGCTGATGATGATGTATCTGGGTTTGGGGTGGAACTTACGGCAGGGTGTAGGGTGAGGGTTGAGTCGATCGAGCCAGAATCTACGATGAGTTTATGGAGCGATTCTTGTCGAAGATGCAACCTGGGCATCTCTGTTACATACCTATGGCGGGTAAACCCTATTTGAGTTGGAGAATCCTTGGGTGTGAGCCTCTGAGGGGTGGAGCCTAGGATGAAGGTGCCATGATAGCACGTTAAAGGATTAACCCTAATGGAGATGTCCCAGCTTGGTCACACTTAGGAACTGCTGTGCTGGTATCCAAACCTTAGGAATCTCTTGCTTTCCACTCGCTTCCCATGGGGGGAGACTGCCGAACAGCTGGATAGATCGATGCCATTACTATCAGGCGAGCGTGTGTTAGGGAGGTAGGAGCATGTGAGTCTGGCACCCTTTCGAGATGGTCATGATGCTCTGTGGGAATGGGATCATGAGTCCTCACAGTATCAGCCACTCTAAGGGTGTTCCAGGGCTGAGAGGTAGGATGGCATCATTCTATGGCAGTAGGCACCCAGAATCTGCCTATGATGATGATTAGTATCGATGATGGCTATCTGGTGGAATAGTGAAACCTCTACAGAGTGTATGGTTGATCGATCGATACATATGTCGATTTGTTAGCTATGGACCTTTCCTTAGGAGGATGCACCGAACTAGTAAGTGGAGTATTCTAGCTTCCCCTGAGAGTGTTTTCCAGCCGTGGGCCAAGTTGAGGGCTGTGGGCCGCTGAGGCAGGCCGAGAGGGAGTTGGCCTGTCAACACGAGTCTGAGATGGTGTTAGAGGAATGGGATGGTGCTTCAGAGATGGATGGGTGATGGTGGATGGTTTTTGGAATGGGAAAGTATAAAACTTGAATGTTATATTATTTATGTACTTGATCGCTTGCATAGGAAACCCTAGCCTTTATAGGTTTTTTGATTATATCCTGGTTTTGCATCCAATTTCCACAAAGCAATGCATAGGGTGGGAGTGGCCAGTACATATCATACTGATACTTTGGCACACAGGTTCCTGGAGTGAGTACTCATTAGAGGAGTATGATGATTGAGGGTCCCGTGTCTACGCTCGAGTTTGGTGGATGATGATAGCATTCGCACCTTCAAGGTTTTACTTTGTTGCTACATGAACTCTGATTCCCACCAAGTGGCGATGTAATAAGTTATTGTAAACCTTTCTATTGCACTTTTTTTTGATGTATGGATTATGATATTCAACTGCCATTGGGTAATATGATTTAAATGGTCATATTACACTTCAACTATGTGGATTTCCCTTCATGGAAATCGAGGTCATTTCAGTTGGAAAGCCATACTTGACCCTAGGACGAGACCCTAGAAATGGACGTTAGAACAGGACAAGCTAGCCTTTTATTTCAGTTATATACCGACCCTGCATTTCTTCTTATGCAAGGCTTCTCTATTAATACTGACTTGCTGACCTTTTTCCTTTAAAACGTGTAGATGAAAAGTTTGGGACCCCCGCTTGGACCGTTGAGCCTCAACACTACTGAGTACACCTATGAGGGACGGGAGTTTGCAGGCTTCCCGTACACCCTACGTCATGCCCTGGGAGTGCTCGGAGTCCCTGTCGAGAAGATCAAGTACGTCTGCACCAGAGAGCCCCACCCAGAAGGAGGAATCAAAGGCTATGTGGTCACGCACATTGAGATCCCTGCAAGTCAAACCCTTCCTTCTGTGCCTGCTCTTGCGGCAATGACAATAGAAGACTCTATCAAGGAAGGAATCCAGTCAGTGTCGCTCAGAGCTCTGTGTATGGTGATGAAGACTGCTTACAAGCACCTTTGGACTATAGAGTTTCGTCTCCTAGCTCATGCCATGAACCTTAGCCTCACCCCTGAGCAGCAAGACAAGATGGCCAGAAGGGTCATTCATGCTGAGACAAGCCTCTGCAACCGTGCCTCCACTGCTCACCTCTTTGAGTAGGACAGGTACATGGAGCACTTGGAGAAGAAGTGATGTCTTGATCACAACACCCTAATGGAGTACCAGGAGTTCTATAAGAAGGAATCCTAGGAGAAAGAAAGTCTCAAGGCAACAATCGCTCAGCTGCAAGACAAGCTTGCTCATCAAGAGAGAGCCCACAAGGCCGAGGTCGCCAACCTATGAGACAAGGTGGAAGACATTGGACTCTACAACTACTACCTTGATGCAAGAGTTCTCAAGCTTGAGAGGATTCAGGATGACAAGGATAGGGATCTGTGTGAACTTCGGAAGATGAGATGGGAAGATGGCAAGTGGAACCTCACCCTTCAATGTAAGAAGTCGGTGTTGGTCAAAGACCTGAAGAAGGCTGAAGAGAAAGCCCTGTACAACCAAGGTCACTTAATTGCGCAGATGATTCAGAACAAGACTCTACATGACAGGTGCAAGAGAACCAAGGTAGCCTGGAAGAACGCCAATGAGAGGCAATGCAGGGAGTACGCTGAACTGCAAGACTGACTTCCTCTGTCAGTCAAGCGAAAGAACCCCGATAAGGAGACCTTCCAGATTGGTCAAACCCTACTGAAGTACGACTACTGCCCGGCACCTACCCACCTTCCACAAACCAGAGAGCTTGGAGAAGCCCAGACTTACGTGAAGCGTCTCCACATGTCACCAGAAGAGCTTATGATCCTTGGCAACCGTATTCCCCCTGCTGTGTACAACACTCTAGTGTACGAGTCAGAGTAGTGTGGACCCTGCGTGGCCACGTCATGAGTCTAGCCATGAGTTAGTTGATGTCCATGAGTTATGATGTAATATCCCTGATGTACCCTCCATGAGTTACCTTCACATAGTACGAGTCTTGCAAATCATCTAGCGTAGCTGCTAGAGGTGATGCCATGTAATGCAAACCATGTGATGAATGTTCAAATTTTATCGCATTTTATGGCTGTTATTGCCTCTTTGAATGAGTGTTGGATAGATTAAATGTTTTCCTTAAATCGTTAAAATCATTTAATTATATTTAATCAACAAGTACTAAACTCCTATTGACCAGTGTCATAGATGTCAGCACATCCCTCCGCTTGTCTAGGCAACTGCCTGCCCCCACCAGTGCCTGGGCTTGGGCGTGGTAGGCGTCGTAGTCATAGGGGTGGTCACGTTCCACCCATCGACCTCAACTTGGGTGGGGACGACCGTCGTGAGCAGACCCCACTGGCAAATTCCCCTGGAGGAGGTGGTGCCCCTGGAGGAGGTAGTGCCAATGGCAATGGAACTCCGCCGAACCCTCCACTGCCGCCGCCGCCAAACCTAGTGGAACTGATGGTGCAACAGACTCAGCTACTCACTGCCCTAGTTGATTGCAGCCATTCGTCATAATGGAGGCAACCAGAATGACTTCCAAAGGAAATTTGAGGGATTCTTGAAGCTGAGGCCACCCACCATTGATGGCACCTACACTGAACCGCTGGAAGCTGATGATTGGCTTTGGGAGATTGAGAAGAAGCTAGAGTTGACCACCTATACACCTGAGGAGTGCATCGGACACGCCGCCCACCATCTGCTGGTGTTACATGCTCCTGGTGGGACAACTTCCGTCAAGCTCACGAGAACCCCGACCACATCTCCTGGGATGAATTCACGGATGAATTCATTGAGTACCATGTTCCTGAGGGAGTCATGGAGCAAAAGGAAGAAGAATTTCGCAACCTCACTCAGAAGGGGTGTAACATCTATGAGTAAACCAACAACTTCACCAACTTGTTGCGCTATGCACCTCTGCACATTGCAGCATCTAAGAAGGAGAAGATCACCCAGTATAGGAAGGGCCTACACCCCAAGATCAAGGTGGCCCTAGGAGGCACCAAGAGTCACACTCTTCGAGACATGATCGATCGCTGCATACAGATCAAGAAGAACTAGAAGGAGGCAGGAGAAGAGTCTAGAAGGGAGAAGAGGAAGCCAGAAGGCTCCTATCGTGACCACGAGCGCAAGAGGTTCCGTCAGGATAGGTCATCAAGCTGTTCCTGCTACAATAAGGACCCTGCCTATGGCTCGGGCAAGAGTGGTGGTACCTACTCTGCTGACCACCCCCGCTCTTCCCATGACCATCGCTCCCGTGACCGTCACTCTCGTGACCATCGCTCTGGGATGGATCAATACTCTCCTGAGCACTCTTCGCAGCCACGCCATAGGATTGACCACTCTGCGCCTACTCATAATGCGCCGAACCTCGGCAACTAGAAAGCCACCACGCCAACCCCCACAGGCGGTGTGCTGTTCACTTGCTTTGGTTGTGGCAAACCTGGCCACAAGGTTGTGAAATGTCCTGAGAAGACGCCTGCTTCTACTATGCCCAAGTCACAGTACCATGGATCTGCAAGCCACGGTCTCCTCACTCACATCAACGCTGAAGAAGCTCAAGCTGCCCCAGATGTGGTGTATGGTATGTTTTTAGTTAATGGCATTAAAGCATCAGTTCTATTTGATTCCGGAGCTACATGTTCATACATCTCATCCAAGTTTGCACGAGAGCATAATATACCTACCACTCCACGTCTAGAACCTATAGTCACCAGTTCTCCCCTTGGTGAGATGAGAAGCACCCATATCTTCAAGGGAGTGAAACTGTCTATCGAGGGTCTAACCTTTTGAGCTAACCTTACCCTTCTACCCTCAAACGGCCTAGATGTCATCTTGGGCATGGATTGGCTTACCAAGCATAGGGGTTTGATCTCTTGTTCACCCAGATATGTTTAGATAACTCACCCATCGGGTCAAGCTGTCTGATGTGCATCTCAGAAAGATAAGTCTATATCTGTTCTATATGCCCTGCATGCACTCAAGTCTCAGGAAGAATCTTAGGCCAACAAGAAAAATCTCGCTGATGTTCTCGTTCTTAGAGAATATGAGGATGTTTTCCCTAAGGAGTTTCTAGGCATGCCCCCTGATTGTGATGTGGAGTTCATAATTGATCTTCTGCCAGCTACCGATCCTATTTCAAAGTGAACGTACCGCATGTCAGTTGATGAACTAGAAGAACTCAAGAAACAGCTTAAGGAGCTTTCCGACAAGGGCTTCATTAGGCCTAGTGCCTCACCCTGGGGATCCCCTGTTCTATTTGTGAAGAAGGATGGCTCAATGAGAATGTGTGTTGACTACCAAAACCTCAATGCTATCACCATCAAGAACAAATATCCTTTGCCAAGGATTGATGACCTGCTTGATTAGCTTCATGGTGCTAAATACTTCTCGAAGATTGATCTCCAATCAGGTTACTGTTAGATGAAGATTCATGAAGAAGACATTCCCAAGACAGCCTTTATTATACACTATGGGCAGTATGAGTTTATTGTTGTATCCTTCGGTCTCATGAATGCCCCTGCTTACTTTATAAACACGATGAACAAGGTGTTTATGAATGATCTTGATTGATTCATGATGGTCTTCATTGATGATATTCTGATCTATTTAGCCACTGCTGAAGAACACGAGGTATATTTGAGGATAGTGCTTGGGAAGTTAGCTCAGCATCAACTCTATGCCAAGTTCAGCAAATGTGAATTCTGGCTTGAAGAAGTTGCTTTCCTTGGCCATGTCCTCTCTGCAAAAAGTGTTGCTATAGATCCCACAAAGATCAAAGCTGTGAAAGAGTGGGAGCAACCTCGCAATGTGATAGAAATCAAGAGTTTCTTGGGATTAGCATGTTATTATCGTCGATTCATTGAGAACTTCTCAAAGATAGCTCACCCGATGACTAATCTCCTGAAGAAGACCAAAGAGTTTCAATGGACACCTAAATGCGAGCAAAGTCTCCAAAGTCTGAAGGAAAAGCTCACTGCCACACCTATCCTAGCTTTACCTGATATCACTAAAGACTTTGTCGTCTATTGTGATGCCTCTCACCAAGGACTTGGTTGTGTGCTAATGCAGAATGGGAAGGTTATTGCTTATGCTTCCCGACAGCTAAAAGAGCACAAGCAATGATACCACACCCATGATCTTGAGTTAGCTGTTGTTGTGCACGCTTTGAAGATCTAGAGGCACTATCTCATTGGCAACAAGTGTGATATCTACACTGATCACAAGAGCCTGAAGTACTTCTTCACTCAGGAAGATCTGAATATGAGGCAGCGCAGATGGCTAGAGCTAATCAAGGACTATGACATGGAGATTCACTATCATCCGAGAAAAGCGAACGTAGTCACAGATGCTCTTAGTTGCAAGACCTACTGCCATGCTCTAATCACCTCATCCTTGCCACCTGAATTGAGGAAAGAAATTAAAGACCTCTAGCTTGAGATAATACCTCACGGTCTGTTGCACGAACTTCGCATCGAGTATAATCTCACTGAACAAATTCGTGACGCACAAAAGAATTGTGAAGAAATGGAGTGCATTCAACGGTTGATGAAGCTAGGCTACAGCCTAGAATTTAGAGAAGATGAGCATGGAACCATCTGGTTCAAGGACAGAATTTGTGTACCCAACAATCCTGCTCTGCATAAAGAGATTCTGTCAGAAGCACATGACTCCAAGTATTGCATCCATCCTGGTGGTGCAAAAATGTATCATGATGTGAAGAGCACTTTTGGTGGAAGAACAAGAAGGTAGAAATTGCTACACATGTGGCTGAATGTGACATCTGCAACAGAGTCAAGGCCGAGCATAGAAGACCCACTGGACTCCTCAAGCCACTCGATATTCATGAATGAAAGTGGGAATGTATATCCATGGATTTTATTGTGGGATTGCCTCAATCTCCAGCTGGTAATGACTCCATTTGGGTAATTGTTCATCGACTGACTAAAGTCACACACTTTGTGCCTGTCAAGACCAGTGTTAGCATAGAGAAGCTAGCAGACATCTACGTCAAGGAGATACTTAGGCTTCATGGAGCTCCCAAGAGTATCATATCAGATAGTGGACCTCAATACATGTCATGATTCTGGCAAGCTCTATAGCACAGCCTATCGCCCTCAAACAGATGGTTATACAGAAAGACTGAATCAGATCTTAGAAGATATGCTTTGTGCTAGTGTCCTCAAATATGGAACAGATTGGGAGAAATGTTTGTATTATGCTGAGTTCTCTTACAACAACTGTTACTAGACAAGTATCAAAATGTCACCTTTCCAAGATATGTATGGCAAGACGTGCAAAACCCCATTGATGTGGGACCACCCTGGTGAGAGGGCAGTCTTTGGCCCCGCCAAGATCAAGGAAGCTGAAGAAGGAGTTGTTCAGATCAGAGAGAACTTGCGAATCACTCAGAGCCGACAGAAGAGCTATTTTGACAAAAGACATTAAGACCTTGAATTCAAAGTTGGGGACTCCGTCTATCTCATGGTGCCTCCACTCCATGGTACTATCAGATTCCATGTGAAAGGAAAGCTAGCCCCAAGATATGTTGGCTCACATACAAGCTTGAACTACCCCTAAAATTGGCTGGAGTACATCCCGTATTTGAAGGACTGAAAACGGCGACCAGAGAGGGGTAAATGGGAGCCGTAAAACTTTTTCTTCAAAACCCTGATCAGATAAAAGTCCAGCCGTGCACCACCAAACCAAAGCAAGAGAAACCAACAGGTAGACTGAGCACCCTCAAAGCAAATGCAAAGCAACGGGATAAAAGTAGAGAACAAAATGGACCTGGTCAGCAACTGGTACTGACCATGTCAACAAGGGGATCGGTAACAGAACAAAAACTAAACTAAAGAGCTAGTCGGGAAACTGCTCCAAACCACATTGATGAAAGTGGTCTAGAATAGAATAAAAGCTGGTTGGTAGAAACTGGTCGGGAAGACTGCTCTAGACCAAAGCAAAGACTGGTCGGTAAAAACTTGTTAGAACAGAAATGACCACAATGGTCGGTAACGAGGCAGAAGCTAGTTGGAAAGTCTGGTCAGAAGTTTGACCTAGAGTGGGAGGCACTTCAGTGCTATAGAGTACTGTTGTTCTCCCACCACTGGTGTCACCAAGGCGGTTAACTGACCACCAACAAAAGAACCAGAGAATTAGAGTCAAGGACCAATAGAAAACACTCGACCCCTGCTCGACAAAGTTCGCTCGATCCCTCCTTGACAAAGTTCACTCGACCCCTGCTCGACCAAGTTTACTCGACCCCTGCTCAAGGAAGTAAACTCGACCCCTGCTTGGAACAGCAAGAACACAGGATAGCCTAGCAAGAACACGGGTGGAGAAATCACAAGAATCTTGTACTGACCAGAACAGATCGACACCTGATTTCGCACAGTCAATCATGAGGAAGAAGGAAAGTTATCCCCAAGAAATTGAGCCCTAGTTTGAAGACAATAACCAAGAATTGCAGATCTAGGATCGAGCACGTGCATTCTCCCCAAAATGTAAAACTTGCGATTTCTTGATGCATGAGTGGAATTAGTTCAATTCCCTTGAGGATCTAGTCTATCACTCAACAAAGCATCAATCGACGCAAAAAGATTGAACCAAAATAATCAAAAACTGACGAATCAAAATTCATCGAGATGGTCTACACAAAGTCAACCACACACAAATCTACCGATCAAATCTCACAGAAAGAGAGTAAAAAGCCCAGAGGGCATGAGGAGGATTCAGGCCTCCATTCCCATAAAAAATATCTCACGGATACAAGGTAAAAATTCTTGTTCTTGGACCTCTACAAAAATATGAACAGAAAGGGAGAAAGTAAAGCTGCAGGTAGAGCAGTGACCGCGGTCGAGTGGGGAAAGAGAAAGAGGTGAAAGAGGTGCCGCAACTGGTGCCTGTCCACTTCTATTTATATGCCTACCATAGTACCACTTCTACCCCTAGGTTTTATTGGAGAGAACCACCTAGCCAAGGGCACTATGGTCCAACTCAGGATTGCCTGATCCGACGGCCACCGCGCCTTCTCACTGGTAGCCTTGCCTTGACTCAATCTCCCTGATGCTGCCATGTTTTGTCCGTCCACACCGGGACCGCCTGGGTTTTGAGGCCCAAACCCGTGAAACTTGCCACCGATGGTTTTAAGGCAAAACCACCAAACCGTCTGCGAGTATCGTACCACGTACGCTTCCCCCGCCGATGGTTTTTGCGAACAAACCACCAAACCTCCTCGCGAGTAGCATAGCCCATACGTGTCCCCCACCATGTACATTTGTGCTCATTTATGTCCCAAGTGTCAGCCACCACGGCTGGCTACCCGGCCGTCTAGTCTCTCGGTCCAAGCCTCGCATCCGCCCTTCACCGCACCCGGTCTGTCAGCATGGCACGCCTCTCCTTGACCTTCACCCGACCGCTGCCACCGCCTCTGGACTCCACACCTGCACATCATAAGCCAAGAGACACATTTTGACACATAACCCTGTGCAAGGGGATCAATGAAACCACCAAGACCGACCACCAACCAAAGTGTTAGATGTGTTGACAAT
>CM041644.1:29392833-29418793 GCA_023333625.1 Bothriochloa decipiens
CTCTATTGTGGACATGGTCCTCTCTTGGAGGTGTTTTGGCTTTAGGAAGGGGCTTATCAGAGATGTTGGGTATAGTGTCAAGTGGGTTCCTAAGGTGGTTAGGTTTTGGAATCCACACTTATTTCTAAGGTGGAGGTTTTGGAGTTTCTTCAAACACTCCATTTTTCACAGTGGATGTGGTCGGCTTAGAAAGCTTTGGTGGGTTAATCTTTATGAGCTTGGGAGGATTGGTGGGTTTCTCACTCGTGCTCAAACCACTATGCTCACCAACCTTGCCAAAGACATTGTTACCCTTCTCACCTAAAGCAAAGCCTAAACCCATGGTGTCAGTACCCCTCTTGTACTGACCCATCATCATGCCCAACTGTGGCTCACTGTAGGAAAGCCAACTCAACATGTGTCGAAGGAATGTGTTTTCCTCTTTGAACTTCTTATTATCATTCCTACAGTTAGCAACCTCTAGTTCCAAAGCCTCACAGCAAAGACACCAAGCACTAGTACCACCCACACTAGACTTCTCAAGAAAAGCAATCCTAGCAATCTTCTCAGAAAGCTCAGAGCACAACTTAGCACAAGACTTGCAAGGACCCGACAAAGCAGGCTCTAGCCCTATCCAACTCCTCAACCAAAGTAGAATACTTAGACTACAAAGAGACAAGACTGGACATGTGAACAACGCATTCATCGCACTTAGTCTCGATCAGCTGAACAGCTCTCTCCCTCTTGACACACTCAAGATCATCTAAAGCCTTGAGATACTTCGCCTTAAGGCTATTGTGCTCTTTAGCAGTATGAACAATCAAAGCATCTTGCTTAAACATAGTGTCATAAGTAGACTCAAGATGAGTGAGAAGAGATTCAACTGTATGTTCTACCTCAGCCTTGGAGTCGACCTCATTGTTGTGGTCGATCGTGTCGTCGTCAACCGCCATGGTGTAGAAACCTCCTTGGCGCTTGTTGGCATAGAAGCTCAAGCCGTTTAACTTGTTCTCTACCTTCATCTTGGGCTCATCATCACTCAGAGAGGAGCTACCATCAGAGTCAATGTCACTGAAAGACACGACAAGGGCTTGCTGCTTCATGTGCTCGAAGAACTTCTTCTGCATGTGATTAGGGTCGAAGTTCTTCTTGGACTTGTACTTGCTCTTGTGTTTTGAGTGGTCGGGCTTGTTAGAGTGGCTCTTGTGCTTGTTGGGGCAGCTGGCAACGTAGTGGTTGGGTTCTCCACACCCAAAGCAGCCTTGCTTGTTGCTGCCACGTCATCGGATCAAGCGGTTGTTGTGAAACCACGAGAACTTGCTGATGACCAGCGCCAGCTCCTCATCACCAAGAGCCTCCATCTGCTCCTCTGTTGCAGACACAAGGGAAGACAAGGCAAGAGACAATGGTGTCAGGTTAGTCAAAGAAGAATTTGAACTCGAGGTACTTAACACCAGAGCCATGGTTGGGGCAGACGGATTCTTGATCCTCGCCTGCATTAGGAGGTTGATCTTGGTGGACTTGAGCTTGCTGAACAGCTAGTCCACGGTGAGCGTCTCGTAGTTGTCCAATTCAATGATCACCTGCACCTTGACCTCCCAAACCCTCCGATCAAGAGCATGTAAAAGCTTGAGTGTTCTCTGATGATCATCATAGGGCATAACTGCATTGTTAGCTTGCATGTTGTTCACAATAGTGGTAAAGTGAGAAAACATCGAGTCAACTATCTCCCCATCAGCTTGGGTGAAATTCCCGTACTCCCTCTTGTATGTCTCGTAGAGTCTAGTTTTGACATGGGTTGTACCCTCATAGAAGCTTTGAAGCCTCCTCCAGATCTCCCGAGCAGTCACACAATCAAAAACATGATCAAACTTAGAAATCGACAAAGCAGCGTAAAGCTCTGATCGAGCAATGTTGTTGGCATTGTGCTGGTTGATCTGCTCTTGAGTTACCCTTGCATCGAGCACCTGGTAATCAGCATTCTCAATGATCTCCCAAACATGCCAGTCGATCACTTGTAGATGCGCTTGCATCCGAATCTTCTTGTACGAGTAGTTCTCCCCAATAAAATTGGGGTGGTTTACCTGATCTGTGATGTAAAGCCATGTCGCCTCCATGGATCACGGACCGATTAAAGTGGAGTGATCCTTAACCAGCTCTAATACCAATTGAAGGACCAAAAATGGCGACTAGAGGGGGGTGAATGCGAGCCGTAAAACTTTTTCTTCAAAACCCTGATCAGATAAAAGTCCAGCCGTGCACCATCAAACCAAGGCAAGAGAAACCAACCAGGTAGACCGAGCACCCTTGAAGAAAATGCAAAGCAACGGGATAAAAGCAGAGAATGAAATGGACCTCATCAGTAACTGGTACCGACCACGTCAACAAGGTGATCGGTAACTGAACAAAAACTAAACCGAAGAGCTGGTCGGGAAACTGCTCTGAACCACGTTGATGAAAGTGGTCGGGAATAGAATAAAAGCCGATTGGTAGAAACTGGTCGGGAAGACTGGTCTGGACCAAAGCAAAGACTGGTCGGTAAAAACTTGTCGGAACAGAAATAACTACGATGGTCGGTAATGAGGCAGAAGCTGGTCGGAAAGTCTGGTTGGAAGTTTGACCTAGAGTGGGTTGCGCTTCAGCGCTGCAGAGTACTGCTATTCTCCCACCACTGGTGTCAGGTGGTTAACCGACCACCGATGAAAGAACTAGAGAATCGGAGTCAAAGACCAATAGAAAACACTCGACCCCTGCTCGACAAAGTTTGCTCGACCCCTCTTTGACAAAGTTCACTTGACCCCTACTCGACTGAATTCACTCGACCCCTGCTTAACAAAGTAAACTCGACCCCTGCTTGGAACATCAAGAACACAGGATAGCCCAGCAAGAACACGGGTGGAGAAATCACAAGAATCTTGTACTAACCAGAATAGATCGACACCTAATTTTGCACAGTCAATCACGAGGAAGAAGGAAAGCTATCCCAAAGAAATCGAGCCCCAGTTTGAAGACAGTAACCAGGAATTGCAGATCTAGGACCAAGCACACGCTTTATCCCCAAAACATAAAACTTATGATTTCTTGATGCACGAGTGGAATCAGTTCAATTCCCTTGAGGATCTAGTCCATCACTCAACAAAGCATCAATCAACGCAAAAAGATTGATCCAAAACAATCAAATAACCGATGAATTGAAGTTTGTCTAGACGGTCTGCACAAAGTCAACCACACACAAATCGACCGACCAAATCTCAAAGAAAGAGAGTAAAAAGCCCAGAGGGCACGAGGAGGATTCGGGCCTCCATTCCCATATAAAATATCTCATGGATACAAGGTAAAAATTCTTGTTCTTGGACCTCTACAAGAACATGAACAGAAAGGAAAAAAGTAAAGTTGCAGGCAGAGAAGCGGCGATGGCCGGGTGGGGAAAGGGAAAGAGGTGAAAGAGGTGCCACAACTGGTGCCTGTCTACTTCTATTTATATGCCTACCATAGTACCACTTCTACCCCTAGGTTTTATTAGAGAGAACCACCTAGCCAAGGGCACTATGGTCCAACTCAGGATTGCGTGATCCGACAGTGTGGGGGTATAGACCCCATATACCCTTATGGCTAGACTTTGGGCTATTCGGTACAAGATGGCCCAGACCAGAAGGCGAAGGATGGACCATCATCATCGTGATCGATGAGCTAGATTATCAAGACAGAGTCCGTGAACCGCTACCGACCAGGTCGGCAGGCTGCACGGGATCTGAAGGCTACTTGGCGCACAAGACAAGGAGTCTTAGTTGGTTAGATCTAGTCGTGTCCTTCTAGGATACAACTCAATGTAACTGACCATAGGGAAACCCTAGATATGTAACCTTGCCCGCCTGACTATATAAGGTGGGCAAGGACCCCCTAGAATGCACCTGATCTAATCTCATCGCATTGTACTCCGATACTCATCAATAAAGCAGCAGAGACACAGGACGTAGGGTATTACGCCTCTGAGCGGCCTGAACCTAGATAAACCTCATTTGTCTAGCGTGTTCGTCTTGTGTCTCAATGTCTAGATCATAGGTCTTATCGTGCTCTCAACCGCAATCTACTACCTCGGGGTATCCCATGGTAGACTGCCGATGAGATTTCATCGACAGTGGCACCCCAGGTAGGGGCAGCATGATCTGATCAGCAGGCGATCGAGATGGTTTCCTTCCCAGCTTCCATGGACTTCGAGGCTAGCGTCTCCATCACCATCAGCTCCTTCACGTGGACCACCGGCACAACACGTCCCTCACATTCGTAGGAGCAGCGCAGCCGATCTCTGGCTGTAGCGCAATTGGTGTAGGGTTATGAGGGTGCTACGCTAGCCAGAAAACAAAACTTTTCTACCTCATAAACCAGGATCTACTGCTAGTTATAGGTTACAGGATTACCACTAGACGCACAGGTGCAGCGGAAGACGACTCAATGTAGTCGTACGCATCGCAGTAAGCAGTGTAGTTGCGTGGTCGTCTGTCACGTCACCCTCCCGTGGTTCGTCCCAGTGCTCCGGATGCAGCACCTCCGAGGAATCCCACACGTGCAGGGAAGAAGCGATGTGCCTCTAGACTGCTATGTCCGCGAGGAGCAAAAGGCGCGAGCGTGGGGAGGGCAACGACGGCTGTTCAAGGCGTGTAACCTCTCACTACGCCCCTACCCCTTGCTTTATATAGGCATCCCTAATGAGCTCACGAGTTGGAGGCCCATTAGTAACCCTAAGCCTTGTCTAATTCGGGTCTAACCTGAATTAGGCTTCCAGCCCCTTAAGCGTGCGACCCTATGGGTTCACGCAATCATTGACATGGGCCGAGTACTCGTACTCGCCCAATAGTTGACAGTGGCCTCTAGCAAGGCGTGACAACTCCTATGTGCACGCAAAGATCATATCAGATGAACCACTATGACCACATACAAGTTATTCCCTTTGCCACTCGATATATGGTTCAACTCATGGGTTAACACTTAACCCAAGCATGGCCATGCATTTGTTGATCCAATCACTTAAGTGATCCAGTGATATCTCTCTCGCGTAGAGAGGGGAAAATTCCATCTTGATTGTCTATGTCTCATAGCATGCTTCCCGAACACCCAAAGACCACCTTTATAACTACCAGTTATGGAGCAGTGTTTGATAGTCCCTTAGTAGGCCGTTTCACATCTTTAGTACATACCACAATCTCAGGTCTAAGGACATAACGTATATGATGTGAATAGAGACTTTCTCATATCGGGTCAGTCCAGCCTACATGTCTCATATGTGCCCACATTATTAGTTTGACATCTCCATGTCCATGACTTGTGAAACATAGCCATCAACTAATACATGTGCTGGTCTAATATTCAAGTGTGTTCTCACAAGAACGTCGACCAGGGACAACTTTAGAATAACCATTCAAGTAATTGAGTTCCATAAACAATTCACATAATTGCCAATCAACACAAGGTGTCTATAATGGATATTCAATGAACACTTAATGCATGTCATAGATACAACTGGAATATCATCATCTCTATGATTACCTCTAGGGCATATTCCTAAAAATCGGTCCCAGCTCCGACCGCGCCGACCACTTCACCGACCACCCAGATCTCGAGGCCGCCCCCCGGGTCGTTCCCGTCACCCATGATGAGGAAGGAAAGGATGGCTATGACAACAGTGAACTGGGGGCTTCCTCACTACCAGGGAAGGCACATCGACAATTCTGACCTCATCGATGCCATCGACCGGCACAGAACAGGCCTGGCTGAGCTCCTCGAGTACATGGAGTCTGCTCCCGTGCGGCTTCATCAAGAGTACTTAGAGTTCACCCCTGTTTGACCATGAAGGCACAACCACGCCGATCAGCCACGTCACGCAGACCCAGATCTGCCCATGGTTCGCGGGCTACCACCTGTCCGTCAGGTCGGTGACGCTCGGCACCAGCAAGGACATACGGGCCAAACTGGTGGCCCATGCTGACCAGATAAAAATCTAGCTCCGGCCCGAGCACCATCTACCGACCACAGAGGAGAGCCACTAACCACGCCTTGAGGCAGGCCTCCTATTGTGGCGTAGCATCGACCGCAATAACCCATGCCCGACCAGGGGCACCGTGAGCAGCGCCCTGTGTGCAGTCAGCATTGCCATCCCCGCCGGCCAGATCCAAATCTGGCTTCCACCCGGGCCCCGTCCCCGGTCAGGTTGAACAAGTAGCCGCCCCACTCGTCACCGAGCAGAGCGCAGGTAGCAGCGTCGAGCACAGTAGATCTAACTAACACAGGGCTGATAGATCTAATTGACCCTAGCTTGCACCACGTGCCCATCTTCCCGTACAGGTTGAGCAACGCAGCTGCGTCCTATGCGAGGAACCTGCATGATGCTCCCCGACGGCGTGATGACTACCTCTTGGACCAAGATCTCAATCTAGTTCTGGTTTCAGAGGACCCGAGGCCTATGGTCAGCATGGTGGCTCTATAGCAGATCCCATCTGAGTCAGGCACAACGATCCTTGAAGACGTCAACATGTCAGATTCATTGACCTGGCTAGACAAGACACCCTCCGGCTCCTTCAACCTTTCCGAGTTCCTCCTCTCTGATGAAGAGAGTCCTGAGGTTCGGGGTCGGGAGAACGTCAAGGAAGATACTCCGACCGCAACTGACCTCCTGACCTATTCAACTGACCAGGCACCGAGCACCCCCAGGATCCCCCTGGATTTGACGGTGCAGTGTTCGCGATCAGCATGAACGAGCCTCCTATTCCAAATGAAGCGGATCAGGATAGACAGGCAAGAGAAGCACACAATGATGATTGAGAGCACCAATGCATCCAGGAAGCACAGGACGTGAATGTCTCCAACAACGGTGGCAACAACGGTGCAGGCCCTCCACCACGCCGCCTCCAGCGCAACCTCAATAGTGAGTTCAACATGATCGGCAACCAAGTCATCCATGAGACTCCAACGGCCAACATCACGGTGGCCATGGATCGGCTCAACAACCTTCCCCCAAACATACCCAGGGTCGAAGCAATTCGCAACTTTGTGATCATCGCCAACGCGTAGGTGCTTGAGCTTCGCTCCGCCGGATCACCGACCACATCGCATCGATCGCGGCGGTCCCGGCGGAGTCGTCGACGCCAACCTGCAGAAAGCGACGCCGAAAACGCATCTGATCATGGAGAGCCTTTACTCGAACGACCTTGGCAGGCCAGCCCTGATGACACTCCACGAGAGGTGCCGCGCGACGAGCAGCGCCAATGTGGTAATCGCCAGCGTGCCAATAGGAAGCAGGCCGACCGCCATGTCAAGCGCAATCAGGAGGTTGAGCAGCCTCGAGATCACGATCTCCATGACCATCTCGATGAACGATATCGTGCCTGCCAAAACTCGAGCGGTCCGGCCCCATTCTCGGAGGGACTCAAGGTCGTCCTCTGGCTGAAGAACTTCCAGATTGGGGACATCAAATTCTACGATGGGCGCGACAACCCTAAGCACTAGATCATGCTATACGAAGTGGTTGTCCGAGCAGCAGGAGGCAATCAATATTTCATGGCCAACTACCTCCCGGTGGTTCTGAGCAATGCCGCCACCTCCTGGTTGCTCCGCCAGTGTCCTGGTAGCATCCACAGCTGGTCTCAGCTCAGGCAGATGTTCATCGACAACTTCAAGCCCACCTGCATCCAGCCAAACACCAAGTACACCCTAGCGCAGGTACACCACCATCTGAGGGAGTCGCTGTGACAGTATATCGGTGCTTCTTCGACCCGTGGAACCATGTCATCGACGTCACCCCGGTAGAGGGGATCGACCTCTTTGTCGTCGGCCTGGTCCAACCACGTGGCCTCGAACTCAAGAAGGAGCTACTCCTCGAGCGGCCAAGAACCATGGAAGACCTCCTCGCCATCGCCCGTAGGTTTACACATCTCGATAATGGGCTAAACGAGGCGGATTCTATTCCCCCATACCGAGGCAACCGTCGTGACGATGATCCGACCACAACAGCAACCAGGACCACTGACCAGATTGACGGAACGATCACCATGACCATCGTGGCAACCGTGAGCCCGACCGCCATGATGACGATCGGTCCTTCAAGCGACACGGTCGAGACACCTATAACGGTGGTCAGCGTAACCGCAACAACGCTTCTGTCAATGCGGTGAAGGGCCAAAAGAGACCGAATGACGAAGAGCTTGACAAGGTCATCAGCCAGGATTGCCCTCGGCACCCCAGCAAGGGCCATACACTGGGCGAGTGCAGGGTCCTAGAGAAGGTGCTCGACAGGATGGCTAACAAAAACCCGTGTCCCACTCCCAAGTCTAAGGCCAAGGAACCCATCTAGCAAGAAGATGCTGAAGAAGAAGAAGAAGCTCAAGATGCTAACCCACGGCATGCCTACAGGGACCCCGTGAAGAACATCACTGCCGTCATCTTTGGTGGAAAAGTCAGGCTCGAGAACGCCTGTGACAAGAAGCTATTGACATGAGCCATCGCGACTATCTAGGATGCTGACGGTCTAGTTGCAGATGTGAAGGTGCCTGCCTGGTCCGAGCAACCCATATCGTTTAGCCACAATGATATGTGGGCTAAAATCCCCAATGCTGGTTGGTTCCCACTGGTCCTTGACCCGGTGATAGACGGCGTCCAGTTCGAGAAAGTGCTTGTTGACGGTGACAACTCCCTGAATATCCTATTCTACCCAGCCTTCAAGGAGCTAGGGCTGGGGTATGAAGACCTCAAGCCATACAACTGTCTGTTCTGGGGCATCATGTCGGGCAAACCATCATACCCCCTCGGGCAAGTCACACTGCCCGTCCAGTTCGAGACAAAGCAACACTTCCGCATCAACTACATCAACTTCATCATGGCTGACTTCGTGGGTATATGCCACGCCATCCTCGGTCGACCCGGGATTACCAAATTCATGGCGGTTCCTCACTACGGGTACCTCGTGCTAAAGCTCCCAACCGAGTAGGGTGTCCTGTCCCTGCATGGCAATGTCTTCACAGCGCGTGCATGAAAATTCGACGCCTATGCAGCTGTGGAGATCGAGGAGTTGAAGCACGCCATGGAGCACACCAGCGTAGGAGTCGAGGATGCACCCCCTTGCAGAGCTTGAGGCTCTAGTCAGATCTCCGCAATGGTCGTCCAATCAGGAAAAGCAACACAAGACAGTGCAGCTCGACCTGAGCGACCCCTTGAAGATGACCAAGATTGGGGCTACCCTTCCCCCCAAATAGGAAGACGCGCTCATCTAATTCCTTCAAGAGCACATCAGCGTGTTCACATGGAAACCCGCTAACATGCCTGGTGTCCTGAGGGAAAAGGTCGAGCACTACCTTGACGTCTCATAAACCACAAAGCCCATTAAGCAGAAGATGTGTCAGTTTACTCATGACCGCAAGGAAGTCATTAGGGTAGAAGTAGCTAAGGTCCTAGCAGCTAGCTTTATAAGAGAGGTGTATCACCCGGAGTGGTTAGCCAACCCGGTTCTTGTACTCAAAAAGAATAAAGAATGGAGAATGTGCGTTGATTATACCGATCTCAACAAACACTACCCTAAACAGTCTTTCAATCTCCCTTGAATCAATGAGGTCATAGACTCTACTGCAGGTTGCAAGCTGCTGTCATTCCTAGACTGCTACTTGGGTTATCATCAAATAGCCCTTAAAAAGGAGGACGAGGAGAAGATCGCCTTCATCTTCGGTGCTTTCCACTACATGACCATGTCGTTTGGCCTCAAGAACGCTGGAGCTACCTACCAGCGGGCCATCTAGGCCTATCTCAAGCATGAGATCACCGACAACCTCACCGAGGCATACTCGACGATGTGGTGGTGAAGACCAGGGAGGCCCACACGTGGGTGGCCAACCTCGAGCAAATCTTCGTGGCCCTCAACAACTTTTGCTGGAAACTCAACCCCAACAAATTCATCTTTGGCATCCCTTCCGAGACCCTGCTCGGCAACGTCGTCAGCCAGGACAGCATACGCCCAAATCCTAAGAAGGTTCAGATCGTGTTGGACCTACAACCCCCACGTAATGTCAAAGACATCCAGAAGCTTACCGGCTGCATGGCAGCCCTTAGTTGCTACATCTCCCACATGGGCTAAAAAGGGCTCCCCTTCTTCAAGCTACTCAAAGCCAAGGAGAAGTTTGAGTGGATAGAGGAGGCCGACAAGGCTTTCAAATAGCTCAAGGAGTACCTAGCAACTCCCCAGTACTCACGGTCCTGCAAGAAGGCGAAATCGCTGATGCTCTACATCGCTGATGGTCGAGTGCCAGGAACCGGGGCAGGTCTATGGTGTGCAGCGTCTGGTTTACTACGTCAACGAGGTTCTCAACGAAACCAAGCAGTGTTACAACCATGTGCAGAAGCTACTGTACGCACTCCTGATCACCAAACGGAAGCTTCTCCATTACTTCCACACATACAAGATCATGGTAGTCACAGAAGCCGCACTAGATGACATTCTCTGCAACAGAGATGTCAGTGGCCCTATTGTGAAATACGCGTTGGAGCTCTTTGAGTTCATGCTGAACTTCCGCAGTCGTAACACTGTGAAGTCTAAGGCCCTGGTACATTTCATTGTGGAGTGGTCAGACCTTAACTTACCCCAGGCCGATACGTCTCCCAACCACTGGAAGATGTACTTCGATGGTTCCTTGAACATTGATGGTGCTGGGGTAGGAGTTTATTTCATCTCTCCTTCCAAGGACATGCTCCGTTATGTCTTACGCATTCACTTCAAAGCGTCTAATAACGTGGCCGAGTATGAAGCCGCCCTACACGGCCTCCGTATTGCAGTCAAGCTCGGTACCAAACGGCTCCTGGTGTATGGGGATTCTGCTCTGGTCATCAACCAAGTCAACAAAGACTGGGACATTGTCAACGAGAAGATGGATGCCTACGTAGCTGAGATAGGCAAGCTGGAGAACAAATTCTATGGATTGGAGTTCGTCCACGAGCCACGCTCCGAGAACACAGGTGCTGATGAGCTATCTAAACTCGGATCATCCCAGGCACAGGTACCACCTGGTGTTTTCATCGAGGATTTGATCAAGCCTTGGATCCCCGATCAGGCTTACGATGCACCTGCGCCTAGCGCTGCTACCGACCAGCTCGTAGCGATGCTCAGCGGCGAAGTAGCAGCGGTAGAAGATAACTATCCCGACCAACAGGGGTCTGGCAATGGTACTGAGCAGCCACTGGCTGGTCAGCCAGTCGAGCAGGCAGTGCCTCCCTAGCCCGACTAGAGAGAGCCCTTTGTCAGATACCTAAATGACCATCTTATTTCGAAAGATAAGATCAAAGCCCAACAGCTGGTCCGTAGAGCTCGTGCATACCTCATGGTTAATGGCGGGCTGATGCGTAAGGCACCAAGGTCCCTGATCTACCAGAAATGCATCACCCGAGCAAAGGGTTTGAGGCTTCTAAAGGATATTCACGAGGGCACTTGTGGTAACCATGCAGCATCCCGGACGCTGGTCGAGAAAGCCTACCGAGCAGGGTTCTACTGGCCGACAGCCGTCTCTGATGCAGAAGACTACATACACCGGTGCAAGAATTATCAGATGTTTGCTAAGTAGATTCATGTCCCTGCGCATGAGCTCCAGACCATCCAGGTTGCTTGGCCTTTCTCTTGCTGGGGACTCGACATGATTGGCCCCTTCAAGAAGGCTCCTGGCAGTCACACATGTATTTTTGTACTCATCGACAAGTTTTCCAAATGGATCAAGTACAAAGCCGTCAAGAAGGCCTCTGCCAAAAAGTCGGTATAGTTCCTCGATGAAGTCATCCACCAGTTTGGCATACCCAACACCATCATCACCGATTTAGGCTCCCAATTCACCAGCAGCGAATTCTTTGACTTCTGTGATGACAACAGCATCAAGGTCAAATATGTGTCCATAGCTCACCCTCAAGCAAACGAACAGGTGGAGAGAGCTAACGGTATGATCCTCGATGCCCTGCGTAAACGGGTGTACTGAGATGACAAGGAGCTTAAACCTGGTCGGTGGCTTAAGGAACTACCGGTTGTGGTATGGGAACTTCGCACCCAGCCCAGTCGCAACACTGGAGTTTCCCCATACTTCATGGTGTTTGGATCTGAGGTTGTCCTACCAACCAAGGTTGCACTCCTCTCACCGTGTGTCTAGCTGTATGACAAAGAAGCCTCAGACGACGCTAGGGAAGTCGACATCATCACCAAGGAATAAGTAGCCCTCGATTCCTACGCTCGGATGGCTAAGTACCTAGCATCACTGCATCGTTATTACAACCACAACATCAAAGGCAGGCTATTCATGGTCAGCGACATGGTGTTACAAGGAATCCAGATGCCACTACACCTTCTCACCGGTAACCTTCTCACTGATGCCTTCTCACCGGTAGCCTTGCCTCGACGCAATCTCCCTGATGCCGCCACGTGTCGTCTGACCACACCGGGACCGCCCGGGTTTTGAGGCCCAAACCCGCCAAACCTACCACCGATGGTTTTGAGGCGAAACCACCAAACCGTCCACAAGTATCGTACCACGTATGCTTTCTCCGCTGATGGTTTTTGTAGACAAACCACCAAACCTTCTCGCGAGTAGCATAGCCCGTACGCGTCCCCTACCATGTACACTTGTGCTTGTTGATGTCCCAGGTGTCAGCCACCGCGGCTGGCTACCTGACCGTCTGGTCCCTCGGTCCAAGCCTCACGTCTGCCCTTCACCGCACCCGGTCCGTCAGCACGGCATGCCTCTATTGACCTTCACCTGACTGCTGCCACCGCATCCGAACTCCACACTTGCAAATCACAAGCCAAGAGACATGTTTCAACACATAACCCTGTGCAGGGGATCAGTGAAACCACCAAGATCGACCACCAACCAAAGTGTTGGATGTGTTGACAATCGCTCATCACACCAACAACCGACCACCAACCAAAGTGTTGGACGTGTTGACAATCACTGATCACACCAACAAAGGATGCTACACCATGATATGGAAAATCATGTGTCCGCAGTATTCCACGTCTCACAGTTAGGCAAGTGTTTGTGGTTGCCCACAGAACAAGTTCCTACAAATGTGCTTGACATCCAAGATACTCTAGAGTATAAAGAACATCATATTAAGATTTTGGGCTATGACACCAAAGAGACCAGAAGCAAGACTATTCCTATGTGGAAGGTTCAATGGAGCAATCACACCGAATGTGAAGCAACATGGGAAGATGAGAATCAACTGCTGCTACAGTATCCTTACCTCTTCGAAGGGTATGACACTTCTTAAATCTCGAGGACAAGATTCCAATGAGGGGGAAGGACTGTAACAACCCAAAAATCTGAACTACAAAATTTTTTTCTCAAAACCTATGAGTGATGAGTGTGACATGTCATCTACCATACCATAATCATGCACCAACCATACATGCTATGCATTAGCTTATATGTGTTTAGCTTAAGCTCCATGTTTCATATGTTTTGTCATAATGTTGCATTAGCCATGCATCCATGTTGCAATTTTAATTACCTTGTGATTTGGTTTTTATTTGGATTTATGTGTGCTAAATAAAATACCAACAATATTTATTTATATAATAAATAAATATCTACTATGGGAATAATACCCAACCTAGCAAGGACCAAGTATGTCCACTAGAGAATTATTTTACATCATACCACACTGTTATATATATAAAGTATTTTGGAAAAACAAAAAATAGAAAAGATAAAAGATAAAAAGATGAAAAGGAAAAGCCTTTCAGCCCAAGTCAACCAGTCGGCCCAACCGGCCCTCTCCTTTTCCCCTCACTTTCTCTCCCGCATCGGCCCGGCCTGCTATCCCTTTTCCTTTTCTTTTTCACCCCACACCGACGGCGCAGCAAGCAACCGGCCCATCATGTACCTTAGCTTCCCTCCCCAAGCTGCTGACCAGTGGGACCCGTAGTGGGACCCGGTTGTCATACCTTTCCCCTCGGTCCCCCACCGGCCGTTCGCGCGTGACGTCGAACGTGTCAACACCTGCTCCCCGCATCGCCGCCAAGCTAAGTACCCTGACCGCTCGATCCCAGCCTTCCCGCATCTACACTCATGGAGCCGCCACCTTGACCGACCGCTCGACATCAAGATGCCCACGACGCGGGCAAATTCCTCTCGCGTGCGCATGCACATGCACTGCCTGTAGAGTTATGAGGGTGCTACGCTAGCCAGAAAATAAAATTTTTCTAAGTCATAAACTAGGATCTACTACTAGATATAGGTCACAGGATTACCACTAGACGCGCAGTGCAGCGGAAGACTTGATGTAGTCAAATGTGTCATAGCAGTGTCGTGCAGTTGCGTGGTCATCCGTCAAGAACACCCTCTGCTCGTGGTTCATCCTGAGCATGTTCTCGACCACGGTCGGCTCGTTGCCGACCAATCCAACTAGTCGCCGACTAGTTCTCGACCGCAGATGCAGCATGGTAACTGATCAGATCCATCCTAGTACCGCAGATGCAGCACCTCCGAGGAATCACACACGTACGGGAGGAAGCGATGCGCAACCAAACTGCTAGGTCCGCGAGGAGCAAAGACGTAAGCGCGAGGTGGGCGATGGCGGCTTGAGCAGATCAATTGGATTGATTAGTTCTATTGGCCTTGCTCCTACCCCTTGCTTATATAGGCGTCCCTATGCGACCCCAACCAGGAGGCCCATCAGGAAACCTAAACCTTGTCTAATCCGGGTCTAACCCGAATAGGCTTCCAACCCTTAAGCGTGCGACCCTTTGGGTTCGCGTACACATAGACATGGACCGAGTACTCCTACTCACCCAATAGTAGACAATGGCCTCTAGCAAGACGTGACAACTCCTATGCATACAACAAGATCATATCAGACAAACCACAACGACCACGTACAAGTTATTCCCTTTGCCATTGATATATGGTTCAACTCGTGGGTTAACTCTTAACCCAAGCACGACCATGCATTTGTTGATCCAATCACTCGAGCGATCCAGTGATATCTCCCTCATAAAGAGAGGGCAAATCCCATCTTGACTGTCTATGTCTCACAGCATGCTTCCTGACCACCCGAAGATTACCTTTATAACTACCCAGTTACGGAGCAGCGTTTGGTAATCCCTAAGTAGTTGTTTCACATCTTGAGTACATAACACAATCTCAGGTCTAAGGACATAACATACATGACGTGAATAGAGACTATCTCTTATCGGGTCAGTCCAGTCTACATGTCTCACATGTGCCCACATTATTAGTTTGACATCTTATGTCCATGACTTGTGAAACATAGCCATCAACTAATAATGTGCTAGTCTAATATTCAAGTGTGTTCTCACAAGAACGCCAACCAGGGACAAATATAGAATAACCATTCAAGTATTGAGTTCCACAAACTATTCACATAATTGCCGACCAATACAAGTGGTATACAATGGATATTCAATGAACACTTAATGCATGTCATAGATACAAAAGGAATATCATCATCTCATGATTACCTCTAGGGCATATTCCCAACACTGCTGTCGTGGTGGAATTCTACCACTGTAAAGCTTAGCCACACACAGACCCAGCTAGCCCCTCTCACTGATTCCCTGCACCCAGACGAACCCCCACCGGTGACCTGGAGCTCCCCCTGGACACTTGATCAACCCAGAGCCATGATCGGCCGTCCGTCGACCAACTGCTTCCACCGTCCCTCTATATAAGCACATCCCAGGAGCGCTAGGGCTTCCCAGCCGTCGCCACCGCCGCTTAGTGGCTTTCCAATTCGACCACCGGTCACCGCAATTTGGAGGAGAAGGGGAGGAAGGAAGAGAAGGAGGCGGGGAAGGAGCCGCCCCCGTCGGAGAAGAAGAAGGGAGCCTCACCGGAGTCGGAGGGGATGAACCGTGCCGCAAGATCGACACCGTCTTCTTCCTCTGCCTCGACCGCCCAAAGAAGCTGTCGTGGATGTGTACCGCAACTCCCATCCTCTTCACTCAATGGTGAGCGCTGCCATGAACCTCTCTTCCAACCTCCGCCCTTTGCTACGGCCATGGCACTCCACACCGTGAGCACATAGGCCGAGGCCATAGTTGGCCCTCTTGGACACCTTCACACGCATCACATCGCCTAGCCAAGCCCCTGGCTTCCCACGGCGTCAGGAGGACGCCGGACTGGTTTTGCCACCATGCCCATCGACGCGGCCATGACCCGCTACAGTGAAGCTGTAACACTCTGGTGTTAAGCATGCATGATCACTTGCATTCTTAAGCATAAGCATCATTATGCATGGCATTGATGAAAAGATTAATTGTTATTTTATGTGAATGCTTGAATTATTCAAATTATGGTTGCATTTCACATGACTTGGATAAGTGGTATGAGTATTTGTGTTTGATGACCTCTAAAGTAACCTAGACATGATTAGGACACCAAATGAACCTAGGTTTATGTTCATGGTTTTGGTTAATTAAGCTTTGATGTCATGGTTGACCAAGGTGGACCATGAAAGTAATTTTGTTTGACTAATTTGAAAGTGGTAGCTAGAGTGTTTGCATGTGTGTACACCCTAAATAAAGTTTGTAGATAATTTCAGAAGGAACAAAAGTTGTTATTGCCACTTTTTATAAAAATGCATGGAAGATGTTCAAAAATGTTAAAAAAGGCAGGTTTGGGGGCTGTTTTTCTATTTTAGGGAATTTTAAAGGCATTTTCATTTGGATTTTTGTATTTCAAAATCTATGCCAAATCTGTCCATACTTTGTATAGATGAAATGTTATACTCTTCTAGAGCTACATTTTCTTCAATATAAGTTTTGGCTAATTTGGCCTGGTTTGGGAGTTATAGGGAAGAAAAGTTTGTATTAAAGGTCATGGAAATAGCATTTCAGTGACGGTTGGTCAAAACCGTCAAGGAAATGGCAAGCCACCGCCCATCGCGCCCAGCCCGCGCGCTCCGCGTGGCGTGCGTATACTCGCTTTAACGCGGCCGCGACCGTCCCGACCGCGTTAAAGCGAGTGAGGGCCGCTCCCTCCTTTCTGTCCCCCTCTCATTCAATGCTCTCCCTGTCTCTTTCTCCCGCTCCGCGCAGCTCGCCGTCGCCGCCACCGACCGCACGACCGTCGCTGAGCCTCGCCGCTGCTCATTTTCTACTCCGAACGCACACACGGACTTGCCTCGACGTGCGCTTGCTATTGCGCTTGCCCGCAGCCATCCTCGCCAAGGGTAAGGCCCCAATCGAGAGCCTCTTCCCCGCGGCCGGTGAACCGGTGACCGCCGCCGCCACGTTCCGGTCGATTCGGCCGTCATCTTCCCTCTCTGACTCGAGCTTTAGCTGTGCCTTGCCATGTAGAAGCCGTAACCCTAGTCTATGAAGCCACTGTGGGTCGTTCCTCGCCGGATTTAGACCGCGCCGTCGGTCGGGAAGCCGTCGCCCGCCCTGCGCACTCGGCCGAGCCGCCACGGCCCCGCTCCGACCGCGCTAGGACCTTGAATTGATGCGCCTAGACCCGCTCGTGCTATCCCTCGATTCAATTTGGTCGGGAAGCCACGGCAACGGCCGGCGACGCCGCGCCGACGCCATCGATTTGCCCCTCCCCTGTGCAAGGACCTCGTCCTTGAATACGACAAAAGCTAGGGTGCTTCGTGCATATCTGCCAGACACAGGGAATTTCTTTATCGGGCTTAGTGAATTTCTGGTAAACTCAGGGTCTCCGGTGCAAAAGCGTTTTCCTTTTTCTTTTAAAGAAACTGATTCCAGATTTTTGTTAAATCTTTAAAAAATCATAACTTCTTCATTTTTCATCCAAATGAGTTGGTTCAACTTGCAGTATTTTTCTTATGAGAAGATATATCCATGAAAAATATGAAATGTGAAATTTGTGATACTTTTCTGTATAGATTTATTTATCTATATTAATTGCTTTTATCTTAGAAAATGCACAAGTAATTCTCTGTTGCTCAGAAAAATATGAGACCAAGTTTGTTAGTCTTCTTATGTCATGCTCTATCTGTGAAAAATGTTGTGAGGCTATGTCCTGTGGAAAGTTTGCTCTGTCTAGTTATGGTGCCTATTTCTATTAGATGATAAATAATTCATAATAAATAATATATAAGGAATTTGTGCATGAAACTTTTTAGAGAGTGTTGTTAGCTAATCTAGAGCTAATGATATTCTAAGATCTGTTGTTTGACATATTTCTATGTACAAAGTATTTTATGCCCATTAAATTGTGCTGCCTTGTCATTTTTGTGTAGGATAAAGTACTTACTATTTTGACCTAAAATTTTTATGATAGTCTACATTAGACATGCTTAAGCTCCTGTAATTTTTACAGAATTTTCTAAGTAGTCTAAGGTCATATTATAGTTCTACCCTGATTTCTTTTAATAAGTAATAATGCTTTAAAGCTATCATTTCATGTGTGTAAAAATGTTTTTTCTGATATTTGTGATGTGTGTGATCTGTTGTTGGTTTTGGTTCAGTAGAGGGTAGAGTGAGAAACGATAGTCGTTTATAATTCCTTTTAGTGTGCAAGTGAATTGTAATGTGAGGCTGGTTTAAAGAAGTGTTTGTAGAAGAGAATGGAGATGACATGTGCATATCTTACATGTTTCAAAATCATGTCAGTTATCTTCGACTGAGCATTCATTCACCATCAGCATGAGCATTGTATTCTATGTATACATGGTATTCATACGCACTATGCATCATACAGGATCGTCAGAGCTCGAAACGATAGTTCCCGGAGCACCAGAAGAGGAAGGCCAGCAGGAAGCTCTGGTGCAGGAGATAGCAGCAGAAGAGGATCCCGAAGCTGATCTTTCCGAGTGTCCCGACCACCAGCCAAGCTCTTTCCTGAAAGGCAAGCCCCAGGGCATTCTCCCTGTTGCAAAATATCTAACTTGAGTCCTTTACTTGTTTGATGCATTAAGTTATAAGCGTTGTTTTATACCGTTGCTGCATTACTTATATTCCTTACCACTATTTATACTTCAACCCTGTTAGGTTCAGGTACGATTATTTGTTTAGCCCTGCTTTAACTAGATCGATAGAAGTCGGGTGATTTCCTGTCATCCGCAAGTTATAGGTGGTGACTCAGAATGGTTGAATACATTGTTATCTTGGATAACCATGTGGAGATAATAAATCAAGACCGGGCGGGATTGGTGTTGAGACTGAACTGAAGGTTCGGTGAGGTTATCCCATCTATGTCGAACTAGGACCCCGTCCGTTGTATGTCCTCAAGTCATATTGAATTTATGCCTCACATTTAGCTGGAAGGATAAGTCGTTCCGACCGCGAAGCCTGGATTTGGTTTGGGCCGGGAGTCGACCTGCTGTACGCATCGTATTGGTGAAGATGGGGGACCACGGGTTACGCGGAGAGTAAGTCCGAGGTCAGGGTCGCCTGAATAAGGCAGCCGGGCGGTTCCTGGATACAATGGTACCTGTTGATCCCGCGACTTTTCCAGAATTGAATTTTCAGTGATCTGTAGCTCACCTTAGCGGGTGAGTGTGGTTTGTGTGAGGAATACCCGCCAGCTGGTTAGTAATCGATTATAATCGCCATCGTTCCTAGATAGTGAACACTTGACTTGAGCAGTGGCATCGTAGTAAGAACTTGAACAAGAGATGAGATGGTTGAGCCGTTGAGATTGAAAGATACTCAACCGGAATTGGTTACTTTTCCTGTTAAATAATTAATACCATGCTTATTTAGTACATGTGCTAATGTAGCATGATAAGGTTAATCAGATTAAAATACATTTCTAGAAGGTTCTTATTAATTGTTTCTTTAATGCCAGCTTTTCTGCAATCAAATGAGTCAGCTATCCCTCTTATATAGCCTTGCATACTCCATGGAGTCAATTTATTTTTAGTTTATGACGGGTAAGTCTAGCTGAGTACATTCTCGTACTCAGGGTTTTATTTTCCCATGTTGTTGCAGATGGTGAGATGTTTTATGGCTATTGTCAGCATTGCTTCTATCTCACCTTGGGAGATGACTAGACCTTGGGCATGGTCACTCTACTCTACCTTATGCTTTTGTTGGATATTGACCGAGAACCTGGCACAGTATTTGAACTAGTGTGTGTATTTGAACTTAATCGCTTCCGCTATTTTGAAATTTAAACTTGGTTTATAATAACTTTATTCGTACTCTGATGGTATAAAACTATGTGTGAACTATGTACGTTGTGAATGGTGATGCTGAACTCATTACGATCTTGGTCGTGCCGGAAATGTTTGAAATCCTTCGAGATTTCGGTATGACTACCGGGTTTATTAGGTCTCAATCATGTAGTTTGCCATCTTAATGGCGAATTATGTGCTTGTGCTCTAATAAATTGGTCGGTTCTGTCACAGCGAAGCCGTCTTGCCAGCCAGCTGTTGAGCCCCGAGTCGTGTCACCACCGGATCTAGAACCGTCTCGTCAAGAAGCACCCAATGCACATGTTAACTATTTGGAGCTGCACCAGAGGACCATCTACGCACGGCCATGCCGCCGTCATGCCGCTTTGGAGCGTCGTCGTGCCATGCCATTCCCCGTCACCTCTGGCCGCCTCGAAGGACAAGAAGATGACGAATGACGTCGTCGTGAAGTGCCGCATCAGAGTTGTTGCCCACGCGAACTCCGTCATGGAGATGGTCGCTGCCGGCGAGCCAAACAGCCGTCCAGTGACCCCAATCAACTAGCCTGGTGCTCAATTTGGACTATGAGACGTCGCTAGACTACTGTCGTCACACGCCGTCAACACCGCTCTGCCGAGCGCCGAGGAGGAACCACACCGGAGGCAAGCCATCGCCTTGAAGCCCATGGATGTGTCCGTCGTGCTGCTGCGATGCTGGACCGCAAGTTAATGGAGGCTGAGGAGTGCCTCTTCGCCGGGATGGGCGACCTCACTGCCGGCCGCGCGGTCGAGGAACAGAGCAAGGAATAGGAGAAATTCGTGCGGAAGTGGTGGACGCGGTCTATGTGAACCAGAGATGCTACACGTGGGACCCAGTGTGAGCCGGTGCATCATGGACCGGAGCTGTAGACCAAGCTCGTTTGAGATCTGGATTGATGATGTGGTAGCAGTAGATCGTGCCACGTTGTGGGCCGAGCCCAGCCCACATTCGGCCCATCTGGCCCAATAACGACCCGTTAACGGCAGTAAGGGCCCATCTGACCGTGACCGTTGACCAAGTCAATGCTGACGTCAGCAGATAATGTCACCTTGGCCCTACCTATCATTGCTGACGTCAGCATAACGTCATCATCCACGTCAGCTGTTGTGTTGTCACCGTTGGACCCACGCGTGACACATGGCCCAATCCCGTGCTGCCATGAGTCAGTCCCAGAATAATCCAGTCCTTTTCTTTTCCAGAATATGGTTAAAACTTTGAAAATTCATAACTAATTCATACGAGCTCAGACAATTACGATCCAAATATCCAAATTTTCTATGAATTGAGCCCTATCTATTTTCGCTATGTTTGAGTGCATTTGGATCTTTATTCTATTATCCGTTCTTTGTGCTAATCTATAGGGTCGCCCCTGCGACCATTACTTCTTGGTTACAGAGTCGAGCGAGGATTGGTCTGACAAGGACAACGAGTACCAGGGAAGGTCAGGAGACAACGACAGCAAAAGTGCCACGGCCCATCCAACCTCGTAGATCCCATTACGCATGGCTAATTTAGTTTGCTAGTGCTTTACTTTCATTGCAATATAATGATTCACTTGTGCTAGGGTTGCATGGTAGAATTTTACTTGTTAAGCCCTACCTTGTTGTAACCTGTCACCTGCTTACCCGCTGTTATGTTAGCCACATGCTTATCTACTATATTTATACATATATATACTTGCTTACATTTTGATGCGATGTGATGAACCCTGGGAGGGTCTGGCGGGGATGTCAGGCTTGGAATGTTGATGGATCAGATGGGTCTATGAGCGGATGATGATGTATCTGGGTTTGGGGTGTAACTTATAGCAGGGTGTAGGGTGCGGGTTGAGTCGATCGAGCCGGGATCTACGACGAGCTTATGGAGCGAGTCTTGCTGAAGATGCAACCTGGGCATCTCTGTTACCTACCTGTGGCAGGTAAACCCTGTTCGAGTTGGAGAATCCTCGGATGTGAGCCTCTGAGGTGTGGAGCCTAGGATGAAGGTGCCGTGGTAGCACGTTAAAGGATTAACCCTGATGGATGTATCCCAGCTTGGTTACACTTAGGAACTGCTGCGCTGGTATCCGGACCTTAGGAATCTCTTGCTTTCCACTCGCTTCCCATGGGGGGAGACGGCCGAACCGCTGGATAGATCGATGCCATTACTATCAGGCGAGCATGTGAAGATGGTCGTTTCAGTACTTCTAGAAACCCCAAACCGAAGCAGAAACCGAAAATCAAAGAAACCAAAGTTTTGGTTCGGTTTGGGCCAGTTTGGTTCGGTTTGCGGTTTTCGGTGAATTTGTGCCAAGGCTGAATGGCCACAGTTTCTACATCGATGCCCATCTCCTCAACATTGGCAAAGACATCAATATCATACTAGGGCTATCATGGTTAAAGAGCCTTGGCTATGTCACCTGGGACTTCAACAACATGCAACTGTCATTCAACAAAAAGGGTTAGCGCGCTATCAAACTGGCTTCTAATCGACGTCAACCACCAGCATCAACCATCCCACTACTAGCCCCACACTCAATGGTGGACACAGTACCTTATAGTCTATCAACTCCAGACAACAATTGCTTAGCTTGCATTTCGACACTAGGATGTGCTGAGCGAAAAAGGAGAGTCCTGTAACAAGTATAACGATGATACAACTACTTTGCCAAGAAATTGGACAAATTCTGGGCCAAGAGGAGGATGACGACGTCATGAGCCATAACAAGGCAGCTCACACGCCAAGAGAGGGTGACGGGTCACTGCTCTCCCACGCGCTGGGCGCCGCCGCCGTCTTGCCACGTCAGCCTACCGTCAATAAAGTATTTTCTATAATTAGGGGATGTAAAATAAAGAAAGAGAATATCCGCAGGAATTCTCTAGAATTGCTTAGAGTCTAAGCTAGACCAATTAGGCTATAAATACTTCTCAATTGTAATCAAGTCAATTCAATAATAGAAAGGGTTAACTTCCATCTATCTCTCCCTCTCCCTGCACCCTGCTGCCGCCCTCTTCCCCTCCCCAGCGTGCGCGTCGCGCCGCCCCTCTCCCACGTTGCCGCCCTCCATTGCCTCCACGTCGCCACCAGGCCACGTCCAGGGCTACCATGTGCCCCATGTGCACGGCTTGTTATTTTCTAAAAAAGTGTTTTTTATTTCATTTTTCTAATTCTTAATAAATAATAAAGTACAATTACACAAAGACCCTGATTTACTAGCGAGAAAAAAACCCTGATTCGAGGGACTCGAACCATCAACCTTGATACGCAAAGCCCCTGATGTCACGGTGGAGCATTTTGTTGGGCCTGGAGTGAGGGGGAAGAAATGGATCGGCCAGACATCCCATGTTGGGCCTTTCCTCTTCGGCCCGTCCTGTCATCATTCGTCGAAGTACTACTAATACCTAACCCTAGCTTCCCCTGTTTCCCGATCCCCACCCCACTCATCGCCCCTGCCTCTGGGCGGTGCCGCCATCCGCTCCATCCTCCACGCCGATCTTGCTACACAGCACCCCCAGCCACCGGTGCAGACCGCCTCTTCCAACCGAAACCATGTCCACCATCACGGCGCCGTCCTCCGGGCGTCCGCGTCGAGGATCCAGATGCCCTGCCCGCGTTCTCATCAACACCGAGCCCGTAGTTGCCATCCACGACAGCGGCCGCACCACCGCCCGAGACTGCACTCGGAACGGGAACCCGATTCAGGTCTCTTTCTGCTTCAAGCGCCCGCCGCAGCCGTCGACGCTCTTCCTGAGTTGCCCCGACCTGAACCGGTCCGTGGAGCCAGAGATCCTCTACTCGATGGACGATCTCCTCCTCCTCAGGGTGAACATGGGGTCCGGGCGCTTCTCCTTCGACAAGGACTTCGATTACTTCATCTACCACACCGGCGACGGCCACTCCACGAGTCCGCCGCTCCAGCGGCTACGCCGTCCACATCCCTACTTCTTCAAATTTGCCATCAGCCTCCTTCCTCGTTTGGATGGCCATTACACCGTCGCAGCGTTGGATTTCATAGGCATCCTCCACGAGTACCAACTCCACTTGTTCCACTCAGATACCACAACCCGGATCAGCAGCCGGTTGTCATTGGAGGCCCCGCAGGAATTCTCGGTGAAGATTCCTAGGAACTGTGGCAGGCTTCGTCGTCATGATACGACCACCGTGATCACCATTGGCGGCAAAGACGGTACCATGGGCTGGGTCGATCTCTGGCATGGCATCCTGCTTTGCGACGTGCTCAACCCCAAGCCCTCACTCCATGAACTGCCACTTCCCTTGCCGCTGGTGGAGATGAGCTACAACGACGGCTGGGGAATGGATCTAGGCAATTCGGCACAACGCCGCGGCATTGCCTTCATCAGAGACAAGGGCTGTCTCAATTTTGTTCACCTAGAAATTACTGAGAAAGTTCTTCCGGAGATAGACCATGAAACGGGGTCGATTTGTATCCGAGTGCATGACTGGGCGCTCACCAAATGGAGCAACAAGAAATGGATGAGCAGCAGCTCCCGTGAGGATTAGCGCAAGGAATCTGTGGTACGAGCTTCTAACATCAAAATCGACCCAGTGATTATGTCGGTGCTGAAAGACACTGGCTTGGTTTGTCAACAGAGCAGCGAAATCTGCAGAACCTCTCTATTTATCAGCCCTCTCCCTGCATTTATGGTGAATATGTTGTTTACTTGGTAGCCAGGCAGAAGTTTAGTCATCCCAAGGCATGGATTCTTGTTGTTGACATGAAGAATAAAGGCAGGCTGCAATCTGCCGCTTACTTTGGCATTAGAACATACGAGGATCTTGAGGTCATCTATTGCCCTAGTAGAATCTCCAAGTATTTTAATCCAGCAAATCATGGAAATCCAGTTAGTGCCCCAGGTAATTAGCTGCTTCTACTACAGCTACAAATGCCTACTCCTCCATCTGTTGGTTCTTAATAATTATCACTATTTTGATTTGACCTATGGTTGAAAACTTTCTGCTGTGGTTTGTTAATAGGAAGATGCTTTTCTATTTTTTTGTTTTCTAATTGTTTACCTATTGTATTTGATTTGGTTGTGGTGTCATCTGCTTCTCTTGTGACTATACTACTTTGACTATTGCTTCCCGGAAACTGCTTATGGCTTGGATCTGACATTATCTTTTATTCTACCTCAGTAATCTTACAAGCTGATCAATTAGATATTTGTTAGAAATTACAGACAGTGGGCATGTCTGGAAGTATGATGAATAGCCTTGTGTGTTGGTTAATCGAGATTGACAAGGTGACCTAATCTTGGTCCATGTGCTAGGTGCATGCTGTAAAGGATTATGTTTTCTTCGTACAATCACACTGGTTATAGACTTTTGATAATGATGAATGCTAAGATTTTATAATACAATATAATATAATATAATATAATATAATATAATATAATATAACATAATATAATATAATATAACATAATATAATATAATATAACATAATATAATATAATATAATATAATATAATATAATATAATATAATATAATATAATATAATATAATATAATATAATATAATATAATATAATATAGGATAGGATAGGATAGGATAGGATAGGGTAGGATAGGATAATAGGGTAGGGTAGGGTAGGGTAGGGTAGGGTAAGGTAAGGTAAGGTAAGGTAAGGTAAGGTAATATAATATAATATAATATAATATAATATAATATAATATAATATAGGATAGGATAGGATAGGATAGGATAGGGTAGGATAGGATAATAGGGTAGGGTAGGGTAGGGTAGGGTAGGGTAAGGTAAGGTAAGGTAAGGTAAGGTAAGGTAATATAATATAATATAATATAATATAATATAATATAATATAATATA
>CM041644.1:29423835-29478292 GCA_023333625.1 Bothriochloa decipiens
ATATAAGAGATATAGATTCTAGCGTGGACAACTAAATATATATTAAGGAATGATGTGGTTTGCTAATGTGAATAACATAAATGCAGGATAATGACATGTGCTAGTTGGATTTGTTAATGAATGCTTATATGGACACTTTGTATGGCGGGATAATGTGATAGTGGGATGTTTTAATGGATGCTGATGTAGACGCTTTACATGGCAAGAGAATTAGTTAGTAGGATGTTCTAGTGGATGATGTGGATGCTTGCATGTCAAAAGAATTAGCTTGTGGGGCTCATCTATATAAGAGATATAGATACAATTAAGGTATCAACTCTCAGTTGTAGGCTAAACATAAATATAAGATTACTGTTGTGTACAGCAACACCTATTCCAGGCACACGAAGAGGCCAGCCAGGCAATGTGTCCAGTCGAATAAGTGGCATGGTTGTTAGATGAGGAGATTTGTTTTTCCGTTGGTTTGTTAGTTTCTTAGGTACTTTAGATATCTAGAGGCTGATTACAGATATACAGCAGTTGATAGGATTTTGGTCTGATTAGGAGATTAAGTTGAGAGTTTGTTGCTTGAAAGACGCGTGTATGTGTGTGTGATTACAGACAAGCTAAGCTAGCCTCTATCCCCTTCTCTTACTCTGCCTCTTTGTTGTGACACCTATAACGGTTTCCAAGTCATGGGCCTCGGCCGACTACCACACAAGACTACGCCCTTCGCCATCCTCCTCGCACTAATATCCCTGCCCATAACACATGACGACCATGCAGAAGTATATAACACAGAGGTGAAGACAAAATCAAAAATTGAAGTACAATACAGATGTGGTTTGCAATTTGCACTATGAACCAGCTGAACCTGTGCTGTGTAAGCACATAAAAATGTTCAGTAAAATCAAGTATATAAAATTAGTACAGCCTAAAAAATAATACCATAATGTGGACAATAGAACATATATGACAACCTTGTGAGTTGTGACAGATTAAGTTCCAGAGGAAGATAATGGCTAAAACAATCAAGCAACATGGATACTGTACCTCAACATTGCGGTTGCCTATCATTGGAGCAATTGGGGTTTTCAACAATTAGCCAAACAGAATACTATTGTACTGCATTTCACAACCTAAGTTCTGTTAGTTTATGTTGTTGGTCCTTTGGCTGTCAAACAGGAACACTTTGTGTTCACATGCTCAATATATAACTTCAGTAGAGATGAAATGTTTGCCGATTACCTAAATATATAGGATGTTGATATAGTACTGAGTACAGACATCCAAACTTGACGAAATAGATACATATGAAAGATTATACCAAGCTAAAAAAACTAAGTAGAAATAACTATAGAGATGATTCTTAATATAAGTACCACAATCTGCAACTGGAGTTTTATACCTATCCTTTCAGAGGTCACGAACTGAACTTTGCAATCCAGCCTAGTGTGATCTAACAGCCACAATTGGTCAGTGTGAAACGAATTCTCCAATCGACTCCCAACACTCTGTCATGATGCACAGGTCCAGCAGAAGATGGCTCACCGCCTAGAAGTCCAACTGCAGCCACTTCTTGTAGTAGACGCAGGTGCTCGGCGAGATGACCCCCTCCGGCGAGCACTCATCAATCCTGGGGCAAACCCCACAAGGAATTCCCTCCATCATCCCTCCCTGAGGAGCCCCCCTCACCAGCCGGTAGCACATTGTGCCGGCCCTGACGGACGTGAACTCCCCCGTGCCGGTGCTCTTGACCTCCTCGAGCACCTTGTCGAGCACCATGATCTTGATGATATCCCTGATCTTGTCGATGGTGTACAGGGCCCTGGGATCCTCCTTCAGGATGCCGTTGTGGATCATCTGCACGGTCGCGGCGCCGAGCCTCTCGACCTGCGCCTGGCAGCAGCGGCGTGCGGCGTTCACGGCGTCGGTGTCCAGGCGGCCGTCGTGGTACCAGGTGCCGCCGGTGATCTCGGCGGAGGGCTCGAAGTCGGTGGCCATGAAGATCTTCCTGCCGCGGTGGCGCACATCGCTGACCTCCTTGAGGAGGCCCCGCTGCACGAGGGAGCGCGCGATCTTGTTGGCGATGTTGGAGCCCATCAACAGCTTCCTGCGGATGTCCTGCATCCACATGCCCTTGTTGCCCGCCTCGAAGATGAGCTTGTACACCGGACGATCCTGGACGCACAGTCGGGCGAGGATCGTCGCCGAGATGGTCGGCTGCTCGGAATCGGGGGAGCGTTTGGAGGGTTCGGACGGCTGAGCGTCAGGTTCATGCTTCGAGGAAGGGGAGGGCTCCTCCGGCGGCGGCGCCGGGCGCTTTCGCGGTGGCATGGCGGCGGCGGCGCAGGGCAGGGGAGCACAACTGCAAAAGGGAGGGGAAGAGGAAGGAGGTTTTTGCTTCTGGGCCGCTCTTGGGCTTTTACGTGGGGTTGGCGATGTCAAAAGCATTTTAGTAGAGCAATTTTCCTTTTCTGTGAAAAAAAAACTGTGATAGCTGGTAAATCTTAGGTCACGAAGGGATCCACCAACAGCACCACAGTTCCAAAAAAATGATTAATGATATAGTTCGTCCGTTTGAATTTTGTCCTGAATTCTTTTAACTTTTCCCATGTTTATTGAAAATGCATAATGTTTCATTTTATCGGATATACTTTTTGATAGTGCATTTATTTGAACTTCTAGAGGTTGAAAACTTGTTAAATATCTACCTAGCAACCAGTTAAAATTTGGAGAAGTCTGATTTCAAATAAAACTAAAACGGTGTATAATTTGGAACTATAATATAATCGAGTAGCAAGCCACAAACTGTGTTTCTTTGATAATCACAAGCAGTAGCAACACCTAATGAACTCAGTAAACGATTGTAGATCAGCAGAAATACATGATCAATTCACAATAGTGAATAAAATCAGTTCTGTTCTGTCTCATGGTTGTGCTCGGATTCTATGATTTAAACATTTCCATCATTTTACAGCTGTTAGGAATCCTGAATTCATACAAATTACTGAATATACGACAGGGAGATTGAGATCCCAGTCTCGATCTCCAGCAAATGTAAATCTAAAATTGTGACGATTTAAGGCATCAGATGTTGCACATTCGCCCTGTCATTTGGCTGCCTGCTCTATCACTGTTACTTTGCTCCACCTCTCTGGCTCCTCATCTAGTTGGGTTTGCTCTGCACGGATCTGGTAACTGTCCTGTGCATTGTAGCCCTGAAGAGGTGGCAACGAGAACATACTGACAGTTGAACTCTTGCTCCGGATCTCCTTCAGGGACCTAAGGGCGGCGACGGTGCTCTTCATGTACATACTCTCCATGTACTCAATCTCATCTAACTCTGGAATACCACCACCATTTACCAAGGAAGAACTTGGCTTTGCCAGCTTCTTTTCATCATTACTGTCTCCTTTTACATCTTCACTTGATACAGATGCCTCACTAACCGGAAGGAGCTGCTCCAGCATGGCTTCACACTGCTTCACAAGCTTGTACAGGAGATCAGTGGTGAAGAAAGGCTGCTGAAGAACTTTCTGGATGAAGGGCAGCCGGATCAGGGCTCCAGTTCTCTTGTCGTATTTCTTGAGAATCTTAACCAATCCTGCAAATGGCAACACAGTAAATAATCATACAGGTGATGAAAGATCCAAATAGCTAAGGTATCAAGAAAGTGATCCATGAGCATAAGTGGTACAGACAAGCTAGAAGGTCGACAACACTGTGAATTGACACAGAATACAAACAACAGAATCACCATAACAATGCAGCGAGCATGCTATGCTAAATTGATCGTGATCAGTTTCTCCAAGACCATCATATTCTAGGCAGAACAATCACAAAAATGCTTCAAATTCCAAATAATATATGATCATCAGATTTCTGTTTTCATGAAACCAAAAATGAATATGAACTACAAAATCAGAAGACAACAAATTCTAGCTGATACATGTGGAAAATGTCCCTGTTGTCAACAAAAACTTATGTTGTTTTGGTGTGTTCTTGTTTGTCAGCAGAAACTTATATTGTCTTTGTATTTGTATGGTTAGAAAGGGGCTATGACTTCTGAAACAGCATAGCCAAATTATACCTAATGATTTGTTTTCTAAAAAAATTATACCTAATGATGTGCACCACTAGTGAACCTTAATTCTCAGGAAATGGTCTAGAGGAAAAATATGATAATACCCTGTAAAGGAAAACAACAAAAACTTGCATTGTCTTTGTATGTGCACCACTAAAGGTGCCACTGCTCAACTGAAATGCATAAACCAGCATATACTTGGGAAGGATGATAAAAAAAGAACAGTTTGAATTATCGTATTCGCAAAAGTATGTGAAATGGACTAATAAAAATAGTAAAAATCAAGCAACAGCAATGAGCCACGTAATTACAGAACACAAATAGTAAAACATTTAAGTACAGATATCCCACAAGAAAGAAACTGATAAGTATAATGTTTACATTAAACAGATTGCAAGATCAAATCAGCTTGTTATATTCCACAAAAAATAAGAACCTAAAAAGTTCACCTTTAATGTCACAGTAATATCAATCAGAAAGCCAACTAAACTTTATGAGTGCATCTAGATTCAGATGCAATTTAATAAACTAGACACGTCACCTGATCAAAGAATGACTCAAACAGAAGCACATGCTTGAACCCTACGAGTCTAATTGGTTATAACACCTAGAATTTTGAACTTTAAAACTTAAATGAATTTGAGTTTATATCTGCATAGATGCTTTACATTCATAGGCCAATTATAAATTTTTATGAATTATATTAAAATACGTAGCACGTTAGAAACCATGCATTGTTGCATTCATGCTGCTGCACAGTTTTTTGGTTGACATATTTGAGCTTGTTGTTTGATTCTTGCTTTGCTCTCTAGCTACCAATATGCTCTAACTTGTCCTCATTAACCCTAGACTAACCTAACCTAGTCTAACTAGCCTAGGCCAGTCCCTAGTGGACCCTGGCCAACCCCAGCCTCTCCTGGCCAAGCATGGCCAGCCATAGCCGGCCATGGCCAACTATGGCCGGCCATGGCCAAACCAGCAGCAGCAGCCGCAGGCCAGCAGCGGCCACGGCCAGCCAGGCCGGCCGCAGCCCAGCCCCGCGCCCGCGTGGGCCGAGCCCAGCCGCGACCCAGCCGCCGCGCCGCGCCCTTGATGGGCCGAGCAGGCCCAGCAGGCCGCCGCGCCAGCGCGCGCCGCCCGCGCCTGCGTGCGTCAGCGCCGACGTCAGCCCTGCGCCAACTGTTTGCGTCAGCATTGCATCGCCACCCACCGACACTGACAGGTGGGGTCCACCCGAGAGAGGCCCACCCGCACAGTGTCGTCTCCCCCGGGGAGACGGACACCGAGCCCGTGTCCGGGCGCCGCCCGAGTCACCCGCGCGCCGCGCCGTGCGCGACCCGAGTACCCCGCCGTCCTATAAAGGCCAACCGCCGCCTCTGCTACGCCTTTCCGCAACCCTAGCCGCCTCCTGTTGCCGCCGAGTAGCGAACCCTAGGTCGCCGCCGTCGCCGCCGCCTCGAGTTCGCGCCGCCACCGTTGATCTCCGCCGTTGCTCCGCCTCCGCCGACAAGGACTGCCCCGCCAGCTTCGCCGTGAGGTGAGCCACCGCCGGGACCCTTCAGCACGCCTCCCCGTGCCCCGCAGCGCCTTCCCGCCGAAACCCTCGCCGCCGGTCATGGCGCCGCCGCACGAACCGCCGCCTCCGGCCATCCCCCGCCGTCATGAAGCCCGCGGTTGAGTCCGCGAGGTCGCACTTGTCACCCCCGTACCCACCATCTTGCCGCCCGAGCACCGGAGTGCTGTTCCGACGAGCACGCCGCCGTCTCGGCCGCCGCTCCGGCCACCCAACCTCGCCGGCCCAATCCTGGCCGTTGGATCGGGATCCAACATCCCAGATCCGAAGATGACCCCCGGTCAACCGAGGGTCAACCCAGCCTTCCGGTTGGCTGACGTGGCAGCCATGCGTGTGCCACGCAGGCGCCACGTAAGCGCCACGTGTACGCTGACTGCGTCAACGCGGTCAGATCACCGACAGCCTTGGCACTTTTGGAGAAAAGTCCCTGCTGTTTTACATATTTATGATTTAGTCCTTCGTAGTTCAAAAATAATTAGATTTTAGTCCTGTTTTCTGCAGATTAGCCCCTAGTCTTGTTTTAGCCATAACTTTCACGTTTTAACTCCGATTTTAGCAAACTTATACTTTTTGGAATCGTCTCGACGAGTAGAATAGTTCTATGCTATTGTTTGCTACTGTTGAGATGTTTTGGAGTATTGCTCTAATTTGATGGATAAGTCTCTGTGTGTGTGGGCAGCACATGGTCCTTGTGTCCTTTGTAAAGCATCCTTGACTGCTTTTAGGATAGCAGTTAGCATCTTAGGACAAGCATCTTAGGACAGCATTTTGACTAGCATCTAGGACAGCATCTAGGACATCTAGGACAGCATCTTAGTGTCGTCTTAGACTAGCATCTTAGCATATGCTTGGCTGGCTAGCAACCCTATAAATATGTATCCCCAACCCCTCAGGTTGGCATAGCATTGTTGTGAGAAATAAACCCAGAAAATTGCCTCAACTCTGAGTTCTCTATGTGCTATCCTCTCGATGAGAGTAAGGATCCTACTCACACCTAGAGCAAGGATCCAGAGACTGACAAGTGGCATCGGAGCCGTACTATCCTGTAGCCTGAGCATCTCTTGCTCAATTCCCCAAAGCTCCCACGCAGCAGCCCCTGTCCACCACCCTTCCCTTGTGGAGACGAGCAGCAGCAGTCTGTCGGAGGCCCTCTCCTCCCCACGCAGCAGCCCGGACATTCCTCATGTCCGTAGGTGCGTCTCAGCGCTCGCTCGGCTCGAGCGCACGGCGCCGGCAGCAGGCCGAGCTCGCTGCGGCAGAGGAGCGCGAGCGAACTGCAGCAGAGCTCGCTACGGCAGCGGCCCGGAGAGCAAGGCTAGCGACGGCGGAGCTGGCAGCAGCAAGGGCGGAGGAAGAGGCAACGGCAGCGGCAAACGCTGCAGCTGCGGCCGCAGCGGAGCTTAAGTCTCTGCGCGCCGATAGCTCCAACGCCGCGGCCTCCGACGCAGGCATCGTCGACGTAGAGGCCAACGCAACCAAGCTGGTGGCGGATGAGCGGACGGCGCGGTGGGTAGCCGCACAACGCCGTGGGCGCAGCGGCAGCCCCGTCGGGAGGTGGCGCGACGGCGACGACCCGGAGGAGCACAGGCGCGGCGGCAGCAGCCCAAACGGGCGTGGCTGCACCGGCGACGCTCCCGGTGGACGTGCGCGTGACGGCCGCGCTCCGGGCTGCGAAAGCGGGCTGCCCAGCTTGAGGCGGAGGTGGAGTACGAGCACTGGCACGGCGGTGGACGGGTCGAGGAAGAGCACGGCCATCGTAGGCAGCGTGGTTCTCTCTCCCCGGACCTGTACCGTGGCTACCACGGGTACCAGGCTGTTGCCAGGGACGTTGGCCCTGGTGGTGGGTGGCCTAGCCTCACCAAGACCAACTATGTTGAGTGGGCTGCGGTGATGAGGGTGAGACTTCAGGTGCTGCACATGTGGGAGCCAGTCCGGTACGGCGACGTCGACTACGACCAGGATCGGCGGGCACTGAATGCCCTCATCGTTGTAGTCCCGTCCGAGATGCAGTTCTCGCTTACCAGCAAGCGGACTGCCAAGGAGGCTTGGGACGCCATTGCTGCAGCACGCATCGGCAGCGACCGCGCCCGGAAGTCCACATTGCAGGCACTTCGCAAGGAGTGGGAGAACCTGGCCTTCAAGCCAGGTGAGGACGTCGATGATTTTGCTCTCTGTCTCAACACTCTATTGCAGAAGTTGGTGCAGTTTGGCGACGGCACCTACAGCGAGGAGAGAGCTGTCGAGAAGCTCTTCCGCTGCATCCCCGAGAAGTACAGGCAGATGGCTCGCTCAATCGAGTCCCTACTGGACCTCTCCACGATGTCGATCGAAGAGGCGATAGGTCGCCTCAAGGTCGTCGACGGTGATGAGCCACAACCCTTCTCGGGGCCTGCCACCGTTGGTGGGAAGTTCCTTCTCACCCGGGAGCATTGGACTGCCGGCCAAGATGATAAGAAGAAGGGGGAGCCTTCTTCCGCAACAGCCGGCCGCAAGAGTGGCAAGCGCGGCAAGCCACGCAAAGGCGCCCGGGCTGGGGCGCAAGGGCGTGCCGCAGGCGGCGCCCGCAGAGGTGCCCAGGGCGGCGTCGCCGAGAAGCTCAAGCCGACACAAGATGACGCCTGCCACAATTGTGGCCGTGCTGGCCATTGGACTAGGGACTGCAGACAGCCACGACGCGCCCAGGCCCACATCGCGCAGGCAGAGGAGGAGCAACTAGCTCTGTTCATGGCACATGCGAGCACCGAGCTACCTCCAGCAGCACCGGCTGCAGTGGCTCTTCTCCACCTCGACGAGCCCAAGGCACATGCCCTCCTCAGCAGCGGGTCCGGCAGCGGCAGCAAGATCGATGGGTGGTGCCTCGACACCGGCGCCACCCACCACATGACAGGCCGGCGGGAGTTCTTCTCCGAGCTCGACTCCGACGTTCGAGGCTCTGTCAAGTTCGGGTACGCCTCCGCCGTGGAGATCAAGGGCGCCGGCTCCGTCATCTTCGTCGCCAAGAACGGCGAGCACCGGCTGCTCACCGGCGTCTACTACATCCCCGCGCTGAGGAACTCCATCAGCTTGGGACCGCTGGATGAGAACGGCTCGCGCGTGGAGATCCAGGACGGCTTGCTTCGCATTTGGGATCCCCGTCACCGACTTCTCACCAAGGTGAACAGGGGGAGCAACCGCCTCTATGTTCTTCACGTACAGGTGGCGCAACCCTTTTGTCTTGCAGCTCGGCGGGACGATGAGGCCTGGCGGTGGCACGAGCGCTTTGGGCACCTCAATTTCGAGGCCCTGAAGCAGCTCGGCAACAAGGAAATGGTGCAGGGTATGCCGTGCGTCGACCACGTGGAGCAGTTCTGCGACACCTACGTCCTCACCAAGCAGCGACGGCTGTCCTTTCCCCGCCAAGCAAGCTTCCGCGCCAAGGAGAAGCTGGAGCTCGTGCACGGCGACTTTTGTGGCCCCGTGACACCAGCTACACCTGGAGGACGACGCTACTTCCTCCTCCTCGTCGACGACGTGTCCCGCTACATGTGGGCTGTCCTCCTCGACACCAAGGGGGCAGCCGCGGACGCCATCAAGCACCACCAAGCTGTTACGGAGAAGGAGTGCGGCCGCAAGCTTCGGGTGCTACGCACGGATAACGGCGGCGAGTTCACGACGGCTGAGTTCGCGACGTACTGCGCCGATGAGGGGATCAAGCGCCACTTCACCGCGCCGTACACCCCGCAACATAACGGCGTCGTCGAGCGCCGCAACCAGACGGTGGTCGCCACCGCCCGCGCCCTCCTCAAGCAGAGAGGGATGCCGGCGATCTACTGGGGGGAGGCGGTGGTGACTGCCGTCCATCTCCTCAACTGCTCGCCCACCAAGGCGCTTGACGGCAAGACGCCATACGAGGCCTGGCACGGGCGCAAGCCGGTGGTGAGCCACCTACGCGTCTTCGGCTGTCTGGCGTTCGCCAAGGAGCTCACTCACGTCGGCAAGCTCGACGACCTAAGCACTCCAGGAGTGTTCATCGGCTACGCAGAGGGTGCCAAGGCCTACCGCATCCTCGACCCTGCGACATAGCGCGTCCGCATCTCTCGGGACGTCTTGTTCGACGAAGGGCAAGGCTGGACCTGGGACAAGGCGGTGGACGACGGCTCGGCTTCGACCCTCAGGGACTTCGTCGTCGACTACGTTCACCTAGAGGGAGCCGGGGGAGTTAGCATCTCATCTACACCGAGCTCGTCCTCCTTGGCAACCGGCTCGCCATCAGCTTCGGCGAGCCCTCCACCGCCTCCGCCACCAACGAGTCCACCACCACCGGCGGCTACGCCACGCACTCCTGCACCGGCTCCCTACTCTCCTGCACCGGTGCCGGCATCTCCAAGATCGGCACCAGCAGCTTTGGCCCGTCAGCGTTCGGTGGAGTTCGCCACTCCGCTGTCCGACGATGAGGACCGCGTCGACGCCTACCATGACGACGAGCCTCTACGCCACCGTACCATGGACAACATCCACGGCAACCAGCCTGTCCCTGGGTTGGCGGTACACGACTTCGAGGCGGAGCTGCACCTGGCACATGAGGACGGTGAGCCTCGCTCCTTCGCTGAGGCGGAGGGAGACGCGGCATGGCACGCCGCGATGCAGCAGGAGATGGACGCGGTCGAGCAAAACCGCACTTGGGAGCTCGCTAACCTCCCTCGTGGTCACCGCACGATCACCCTTAAGTGGGTGTTCAAGCTGAAGAGGGATGAAGCCGGTGCCATCGTCAAGCACAAGGCTCGCTTGGTGGCACGAGGCTTCGTGCAACAGGAGGGGGTCGACTTCGACGACGCCTTCGCCCCAATGGCACGGATGGAGTCCGTGCGACTCCTTGCGCTAGCTGCCCAGGAGGGCTGGCATGTCCATCACATGGATGTCAAGTCGGCGTTCCTTAACATGGATGTCCATCACATGGATGTCTACGTACGTCAGACGCCGGGATTCGCAGTTCCCGGCAAGGAAGGCAAGGTGCTTCGCCTGCGCAAGGCCCTCTACGGCTTGCGGTAGGCACCGAGGGCGTGGAATGCCAAGCTGGATTCCACGCTGAAGGGGATGGGCTTCGAGCAAAGCCCGCACGAGGCGGCCATCTACCGGCGGGGCAGTGGAGGAAAGGCCCTGCTGGTAGGTGTCTACGTCGACGATCTTGTGATCACCGGTACCAAGGAGGGGAGATCGAGGCGTTCAAGGAGAAGATGAGGGCGACTTTCCAGACGAGCGACTTGGGCCCTCTCTCCTTCTACCTGGGGATCGAGGTCCACCAGGACAGCTCCGGCACCTCTCTTCGCCAGACTGCCTACGCCAAGTGCATTGTGGAGCTTGGCGGTCTCACCGGCTGCAACCCAGCCCACACTCCTACGGAGGAGAGGCTGAGGCTGAGCCAGGAGAGTACGGAGGAGGAGGTGGACGCGACGCAGTACCGGCGCATTGTGGGCAGCCTTCGCTACCTTGTCCACACACGACCGGACTTGGCGTTCGCCGTCGGCTACGTCAGCCGGTTCATGCAGCGACCGACGGCGGAGCACCAGCAGGCCGTGAAGAGGATCCTCCGCTACATCGCGGGCACCTCTGACTACGGTTTGCACTACCTGAGGTGCCCCGGCGCAGCACATTTCATCGGGTACAGTGACAGCGACCACGCCGGCAACATCGACACAAGCAAGAGCACCAGCGGGACGCTGTTCTTCCTCGGCAAGTGTCCAATCAGCTGGCAGTCGACCAAGCAGCAGGTGGTGGCTCTGTCCAGCTGCGAGGCAGAGTACATCGCAACCACTACCGCTGCTACTCAGGCTTTGTGGCTGGCTCGGCTGCTTGGCGATCTCCTTGGCAGAGACGCAGAGGCAGTGGAGCTCAGGGTGGACAGCAAGTCCGCCTTGGCCTTGGCAAAGAATCTAGTTTTCCATGAGCGCAGCAAGCACATCCGAGTGAGGTACCACTTCATCAGGAGTTGCCTGGAGGAAGGGAGTGTCCGGGCCAACTACATCAACACCCAAGACCAGCTCGCCGACTTCCTGACCAAGTCCCTTGGGCAAGTCAAGTTCCAAGAACTTCGCGCCAGGATCGGGATGGCTCAGATACCTCACAAGGAGTCACACAATACTTAGGGGGAGAGTGATGGATAAGTCTCTTGTGTGTGTGGGCAGCACATGGTCCTTGTGTCCTTTGTAAAGCATCCTTGACTGCTTTTAGGATAGCAGTTAGCACTTAGGACAAGCATCTTAGGACAGCATCTTGACTAGCATCTAGGACAGCATCTAGGACATCTAGGACAGCATCTTAGTGTCATCTTAAACTAGCATCTTGGCATATGCTTGGCTGGCTAGCAGCCCTATAAATATGTATCCCCAACCCCTCAGGTTGGCATAGCATTGTGTGAGAAATAAACCCAGAAAATTGTCTCAACTATGAGTTCTCTGTGTGCTATTCTCTCGATGAGAGTAAGGATCCTGCTCACACCTAGAGCAAGGATCCAGAGACTGACATAATTAAAGTATGTTTGCTTGTATGTATTGCTCGTGTGTGATGATTGTGGCGTATAGAGAACGAGACGTGGGTGAACGAGGATCAGCAGAACCCGGAGGACTACGTGCAGCAGGACCACAACCAAGGCAAGTGCAGGCACCTTTGATCATATTGCGCCTATTCACTTTTAATTAAATACATTGCATGTGTCTTAAATCGGCAAACCATAGGACTTACTAGCCACTTTACCCAAAGATATCCTATGAGGGTTGTAGTTGATAGGCTTTTAGGTTGCTAGTGCTCTATCTCACCTTTCACCGTTTAATGAAGATAAAACTTGCTTCTTAACTTGTTTGGCTTCGGCCGTTGGAGAAGTTGATGTTGTTCCGCATTGTTGGTTGGCGGTGAATGATGGGGGAAACGGAGGCTAGAGGGTCTCGTGTTGACGAGGGTATCCGTATCTCCTCCCCCTTGAGGTCCTTTCGTGGAGCGGCAACCTGGGACTTCCGTACATCTCCAGGCTAATGAGCTCTGGCTTGGCCTATTAGCAGGACTATCATAGGCAGGAGAACAGCTTACCGACGGGTGACTATAGTTAGGGTCGCTGGGGTTTGTTTACAAGTTGTAGTATGGGAGGGGCTAGAGATCCGTGATGGGGGCTGCCTCACGGGGAAGTCGCCCATACGCTTGGACTCAAGGCTAGCGAGTTGTTACTGCCTATGACCCTGTGAAAAGCCTCGTTGTGACCTCTGCCGGCCTATCTCAGTAATGGGCTAAGAGGATGGCCGCCTCGGGCATAAAGAGTAATCACAATCTGGAGTGAAAGTGTACACCTCTGCGCAGAGTTAAAATCGGTATATCGTCCGTGCTCACGGTCACGAGCGGCCCAGATCCTCGCACGATTAGCCAAATGGTTTAAGCTGTTAAATCGTGGTGATGTTGTGACGTTGCTACCTCGGGTTTTATCGGGATGTCTATCCTATGTTCCCTTGAGATGGCTATCTCATGTTTAATGTTGTTAACAATATATGTTTATGTCTATGATGTTAAATGACACATTAATGCTACTTGAACCTTAATAGAGGGTTGGGAGCTTCAATCAAGTGGATTAGAGAATAGGTTGCAAAGTTGAATCTTAATTGTTTACATTAAAATACTACCGCAGTCTACCTTTCAGCTTTACCTTGTACTAGCCTTGCATGTCATTACTTTCCGTCTGTACTTGCTGAGTTTCGACATGGAACTCACTCTCGCTATTTCTCAACCAAAGGATGCTCGAGTGATGACTCTGACGATGACTTTCCTGAAAACTATCCGGGATACTAGGCGTCGTGATGCTGCCGTCGACCTTCCTGTGGCGAGATGGAGTCGCTACGTTTACGTCGTTTAGTTTCTTCTCGTTTTGGACGATGTTATTTATATTCCGCTTTACTCTGAGGACAGTTATGTAATAATGGTACGATGTAATCCTTATACTATGTTTTATTCGAACACGGTGCTTTTTGGACCATGTAATTTGTCGTTCATGTGTGTAATTGTTCTGGGCGCACATGAGCTTTTGCCTTGGTTTCATTCCTTCGAAATCAGGGTGTGACATTGGTTGCCTGCATATCCAGGCCCCCGTAGTACAACTCGTCCATGTTTGGTTACCTGCACAAGCCCATGTGCAGGGTAGAAGCCAGCCTGCATCCAACAATACAGCCAAATCCGTATCCAGCTATGCATCCTCCCTGCCACACCCGCTCTGCATCCCAAGACTCAGTCTGGCCACTCACATAGGAAACCAATCACGGATAACACTGTACAACTTCCTATCCAGACAAACCAAACAACAACGAATTGTGTTGCTTTATCTAGGTTAAGGATGTGCTGCATAACCTCTAATGCAATGCAATACTAATGTTAGGAACCAATCAGACCCTACAACAGAAAGAATGCATACAACGAACCCTATGCAGAGTCAATTTTTTAGGGAAAATGGTTCCCTGCTACACTGGAACCACACTCCATTCAAGTAATTTTTAGTTAAAGGGACACATCAGAACAGAGAAAACCTGCATACATGTGGTGTGGGAGGGGGAGTTAGTGGCACTAGCACACTTTTTGGACATAGATAGACCTTAGTGGATGATTCATAAATCTGATGCATCACTGTAAAGGCAACAGGAGCAGACAGCTCAAAGGCTGATATTATGGTGAGTGGTCAAACCGCATCCACCGAAACTTGCTCCAGAACATGATGACAAGAGTAACTACTCACTATCTTTAGTTCATGACAGCTCGCAAATTTTGACTTTATGAGAGTAGCCTACCAGTATAGTACTAGCAAGCCATGCACTGCAGGTGACGGCATAGTAGTCAAATGCATCTCAGCCAAGCAGAATGAATCTCAGCTTAGCTAATGAAGCTTGCAAAAAATGGCAATACTAGAAGAGAACCACATGACCATTACCTTAAACATCTATCTATTTATTTATTTCAAAAAACTAGAACACCTAAACTGAAAAAGAAAATTCCACAAATCCGCAAAAAAATCAACTTGCCACATAACACAAACTATAACTCTATAAGTGGCCAAAAAAGGTTTAGTTAGTGCATATTCATGAACTTACAAGTCACGAGTCGAAACAGAACAGAAAAGTTACTGCCTGATCTTACTGTCTAAAACAAAGCCCACTGTAACAATGAAACCTAAGATGGTGCAGAAAAAATATCTTGACAGTAAACAACAAAACTTAATTCATAGCTTACAGAAGACAGCTTTTGTTCTGACATTAAATATACAGTTAAGGCAGAGATAATACCTAGGCACTTATTAACAGTAAATCTAAATAGTACAGCGAATTTTTTTGTCCTACTAATCTAATAAAAATTGAGTAATGCACCATAGTCCAAGATAGCATCCATTAGTTAATCCCAATCCGAGCGAAGAGCTCCGCACATGTTATAACTATGAAACATGTTAGATGTGTGACTGTATGGTGACTATATAAGACTACTGTATTTCTTTCAATTAATTACCATCTTACAGAAAAAAAATACTATTACCTAACTGAATATTATATTAACCACTGTCTCGCCACGACTGTTCCGAATCAAACAAGTGTTTTTCTATTGTGTATAACATCTGGGTACAAACTAAATGATGTATTTGCACTCATGTACGAGATATAGCTAATTTATCGTGAGAAATCAACGCGCTTACCGCAAATCACAATTTCTCTCGGCATAGAATAATTTTTAGCAACATTACTTTTTTTACAATAGGGAGGATAAATGGACTCTTGACATACTCTTTCAATTAAGTCACTAGTATGCGTACTCAATGACAGCAACATGAACGCCACCTTCCTAACAAGCAACACAGAAAGTCGTCTATTTATTTGACCCATGTTAGCTACGGTTGTTAACTCCACATATCTAGATGCTTCGTCCCCAATTCACAGCACACTCCAGGCTAAACTAAACTTACCAGGAAGAGACAAACAACAACAGAGACAACAAACAAAATTCTGGAAAACAAATTCAACCACGAGTGACGTGACATGAAAGCAACACATGCGACGCGGCGGGACGGGAGAGTGTGCGGCGGCGGCGGACGACTCACCGGTGTAGTTGAGGGCGCTGTAGTTCTCGAGCAGCACCATCTCGCCGTGGAAGTCGACGATCTCCTTGCGCACCCGCATGAGCTCCTCCTTGGACTCCCGGCCGGCCGCCCTGGCCACCCGGTCCTGCAGCTCCTGCCAGTTCCACCCAGGCCACGTCCAGACAACCCGATCAGATCGAGGAACAGCTGCCGGAATCATTTGGGAAGCGAGGGAGGGAGGAAGGAGAGCGGGTACCTTCTGGCGGATGATGTACTCCTCTTCCTTCTCGACGAAGAAAGAGTTGAACTTGTCCAGCTCGGCCTCCAGGAGCCGCATGAAGTCCGCCTCCTCCGGCGTCATCGCGGACGCGGCGGCGGAAGCGTCAGCGTCCCCGGCGTCGTCGTCGCGGCGGGCCCGCTTCGGCTGCCGCTCGGCGCCGCCGATGAGCTTGAGGCGTTTCTTGAGATCCTTGTAGGACAGGAACTTGTCGCGCCACTCCGGGAGCGTCTCCACGATCTGCCCGCTCAGGCTCTTGCCGAACTTCATCGCGGCCGCCGCCGGCGACGACGCCGCCGCCTAGCCGCAGGAAAGAAATGGGATTCCCGGAGGGGCCGGGGAGTGGATGAGCGGGTTCTGGGTGGTCGAACGGATTGCGCCGGTGATCGATCGTGGCGGTGGCGGGCGGCTGATGGGGTCGTGAAATAGATGGGAAGGGAAAGGGGGGGGTCAGGGAGACGGACGGACGGACGGGAGGAAGGAAGGATATGCGGGGGCGGGGGTGTGGTGGGAAGCGGCGAATATTCGCGTGGAAGGATATTATCTGTTGTTGCGGTGCGTCCGCGACGCAGAGTTTATTCCTCGCCCTCGCTCGCTCGCTCGCTCGCCGCCGAAAAGGCCACTTCGACTCCGAGGGTGGAAGACGCCGATGTGAGGTGGACGGAAGAGGAGACGGGGAAGAGAGGGACCCGCCAGGTGGTGGTGGACTGGTGGGGGCGTTCGGCCGTGGACATATGCGGCGAAACTCGGTGAGCTGACACGGTCACGTGGAACAAAGGTTGCAGTGTGGCCGTGTAGGTGGTTTGTTCTGGCGTTTGGTCCCGAGGACATCCACACCGACGGGATGGGAAGGGATTTACTTTTTGTTTTAAGCAAAAGGGACGGGAAGGGATGAATCACTTGTCACAGAAACGCATGAATTTCGCCAAAAAAAGTTTCCTTAGAAATTAGCTTATTTCTATAGAGAAAACATATAGAAAATGGAAAAGTTTCATGTCTTCCAAAAGATTGTTCAATGGTTTTCGGTTTAAAGGATTTCGAGATATCAAGACGAGGTCATCAGAGGTATATTCGCTCAATGTGTGGGTAACTTCGTCGCTCAATTAAGCAGATTAAGCCGTCCCTCGCGAATAGCATCATGTGCCATCTCCATTGGCTAAGCACGAGCAAGATGAGCAGAAGGAGCAACGCGGGCCAATGAAGTGGTGTATGAAAGCCCTAGCAATGGCAATGCGGTACGTGGAGAGATCCGAGAAGGGATGACACGACGGGAGGCGTCAAATGAGGTGGAGCTATGAGCTCAGAGTAGGCGAAGGAGAGAAGGCAGGTGGACACAATACCATGGAGTGAGGCCACGATAATGCAGCAGACAAAAAGCTAAACCACAGAAGCAAATAATTAGAGAATTAAAGGAGAAGAAGAGGAAAATAGAGATGAAAGCTCCGTCTCACACACACGGAAGAACCTAAGAACAAGAAGAGGAAAAAAATAGCATCCATCATCTGCATGCCTGTCTCTTACTACCCCTCATAAAAAACATATAACATACAGGGATGACTCCACTCCCGTAATTAAATAAAGAGGGTGTTTAGCTCCCCTTCATCCCAAAAATATTTTGGATTGCATAATGGAACTAAACACTATGCAATTTTTTTAGCAAAAAAAGGTTAACATTCTCCATTTTAGATTTTGGCCTTTTGAGGCTCCAAAAGCCCAAAAGTGCTTGGAAGCCCGTGCTCATCCCCACTAGCATGAGAAAAAAAATGACATTTTAGATGAAAGTAAACATGACAATGAAAATTTTTGTATTTCATCATTCCTAAGTACTTGCATTTTGTATTCTAAGTGGAACTAAACACACCCAAAGTAATGAGATAAACCTATCCTAGAAAAATAGAACAAAACAATCCTGTCACACCTCGTCTTTAAACCAAATACACCTTAAATTGTAACTTTATCACAAGTTGTAATTGTTTTGTATTTATCGATGAAGGATTATTGTCTTTACATAATAATAATTTCAAATAACAGTGTTTTGGTAGATAACTGGACTCTAGAATATCATTCTAGAATCAACTATCCAGATCCCAATTTCATTTTTGCCTCATCACTTCATATTCAAACAACAGGCTATCCATGGGTTTTTATCTACGTGGGGTCGTTCTTGTAATATGTTTCTTTCTTTTGAAAAAATGCAATGAACCTTGATCATTAAATGGTTAGCTTCTACCATTTAAGGAAGGAGACTTGGTAGGTAAAATTATGTCTTTAGGGCTTATAATGTGGGCCTCTTACAAGGTAGTTAACAACTATAGAGTTATATTATTAAAAAAAATAACTACGGAGTAACAATGCATATGCAGCTAGTCGAGCGTGGTGGAAGATGGTTGATGCCTTGATGGACGTGATAAAAGTGATAAAAGTGGGCTAGACTACTGTCAAATGTGGAGCAGGTTAGTAAAGAAGGAAATTGTGAGAGATTGAGTTCTAGCTGCTGGGTCAGGATTTGAAATGATTTAAACTTTAATTGCCTTTAAAGTTTAAATAATTTATGTAATATCTTTTTCCAAACAACAAAACAACTTGGTCATATATATTAATTTTCTCTTGTAAACACCTAGCTAGCTACTTAGTGGAGTTCCATGTTGTTTAACAAACTATGATTTTGCTTTCCAATAAGGACATCTACGATGATGGACAAAATCCGCCCTGTACGTCTAGCTAGCGAGATGTGCTTGGATCATACCAATTGAGTTGGACAAGAAATATGAGTTGGGAGGCGGAGATTAATTTGTGGGCACAAAAGTGCTTAAAGAGAGCATCAATTTTATTTAGAGGTGTTGTGATATCCAGAGGAATATATTCCTAGCATGCTAGCAATAATAACCACGCCTCTCTGACACACCATAAATACAAAGCTGTGCATTGTCCCATCTCCCCCTTCTAGAACATACCAATTTTCATTTTTCTTTCTAATGTTCCTATTTCTAAAGCCCGGCCCTTTCTTATATAACATGGCAGTCTTCAAAAGCAGGGACATAAACCATCTCTAAATTTATTGTTTTATTTCACCGTTTTCATATTAGGCTGGCTACATCATTCGATTCTTACATGGTTTTATGACCAAATATGCCATGTAAACAATATAGCCACTTGCAATGCTATCCAAATTAAATACTAGCGTAAAAATATGAACAACAATAGTTTAATACTCCAATATTTATATGATGTAAAAAATACATAATAGACTTGCATATGTAAGGTATATTCATATGGCACACACCATAAATTAACATGAGAAGGGCGGTGCACGCGAGGATCCGAGCGGCACAAAAATGGCCAAAACACACCGGGATTTGTTAGGAAGTAGGAAGTAGGAATTAGTGACAACCATGTTTCAACTTTCGTTGGGATGAAACTCAACACCCTTCTATCATCTTAATTTTCATGCCACCTCATCATTTTTTTTAGGACGTGGAACTATAATAAATGAGTATGCAATCTCTATCGAGACTGTCCTGAGAACCAAGACAAGGCATTTTCAAGTAAATGACATCGCTAGATGTTAATATATACTATGGGTGAAATATGCCATTATTCCTGAACTAAACTGGGATCTCTTCACAAAACCATTGATTAAAATCAAAATGTGCATTTTTGCTACCAAAATTAATGTCTATGTTGTAATTTAATTTTCTTCCAAAGTACCCAAATTAGAGGCAACCTATTGCAACCTCCAACGGACAACATGAGTTACTATATCAATTTTATTAAATACATGATCCACCAAATTGTGTAAAGCGGCGACTGGGCATTGTTGGATTGGACGCCGAAGCAAGTTTTAAAAACAAAACCACCTTCTATGCGCTACATCGAAGAACGCAGATCTGGGGTCGCAGAGGATCCAAGCAAACTCCAATATTCTACTACACGTACTGTGGCCTCTTTTAAGAACGTACCCGCATGACCAGACCAGCACGCTGCGGCAGTGGAAGATTCGGAGCATAATCCTTTCCGGAAGGGGAATATCCAAGCGGATATGTCCCAGATCCTCTGCGCGTCGCTGTCCCAGCCTTCAGAGCCTCGGTCCTTCCCTGTCAGCTTCTCTCTCTATCAACCATTCAACCAACCCAAGGGAAAAAAATACGATAAACAGCAGCTTCCAGGACAAACAAAAGAGATTATCGCGTCTCTTGAAGCCACCGATTACTTCAAGTGCTCCCCGCGCTATCGTTTCGAAATGGCAGATGTCTGCTCTGCCACGTTGAGGTGAGAGACTCAGGCCTTTTGTGTAGTACACACAGGGCATCCTAGCTTGTCGAAAAAGTGATGAACATAGCTGACGAGATAGTGGATTCCCACTAAACTCATAGCACAATTCTCACGATTTCTCGTGTGTGTGTGTGGAGCACGCTTTATGTAGCGGTGAGCATCTACCTCGTTATTTTAAGGATGAAGAAAAGCAGTTGGCTAGCCGCATCAATTTTCTAAAGAGAGGTCAAATGAAAAAAGACCTAGTGACCACTAGCATTGGGTTGGTTAATCAAGTCAAGTGACATTGGTCTATGAGAAAAGCACATGTCATGGTAGGTCCACACTACGGTCCAGGTAAGATGACAATGGAATATGCTTTCTGATGTTGACACAAAGAAAAGTACACATACTATCAATTTGTCGAGTTTTAAGTCCACATAAGATACTACTATATGGGGGTCATTGTATTGTTGTGCCTTGACTTGTTAATTGATCATAGGTCATATGGATATGTTACTTTAAGTGTGCTTTTAGGTTTTATACTTTAGAACACATAGTTGCAACAATAAGGAGTTGTGACCATATAAATGTTTTTAGAAAATCCACATGGTAACAATGGTAGATGGTTTTCACCCTTAGTTGTTGTTGTCCTTTACTATCATAGTCTCTTCTCTCTCTCTACTACGTACTCCCTCTACTCTAAATTATAGCTTTGCTTCGATTTTTTTCTACATCCATATTGTTATACATCTAAATATAATAACATATGTCTAGATATATAATAAAATAAACAAATAAAAATCAAAGCGACTTATAATATGAAACAAATGAAATAGCATTTCGTTCTCTCAATATTCACACGTCATGGCTTTGTTCCGAAATATACCTTCTGTCATTGCAAGATATGCGCTGATCCATAGTTTGCATCGATACTAGTACGAAAAAGCTAATAAACAATTGCAATGACTAGAATAGAGCATAATAATAAGTAAATTTTTTCTGTCTACAAAGAATATAGCTTTCCCACTTTCAAATCCTCATCTATCTTTCTATCTCTAGATTGACTATTCTTCTTCGTAGCTTACAGAAAGACGTGCGCACACGGCACATCACCATGAGAGGGTCCGGACTCAAGCATGGTTGCAAGCTAATCTAGTTAAATGGTAATTGTATTACAGTTTGCATGCAGCTTTGAATTGAAGATTTCTATGTGTATGGAAATGTAAGCTAAAACATGCTATACTGTATGCCTACACTACAGCCCTACCTCCTCCATATCAACGAAGCACAAAAGATTGCTTCGAAAAGGTGTGCTAGCTCCTCCTCGGTTTCTGAGTTCTGATGCTGGACAAGGCGATGGGCAACAGACAGCCCAGGGGGCCTGAAGCACTGAAGAACCGTGGAAACAAACAACAGCAACCAGAAGTCCAGAACCGTGGAAAACCTTGTCCCGGATGGCCGGGTTGCCGGGGAAACGACGCGAATCTGGGAAGCGCCACACCGCATATTCTCCAAGATGCCTTCGTCACTTTTGTGCAGCCTATTGTGCCCAATTGCCCATATTTCTACTAAAAAACAGAATGTTTTATTTGCTAAAAAAAACATCCTTACTGTTCGAGAAGCCTTTTGCGGCCGTGCTTATTGAGGTCTGAAGAGGAAATATGTGAGCGGATGAAACGAGGATATGCATGATTTTTCTACATTAATTAGAACGTGGAATAACTCTAATCGTTAAACGGCATCAGAAAGGCATACCCATGGCGGCCTTGTAGCTAACCGCTTTCGAACTAATGCCAGATATGATTGCTAGGCCCCTCGACATGATTTTCTCGCTTTATGGCTTCGCTGTTCAGGTCGAGCTAGTATGGGAAGCTAGCGCTAGGTCAATGCGAGAGGGAACAGTTTGGCGCAGCGAGTAATCTTTAGGTAACTAAAACTGTTACTTAATTCGATGATAGAAATAAGTGATGTGCTTTGTATATCAAATACGATTTCTATATCATAATTTCTGGATACCTACGTCTAATAGAAATCACGGCAAAACTTTTGTCGTCCTTTTTAAAAAATATTTAGATATCCCCTAAAAAATTGGATACACGTATTCCCTAGCTCTGAGTGCCATGTGGCCACTGCATGGTGTACAATGTTTACAAGATATAAGTTCGCCTCCTCCCCCATCTTTCTCCTTTATAAGGGTCTGTTTGGTACACGGACTAGTTGCTAGTTGGCTTAAAATTAGTAAAAATTAGCTCTAGTGCATACATCTAATAGGAGGAGTAATAGGTGGGCTAGTTTTTTTCTTTTGAATTTGGGAATTCTCATTACTCAAATGCTAACAAATCGTTAGCAACAATTACAACAATGTCATCTGGAATTGAGACAGAAATGATCTCATCTCCCTCATGACACTGATAACCCAACTTAGCTAGCCCATGGGCAGCTTCATTATATAATCGACTTGCATAAACACATACACAACTAATAAAGTTTATCCTTGAAAGAAACTTTATCTCCTCAATTAGATGGCCAACAACCGAGTCATCATAAGCTGTTGAGTTCATTGCCTTCACAACTTCCTGGGCATCCGTTTCCACGATGACATGACTAATGCCCAGATCAGCGGCAGTCTGTAATCCTTGCAAGCAAGCAACTAGTTCAGCTTGAAAGGCATTCAGCAGATTGTTAATCTTGCCTCTTCCGGTCATCACAACATCACCCTCGTCATCCCGTATCAGGAAACCCCAGCTGCCAGCTTTCTCATCTGAAATGAAGGAACCATCACAATTTAGTTTCAGTGTACACCATCTGGTGGCTCTGTCCATCGATGTCTGCGTTGCAGTCCCGGGTTAATACAACTGTCTGTTTGTTGCACATTTTCGTAAGCATACATCTCAATGCGTCTCGCAAGAACAGAAGCCGGCCTCCGTTGCCCCCCTTCTCTGATGCAATTACGTTCTGACCATAAGAACCAGAGAATGATCACCATTAGCTCTCTCTTCCATTCACATTGCTTTAAAATCCACTCTACACCACCGTAGCCCGTAGGCATCAGGAATAGCAGCTAAAATTTCCCGTTCACTGTCCAAGTTCAGCAAGCGCCATGTTTGTTTCGCCATCTTGCACTTGAATAAAAGCCTCCTTCCTCTTTTGGGTTTCAACAGCTGCTCCTTACTCAGCCAATGTATTTTATGTTTGCCCTCTTGATTATTCCACCAATACCTACAGATCATGGTCCCAATTTGGTCGCATAACGTCTTTGAAAGATCAAAGCATCCCATCAGAAAAGTAGGAATCGCCTGCGCCACTGCTTCTAGTTTTCTAGCAAACTAGGTAGTGTGCCCATGCGTTGCTACGGGACAGCTAAAGATTTATACAATACAAAGAACACACGATAAGATAACAATAATGTAAAATTAAATATCAATATTATAGTGATATTTAATCCAAAACACAAACTTTATGAAATTAACGGTCAAGGAGAGCGCGGTATCTCAGGCTTACAAACTCAACTATATAGAACTTTTCGTAATACGGCTAAAATAATGTTTTATATCAGCAGGAAGAAATCTCTAATAACTATTTTTTCATATTGAAAATGTTTTATTATCAAATAATTGACATGACAAAGGAAGCCATGAGCCACCAGCACAGTTTACACCCACTTCTGGTTAGAGATGATTTCTAGGAAGCTGGCCTGCTTGGTGAGAATGAACTCTCGTGGCATGGCTACAATCAATATAAAGTGCATTAGCAGTTTCCCAATCATCCAGGACTTAGCCTTCATCCACTGGGAGTCAGGGCAACATGTATCCCTCATATTCCATGAGCTGAACCGTACACAATACTACTTCCACTGATGAGGTTAGGGCCACCGCCATTGCCAGAGAACCACCCCTTCCTCCTTGGGATGTGTCTGAGCCAATGCACAGCAACTCCTTGTCCGGAGAATCAACTCGGCGATCATGGAGGGGTCATGGAAGCAACGGACAGGTCATCCAGCATTTGAAAGTGCTCAACTGCTACTGTTGGCGAAGGAGCAACCTTAATTGGCATCCTTGCCATTGTTTCCGAGACCAACCCAAAACGAAAATACAGGTTAGACTTTATAACAATCTGCAACGAAAACAAAAATATTAAAGCTAAATCACCCAAATCAACAAACAAACATCACATTCAGAAGTGTACAGCATTGCCAAACTGCTAGCCTATTTACCTGCACTGCATTGAGAAGTTCCCTGTATGTTTTGATCAGACTCCTTCCCAGTTTGGCCATCACTTCGAGAGTTGATGAAGACAACATGGTGCAATATCAACAGTGACTTGTTCAGAGTCCGGCTTCAGTATGTGATAGGGGATGTAGTACTCTGTCAGTGGCCCACATGAGCTGTGGCAGAAACCATTAGTGCCAATTATGTTCCATCCTGCAAAAACATTTTCATGAGTAACCATAGTTGATTGAATCCCCCTCCCCCATTATCTTCCATCCATTTTAAGTTCAGATCATTGATCCATTTACTACTTCTAAGCTTAAAATGATGAAAAATGATGCTTCTTACACATGGTTTCATATTTACAGAGGAAATGCTAAATAGTGAAAGCTTTAGTTGCAAGGTACCAACTGTAATTTCCAACGACAAATCTAATACAGAAAGTGCAACACCCAGGCTTGAAGGGAAAAAAAAAAAAAGATTACCAAATTACCATTGCTTTTGTGTTTGTCCGAACAATTTGTAATTTCACAACATTCTAGCATAAAATTCAAAAAGGTGTAATGGCAAATGATTTGCGCCTCCACAGGATAGCAATACAGGCACCGATAGCCTTACATCAAACTAGTGAAATAGCTGCCAGACCTCAATCTTTGTCCAAGAACAGAGAGGCTAAAGAACTCACCCCTGCTGCAGAAGGTGCTACTCAGCTTTGGTTAATCCTGGAGGCTTAAGTTTGTGTTGCCGTTGGAACTGCAATTGGTTGATCCGACACAATTGGGAGGACTCCATTTTGACTTGATTCGCTCTTGAACTGTTAAAAGATAATCATCTGTATAATCAACTATACACCAAAAGAAAAGGAAAAAAACATATTCTTTGACATGTATCCGAACAAATGATATTCAAATCCCTCGCTAAAAAAAGAAGTACTTCTATCAACACAATCAAACTATTCTGATGAGTTGTAAGACTCAGTAAAAGAAAAGCATCTATTTCAACAATGTCCACCAGCTCCAAAGTGACATAAGCAAAGTGACATAAAACAAATGCTTACTTGGTAGAAGCCAAGGGGTGTGGCGATAGCAACTGATCTGGATAAGCTTACGAACCAACAAACAACTGAAACAATGAAGAGATAAAAAGATATCCATCATTCCAACCTTCTTAGGGGGGAAACAAAAATAAGCTATTTAGAACAAATATTTAAAAACGTTATTATTGGCATCAGGCTGGCCTTCTTAGGGAAAATACCATTAATTTGTAATTGGTGAAGCATACTAAATAAAACAAAAATTGCACCAGAGAAATCCCTTTCCATGGATCCTCATTCTTTGGTGTTCAGTAGCTAATTAGAAACATATTGCAGAGTAAAATGTACTGACCTGATGAATCGCTGGGGTCAGGCACAGTTAAAATAGGGATCAGTCAACACCTGATGAACATACAACATAATTATTTTTGTTAGAATATGATTATTCAAGTAACACAAACAACGACAATGCAAATTGCAAACAGGAATTGCTTCCTCATGCTGCTCAGGAACCTCCTTGCTTTCTCATTTTAGATCTGTAGATGAACACTAATATCATACCTGCAAAAATAGTATCCGTCAACCGTAGACCAGTCATTGGTAATCCATATTTTTTTTCCAGGGAATAAAGGTCACCCAGTCGAAATCTTTGCAAAAATGCAACGAACGCTACACATATAGAATTATAGTAGGCAGCGATATTGAACTCAAACTGCATATATTACATTGTTTAAAACTGAAAAACTGTATATGAGATTAAAAACTAAAAACTGAAAAATCAGATTGCAAGAACATGAGATAAACAATAACATGGTTCACTATTTTTCTCTCAAATACTTGAATCAATGCATTCTACCTGAATTTTTAAACCCTGAACTTGCATATTGTCTAGAATTATTAAACTCTGAACCCCATGTGCGTCCCATATTCATCTTAGCACACTATCACCAGAGCCCCGACCAAGATAAGAATCCATGTACAAATGAATGGTCTCCGTGACTATAAAGTAGAGATAAATCTTAATTAAGTATATGAAGGAAACTAATTATAATAACAGTCGCTGCAGACATATTCCAAATTACAAGATGCATGCTAAGAAAACGAGTTCAATCATTTTATCCAGCCCGTATAAAAACGCCGCAAGTTTGGCAACAATATTATTGTAACCCTGAACTAAAAATTTCTAAAACTCCAGCAGTGCCTGCAACGGCATGTTTGGCAGACTCTATCACAATCCACCAACATCAGCACTGGACAAGCACGCAAATAAGGATCAGTCTAAGAGCAGAAGTCCAAACTGCATTTCAGCAGACTCTCAGCAGGCAAACACGAGATCGTACCTGAATACCTGACCGGCGGCGATGTGGAGGAGCCCCCTGCAGATCCTGGCGTCGGCGGGCTTGGAGACGTGCCTCCGCACCCGCATGAGCTCGCCGACCGAGGCGGGCCTCCGTGGAGGCGCTGCCTTCCCACCGTTCCCAGGGCTGCCGTCACACATGGAGGAGGCGGACGAGGAGCAGAACCCGAGCACCGTCTTCGTCTTGTTGGCGGCAGCAGAAGTGAGAGAGCATTGGATGGCGGAGGAGGCTGAGGCGGGTCCGCCGCCGCTCAGGAGGAAGGCCGCCGGATCAGGAGCATCTCCCTCGTTTTCTCCCATGACTCGTGAATGCCCGTGCGATAGGAGACAGCAGCGGGTGATGGCGATAGCGGCGGTTACGGTCCCTTTTTTTTCTTGCGTTGTGTGCCTTCCTTTTTTTGCGGAGCGTTGATTTTGCACAGCATTGATTGGGGGCTTTCCTTTTCTCCGGGAACAGGTTGGGGCGGAGAGGGAGCCGTTTAATCGTTAATCTTTTTAGCCAGCCATAGCTATTTAGGACTAATGTTTAACCTATATCAAACCGTCCCTATGTAGTTTCTTGAGGCTGCGACACTTTCCCCTGTAAGACCTTAAAAAATAAGCTCAATTTGGGCACTCGAAGCCCAAATTCAGAAGCCATATGAGAAACAAAGGAAAAAAAGATAAAATAAAACACAGAATGGGTATAAGAGGGGGAAAATGGCCCAAGTGAAATCGCTGTAGCGGCCTTTTCCTCCCCGCCGGCGGCCACCACGTTGGACTGTTGAGTGTTGACCAACGTGATGAGGGCCCATCAAAGTTCCAAATGTGCTCAGCCCACCTAGTGGTAAAGCCTACCTTCCGCGGGCGCGTCTATTCGAACTTTTTTTATTTTTAATTTTTTAAAAAAAGATTACAAAATTAATTTTTCGTTTCGAAATATGCAGAACTAGTCATTCACAGTGGGCGTTTTTTAAAAAACGCCCACTGTGTGGGCGTTTTTTGTGACGTGGCACACAGCCGGCAGCCGCCGGTGCCGGCTTTTACGGGCGGCCACCACGTGCCTTAACCGTATAACCATACTCTCCGCCACGCATCATCATCACACAGATATAAGCGTAGTAGAAGTAAGGCAGCATAAGTAAAAAAGCAAGCGTCTAGCCTATCAGCAGGTGTGTAGGAGTATGGTTGCGACAAGGTAAAGGCTCATCAGGCAGTGCTATCATGCAACCTATCATCAGGTGATATTCATAATTAGAGCACTAGCAACTAGATATTATTCTATGCGTAATAGGATCTACGAGGTTGGGTGGGGTGTGGCACCTGCGAAGTCGTCCCCGAGTTCCTCCTCGTACTCGTAGTCGTCCTCCTCAAGCTGCTCCTCCTCTGAAACGAGACATAATAGCCGCGTCAGCGGCTCCTATAGAGTCAACACAAAGAAGCAATAAAATTCAATAACTCCAAATGCACTCATACACAAGCCTCATTTTTATGAAAATTTTGGACACTTGGTTCATATTTTTCAGAGTTCGTATGAAGAAGTTATAAATTTTCGAAGTTTATTCTATTTTCTGAAAAAGAAAAAGGGCAGATTAACCTGGTGCTGACGCGTGGCAGCTCCTGATTGGGCCACGTGGCATGCAGGAACAGTGCAGCTGGATGTGCTGACGTCATGCTGATGTCATGCTAACATCAGCACTGACGGGGGACCCAGTCAGTGGCTGACAGGTGGGGCCCACGTATCTGGTCACTGACAGGTGGGGCCAGGTCAACGGTCAACGTTGACGGGTCTCGACCGGGCCTCGGAGGGTCTGGACAGGGCAGGATCTGGGCCAGGTTAGGTCGGCCACTATACACTCGAGGGGGCGGTCCGGGCGACCCCTCGAGAACGGAGTTTCGCTCGGGCGAACGGACTGGCCTCGAGGGCAAAACTTCGCCCGGCGAACGGGCCTGCCTTCGAAGACGGAACTTCGTTCGCACAAATGGGCAGCCCTCGAGAACAGTGCGCCCCTCGAGACTTGAACCTCTGGCCTCGAGCCGGATCCTCGACTCGAGCAGGCCCTCGATTAGAGCCAGGTCCTCGACTCCGTCGGGCGGACCCTCGACTTGTCGGGTGGACCCTCGACGAATGTCGGACGGACCCTCGACTTGTCGGGTGGACCCTCGACGAATGTCGGCTCATTAGCTGAGCTACGTGGCTGGCCGGCTAGGTGCTCCATCTTGGGGAAATCGACCCTCAAGCCGGTGGCGGTCAGCGAGGCGCGGCAGCGGCGTCTGGCGACGGCGAGGCCAAATTTGCCGGCGAAGCCGGGCGTTGGTCTCCATCTTCCTTCTTGCCTTTCGATTGGAGAAGCTGGGATCTCCATGAGCTAGCTACCGGGGCTAGTCGAGGCACGGCGGGGCGTGCGCGGCTCGGCGGCCACGGCGGACGCTCCGGCGGCCAGAGTCCGGGGAGGCCGGAGCTGCAAAAGTGCGTGGCTCCAACTGTGGCCCGTGCCGGCTCCAAGAGGTTGCCAAGAACGCGCTCTAGACTACGGCGAAACCATTGGCCGTGCTAAGGAAAGAAACAGTGGTGAGGGGAGCGAGAACATCGACGGTGTACTGGTGGCGGCCATGGATGGGGTAGGGTAGCTCACCTTGGTGGTGCTCCGTCGTCCGCAGGGCTCGCGGATCGGCTTGGTGAAGGTGAAGCCGTGTGGTAGCACCGCGGCGGTTCGGAGGAGCTCGACGTGCTCACGGGGGTCGAGGAGGCGCGGTGGCGAGGTGCGGCCTACTCCGACGGACGGCGTTGCGGCCACGGCCACCCCTCTCCTCTCCCCTTCTCGGTCACTCTCTCCCTGGGCTAGGCAGGCAGGATGGCAGAGGTCTTACCAGTGCGGCGGCCGGGTCGTGGGTAACCCTAGAGGCCAGGGTGCTCCTCTTTAAAATAGGCACGGCGGCCGGCCATGGACGGCGGAGGCAGAAGATGCCCATCGGGCGGCTGTGCACGGCCACGATTAGGGTTAGGGTTCGGCTGAGGCATGATGCAACCAGGCGGTTAGACGGACGGCGCGGAACGCGGCCGTACTCGGGCGGACGGCGGAGGCGCGCGGTGCACAAAAATGGTGCGACGGACGCGACGCGCGGTCGACCAGAAGTGGAAAAAGGAAGGAGCTGATAGCTCGGTCCCACGCGTCAGCGAGAGAAAGGGGAGAGGCGCGGGCGCAACCGGTGGCAGGCCCTCGATGGGCCGCCTTGTTGGGCCGGCGGTCGGCGGACGGGCGAGCGCGCGCGCGCAAGTGATCGATGGGGCGCGGCAGCGCGTGGCGCGACGCGCGAGCGCGACTGGGCCGACGCTCGAGGCAGGCCGGTCGGGGCCGCGAGCGGGCTGGCAGCAGCGCAGCAGGCCGGCTGGTTGGGCCGTTTTCTCTTTTTCCTTTTCCTTTTTATTTTCAAAACCTTTTCTATTCCTATTTCTTGCAAAACAACTCATTTAGCCACAACCCTAGGTTAGTGAGGTTAGTGACCATGATGTATACACCATGGTGGGTCCACTAGGGTCTCTAGGTCAAGATGGATCCATTTCCGAAGTTAGCGGTCATATATATATATAATGCATTAAAAGGTTATTCGGTTTTATTAACATCACATAAAATCGAATAAGAGGCGAAACATTCTCTGGTAATTAAATGCAATGCTCGGGCTAACGTAGGGTGCTATTTGTGCATCTATTGGCGGGTTTCCTATATGACATCCACCATACACTGGTAAACTCTAGAAAAATTTTTGAAAGCCCGTATTTTTGGTGACCTAATTCTAGGGTTGTTACAGTGCGGTTTTTTCATGTTCTTAATCTAAGACCACAAGCATTGTTGTAGAGCTAATGAACCAGTTAGGACCATCTGCCCTTTCTCTTGAATCTGGAGGAGCAAGTAATGCTGCTGGTAAAAAAATTACCTTTCAGAACTTATTGATTTGGAGATTATTTGCTCAGAAGAAACTATAGAGCTTGACGTGAGTGGTATAGCATGTTGAAGCAGAGACAAGTGAGCCTTCTGTTTTTGCTGAGCAGAGTGCTCAGGTTTACAGTGTTATGCATCTATACAACTCGTATGATTAAGCTGGTTGAGATAGCAGGCCATGCAACTGTTTCATGCATTTTATCGTGCCCAGGTTATTATACTTTGGAAATTGTATTTCCAGAAATGAGGAAGGTGACAGGTTGTGGGAGTATAGTATGGCATGCACTTGTTTGAAATGAGTAAACTGAATAATTTTGTTAAACAAGTGATCTGCAGTGTGGAGTCCAAGCAGAAGAAATTGAGGGGTTTGACTGATTGGCAGTCGAGCAGCACCATTAGGCACCAGCTGTCATGTTAACTCATTGCAAAATCAAAGCAATTAAACGGAAACCAGATGCCTTTGCTACATGCTAGTACTACATTAAAAGAAGCTTCCGTTAGAAGATAATAAGCTAACTGCAGGACAGCAGAAGTACCTATTATATTTATATCTAGACAGTTTCCTCCAGATCTCTAGGAGGCATGGTGTTGATCTCAAAAGTACGCCAAGTGATGTTGTGCAACATGTTGCATTGCATACATGCATATAGCCATTAAGTTTGAGAAAGCATCGATGTCTGTCAATACGAACGATTGGATGCCTTTTCTTCAGCACATATTCTGATTCTGAAGCCTAGAGACACTCGTGTAGTGTTTCTATAGCCAGAATTCAAATCCAAAATGTTGACCATCTGCCACATGTCAATGCCAACAGTATATATTGAAATGCAGGGTATGATTTACATCTGTTTGATTTTATTTATTTTTATTCATGTTTATAAAGTCCTTTGATCGTTCACTTAATTGTTTACTAACTGCAGCATCAACAAGTTTGAAAGATGTTGCTTTATATGGGATTGGCTCTATGCGTCCCCAGAAGAAATATGCACAGATATTGGTTACTATAATGGCTCGGTGCAACATTACAACATTAAATCCTTATAACTTAGGTGTTTGCAGTTTACTTCTACAAAGGTAGAATTACTTCCCTTCTTTGCATTTATAATATTTTTTGTCTGCATGGGTGCTTAATTTTCTTTGCCATTGTTCTATTCTCGCTTTTGTCCTAAACGTTTATTTTTTGAAGAAACCATCCTAAACATTTATAGGAATTCAAATTACACAGTTTATTAAGTCTTATAAATATATTTATTTGTAAAGGAACGAATAATTAGCTTTCTGCCTTTATTGAAATTCGATAATATACTTCTGTTTCCTTATTCGAATTCATGGTCAAACTTGTGGTTTGGATACTACCGGATATTTCTTGGACAATACAACTGAGATATGTGATATAAGTCTAATGTGTTTGCTCATGTGGGCTCTCTTTTTTTTTTTTGTAAATAACATATATTGGCAGACCATAAATTTGTAACTTGAAGGCTTGGAGCTGGTTCAGAATTTATATATACTGGGGGATTTGTTCTGTGTGAAGGGAAGACGTTAATATGTGCATATATATTCATTATTGAAAGCAAACATATAACATCCAGGTTACTGTTGTTGCTTGGATGCTAATTTATTGTCAGTGCAGGCTTGATATAATTTTGAAATTGTTCGCAGTATTTCAGCTTAGTTGTCATTTAATCTTTTTAGTTATTGAAGGTTGATATGATTATTATGCATTAAGTTATTACTTGGTAATGTTGCTAAAACCCATGCATCACAGCATCGAGGACCAGGAATAAATGAGGAAAAGTTGAAAAAGGAGAAAAAGGACTTCAGCTTAACTAAATGATCATCTTGACTAACAGTAGTTGGGCTCAATAACTTAGCTAGAAAAAATTACTTTGGTATTTTCATTATTTTTTTAAAATAATAATTGAAGTTATGCAAATGGCCTATCCTGGATTGGTTTATTTTTTGGAAGGCACAAACTGTATTGGATGGTGATGTGTCTTAACCACTAGCTAAGTCATGTGGTTTTGTCCTTTTTTTGCTAAACCTTTTTGTTATATATAAACATTTAATTTAATATTATCATGCATTGCATAGATTTATATTCAGTGTATGATAACAAAGCGTGACCCAAGTTCATTGCTGATTTATATCCTCGAGGCACACTATCGAATCCTTTTGACTTGCTGTGGTAGTGTCAAAATGCAACAGCTAAAAGCTAGGACCAACAGGGCAACAGATAGTACGAAACCCTTCTTGTAGGGGCAGTGCTTGATCATACACTAGCAGTCATACTTTCCAACGCTATATCAATGGGTAGTTGGTTGGTCTACAGCTAGTTGCTTGCAGAAATGCTGTGTCAGATCTGACACTTCTCTTTAAAGGGAGTATTGCGTGGATAAATCTAATAATCTGGATACTATTATAGACATCGAGAGCCACACAGGGCATTCTGACCTTCCGTTGAGCTGGTCCATATGTCACTGTTATGGCTAATTGTGCTGCTGTCCTTACCGAATTTCTTTGGCATGCATCCTCCCAAAGCTCTGCTAAGGACTTGTAAAAAAGCTTGTGAGACTGCATTCATTCAACTATTGAGAAAATAGTTTGGCTTTAGTTTTTCAATCCATCCTCTAGAATGCTCCTTACTTCAGGTATCTGTTCACTTTTTACAAGCTAAGAGCGTATTGCTTTAAGTATTATGACTAATCTCGGTCACTTTTTTTTTGCCGGGTGCCGAGTTTACACCCGGCAAAGTCTTTATCCAGTGCCCGATAAAAAGCACCCGGCAAAGAAATCTTTGCCGGCTAACTTTTTGTCGGAGGCTCTTTGCCGAAGGTTGCACCCGGCAAATCCTTTGCCGGGTGCAAAGTAGCCTTTGCCGGCTGCATTCGGCACCCGGCAAAGCGCCTGAATCCAGTAGTGTACCATATCATTAATTATTAGGGAGGCAATGTCATTAATCCATTTATTTTTTACTGGCATGTACATCAACCATCATTTCAGAGTTTTAGGTAGATCTGACGGGCAATAATATCATTATGCTTTGCAATCTAATTAAGATGAGATCATCATCATTTGAACGGGATTGAAGCAAATAAAGCACGAAGTTAGTGACGAGGGACCAGTACAGCTATCCTACTAGACATATTCAATGCATGCTTTTGCAACATGGGAGGCCCTTAACCAGCTACCTTGGCACCACAAGGTCTCTAGGCAAAAACTGATATGACCTTTTGCCGAAATTTAAGAGCTGTAGTCTGATCAGTTCCCTAAATTATGAGGCGTGTATCATATGTTTAATTTGTTCTGCAGGCCATACTCTCTTATTTCTGATTCTCCAGTTTTTCTCAAGTGTGTGGACTTCATGAACACTTGTGATAGGTTTGATGGATGGCGATACAAGCACAAAGTAATGAGCTAACAAACATGCTTATGCTATTATACATTACCCAAAAGTCTAAGCTGATATGCTTGTTTTAAGGAATTTATAGCATCCAACCTTTTAATAAGGAGTTTGCTACATGCATGCCTACATAGCCATTGCTTTTTCCGGTAACCATCACTGAACTTAACACGGTCTTAATCAGATGCTATGTTATCACTTTGTGTACTATAAATGGTGATCGACTGTTGTTTTCATCAACATCATCCTGGACCTCTCAGTCGACTGTATGTCTATATGTGTCACTGGCAGCTAATATCCTCCAGTTGTGCTCTTCCGATCCTTTTTTTTTTTTGGCTGGCACGATCGTACTTTATGACTGACCAACTAACTGACTGGGACCATCTGCATTGACTGCACGCTTTACCAACCTATAGAACCAAACTGTAGAGGTGATTCGTGCTTCACTGCTCCTATTTGTGTATTGTCAAATAGGGAAGAGAGAGAATATGGGGCACCATGGTTTTTTTTGTCATCCATTTCACTCTTGCTTTCTACTATAGCTATACCATGTGAGATTTTACATATGTCATATTTTTCTTTTGAAGGGACATGCTATAGTTTTTTTTCTAGTGCTGGATTAATGTCACAGTTCAAGGACATGATAGCTGAAGCTTACCTGAACTGATATCTGTTTTTGCTGTGTACTCAGTAGTCAGTACTCAACGTGGTGCTGGCTATCGCTACTTTTGTGGTTGTGGATGAACAATGGAAACGATCATCTGTAGTCTGGTGCACTGTCACGGGTAAGTTGATGGCTTGCTGTTAATTGTATAGACGTTGCATTTAATCATCAATTAAGTCCCCCCAAGCCTGCGATCATGGATTTTTGCCTGCAGACAATGGTTCTGCTGGTCATTATTGCTCGTGTTAGTTGTATGCTAACTTGGCTGCTTATTATTAATTATCAGTGTACTGTTGTGCTTATGCAAAATCGTGAGCAGTATTTTGATGATTTTCTGATGATGTCCTTGTCTCATTTGTCACATCTTTACCTGAAATTCGCGCCAAGAAAAGTGAGATTCACAGTATAGCACCTAAGAATATGGATAATAGCTAACCTTTATTAGTTTGTTTCTTCACAACAGAACTGTCAAAAATACCTCATTGACGCATGCACTCAGTAAACATTTTACATCGAATTGATTAATATAACGTAACTGTGATGATACAGGGAACTTTTGTGCCATTTGCTTGTTTCGATTTTGTTTTTACTATCTTGCAATAAAAGGTATACATGGCATAACTGCTCAAAGATAAGTGTGTTTTCCTATGATGAGCCATACGGAAAGTTACCAGCTAAGTAGGTAGGCTGATGCTCTGTGCTTTGAAATGATTGTGTTGTTAGCCAATAAATTTATCCTTTTTTTTCTCACGAATATCAACTTCATCCCATATTCCAGATGTTCTTTTGATGAGAACCCTCATCAATATCAGTATGAAAGCGCAAGAATGGCCACAATCACATGGCACTAATAATTCCCTTTTATTAGAAGGCGACACCGCTGACATTGATATATATTGATATATTATAGCCTGATATTATATATATATATATATATATATATATATATTTGATACATAACAAAGGGGTTAATTTCACCGTTGATCGACAGTGTGACTATCATGACTGGGGCTGCATGCTTATACATACAAGTAAGCCATTAATAAATACAGAGCTTCACACGGTAGTGATTAATACTATATGGTTTATCCTAAGCTTGATGTAGTAATAGAGATACCTATATATGATGCAATCTTAACTGCTTGTGCTGCACCAACCACACTCTACTACCAAACACTGCTTGATCTGAATCTGGGACAGTGACTTGATCATGCTGCTAGCTTGTTCAACCAACCATGCAAGCAATCTGGGTGTTCCTTCAGATGACGAGGCTGCCCGCTGCACCCTGGAGCATCCCATGTGAGTGCGAGCTGCCCAGCAGCTCCTCGATCATCTGCAGCGTGATCCTCTCCTCATCGTCCATCATCGCAGGCGGAGGCGATCCAGTCGTCGTGACCGTTGACGTCGACGTGGACGTCGGCGTCGTGGCCAGGGCGGCGCCTGATCCGTCGCTGGGCGCCGGCTCCTCGCCGGAAGAGGACGCCGTCGCCGGCGCGTCCTTGTTGAGCTGGACGGTCATGACCCAGCTGGAGTCGGCGCGCGCGCCGGCGCGCTTCTGCCAGACGCCAATGTGGGACTTCTCCGGGTCGAGGCGGAGGCAGGTGAGCGACGGCGACGGCGTCTTGCAGCACTTGCGGAGCTTGGCGCTGAGGATCTGCGACAGGTTGCTGGTGGTGCTGTTGCCTCCGCCGGCGCCGTGCGCGGCGGAGGAGGACGAGCCGACGCCACCACGCGAGGCCGGCACGGGGGCGAGCTCGCCCGTGGCTGTCCTTGGGACGGGGAAGTTGGTCTTGGCGTTGCGGCCGCTCATGAGGACGGCCGCCTCGTCGTACGCCCGCGCTGCCTCCTCTGCCGTCTCGAAGGTGCCCAGCCACACCCTCCTCTTACTGCATTCAAATTCCAAGCACGCACGCGTGCATGTCCACACCCATCAGAACACATGGCGAAAGAGAAAGAACAAGCAGCCATCTACTTCTTCTAGGCGAAATGTATCTTTCAAGCTTGACAGTGAGGGCGAGTAGCTAGCTGAGGGAAGAAGAGAGGCTGGGGTCAGTAGTTCTTACAGCAGCGGGTGCCTGATCTCGGAGACCCAGGAGCCCCAGTGGCGCTGCCTGACGCCGCGGAACTTCTTCTTTGATTGCACCATGGTGCCTGATGATCCCCACGGCCCTCTCTGTGCAGGGCCGGCCGGCCGGCCGGCAAGCACCGCAGATTCTCTGCCAGGGGAAGGAAGGGAGAGGAAGGACACAGGAGGCAGGCTGCAGAGCGGTGGGAACTGGATGGAGGAGCACTGACTCACTGAGCAGCAGTGCAGTCAGTCAGTGTGTGTGTGTGAGTCAGTGCCTCCGGATCAGGAGGTGTATGTGTAGTGTAGTAGATGCCCCGGCCCTGGACCGCTTCCCTTCCGTTCCGGTGAATATAAGCTACCCCCGACACTGTACTTGCGTCCGCCGCGTTAATGCGGTTAGATAGAGCGATGATGATGCACTCACACGGCCCCAGCTGTGTGTTTGCGTGCGTGTGTGCCTGCCTGCCTGCGTGCGTGTGCGCCAAGGAGAGAAAGGAGAGGGAGAGAGAGAGAGACGGAGGGAAACGGAGTGAGATTTGGGTGTCAGTAACTGGAGTACTTTTGCCTTGCGTTCCACGTATCTTGGCCACTTGCTGCGTGGCACGGCTGGGTCTGCAATGCGGCAGCATGCTACGGTGTGAAGGAGTCGTACTCTACTACTCTGCCAGGGATCTTCAGAGTACATTACAGGAACACTCGTAGTACATTACCAGGAACACTTGTGTCGTGTTGTTGTTAGGTGCCTGTGACCACCCCCAGCACGCGCTGAATTACGATTACTATGGCCTGGAGCTTTATCCATGGCGACTCTAGGGCTGCTGTTGGTGGGAACAGGAAGTCAGAACTCAGAAGCTAGCATTGTAATTGTAACGTAACAGACGAATGATGATGATATGACTTAAACTGCAGGAAAGGATAAGCTAGATAGAGGGCCTAATAGGGAGAGAAGAATCGTAGTAGCTGCAGTCGTCTAGCAGAGGGAGGGACGGAGGGAGGTTGGGGGCTGTCGTCGTGGGCTGTGCTTTGTCACTTGGTGGGGTGCGCTGTCGGTAAAGTGTGTGGCGGGTGGCGGCACTGGCATAACCACCCACCTACGCCGGTAATAAACTCCCCCACCTACGCGCTTGGCGAACTCATTTTTGGCGCCCATGGAGATGGAGGCTTCCAGCCGGAGCCCGCGACGACCTCAGGGATCCAACCCTACCTTGTTAGCTGATCGAGCAAGCTAATAATCCATGACGCATCATCGCTCGCTCTAGCTAATAATAATAATAAGCTACCGTGCACTGCATGCTGGAGAAGCAGTTGATCAGAAGACCATGTTATGGTGAGCGTGGAGAGGGAGCAGTTAAGCCGGGAAGACTCTTGCTGATCCACAACTCCCGTCAGTACACACCCATGCATGTCCATGGGGTACGTCGCCATTACACAGCACTGACACTGCCGAGGAGGAGCAGGAGCAGGAGCAGGAGACGGAGACGGAGCTGGTGGCCGGGCAATAACTGCGGCATCCAATCCATGCAACCACAGCCCACGAGGGCCAACCAATCCATCAATCAATCAATCCTCCAATCATCCACCCAGCCATTGATCCATGGCAATTGGCAAGCAACAGAAGCTCCGTAAAAAGGCGGAGCTGCTGGATCGGAGCAGGATCAATGGCGCGCGGGCCGGCTCCGGTGGTCGCTGCCCTTGTCTTGTCCATGCCCAATTCAATGATCGCTCCCGGGTGGTGCAGTACAGGTACTTTAAATTTACAGTTGGGCTCCACAAAGATACGTGTGTCAGTGAGTTCCTTCTTCCTTGCAGCAGAGGATGGAACCTTCCGCTACAGAAACGCTGCCATTGCTGCTCGATCAGCCTCCGTACGCGCATCATTGGAAAGTGCGTGGGGGCAGGTTGATGAGGTTAGGGTGATGGTTGGCTGTCCTTGACTGTCAGGACCCGTCGCGTAAAAATGGTGATCGCAGCAGCTAGCTGCAGTAATTGGCAGACTCAATCAGTCATCGTACCAAGCTGGTACCGCTGTCACTCACTAGCTCTCTCATCATCTCTCGTCCTTGTCAATTTCGCATTAGCATTAGCATTGTACTATGGTTGCAAGCACCAAGCAGAAAATGGCCAGCTCTGATCCATATACTATATTTCTAGCTTCTTATGTGCATGAAAATGATATGATATTCTATATATGGCCAATGGCCATCTAGAGCTAGCGTCCTTGCAGGGAGCCAGAGAGGATGAGATGCTGAGACCCATCTACGTCAGGGAAGTGAAGCCTCTGAACTCTGAAGGATTCCGACTTTGAAAGTCCCCCGATCGAATGGTCATGGTTGTTGCCAGCTTCCCCCACAAATGCAAGCTTACATCTCGGATGAGATCCAGATCCAACACCCCAAACAATCCCGGGATGTGCCGCTGAGGAGCAATTAGAAGGCTGTCATATATATCCGTGCTGAGCACTCAATCGCCAAGTGCGGTTTGGTGATCGAAGAGCAGTTTTGGTTTTGCCACGCACAGCGGCGGTGGTGGTACTCCAGTACCGAGTTGGATGGATCTCCACTCTGCAAAAGCGGCACAGTAGTGTCCTAGAGGGAGGGGCAGCAGGGCAGGTTTTAACTGGGGACGACACGGCAATAAAGCTAGTGGTTTTTCTGACTTTTAAGCAGCTAGGCCCGTATTAACTCCGGAGTGGGCTTTCTCGTGTGTGCATGGCATGCATGGGGTCGTCAGCAGTCAGTACCAAACACCCCTGCTCACTCTCGCGATAACAGTACTGTGCTACCGGCCTACTGCCACAACCTCTAGTTATACTTCTTTCTTCTACACCACAAAGGAAAAAGGAGGGCCCCTAGCTAGCTAGCCTCTTGGGTGCCACATTTTTCTTGCGCCTTGTTGAGTCTTGCATTGACCTATTGAAATCGTCACTGAATTGTGGTCTGGAGCTTCCTTAATCTAAAATAATTGCATCATTTTTGGATCAAAGATATAGAACTGTGCCAGCTCTCCCCCTTCCTCTCCGGCGCCGGCGGCCCCTCCGCGGCCAGTGCTGGCATCTCCGCGATCGGGCCAGCCAGGCGGCGGTGACGGGCCGAGCTGGCCAGCCCCCTACCCTCCGCCCTCCTGCGCCATGCGGCGGGGTCAGGGGCGCCTCCGTGCGCGGGCCCGGCCTCGGTGCGGCCGGTGGCGGGCCGAGCCTAGGGTTGAGGCGGCGGCGACGGGCAGTGCCGGCTAACCCCCTCACCTAGGCCCACTTGCACCGTGGCGGCGGTGCTAGGGTGCGCCTCCGTGCGCGGGCTCGGCCTCGGCGCTGCCGGAGGCGGGCCGGGCCTAGGGTTGAGGTGGCGGCGCCGCGCAGCGTCGGGCAGCCCCCTCCCCTCGGCCCTCCTGCGCCTTGGTGGCGTGCAGGGAGCACGACGGTGCTCGTCCTCCCCAACGGCACAGGACCGGCTGCACCACCACAAACGGGAGCACTGCAGCGGGCGGCGACGATTGTCCTCCCCACCAGGTGGTGGGTTGAAGGATGACTCTAGTCGCGGCGGCGCCGGCTGCGGGCGATGGCATTTTGGGTGAAAACGCCCTTGTCCGGGCTTTGTGCCTTGGACCGACGATGGTGGCGACCGCGTCATCATCTTCCTGAAGGCGTCGTCATTATGTCCGTTGGCGGCGGCTGCAGGGGTTCGGGAACAAAAGTTCTAGTGGGCTACTTCTCAATGCAGCGGGCGTCCGAGGGCGTCGTCATCTCCTTCCTAAAGGCTCCGTTGCAGACCGCTACGAGCTCCTGCGTCGCCATCCGCGCTTTGCCCTGGCCCTTCCATGTTGCCGGTTGTGTCCCCATCTCACAGCGGCACTGTGGTAGTGCCTTCTTCGCGTGAGCTTCCACTCCCTTTGGCACGCCAAGCTCGGAGCGACGGCTCGTGAGTTTCGGTCTGTGTGTTGTTGCAATCCGTCTAGCGGGTTTGCGTTGTTTGTAGGGCTTGGTAGGGAGGATGTCCGTTTCTTACTGTTTGTATTGCATTTGTTGTCATGTCTTGTGTTTATGGCCACTCTCTCCGGTCATGTTCGTTGTATTCGTCGGTCTCGGCCTCTTCTTCTTAATGAAAAAGACACGTGAAGTCGTGTTTGAGAAAAAAAATAGAAGTGCGTTATTTTTGGATGGAGGTAGTGGTGCCAACTGAATAAAATTGTTCAATTTGTAACCATTGTATTGTACGTAGGTCGATCGACATCTGGACTGACAAGCCTCCAGCTGGTGGGGTGGCATGGCAGCAAGGTCACCGGTGAACCGGCCGGTCATGGATCGAAGTTAAGCTATATGTAGGGCGGAGTAGTATCGTATATATCACTGATGATATATACCTGCAGCTGCAGACGACGGAGCTGATCACCGATTTCATGCTACTATCTTCAATTGCACGGATGGATGCATCCTACTCCCTCTGCGTATGCGGCCGGCGGCGTCATGCATGGACGTCGAGAATTCAAGATCCACTCCACGACGCCGGTTGCATGACGCGGACGCGGACGTTGGCGCGACAGGTACTGCCGGTGACATCGATCGTCGTTCGATGATCGTCGACGCATACGCATGCAACTGCAACTGCAAACGCTAGCTCCGTCCGATCCCACACTCAGCTCCATGCCCAGCACCCCAACCCGGCCACAACACACAAAGCGCGTACTACACGTACGTACGTACGTACGTCGGCAGCTGGTTGCTCATAAAAGTAAGTAAACACCTACCTACGGCACGTAGCCAATTTCTTGGTAAGTCGTCAGCTTCAGGCACTTAGGTCGCGGTCGAGGAAAAGGACGGCGACGAGCCGACCACGTACGTACACAGTCGCGTCGTTGCAGTGCATCCGTTCGAGTAGTTTCCCGTCGCGTCTCCTCGCCGTCCGCGGCTGCGCGCGCAAGCTGCGTCGAAACAGGCCGGACGCAGGTCCAAGCGAAGTGCGGCCGGCGCGCGACTGGACTACTGTCCCTTGCGGCTCAGGCACACTTGAGCAGTCGGGACGGCCGGCCGGACGGGCGGGGAGGGTGACGGATGCTGAACGACGGCTGTAGTACTGCTGAAGCCAAGACACGGCAGCGTCACGGCCCATGGGAGAGCCAGGCAGGCCAGGCCAGGCCACCGCGCGACGTCGCCAGAGTTGGCCGGGCACACAATAATGGGGCTGTCTCGCGGTGGTTGGTTATTACGAGGTGTTTGTTGGTGCCCGCCTGGTGCGCGCGAGATGACTCTGATCCGTGACCGTGACAAAGTCTTTGGCTCTCTGAACAGAGGCTAACTGAACACAGCATGTACATATGCGACCGGGCACGCAGGGAACACGTACGTCCACACATATTCAGATCGATGCATGGCGCATGGCGCTGCTCTCGGCTCGGGTCGAGATCGTCCATACGAGCTAGAAGTAGTGCACGGGCGGGCGTCACTGCTCTGCGCGACACGGGAACGTGGCCTGTTGTTATATTAGTTGTTAGGTTCTACAGCTAGAGCGCGCCAGTGTAGCAATCTGTGGTGTGACTTGTGAGACTAGCTGCAGCTTGGACCGACGTCGCTCGCTTCTGTCCCGTCGATCTCCTCCACAGAACATGGCGAGCTTTCAGTCGCGTGTGGACTTTTTCGGTCCCTGTTCTGTTCCTGTACTCATGTGTGTGTGATTCTGATTATGGGTCGCGCCCATGCATGGCCATGCGGCGGCTCCTCCGATCGATCCTCGTTGTCTGGGAGTGGGACGTGGGCGTCACTGTGGACCGTTTCTTTGAACTGTTCTCTCTTAATTATACGACCCTGCTGCGCTTGGTCACGTCGGCCAACCCCACTACCAACCATACTAGCTAGTTTAGGGTTATAATAATTCATCTGCCCAAACGTGCTCCAATTAAATTAAACATTAAGCTGGCCCAAATGTCAATGGTAAAATTAGTCTATTTACATGTAGCAGGAGTCTCTCACCACTGCTGGTGATTTATGTGCTGTGTGTTATCCCAGGTGTGTACAACCCTTCACCGTGCTCACCCGTAGATTGTGTAAACTGTCATTTTCATTTAATGAAACACGTGTTAATGCACGTGTAGTAGGAGTCAAGGTGAATCCGGACAGACTTTAATTTACATCTTCAAGGTTAGATTCGCTTTGTGAGGCAAATCAAATTGTCGAGTAGTAAAAAAAATAATGAAAAAGCTCTCATAGCATACGGCATACCGGAGTTGATCGTGCAGCCAGAGACACTCAATTTGCTAGGAAACGTTGGGACTTGGGACTTGGGAGACGTCATGAGGATACGATCGATGTTTTATCACTGATAACAAAGTATTGAGCACCTTCACTAAGCCATATTGACTATTGAGCACCTGCCACAGATGCCTTTTCGTCAAAACTATCTGTTTCCTACAATTACTAGTGCTGCTTGCAGTACGGACTTTAGCTTCGTTTCGGATCCATCTTGCTAATAGTTAGAAAATACGAATGAGTAAGGGATAGATCTAAGCAAGTTTATGCTAAATGGTGTGTGCTAACTTCTAACAAGGTTTGAATCCTCGACACTGTTTTTGTACTGAGTCCTAAAAAGAACTTCTAATAAAAATTTTAAGGTAAAAGTTGCTACTGCCACGTGTTTAAAAACCCAAGTTAAAAGCAGATTTCACTAATAACTCTTTAGTTTTATGATGGTTCTTATCTCGTTGAAATTAAAGAGATAGGGTGGACCGCACAATCATGAGAAATATACATGCATGCAGCAGGCACAACTGCCAAATGAATGCTGTATATACAGCAGTACCAGTGTGGAACCACCATTAGTATAGGCGTATAGGCTCAAACACAATGGGAAACGGAAGACAATGTCGGAGCAAGCAGAAAAATGTTTCCACACCCATGGTCCATGGATTCAGAATGCAGAGGTCAGATAGTATATCAGATCCAATAAATGGTGAGGGGTATACATGCTGTAATGAAAGGTTTATGATGCTAGCTAAGCTTGGATTGAATTAACAAGACGCCCATTGCCCAAGTCACTAAGCTATGTAGATTTGTTTTTTTTTTTGTCTGGAGAGAAACAAAGTGGGAAACGTTGCTTACTCCCCCGTCAAAAAAGAAGTTGAACTTTAGACATCTAATATGATCATCCGTCTTATTTAAAAAAATTTATATAAATTATAAATAAATAAATTATTGTTAAAATACTTCTAATGTTAAATTAAATAGTAAAAAAATATATAAAATTTATATAAAAAATTAGAATAAGACGGATGGTTAAAACATGTCTAAAAGTCAACTGTGACGGTCTTTTTTTTTACGGAAGGAGTAGGCGAGTTATGGCCAATTTAGGCTATGCTACAGTACGAACTGTTGAGTTGCAGGCCCAGTGTGTCTCTTCCTCTCACAGTTTGCATAGTTTGCATTGGGCCATGTCGTGAAACTCATGGGTTCTGGCCAATGATTTATACCGGCGGTATAAAAGCTCTATTCTACTTCTACCTTCCCTTAAAAAAATAATTCATCAACCTCTCTAAATCCCCTAAAGAAACTTCCACCTCTCTGAACTATTGCTTTATAGTTTGATTTTTCTTATCTTAACTCTAAAAAGAAACACATTACCCTACCAATTCTTAAAATCATTCAATTCAAACTATCTCTGTATCACGATTTGATTCTTTTTTAGTTGAAAAATTCATTAAATACTCGATAAGGTTTAACCACTTAAAATGTATCTAAACTTTTAAATTTTTTACAAATATTCTATAGATATATAGGGACACGGGATCATCCAAACAAAATACTTAGAGCTCATGAAAATATTTTTACATGGTTAAAAACAGATTTAGCTGAAAATTTAAAAGACATATAAAAAATCAACAAAATTCTCGAGATGTTCTAATTTATATGCAAATAAGTTCAGAAAAAAATGAAACAAGAAACAAAATAAACAATCAACAAGAAAATGCATAGCATGAATGCATTCAACATTAATGTATGTCACATTCATTCTGGTTGCATCTCATATTTGGCTATTCACAATTTTGAAAAACATGTATATACATCAACTAGTACATTTTATTTTTTTCTATATTTTTCTAGATAATTTTCCCAATTTCCTACAACTAAGCCTACTCATGGGCCCTGACAATTTTTGTTCAATAATAGGTGTTAATTTTGAAAACATATTATTGAGGATTAAGCCAAGTTTTGTTGATACAAGTCTAGGTACAAATAAATTTTTTATCCAAGGGATAGGAGACTTGCCCATCATTATGTTAAGAAGGATAAACTATTAGCGGGCCCAGCAGATAGTCTAGGTAGGTCCGGGACTACCTGGAAATTTGGCCCAACAAAGTATTAGTACTATGCAGCCCAATAGAATTTTGGCCTACACCCAACATCCAGCCATTCCAAGGCAACCTGCTACCCTGTCCCTTCCGTGCGAGCTCTCGACTCCGCGTGTGATGGAGCCCGCCGCCCTCGGCCGATTCCCTGCGGTTGCGCCTGCGCGGACCCTCCCCGCCTTATTCGCCTGCTCGACGCCGACCCCACCCCGCGGCTCCTCGTGGTGCCGTGGTCAAGCCGCCGTGGCTTCGCTGAGCGGCACGTTGCTGCACCCTCGCCGCCCCGAGGCCCTGCGTGGGGGGCGTGGCCGCGCTCCACGAGTCCGCCGGAGCTGGGCGCGCCAGGCAGCTGGCCGAGTCACCTGGCGGCCACCTAGTCCACCGTGCACTGCCCTGGCCCCTGCTCTTTGGTGAGTGGTATGCTTCTGACAACATGTTTTGACCGCAAGACTTGAACATGTTGCGATAAACAAATACAAATAGGCTCATCAATGCCTTAAAACGTGGACAGAACACACACCCTTGACTTTTTTTTTCTTGAATACGCAAACAATTTACACATCTTTTATATTTAAGAAGAAGACGATCTCAAAGGTAAAAAGAATCACATTTGCCCTACCAAGGACCAACAATGGGAGTGGCCTTCATGCTCAGGTCACGCGCACCGGCGGCCTCCCCATGCGCTTCACCACGTGCTCGGATGAGATCCGGCGCCACCTCCTCCATCTTCGTCCCGAGGATCTCAGCCGTCGTCGACGATGCGCTCTCCGAGTCCCGGGTGTCGGTCTTCGATGATGCGCTCGACTGCTCCGTCCTGAGGCTACTGTCACCGTTCGCCATCGCCTGCGCACGATCGAGCCCTAAGAGCAACTCTAGCACGGTCCCTACTTAAGCCCTCATCCTACTTTTGAGAGCCAACAGTAAAAAAATTCACTCGAGTAAGGCCTCTACTAAAGCCCTCAAATTCGAGAGGCCTCTCAAATAACTCATTCAGCCCTTTAGTTTGAGGGGCTCTAGACACAACCCTGAAATCTCATTTGCATTCATTCGTGGGTATGATAGCTCAAGTTAATTATTTTATTCGACTTTATATTTAATGATTATGTTATTTGATTTGCAAACATGTTATGGATTATAAAGTGATTGACTATAATTAAATTTAGACCGAATTTGTGCTTAAATTTATTAAAAAATTATATTTATTTATAATTTTTATATTATATTTTTATCGTTAGAGTTTAAACAAATTATTATATAGTATGATATTCTCAAGTATATATATATATTATGTGTGATAAAATAGAAAAAATTAAGAAACAGGGTTCTGTTTTGAGGGCCATTGCTGAAGTTCACTCCAGAAAACAGAGCTCTCAGAAATAATAAAAACCTCCCAAATAAAAAATAAAAACCTTATTTTAAGAACTATTGCTGGAGTTGCTCTGACCTCTCGCTCTCAAAACACACGCTCAAGATTTGGATCGAGACTTGCGACTTGCGAATGCGAGAATGCGGCGGCAGCTATGTATTTTTGGGGCCTGTACAACGCAACGCATACAGTCACACACGTAGCAGGCCCTTTTATGTATTTTCTATTAAACCAAGGACACGATTCTCAAAAAGGAAAAAAAACTAATGGACACGTCATAACGACATACCACTAGACACAAGTGTTGAGCTCGTCCGGTGTTCTGCTTACTCCCTTCGAATTTTGAATTGTTAGTCATTCTAAAAATTTTATAAAATTAAAGTATTTTAAATTTGATAAAGATTATATAGAGAATTATAAAAGTAAAAGTTTATAACATCAAATAGGTATATTATAAAAATATAGTTAATAAAATCCAATAATACTTAGTTATCTCCAAGAGTTTACTATATTTTATTTGGCAAATCTCTTAAAATAATATGCCAAGTAAAAAAAGAATAATTCTCCAAGAATTTAGCATAACTGGTCGCAAAAATTTTGATTCACGGAAGGATAGAAGAAAAATATTTTTGCACCAAGGACCTTATACTTTTCACTAATTAACCAATCTTAAATCTAAAAATTTTCCTCTCTAATAAACTTGCATTAGAAACCCTGAAAGTGAAACAAAATTATATTTCCATCCTTAATCTCTATATCGTCGTTGTGTGTGACCTCGAGATGGGCGTGTTCATTGTCTTCTTCCTGCTCTGGACGGTGGAGGGCTTCCCATCCCGCCCTTCATCTTCCTAGCTATCGTTTGCGTTGCCGCCCAACGCGTTGTGAGGTTTACTGTGGGCTTCTTTCCCTCGGCGATTTCCTCGGCAGAAGGCACCGACTGCAGCTACTTCAATTCGGAGGCGGTTGGTGGTATTCGAACGGCGGCGGAGGCTGCATCCTCCTCTCGGCCGTCTAAGTGGATCCCTCGTTGATTTGTGCCATCACGAAGGATGTTTCACGGGGAAAGAGTCATGGGAAAGAGGAGATGGCGTGGGAAGAAGAAGTCACGCGGGGAAAGGGCGGACGCGATGCCAAGCCGTATAGACGTGCATATATATATATATACACACGCGCGCAGAGGAGAGATATGTCAGTTGCTATTGATACTGAATTATTTTATCAAACTATTGACGTCTAATTTTTCTTGTTTTATGAGAATTACATAGATGCCAAGTTGAGATAGCTAACTTTTGGAGATGCTCAGTATGCTAAATATTATTATCTTATCAAATAAATTTAATTAAATTTGAGATGTTTTGACTATTTAAGATTCTTGAAATGATTTATAATTTGAGACGTAGAAAGTAATTTATAGGACAATTAGAACCTTGTGCCGCAATACATGAGCTACTTCATTATTACATTCACGAGCAAGGAATTTAACTGAAACCTTTTGCTTGAGAACACGTCCGTTGACCGTAGAAGCTAGAAAAACTAACATATCAAAATTGTCGTTTCAAAGATAAAGTCCTCAATAATGTGCCGGCCTGAAACCATCTCCCTAGCTCGGTGGCTTCTTTAATCATGGTGTAATATGTTTCTCTGCAACAATCTTCAGAACTCTCCGCAGACAAGAAGTTCACCTTCAAAAGCATCTCTAAGATTGCTCAAACTACCTGCTTCAGCTTGTAAAACATCTCCATTGGAGACCTTTATCACAAACACTCATCCTCCTTTTCCGGACTTGTTCACTTCATCAGAGTCATTGTTCCATGTTAAGCAAAAGATCATTCCGCGTTCACTCGGAAATTGTCAAAAAAATAAATAAATTATTTATATTTTAAGGATTTTTGTTAGACTTAAAATAAAAAAAATTCCAAGTTTGTGAAATTGTTATACATTCTAGTGAAAATGGTTTCTTTCTTTAATAAAACATGATCAACCAGTTAGGAGCTAAATTTACAATGTTCTAATAATATCTATTACTACTTCTGTCATTCAAAACCAATTTTGTAATGGTATTTTTTTTTGAAAACTATTGTACTGGTTATTGATAGGACCATGGAGAGGATAGATGAATCGAATACACTTTTTTTTAGATTATTAATAAATCGAATACAAATAAATAAATAAAAGAGAGAGAGAAAAAAAGAAAGAAAAGAAATTGCAACGAACGGCCCAGGAGAAGGCCCGTGTGCGCTCTCCCCGGGCCGAACAACCCGCCGGGCCTCCGCCGCATTCCCCTCCCGGCCTTCCCTCGCCGCATTCCTCTTCCGTCCACAGCTCACTCACGCGCCCCTCCCCTCTCGCTATCCGAGACTCCGACGATTGGTATCTCGCCCACCTCGCTCTCCGACGACTGGTGGGCCGCCGGCGCCGGCGCGGCCCTACGCCAGGTGCCGAGGTCTTCGTCGGTCTCTTCGCAGGCGACGAGCACCCACCAGGTATTCCCATCCTTATCTTCCCTTCCTGCTGTGCGAAGCCGAGTACCCAAACCCTAACCTAAAGCTATTCGGCTATTTGATGCCTCCTAACTTTGAACCTTTTCGAAAAATAATCGGGTGTACATGTGTACACTCATCATGTTGGTCCGCCCCTGTTAGGAGCTAAAAACTCGCTGACCTAATTTGGCGTCCTGTAGCCAATGGTTGATAAGATTTTGGCTTTCATAATATTGTGCTCAGTTTTTGATAAAGCTAACTTACTTCATTCCTTTTGGTGTATTTTTCAGCTGAAAAAAAGTTAATAGCCAAACATAATAATGGCTATGATTGATGAGCCTCTGTACCCAATTGCTGTACTGATCGATGAGCTGAAAAATGAAGATCTTCAGCTGCGCCTTAACTCCATCAGAAAGCTTTCTACAATTGCCCGGGCACTGGGTGAAGAAAGAACAAGGAAAGAGCTGATTCCATTCCTTAGTGAGAACAACGACGATGAAGATGAGGTGCTTCTTGCAATGGCGGAAGAGTTGGGCGTTTTCATTCCTTATGTTGGAGGTGTAGAGCATGCACACGTTTTGCTTACACCACTGGAAACATTGTGTACTGTGGAGGAAACCTGTGTCAGAGACAAGGCCGTGGAATCACTTTGTCGGATAGGAGCGCAGATGAAGGAAAGCGATGTTGTGGACTGGTTCGCCCCTCTCGTAAAGGTAATCAGGACTACTTTTATCGTGATAGGTTTCGATCTTTTCTTGTACACTCTGACAGAACAAGAAGCATTCACACCAACGTAGGCTAAAGCTGTAGTTGTACATGCATCTATCTTATTGGAAATAAATAAACATAACCTTGTTTTCCTAGTACTGCTGTCAAACTTTCTGTAATTCTATAATCATTACCGGTGTTTGATAACACTATGCAGAAGCTTATTGAATATCTTCATGAATTTTTAACTTTGCATTCTCATTTAACAAGTTACTGGATTCATCATCAAATTTACAATATGTATTGGAAGTGGTCCACCGCCAGAGGATCATCTAGACTATTGCGTTTGTTTTACTTTGGACAAGTTCCACAATATCATGTAGACTATTGTGTTTTTATTTTGAAAATCTGTTTGCTTGCCATTTTAATATCTTCTAATATAATTTGCCTATGTAAATCATGAGTTCATGACGCGACCTATTTACCTTGTCCAATGTCATCAACAATCTTTATTTATTGTTTTATAGGAAGTATTATTTATTCTTAAGTTCTGTGTTATTGATTTAGTTAAATTAGTTACGATTGCCCACCGCACAGAAAAGAGGGCACTTCATTCAAAATTCAACATTATATATCAAACACAAATCACCTGTGTATGTGGGAAGCACAGTTACGTTCTGCACTGTTCTATATCTTTTAGCAATTAACTGGACATGCTTGATCAATTCAGAGGTTGGCGGCAGGCGAGTGGTTCACAGCTCGAGTTTCGTCATGTGGCCTTTTTCATATCGCCTATCCTAGTGCACCTGAGCAACTGAAGGCAGAACTGAGGACAATTTATGGCCAGTTATGCCAGGATGACATGCCTATGGTACGAAGAGCTGCTGCATCTAATCTTGGAAAGTTTGCTGCAACAGTTGAACAAAATCATTTGAAGACAGAAATCATGTCAATATTTGATGATCTAACTCAAGATGGTACATCCTACAACATTTTTACTCTTTCTTTATTAAGTTATCTCTTTTGTTTTGTGGACGATTTGCTTTAGTTCTGTGCGTAAAATTCATATACATGTCCTTTATTATTTAATTTTGTTCTCAACATATTGTTAAAATTTATTGTACCATTGGATTTTACTATTGGATTATTTTTGTGCTTTGCACATGCATTTTGACTTTAGTTACTTCTCTTGTTTTACTAACTTCACAATAATTAATTGACGCTTATTGCTCAACATATTCTGTTCTGTGCCACTGTACAACCTTTAATATTCTTTAGCAATTTGTTTTTCTATGCGTAATAGGCATGATGCACAGTCAAATTTTAATACAAATACCGTTGCTATTGTAACATGCTTAGCTATGCAAAATGTTTGTTATGTGCTTATTATCTTATTCGCGGCCCTCCCATTGTCATCAAGCTCAAATAGACATCACAATATAGAAGGTTTTTTGTTGCCTTGTTACTTGTAAGCTTAACTGTGTTGGAAAAATTGTTCTGTAGCACTGAAAGATCGCAAGAGGAAGGGCGGCCCTGGTGCAAGCAGTAGAGCTTTACCGCCTGTGACCAAGAGGTCCAGGGTTCAAGCCCCAGTCTTTGCACATTTGTGCAGGGATGGCTGCTGGCTATTTTCCTTTCCCCAGACTCCGCAGTGCGGGAGCCTACGGCACTGGGTACGCCCACTGAAAGATCGCAAGAATCGTAAAATACTACCAAAAGAATCTCTGACTGGAAAATACCACTAAAAGATCAAAATGTTAACTAAATATAGCATTCCATCATATTTTCACCGAAACTGTATTTTTCTTCCTTGAACATAAACAGGCTTGAAATGGCATTTATACCCTTAGGCTCACCTTATCCTCAGTCTCACCTCAGCGCACTCGTGCCTCCCATGCCGGTGATGAACATCCCCTCCTGCCTGTGGCCATGCGACCCAGTGTTATCAAGTCATCCGATCAATCTCAATTAGTCGTCCTAGTTGGTGATCAACATCCCCTCCCCCGCCTGTGGCACCTAGGCGCTGGTGCAAGGCCGTGGAGCATGGTTTTTGAGTTGTGTTGCCTAGGCGTAAGCGTACCCCTGGGGCCACAGAACGCCACAGGGTTTTAGTTATGCCATATTGCCTAGGTGTCCAGGCATACCCCCAGCACCACAGGACGCCACAACGCCTCAAAAACCGTGCCATGGAGGCATCCATGGTCTGGCTTTCTTGCAGTGGCGGTGGAGAGGCGGTCATAGCCGTGCTGTTTGGCGGCGATGAAGGAGAGAAGAACAATAGGAGGATGGTGAAGAGGGCTGGTTGCCATCCATTTCTGGGTTGGCAGGTTGGTACTGGGTAGGGGTATTTTGGCCCTTGCTAACGGAGCTGGATCGAAAATGTAACAGAGTGCTACTTCTAGTTGGTATTATGGTTTTTCAATGGTATATTACATTGGTGGGTTCTTTCAGTGCTATTTTAAAGTTTTAGTGGTCTTTTAGTGCTAGTTTGTATTATGTTTTTTCAATGGTATCTTATGTTGTTCCTTAGGATACCTCCTAGCATGTGCCCGAAGCAGGGACAACTGCTGCTGCTTTCTCCTGTGGCCTACCTGGTCCGCATTGAGGCCCAATCAGCCATTGGCGATCTGAACCACAACACATGCATAAGCATAATCCTTCTCTCAGAATAGATGGTTTCAATATAATTTATGGTGTGTATGCCCATTTTGTGCCTTTTCACTTGAAACTACTATTACAGACTTGTGAGGAGTCATGATGTTTAACTGTAATCATCAATCCTTGAGGCTTGAAAATAATTGAGCTAAGCTCTGCTTTATAGTGAAACTCTTCATCAAACCATTTGTTTATTTTCTTGAAGATAAACCTTAATATCCATGAATGTTACAAGGCATCTGTTATCTGAAATTAGTTCACAATCAAACCATATGTTACATCAGCTAAGAAATTGTTTGACTTATTAACTCAGACCAAGATTCAGTGCGACTATTGGCGGTTGAGGGTTGTGCTGCTCTTGGGAAGTTGTTGGAGCCCCAAGATTGTGCAGCACATATTCTCCCAGTTATTGTAAATTTCTCTCAGGTATATCTTACACACTTCTGATGGCTTCATTAATGTTGAGAGAAAAGATAAAGTTGTCAATACTAATTCTCGTAAAATTACTAGAGTATTAGATTACCCTAAGGCCTGCCTCTACTCACTAGACAGTAATTTGATATGACTAGTGTTAGCACACTACCATACATGGTTTCAATTGCTTATATTTTCTTAAACATCTGTCAGGACAAATCTTGGCGTGTGCGCTACATGGTGGCAAATCAACTGTATGAGCTATGTGAAGCTGTTGGTACTGAGCCCACAAGGTGTTCAATCTTTTCTTGTTAAAAATGGTTCTTTGACATAAAGTGATTATTGTTTTATACATGGAAAGATTAATCAACGTAATGCCATGACTCATTTACTATTGAGACCATTGCCTTTTATAATAGGGATGACCTGGTGTCAGCATATGTTCGCCTCCTCTGTGACAATGAGGCTGAAGTGCGGATTGCAGCTGCTGGAAAAGTTACAAAGTTCTGCAAAATATTGAACCCACAAATTGCAATTGAACATATTCTTCCATGTGTCAAGGTGTGTTTAAGCGTTGCACAAACACTAGTTGAGCTCTTGCAGCCAATATTCAGTGGTTAACTTGTGCCTGTTGTACCTGTAGGAATTATCATCAGATTCATCTCAGCATGTTCGTTCAGCTTTGGCATCAGTTATTATGGGAATGGCTCCTGTATTGGGAAAGGTTTGAGCTCTATCAGTGAATGCAATGTATCAGTTTGATGGAAAAAATTACACTTAAGTTACCAGTAGTATAAGTTTTCATTTGTTTGTTGTAGCTTTAAATTAGTTGATGTCGTTGTCTGGAAGGAACATAACAAGATATGTGCCCCCAAGCTGTATAATGATCTGTGTTACTAATCTTGAGTTCATGCTGAATTTTAGATAGGTTTTTGGAATTTCTTCATTCTTCTACATCTGATCCACGTGTCCTCAACCTATCAATTCACTTCATTGAGATAGGCATATGTTTATTGTTTTATTAGAAATTTATGCTTTTGTGATTTTGCGTTGCCTTTTCTTTTCATTTCCACATCCTGTGCTAATGAATATTAGATAGATCCTGTCATTTCATGGGGATATTCCTTCTGAAAGTTCTGATAGTATTGTTAAATATTTGTTGGTCTTTGTTAACACACAACATTACTGCTAATCATTATTGCCTTATTGGTGCTTGTTAACTTCTAAATGCTGATCTAATTATACTGACTTTTCCATTTTTGATCTTTTGTAGGATGCCACTTTTGAACAACTTCTTCCCATTTTTCTTTCTTTGCTGAAGGATGAGTTCCCTGATGTTCGACTCAACATTATAAGCAAACTTGATCAAGTGAACCAGGTCAGTGCCTAGCTACCCTGCTATAAACGCAGATTTTCCTGCTTCATCCACAAAGTAGCACTTTAAATTTTGTTGGTAGCTGGTTCTGTACTTGAGAGACTTTCACTTGTGCACAATTTCCCCAGACCCCGCAGTGCGGGAGCCTACGGCACTGGGTACGCCCCTTTTTAGTTAATTTGTAAGTTCTATTTCTTATTCTGTTTTTAGAACAGTACCTTAAAATTGCAGATTTTTTTTTT
>CM041644.1:29493292-29521007 GCA_023333625.1 Bothriochloa decipiens
AAACATCTGGTATCAAACTGGATCAATTGTTGCACAGTCAATAGGGGAAAATTACATCATGGAACTAAAACAAAAGTCAAAAGGTAATTTAAACTAGAAGTAATATACTGTATACACTAATTTGCAAAGCAAAATCGACGGGGAAAAAAACAAAGAAGGAATAACGTCCCACCCACAAGTAGAGTATGGTTCCAGATTTCAGCTACCCCACTTCTGCTGATTCCAATTAATTCAAACAATATGTTGGAAAGACTCCTGTTGATTATGGAAATACATGTACTTCAAAATGGGATTGTGCTGCTCGAATAATGTGAATAAGAGTTAAGGATGGTGTCATGTAGGAGGCAAAGACGGCAGAACTAACGTTTAATGGGTCAAAGAGGTTGGTAAGCTAGCTGTAGGGCTTTTATTGTAAAAAGAACTTTCACGAGAGTCCATGGCAAAAAAGACAAGTTGTAGGATGATGAGATGCAAGAAACAAAAAAAAAGGATGCACATAAAAACATACCTATCTCAACAAACATGGTGGGTGTGCTGGTAACTGGTCCATGGTGAGTAGCCTCAAGCGTAATCTTCACAAACAATCATAATTATAGATCAGTTCAGTTCACTCAAAAAGTCATGGGTCACTATTGCAAAGCAAACTACCTCAAACTCTGGAACGAGGCCTTGTTCTGCAGCTATCTTTTGCATCAACCGGAGCCAAGGGCCAATGCGAGGACTTGGAATTGCTGCCCATCCAGGAATCCCTCCTTGGGGTGGTGTTTCATCCTCCTTCAGATGCGGCACACCTTTATATGTGTGTCTACCGGTAAGAACATATGTACATTATCAAGCAAACAGACAGTTGATGAAACGATAATTTGAACAAACCAACAGATATCTATGCATGTTGCTCAAAAACATGATCTAATAACTAGTAGACAAATAATAACAAATTCGTGTACCAAGCAAAATCAATGGACTGCCAGTATGCTATAACTAACATGGTTCAATATCTTTTCAAATTTATTCAACGTATATCTATGAGATATCTCATGAATCAAATCGTGTTCAGCAAGAAACAAAAAAAAAATTTGAACTTGCCACTGGGGTAAATGGGATCACATATGAGAGAAGAACAGACCAATTGGATGCACTGTGAGTGCTGGACGTTTGGAGACTGCAGTGTGTTTGCTGAGGAATATGACCTCAGAAACAGACTCTCCAGTGGCTTCCTGCCATCGCTGGTCAAGATCATCCTCTGCGATAATGCTATGCTCATGCTTCAATAATCGAACATTCCCATTAGTAAAACTCTCCACCCCCTCCTACAAAACAATGTGGGCGCACATTAATTGGAACCAGAACCATGATAAAATACGAATTTAGAAAACTGCTGGAATGCAAAGTATCAACTAACATCAGTTGGATGCCTTCCTTTTCACATTATTAAAGAAATAGACTAAAACTTAAATGAGTTCAGATCTCCGTCTCCCTGGTACATAATACATCTACGTGGTTTACATAACCCGGTCTCAGAATACCACTGAGAAAATGCATTTTATGCAGCATCAACTCATGAAGTCACTCTCTCACTGAGCTTAAAATTTCTAAAACAGGAATGCAATCAAGTCCAGTGTACTTCTCATAGAACAAATAATATTAGAATAATACTCAAAATGCACAGACTCACAAAGCATAATGAACAAATGGTGAAGCCAAGTCAAATTTTATTCAATACCCCAGCACAAGGACATGTGCTGAAGGCTTTAGGGGCATGAGTCCAAGATACCAGGCATCAATAATTTGAGCGAACAGAGTCATGAGCTAATAGTTAGCAGCTAAAATTAGTACTAGTGAATCCAAACAGACCAGCTAATACACCAACTAACTATTAGCTAGGGCTATTTACCAGCTGGGGCTAAAAATTAGCCCAAATTAGATACAATTGGATAGCTAATTGGCTAACAGCTATAGCTAGTTGGAGGCTTGGCTAAAAAAATTAGCCCTACTGTTTGGATGGGCTATGTCTAATTTTAGCTAACTTTTAGCTAGCTAACAATTAGTTCTAGGTATCCAAACAGGCCGCAGCTGTGCAATCCGGGATGTACGAATGACTATCATGCCTATAGGATTTTCATGCCTACACGACGATGCATCCTGTTTCACACCGCAAATAACCATCCGGAGCACTATGCACAATCTCAACCCCCAATGACAGCGAGCACCGCAACTCCTAAAGTCCTAGCAGCTCCACAGATAATATCGGTGGTCGACGCATACGAATTAGTACAAAATAGAAGATAGCGCAACACACAACCAGATGGATCGAATCGAAACTTATGGGGATTCAATCAGATCAGATAGATGAGCTCTGTTTTGCTCTTACGGCGATGGGCGGGCCGGGGGACCATCCGGGCATGGCGAGGAAGGCGGCGGCGGGCCCAATGGACGCCGGGTCCGACGTCGTGGCCACCACCAGCACCACCATCTTCTCCTCCTCAGACGGCTGCTCCGCGAGCACCTACACCACCTCGACCTGGGAGAGCACTCTCGATTCCCGAATACTGTCGCGCTACAAGAAGGGTAATCTGGGGTGGTGGGGGGGCAACTCAAGTACGAGGATTTCGCCGTCTTTGGTTTCCCTTCAAAAACTGCGGCGGACGGGGAACCGTGGGCCAACGCACCGGTCCGTATCTGTGGGCTGTGCCTTCCGGGCTGTGTGGGCTGTGGGTCTACCGAAATTCCGAAAATGGTGTTGATCGGAACGGATAATGGATTAATGCCGGTCCTATAAGCTAGGCTGTTAAGTAATCTCTTGAAAAGTTAAATTATTTTAAGTTTAATCAGAACTAGAAAATATTTTTTAAATATTTGTGGCATTAAATAGATATATAATAAAAATATATAAGTAATAAAAAATCTAACAATATTTAATTAGCATCATAAATGTTATTATCTTATCGAATGTCAAATTTCATATACTTTGACTCGTTTTATTTTAACTTTTTATGCTTTTATGTTACTCTATAATTATTTTTTTATTTTAATTATTTATGTTTGTAGGGGAATTTTAATTACTTACGTATACTCTGCGGTGCGGTCCATATGTCTACGGGCCAACAAAAGTCCAAATAAAAAAAGATGTCGGCAGGTTAGACCTAAATTTTTGAAGGAAAAAAACAAAAGCTCATGATTGCTGCAGTGCCATTTGGGCCGTTTGTGCCCGCAGGATCATTTCTTGGAGCGTGTTGTAGTTTTGTTGCTCATTTGCCCGGTTGCCCCCACGACCCAAGTTGGGCGTATTTGCATTGCGCGATCTTTTGTCTGCTTCTTTGCTTTTGAATTTTTTTCCCGAAAGATCCGATAAAACCGGCAGTATATTAATAAGCAAGAATAGAGTTACAATCTTACGTGAGCAAGAGGCGCTACCTCATATGGCAGACCGCTATACGAGGTACCTGAGTTCATCTATGCTAATTACTCATAAAAAGTGAAACAATCTTAGGGTAACTAAATACCCTTCGACATGCTGAAATCCAACCAAAGCACTCGTATCTTGTCCTTGTAAAAATTGTCTGTTGTACGCTCCTAGTAGAGTACCCATCAGAGTATAAAATAACTGAATTAAAACCTAACTCAACCAGCACTGACCGAAGACAAACTAACATTACCAACCAAAATAACTGCATCTTCTTATGTTGTTGGTACCTCATGGAAACTCCATTTCAGCAGATCCTGCCTCGGCTGCTATAGCTACCAGAGCCTTTGCGAGCTTCTTGTTGCCCAAACGAGCGGCTGCTCTAATTGTATCCACTGTCTTTGCTGAAAGGTCCTGCCCATACTGATCGATGTACGCCGTGACCGCAGCATCTGACGGCTATGATGATGAGTCCATGAACTGTAGCTCCATCATGAGCTTCGTTTGGGCTCTCATCGAGACAGACACCGGTGACGGACGGGCAGCCAGGCGCAGGCTGGAGCGGGTTGCCACCATGATCCGCTTGTGCCCCCTGCCACCCCGCCTAGGTGCCGTGGCCGGCCTTGGCAACAATGGTGGTGCCGCGTCCTTGAAGATCGCTTTGCAGAAGGCAGCACAACTAGCCGGTGCCACTCCGCCACCCTCCTCCATCTCAATCTCCTCATCCTCCACCACTCCAAGTACCTTGGTCTCCTCTCCTTCATCCTCATAACCAGCAGTACCATCAATCTGCTCCAGAATCATACTTGAACCGGTTGAGGTGTCGAACTCCACGTGGGTCACGCTGTTTGAGATATCATCCATGTGGGTGTCCACCGGCAGTTGAACACCAGGGCCAACCAGCACCTCGCCGCTGTGGCAGATCCTCCTAAATCATATGGCCCACATGCATTATTATTGTCTAAACAGACTCCAAATAACCATGAATGTGTTCCATATGACTTATAAGATCTGTCGGTTAAATCCCGAATCATCCATGATTCTCCGAGCAAGATCAATCATTACAAAGAGACATTGCAGTATTACAATAGTTTTATACAGATAAGATATTATTAGAGTAAAATAGCGAAAGGATTACAATAACATAAGTTTACAAACCATTTAGTTTAAACTTACAAACCATATGTTTTTAATTATTACAACCATAAGAGCAGTGGGGTAGCAACATAACTTACTATAAAACCTTGGAGACATGCTCTGCCCAAGAGCCAGACATCCTACTCGTCGTCACTCTCCGCAACGACTGTCATGTAGCAGGATGCAAAGCACTCCTGCCCATGAGGCTCACCTGCAACAAGGGTTCAACAAACCCTGAGTACAAAAGTACTCAACAAGACTGACCCGACGAAAAAGATGGGTGAAGACTTAGGAAATGCAGGCTCGAGGGACAAGGTAAGGCTTGCAGAGTTAAGGATTTTTGCAGAAAAGTTTTGATAAAAGGTAAAGTTGTCTTGCTCTAGCTTGATATTACCAACCAACTTCATTCTTAACCTTAAACATCATTCAAGTTGTTACTACAACGATGAACAACGATCGTGTCTTCTTCTCCGAGAAGCAACGACGATTCGAATCCATTTTCATACCCAGCTGGGACCTAGATCACTGGGATACCAGAGACTTTAACTCCGATGCATACCAGATCACAGATATACCGGGATAACAACCGCAGCCATATATCATCACATGATACACGTGGGCACTAGGACCCAGTGTACCGATATACGTGAGAACTTAAACTCACAGCATACCACACTGTGACATATGTGGGGACTCTGGCCCACTATATAACACTCCATGACATACGTGGGGACTCTAGCCCACTGTATATCACTTCATGCATGTCGATTTCTAGTTTCTCGATATCACCAGTTCACCATCGACACGGGACCTAGGGCATCAACAGACGGAAACACTACAGAGGGACTCCATTTCCAATGCAAGTTAGCCGTCCGGACTCGATTTATTAACTATCATCATGTTTTCACAGATAAAGCCATCCTCATCTTTTTTATTCTTTTACTTTTTGATAACCTAACTTACTAAGCAGGGCTAAGCATTACTATGCATTTTCCATAAACGGGTAACAAGGAATAAGGAAATAAGACAGGTAATGCAATTGGTGGGTTATTACTCAACTCTTATTACTAATGCAACATTTCATAACTGAAGAGATAAAACTTTCATAAAATCAAGGAAGGGTTTGAATGCATCCGGGGCTTGCCTTGGTATTCAGGATAGACGGTCTCGAGCTCTGGATCAACTCCCAACTCCTGAGTCTGCTCTTCCTTGGAATCTGGTGCGACAACGTTAAACTCTCCGTTAACGGAAACTATACGATAACTGATATGCTTCAACATGATGGAATAGTAAATACGATGCTCGATGGATGCATGACCAGATTAAGGGCTTAAGTACAACTTTTCTTCACGATAAAGTTGCAAGCCAACCAAAACTTACTAAGTTCATTAGGGTTAACTACGTTATTAAAGAAGTTCATTATACACATAAAATAACGTTGGTTAAACCCTAATAACATGGTTAAGTTAAGCGCAAACAATTAATTAAAGTGCCAAAGGTCATTAGGGTTAATGACCCAAGGTTATCAATCAATCCCAAAGTTAAACAAATCATATAATGATTAAACTTAATTAAAAGGGATTAATTAATTATTTAAAGGCATAAAATAAATACATAAAATTAAAGTTGTCTAATTGAGCTCAAAATTTTATTTTAAAAAACTATTGGTCTAATTAGATGGCAAAATAAATTTTAGAAATAAATTTCAATTATTTTATTTATTAAAAATCATTGAAGGTGCATTTTTCAATTAAAAGAGCTCATTTTAACTTATTAAAAGTACTCAAATTTGGCATTTCATATTTTTCTTAGGTAGAGGACATCATAAAGAACATACACAAAAATTTTTAGAATTTTTGGAGCTATACATGAATTACTATGATTTTTCAAAGAAAACAACATTTAAATCATTTTCTCGAAAAAGAAAAAGAAAATCCTTTTTCTCTCCCCGCGTTGACCCGACGACGACGGCGCTTGACCGGCGGCTATCTCGCTGGCGGTGAGGTCTCCGACGATGGAGTTTGGTCCTACGTGCTCAGCTCGACACCGCGAACAAGATTAGCTAGCTAATGCAGCGGTGGAGCAGGGGCAGCAGGCTCGCCGACGGCCATAGCGGCACGGCGGAGCTCGGGCGCGGCGGCCAAGCTCACTAGAGTGATTTCTGGTGACGGTGAGTGCACGAACATGGGCTACACACTCTTACGAACACAATCATCAACAAAATGAGACCCAATTTGACCCCCCAGCCGCAACGGCTACGTGCGCGGTGGAGCGGCATGAACATACCAGCGGCGAGCCACGGTGGCCGGATGCTACGACGCGGCAGAGGTGAAATTGAGAGCATGGACAGGTGTAGGAGCTCACCGCAGGCATGGTGCGTACGTTGATGAAGGCTTGGAATGGCTGAGTCGAGCTACGGACGGCGGCGGTGATGGCGGCGGCGGTGCTCCGGCGGCACGGATAGCGTTCTGGCGGTTCTTGTGCACCATCAAGTCGACCAAGCTGTGCATAAGGGGCAGAAGAAAACGGAGAACATGATGAGAGGGTTAAAGGAAATATGTTTTCAACCTTGGCGGTGGTGGACGACGAGAAAGCTCGCGGCAGCACGGTTGCCATCAGCGAGGAAGATGACGGCGTGCGAGCGCTTCGGGCGATGAGGGCAGGCACTAGCTGGCTCAGAAGAAGTGCAAGATTGAGGCAAAGCTTCTAGCAAAAATAAGCAGACAGAGATGGAGTGACGGTGGCAAATTTGGGCGGCGGAGCGAGGTCGTCGGCGGTGAAACAAAAAAGAAGGGAAATGGCGGCCAGCTCTGGTACTTATAGGCAGGAGGCGAAGCACGGGCGGGTGACACGGTGATGATGAAGCTTCATGCTCCGGAGGCGAGCTGGCGGCCGCAGCATACTGGCATATGCGGCGGCAGACGGCGGCGCGGCTTGAGAAGCCCGGCCATGGCGGCAGTTCATAGGTTTCGACACTGTTCTTGATAATTATAGAAATACCATTTATCAAAAATAACAAATTACTCAAAAATTTATATAGAAACTTGAAAATATCCCAAAATATCATTTGCATTATTTTTCAAGAGCTACACTTTTCATTTAACGAGCATTTTCAAATTCTGTATAGATTTTGAAATATGAATTCAAAATCAAAAGGAGAATAAAACCCTAGAAAAAATATTTGAAATTACTTTTGATTTTTCAATAAAACTTGAAAATCTCCAAAACTATGAAATACTCAACTTGTTAAACCAAACATTTTTCATATACAAAGTTTTCTCAAGTTATGCATAATTTTTGAATTATGGTTTTAAAATCAAAAGGGGACAAATGCTAGAAAACTGTATTTTCAAATTCATTTGAAATTTCTTTTGTAACTTGTAAAACTTTAAATATTAACTTTGTAGCTCTTGTCAAGATATACAAACTATCTTTTTAGAGTATCCCCAAATTTCTTATATATTTTTAATTATAAAAAAGGAGATAAAACCAGGTTTTGAAATAAAAGGGTTTTTAAAACCGAACTCAAACTCGATTTGATTTCTAAATTAATTGGTTGATTATTAGTGATCACAAACATCATCCAGGGACATTTTTAGGTCAATGACCCAATGACACCCTTGGTTGACCAAGTTGACTTTTGAAAAAAATATTTTATAGCTTTCCAATTTGAATTTAGATTTGAATTGCAAAACTTGGGAATAAGCTTTGAAATCCAAATTCAATTTCAAATATGGAAATCATTTTTTAAGGGTTGGACTTAGATTTATACACTATGCTTGACACTAGTGTAAACACGGTTTACACCTCAAGTACATAGAGTATAAACTAAGTATTTTAGATTACATTCGAAAGTAGGGTTTTATGATTTCATGTGACAAAACATTCCAGAAACACAATCAACCTATGAAATATAAACTTGTTTTAATTGATGCACATTAAGGTTGACTTAAATATGAATGCTTTGTAATGCATATAATGACATGGCATGTTTTAGTTAATATAACACCAGAGGTGTTACAACCCTTCCCCCTTAAAGAAATCTCGTCACGAGATTTAAAGACGTGGGTATAGTAATGGAAAAGGAAATGTGTCAAAAAACACACTTCAACTAAATACATAAGGGAAAAGGGGTTTTACAACTCACATTAGACTAGTTACAGCTCATAGAAGGAATTGTAACTTAGAGGGAAGCATAGAAGTCTGGGAAGTTCTCCAACAGGTAATCTTCCGATTCCCAAGTAGCTTTTTCTTCTGAATATTGATCCCATCGTATCTTGTACCATTTAATGGTCCTGCTTCTAGTGACACGGTCTTTCTGATTCAATACTCGAATTGGATACTCAGAGTAAGTCAAATCTGGTTCAAGTTCAATTCCTTCAACATCAACAATCTTATCGGTATCCAAAGACACTTTTTGAGTTGTGATACATGGAACACAGTATGTACGACTGACAATTGTTTAGGCAATTGTAGATGATAAGATACCTTTCTAACTTGTGCCAAAACATGAAATGGTCCAATAAAACGAGGTGCTAGCTTGCCTTTAACTCCAAACCGAGTAACTCCTTTCATTGGTGACACCTTTAAATATATATAATCTCCCTTATTGAACCACAATGGTTGACGCCTTTTGTCCGCATAACTTTTCTGTCGAGACTGTGCCACCTTTAAATTCCGTTGTATCTGCTTAACCTTATCTTCTGTTTTTTTACAAGATCAACTCCAAAGAATCTCCTTTCTTCGGGTTCTGACCAGTTTAATGGAGTTCTACATCTGCGACCATATAATGCTTCAAATGGTGCCATTTTAATGCTTTCTTGATAGCTATTATTGTAGGAGAACTCTACTAAAGGTAAACACTCATCTCACTTCTCTGAAAAATTCAGAACACAAGCTCTCAACATATCTTCAAGTATTTGATTGACACTTTCAGTCTAACCTCCCATTTGTGGATGCTAAGCTATACTGTGCAAAAGATCTGTTCCTAATGAATCATATAATTGTTTCTAAAATTTGTTGATGAGTTGCGTGCCTCTGTCCGACACAATGGTCTTTGGTACACCATGAAGACTAATGATACATGCAAAGTACAATTTGGCATATTGTGAGGCTGTATATGTATTCGGGACTGGAAGGAAATGTGCAGACTTTGTGAGTCGATCCACTATGACCCAAATTGAATCAAAACCTCTTGCTGTCCTGGGTAGACCCACTATAAAATCCATACTAATATCTTCCCACTTCCAAGCTGGAATGGGTAATGGTTGAAGTTCTCCTGCTGACTTCAGATGCACAGCTTTAACTTTTTGACAGGTATCACATTGAGCCACATACTTAGCAATTTCAATCTTCATCTTGGTCTACCAAAATTTCTGTTTCAAATCATGATACATCTTATTGCTTCCTGGATGAATAGAAAACTTTGAAAGATGTGCTTCATCAAGGATCCTTTGATGTAACTCAAAAATTTTTGGTATGACCAGCCGATTCTTATACCATAAGACATCTGTTTCATCAATTGTGAAACAAGAAACCTTTTTTTTCTAACTTTCTTCTTGATATGCTTAATTCCCTTATTACTTCTTTGAGTAGCAATAATTTGATCTTTGAGGGTTGACTCAACCGCAATGTTGGACAAACTACCATGTTGCACCATTACTATACCCAACTTTTCTATCTCATGACATAGAGAAATGTCTAAGGGTTTTACTGTCAAGCAATGGCAATGACTTTTTCGGCTAAGTGCATCAGCAACCACATTTTCTTTACCAGGATGGTAATATATTTCCAAGTCATAATTATTGAGTAGTTCTAACCACCTTCTTTGCCTCATATTCAATTCATCTTAAGTAAAATTGTATTTTAAACTTTTGTGATCACTATAAATATTACATTTATTTCCCCATAGGTAATGTCGCCATATCTTTAGTGCATGAACAACAGCTGCTAATTCTAAATCATGTGTTGGATAATGTTCTTCATGTTTCTTCAACTGTCGAGAAGCATAAGCAATAACTCTCCCTTCTTGCATCAATACACATCCAATACCAATGCCAGAAGCATCATAATAAACATCAAATGGCTTTTCAATATTTGGCTGTGCTAAGACTGGAGCAGTAGTCATTAATTTCTTTAATTTCTAAAATGCCTCTTCATATGCAGGTGACCAAACAAACTTAACACCATTTTTCAACAGCTCAGTTATGGGCTTTAATATCTTAGAGAAATCAGGTATGAAACGACGGTAATAACCCACCATTCCCAGAAAGCTACGAACTTGATGCACTATTTTTGGTGGTTCCCAATTAAGTATATCATGTACTTTGCTAGGTCTACAGCAACACCCTTGTCTGATAAAACATGTCCAAGAAATTTCACTTCTTTCAGCCAAAACTCACACTTGCTAAACTTTGCATACATTTGATGTTCTCTTAGATATTGCAAAACAATTCTGAGGTGTTCAGCATGTTCTTCTTCATTTTTGAAGTATATTAGAATATCATCTATGAAGACAACCACAAACTTATCAAGCTCTGGCATGAAAACTGAGTTCATCAAGTACATGAAATAAGCTGGTGTATTGGTAAGTCCAAAAGACATAACCAAATACTCATATAAGCCATACCGAGTGGTAAAGGCAGTCTTTGGAATATCTTTCGGGCGAATCTTGATTTGATGATACCCGGATCGAAGATCAATCTTGGAAAACACCTTTGCCTTCGCCAATTGATCAAAAATCAGATCAATGCGGGGTAGAGGATACTTATTCTTGATTGTTACCTCATTTAAGGGACGATAACCCACACATAACCTCAAACTTTTATCTTTCTTTTTCACAAAGATTGCAGGACATCCCCAAGGTGACAAACTAGGTCGAATAAAACCTTTATCCCGTAACTCTTGCAATTGAGTCTTGAGTTCTGCTAACTCAGATGGTGCCATTTGATAAGCTCTTCTGGATATTGGAGCAGTACCAGGTTTCAAATCAATTCTAAACTCCACCTTTCTATCAGGAGGTAAACCCAGTAACTCATCAGGAAACACATCAGGGAACCCACAAACCATGGGTATATCCTCAATCTCTTTTACAAAAGTTGCCCACACCTTTTCAACAGTCCTCTTAAGTGTTGAAAGTTGGATAAGAAGTTGAGATTTTCAATTAGGTATGTTCACTCTCACAGTCCTATTTAGGATGTCTAGTGGGAAAAATATACCCACCCAAACTTATAGGCACATCATGTACCATTTTTTTAGTACACATACGCCCCCCCCCGGCGATTGTATAAAGAATTATTCTTTTGTCCCCATTATTGGTATTTCATGTGTCTTAACAAAGGTACCATTGATGAATGTATAGAATGCACCAGAATCAAAAAGCAGAATTACAGGATAATCATCAACAGGGAACGTACCCATCATGACGGGTTCTCCTTCTGGAATTTCCCCAACCTAAGTGTAGAACACCTTACCAACCTTCTTCTCATTTTTTTCCCTTCTGCACATTCTGGTTACCAACCTTGTTTGGAATCTGATGTTGCTGCGGTGCAATAGCTCTGGGGACATAAGAATTATACTGCCTTGGATGCGGGCAGTTCCTTGAGTAATGGCCAGGCTTACCAAAATTGTAACATGGGAAGATTGGTGGCTGGAAATTGGGGTTACAAATACCCGAGACATTCGGCTGTCATGGATAAGGAAGAGCAGCAGTAGGACGAACAAATGTCTGTTGGTGGGCTTGGTATTGTGGTGGAGGTAAGAAGGGCGAAAATAGTTTTGGGGATGATAGATTATTTTCTGGCGCTTTTGATGGCCACCAGAAAATCCCGATGTTACCGTTTTCTTCTTCTTAGCTTTCATGTGTTGATGATTCTTTTCTTCATAAGATATGGCAATATTTACCGTCTCATGAAAAGTAGCATTTGGGTTCCCAGTCATCATCCTCTGAATCTTACTATTTAAACCTCTAAGGAAACACTCCTTCTTCTTACGGTCAGTACTAACATGATCAGAAGCATATTGGGACAAATGATTGAATGTCAAAATACTGCATGACTGACATATCACCTTGCCTCAGGGAAAGAAACTCTTTAAGTTTTATGGTCATGATTCCCTCAGGAATGTGGTGAGCACGAAAAGCTTCACAAAATTCAGCCCAAGTAATACGATGACCCTCAGGCTAAAAAGCAACAAAATTGACCCACCATGCCCCTGCAGTGGCTCTCAACTGCTGGGCTGCAAACATGGGCTTCTGATATTCGGTGCACTCAATTAGCCCAAACTTCTGCTCCATAGTGCGGAGCCAATCATCTGCCTCCATTGGTTTATCAACTTGGTGAAGACCGGAGGACGGGTGTCTGTGAAATCCACATATGTGGTCTCATTCCTATTATTTCGACCATGATTCCCTTGTTGTGCATTCTGATTTTGGTTCTGGGCCATCATAGTGGTCGCATTAACCAAGGCCACAACTGCACCGGCCAGTGTTGGTGGAACTGGTGGAGGATTTGGGATATCACCTCCATCATGAGAAGTACCAGCAGCATCATGGGATCGAGTATGAGCAGGCATCTGTTGATAAATAAACTATATTTTATTCACAAAACTTTATTGAACTAGATCAGCAGATATTACAGACGTGCAACACACTTATAATACATTATTTTTGTTACAACCGTTTGCACTTCGGCAAGACTTCCCACACCTACTAGGTTTTAGAAAGCAGGAAAAAGGTATATATTACACATCTCATTATCTAAACTCCTTACTCCTCCTCCTTACTAGTATCCATGGGGATTACATCCTCTTCTTCTGGATCCTCCACTATCTCTGGATCTTCTTCTTTCATAATGTCCTCTTTATTTTTATTTTCTGCATCTATAAGATTTTCTTCTTCCTCATCAATGACATCCTCATTGACGGGCACTACTTCCTCAGGATCTTCCTCTTCTTCGTCCAGACCCATTACAAGACCAAGATCATTTTGTGCTGCTTGTCGTTGGAATTCGGGATCCAACAGGTTATTTAACCTTACACATTCATCATCAGCTTCCTCAGCATACTCCTCCAACTCTTCCACATAATCCTCAAGTTCTTGAATACACTCATTTGCTACATCTTCTCGTGCCCAAGCATCATTTCTTTGGTGCTTCATATACCTTCGAGATCGCCTCAACTGAGTAATCTCAGCGGCCTCTTCAACCCTATTGGCTTCGGCCTTCTCGAACTCGGCTTTGAGTCTTGTTATTTCTGCCTGTGGACCTGAATTGGGATTATTACTGCTTTCACCAATCTCGTATCTGGGGGCCCGCTGATGTTGAGGTACTCCCTTCGGTGCAGTGCTCTTACGGGGTGTTTGCTTAGTAAGGGCCATCCTGAAGAAAGATAGGTCATAAAGGATAAGGATAGATAGGGAGAAATCTGAAGGTTAGCATGAATAAGATTGATACTACTTAACCCAAACCACTTTAAAGGGGAAGGTAACTAAAATAGGTTAATTAAACATGATGTATGAATCGAACATATAATCTAAGCAGAAAAGATTTTTAAAGTAACACATACATAATCGTAACTTTTATAACATAGGGCAATATAATATACTATTCCACCACCACACTTTGGTAAGAAATAAGCAATTTAGACCCAAAATAATCACCAATTGAGGTGTCGAAGTCCATGTGGGTCACGCTGTTTGAGATATCATCCATGTGGGTGTCCGCCGGCAGTTGAACACCAGGGCCAACCAGCACCTCGCCGCTGTGGCAGATCCTCCTAAATCATATGGCCCACATGTATTATTATTGTCTAAACAGACTCCAAATAACCATGAATGTGTTGAATATGACTTATAAGATCTGTTGGGTAAATCCCGAATCATCTATGATTCTTCGAGCAGGATCAATCATTACAAAGAGACATTGCAGTATTACAACAGTTTTATACAGATAAGATATTATCAGAGTAAAATAGCGGAAGGATTACAATAATATAAGTTTACAAACCATTTAGTTTAAACTTACAAACCATATGTTTTTAATTATTACAACCATAAGAGCAGTGGGGTAGCAACATAACTTATTACAAAACCTTGGAGACATGCTCTGCCCAAGAGCCAGACATCCTACTCATCGTCACTCTCCGCAATGACTGTCATGCAGCAGGATGCAAAGCACCCCTGCCCATGAGGTTCACCTGCAATAAGGGTTCAACAAACCCTGAGTACAAAAGTACTCAACAAGACTGACCCGACGAAAAAGACGGGTGAAGACTTAGGAAATGCAAGCTAGAGGGACAAGGTAAGGCTTGCAGAGTTAAGGATTTTTGCAGAAAATCTTTGATAAAAAGTAAAGTTGTCTTGCTCTAGCTTGATATTACCAACCAACTTCATTCTTAACCTTAAACATCATTCAAGTTGTTACTACGATGATGAACAACGATCGAGTCTTCTTCTCCGAGAAGCAACGGCGATTCGAATCCATTTTCATACCCAGCTGGGACCTAGATCACTGGGATACCGGAGACTTTAACTCCGATGCATACCAGATTACAGATATACCGGGATAACAATTGCAGCCATATATCACCACATGATACACGTGGGCACTAGGACCCAGTGTACCGATATACGTGGGAACTTAAACTCACAGCATACCACACTGTGACATATGTGGGGACTCTGGCCCACTATATAACACTCCATGACATATGTGGAGACTCTAGCCCACTGTATATCACTTCATGCATGTCGATTTCTAGTTTCTCGATATCACCAGTTCACCATCGACACGGGACCTAGGGCATCAACAGACGGAAACACTACAGAGGGACTCCATTTCCAATGCAAGTTAGCCGTCCGGACTCGATTTATTAACTATCATCATGTTTTCACAGATAAAGCCATCCTCATCTTTTTTATTCTTTTACTTTTTGATAACCTAACTTACTATAATGATTAAACTTAATTAAAAGGGATTAATTAATTATTTAAAGGCATAACATAAAGGCATCAAGTTAAAGTTGTCTAATTGAGCTCAAAAAATTATTTTTTAAAAGCTATTGGTCTAATAAGATGGCAAAATAAATTTCAGAAATAAATTCCAATTATTTTATTTATTAAAAATCATTGAAAGTGCATTTTTCAATTAAAAGAGCTAATTTTAACTTATGAAAAAGTACTCAAATTTGGTATTTCATATTTTTTATAGGTAGAGGACATCATAAAGAACATACAAAAAAATTTTCAAAATTTTTGGAGCTATACATGAATTACTATGATTTTTTTAAAAAAAATAGCATTTAAATCATTTTCTGGAAAAAGAAAAAGAAAATCATTTTTCTCTCCCCGCGTTGACCCGATGGCGACGGCGCTTGACCGGCGGATATCTCACCGGCGGTGAGGTCTCCAACGACGGGGTTTGGTCCTACGTGCTCAGCTCGACATCGCGAAACAAGATTAGCTAGCTAATGCAGCGGTGGAGCAGGGGCAGCAGGCTCGCCGGCGGCCATGGCGGCACGGCGGAGCTCGGGCGCAGCGGCCAAGCTCACCGGAGTGATTTTCGGTGATGGCGAGTGCACGAACATGGGCTACACACTCTTGCGAACACAATCATCAATAAAATAAGACCCAATTTGACCCCCAACCGCAACGGCTACGCGCGCGGTGGAGCGGCATGAACATGCCGGCGGCGAGCCACGGCGGCTGGACGCTATGGCGCTGCAGAGTTGAAATTGAGAGCATGGACAGGTACAGGAGCTCACCGTGGGCACGGTGCGCACGTTGATGAAGGCTCGGAGTGGCTGAGTCGAGCTACGGACGGCGGCGGTGATGGCGGCGGCGGTGCTCCGGCGGCACGGATAGCGTTCCGGCGGTTCCTGTGCTCCATCATGTCGACCAAGCTGTGCTTAAGGGGCAGGAGAAAACGGAGAACATGATGAGAGGGTTAAAGGAAATATGTTTTCAACCTTGGCGGCGGTGGATGGCGAGAAAGCTCGCGGCAACACGGTTGCCGTCCGCGAGGAAGATGACGGCGTGCGGGCGCTTCGGGCGATGAGGGGGACACTAGCTAGCTCAGAAGAAGCGCAAGATCGAGGCAAAGCTTCTGGCAAGAACAAGCAGATAGAGATGGAGTGACGGTGGCGAATTTGGGCGGCGGAGCGAGGTCATCGGCGGTGAAACAGAAAAGAAAAAGGGAAATGGCGACCGGCTCTGGTACTTATAGGCAGGAGGAGAAGCACGGGCGGGTGACACGGTGATGATGAAGCTTTGCACTCGGGAGGTGAGCTAGCGGCTGGAGCACACCGGCATGTGTGGCGGTGGACGGCGGCGCTGCTTGAGAAGCCGGCCATGGCGGCAGTTCATAGGTTTCGACACTGTTCTTGATAATTATAGAAATGCCATTTGTAGAAAATAACAAATTACTCCAAAATTTTTATAAGAATTTGAAAATATCCCAAAATATCATTTGCATGATTTTTCAAGAGCTACACTTTTCATTTAACTAGCATTTTCAAATTCTGTCTAGATTTTGAAATATGAATTCAAAATCAAAAGGGGAATAAAACCCTAGTAACAAATATTTGAAATTACTTTTTATTTTTCAATAAAACTTGAAAAATCTCCAAAACTATGAAATGCTCAACTTGTCAAACCAAATATTTTTCATATACAAATTTTTCTCAAATTATGCATAATTTTTGAATTATGGTTTTAAAATCAAAAGGGGACAAATGCTGGAAAACTGTATTTTCAAATTCATTTGAAATTTCTTTTGGAAACTTGTAAAACTTAAATTACCAACTTTGTAGCTATTGTCAATATATACAAACTATCTTTTTAGAGTATCCCCAAATTCCTTATATATTTTGAATTATAGAAAAGGGGATAAAACCAGGTTTTGAAATAAAGGGTTTTTGAAACCGAACTCAAACTCGATTTGATTTCTAAATTAATTGGTTGGTTATTAGTGATCACAAATATCATCCAAGGACATTTTTAGGTCAATGACCCAATGACACCCTTGGTTGACCAAGTTGACTTTTGAAAAAAAACATTTTATAGCTTTCCAATATGAATTTAGATTTGAATTGCAAAACTTAGGAATAAGCTTTGAAATCCAAATTCAATTTCAAATATGGAAATTATTTTTTTAAGGGTTGGACTTAGATTTATACACTATGCTTGACACTAGTGTAAACACGGTTTACACCTCAAGTACATAGAGTATAAACTAAGTATTTTAGATTACATTCGAAAGTAGGGTTTTATGATTTCATGTGACAAAACATTTCAGAAACACAATCAACCTATGAAATGTAAACTTGTTTTAATTGATACACATTAAGGTTGACTTAAATATGAATGCTTTGCAATCATATGATGACATGGCATATTTTAGTTAATATAACACCAGAGGTGTTACAACCCTGTACCTGCTCAAGCGCAACCCCAATCGAGGGTGAGGTTGACAGCGGCCTGCGCACATCAACCTGCTCCAGAACCATACCCTCTGCTTGTCCAGACACGATCCCAGTCATGAGTGAGCTAGACGCCGGCCTGCACTCCAGAGACTTGGCTGGTGCTGGCGGTTGATAAGCCGACGGCCTCAGCTCCTGCGACTCCTCGAACGCTCGGTCCTCCTGCTGTGGCGCACATGCCGCCATCTCTTCCACCTTGCTGCAGTCAGAGTGTCACAGTGGTGACCACGAACGGCGGCGTTCCCACTCATCAGATGTGTGCGCGAGAATGACACGCTCTTGTCCCGACCGCGACGACGAGCGACTCATCGTGCGCCCGCGTTCCAGTTCTCCCTCCCCTGCCTCGCCCGTCATGACCTGGCGATATGTCGGCAACGAACGGGTGTAGGCTCTCACAGAGCGCTCAGAGGAGCGCCACCGTGGCTCCTCCCTTGGTCTCGGTCCCCCGCTGTTGTCGTTGTGGTGGTCGGTCATGCAGCAACCAACCCGAGTGCCTCGTGTCCAGTCGAAAGGAACAAAGCATGGCCCATGGTCGGACAAGCACGAACCAGGGGAGGCTGGGCTCCAATCTTCATAGCCCAACAGCTGGACCAGGATGCCGTTGATCACCATGGCCTGACCAACCCAAGGTGTGATGGGGTAGGCCACGCCACCAATCTCCACGAGCTCCTTCATCATGACACTATCTTGTACTGCCGGTCTCCCAAACTCAGCAAGGAAGAGGCTTGACCCATAGTGGGTCACCTTGATGTTGTGCCTTGGAATGCACAGCTGCCCTCGGAGCGCGTCAGCCACCTCTAGAGCAGTGGCGCGACAACCCACTTATGGAGAGGAGATCACCACAGCGTGCATGCGCAACCTGTTCGCCTCGCGCAGGATCCCCTCCGTGGACACGAGGTTCACGTGCCCATGTGCCGGGCGCTACGACGCTTGGTGGTTTGTTGTCGGCTGCGGTGAGCTATGGATGGGCGACTGAAGCGATGCTTGGTGGTTGGGCGTTGGCCGCGATGAGCTTTGAGTGGATGGTAGAGCGGCGGCGGTGGGCTGTGGGTTAGTGGAGGGAAGGAGATATGGCTATTTATGTTATCGGGGGAAGATGATCCTCATGCGAAGGTTGGCAGAGATTGGGTTCCGGCGAGTAGAGCAGTGGCGAGTGAAGTGCCCCACCCCCATGCACTCTGAGCCATGCACCGGTTCACGGCACTGGGCAAGGAGATGGTCCGGGGCGAAGCAGCGATAGCAGCGGCCAGCGAGCCTCTTCTTGAAGGCCTCCCGGACCGCGTTCCTTGCCTTCTCCTGCTTGGCCATGGCTACTCAGGGAGGAGCGGCAACCTTGCGCTCCCTGCGAAGCGCCTTCGCTGCCTGCCATCCCGGTGAATGTTGACAGTCGTCATGCGCGGGCTTGGCGGTCGACGGCGGCCGTACCAGGATGGATTTGAGCCAATCTCCTTGGCGAGGGGCAGGATGTACCAGAGCAGGTGCCGCAATCCCAGGACTAGGAGCCGCCCTGGACGGGGGCACGAGCCCAGCTTCCAGGCCCACCAACGTTGAGGCTACGGAGGGAGACACGTCGTCCACGAGCAGCACCTCCCTCTCAACTGCGTCATCGTCGCCGCCGCCGTCGTAGTCATCGTCATCCTAGTCCACCAGCTCCACTTGGTATGACGGTGCCGGAGAAGCTGACGGCGTCGCCGGGATTTGTGTTCCATCGGTGGACAGGGACGGTGGCTCCTCCGCCATTCGCCATGGGCACCGTAGAGCCGGCCGCCGCACCAGAGACGTGCCCAACTGGCGGCAGGGCCTCGACGTCGATGGTCACGGGCACGGCGGAGGCGGAGGGCTGGCGGCTGGACGACGGTGTCGGAGAGGCCACCGGGATGGCAGGGGCGCAGGGCGCGGTCGGGATGGTAGGGGCGCTAGGGGTGGTCGTCGCTGCCGGGGTGGCAGGGGCGACGGAGGTGGCCACCGTTGTCGGGATGGCATAGGCGCTGGATGCGGCCGCTGCTGATGGTGTGGCAGGGGTGCTGGAGATGGCCGCCGTCGACTCCTGGTGGGCGCCATGGCTGGGATAGTTCGAGTCCTCGGTGGTGGACTCAATAGAGCGCAGTTGGGACCCTCCGAAGAGCCCACAGGCGTGTAGATCAGGCACCGAGGATTTCGGATCTGGGCTTGGAATGGTGGGATGCGGGTGGTGGAGGCAGATCGGCGTTGAGGAGGGGGCGACGGCACAGACGTCGCCGTGGGGAGAGAGAGGGTCGGGGGGCTTCAGACTATCCGCACTCCTAAACCTCTAGATCTCTCGTCTAAAACGAATATTTCGTCAGCGACGTTCTCTTGTCTATACCACTTTCTCCGCACTCATCAAATCTTATATCTCTACTCTATAGCAAATGAGACCCACGCGTTAGTATTATTTTATTTTTCTCCCCCTCCGTCTCTCTTCCTCCTCGTTTCCTCCGGTCGAACGCATCCACTCGGCCACGACCGCCTCCGCCTCGTCCTCCGCCCCTGCTCCGCCCCATGGCCTTCCTCCCTTTGGCCCCAGCTCTCCCTCTCCGTGCGCGGCGGGCGGCGCGGTGGCCGCGAGGCCGCACGGGCCGGCGGCGGGCGCGCTGGCGACGCCGGAGGGGCTCGGGCGGCGGGCGCTAAGGAGCTCCGGCGACCGCAGGCGCGGGAACGGCCGTCGCGCTCCCTCCGGCTAGCGCGGGGACCGCCCGCCATGGCCGCGCTGCTCCTCCTCCCTGCTCCCTACGGCGGCGGGCGCGGCCCCCTCCTCCTCGGCGCCCCTCCCTCTCTCCTCCTCCCATCCCCTCCCTGGCGAGCGTCCATGGTGGGCCGAGCTCTGGCGACGGGCGGGGGAGCTCCCTGCTCCCTCCGCCCCGAGCTCCGGCGCCCCTCCCTCCTCCTCCTCCAGCTGGTGGGCGTCCGTGGCGGGCGGACGTCCACGGCGAGCGGGCGTCCATGGCCGGCAGGCGTCCACGGCGAGCGGGCGTCCGTGGCAGGAGAGCGTCGGCACGACGAAAGCTCGGCCCTTCTCTCTCCTCGAGCGGGCTCCGCACCGTCCTTTACCGGTGCCTCCCGCAAAAGCATCGGACGGAGGCCGGTACGTAGCTATACTGTGAGCTTTTGCGTCCCCGCTGCAGGGTTTTCGGACGGTAAAGCTTACTGTCCCCCGCTGTAGGTAGCCTCATTGCTCGTGTGGTGCTTGCTGGTACTTGCTCTGATTTGAAATTTGAATCTAACTTCCTCCGAGATCTCGTATGGCCGCTGTGTCCGCGACTTTGTGGGACCATTTCGAGTGGCCTCCCCCATCGATAGTGCGATGGATAGTGTGAGCACCTTTGGACTTCCTCGGTGACCAGACGCTGCCGGCTGATGCACTCACAGTTCATTGGGCATTGGATCTTCCCTAATCTGCCCCGTTTCTTCATCAGTCTCAGGCAATCAGGCTTCAGCCAATGGTCTGCTAATTAATTTCCTTCCTCCATCTGTTCCACTTCAATCCCGAATTAATCCCCTCTTAATTTCTCCGCACATTCTCTAGCTCTCAATTATATCCCAATCAGCCAGCCTTAATTTCTCCATTAATTTCCTGCCACGCCTGGTGATTTCTTTTGGCCTTTTAGATGTCTAAAAAGGCTAAAAATTTCACTTTCTCTCCGTCACATCAAATATTATGTGAATGCATGGAGCATTAAATATTGATAAAATAAATAACTAATTACATAAATTAGTTGTAAATCATAAGATAAATCTTTTGATCTTAGTTAGACATGAGTAGATAATATTTATTAAATACTACAGTTATCTGAAAATTTCGGGATCTAGACTAGGCATTTGTTGGCATCACATCAGCAGCGAGCGCGTCCATTTCTGACGAGAGCTGATAGAGTGACAGGTCTTTGTCTCGCACCTATTGGCACATTGTTTTCTCCGTTCTGGAACTGGAAGCTGCAAGGTGAAGTTGTCTTGCACAGCAGCGCAAGGGGAGCTGTGGAGGAGGTGGAGGCGCAGCCATGGCGCACCTGCTGCTGCACGGCACGCCCGATGCCACCATCCTGGAGGCCGACCACCTCACCAACCCCACCCGCGCCACCGGCGGCGCGCCCGGGATCTTCCGCAGGGTAAAATCAGCGAGCGAGCTATCAGAAATGCTAGCAGTAGCTTCCTTGCTTCGTTCGGATTCAAGATCTGTAGTTCGTCTGATTCGTGCAGTTCGTGGAGGGGTTCGAGGACTCGCTGGGGCTCGGCCAGGGCTCCACGCGGCTGTACGCGACGGTGGACCTCGGCCGGGCGCGCGTGGGCCGGACGCGGGTCATCACCGGCGACCCCGTGAACCCGCGCTGGTACGAGGCGTTCCACATCTACTGCGCCCACTTCGCCTCCGACGTCGTCTTCTCCGTCAAGGCGGCGAAGCCCATCGGCGCCACGCTCATCGGCCGCGCCTGCCTCCCCGTCCGGGACCTGCTCTCGGGCCAGGAGATCGAGCGCTCGCTCGACATCCTCGACGCCGGCAGGAAGCGGCTCCCGCTCGGGCCCAAGATACGCGTGCGCCTGCGGTTCCAGGACGTGGCCGCCGACGGCCGCGGGTGGCCCGCGGCGTCGGCGGCGCGCGCTACCCCGGCGTGACGTACACCTTCTTCTCGCAGCGGCCCGGGTGCAGGGTCACGCTGTACCAGGACGCGCACACGCCCGACGCATTCGCGCCCAGGATCCCGCTCGCCGGAGGCCGCCTCTACGAGCCGAGCAGGTGCTGGGAGGACGTGTTCGAGGCCATCAGCAACGCGCGCCACCTCATCTACATCACCGGATGGTCGGTGTACACTGAGATCACGCTGCTGAGGGACGGCAGCCGGCCGCGCCCCGGTGGCGACGTCACCCTTGGCGAGCTCCTCAAGCGCAAGGCCAGCGAAGGAGTGCGGGTGCTCATGCTGGTGCGGGACGACCGCACCTCCGTCGAGTCCCTCGGGATGAAGTGGGGGTTCATGAGCACGCACGACGCCGAGACGGCGGAGTACTTCCGCGGCAGCGACGTGCACTGCGTCCTCTGCCCCCGAAACCCCGACGCCGGCAATAGCGCTGTCATGGGCGCGCAGATCGCCTACATGATCACGCACCACCAGAAGATCATCGTGGTCGATCACGAAATGCCGGCGAGGCGCAGTGACCGCCGCCGTATCCTCAGCTTCGTCGGCGGCCTCGACCTCTGTGATGGCCACTATGACACGCAGTTTCACTCCCTGTTCCGGACTCTTGATACAGCACATCACAAGGATTTCCACCAGCCTAACCTCGCTGGTGGGTCCATCGACAACGGTGGGCCAAGGGAACCATGGCATGACATTCACTCCAAGATCGAAGGGCCAGCCGCATGGGACGTGCTCTACAACTTTGAGCAGCGCTGGAGGAAGCAAAGGGGAAGCATTGATCTCCTTGTCAACCTCAAAGCTATGGCAGACCTGATCATACCGCCGTCGCCAGTGATGTTCCCTGAAGACCAGGAGACATGGAATGTGCAGCTATTCCGCTCCATTGATGGTGGTGCGTGCTATGGTTTCCCTAGCACCCTAGAGGCTGCAGCTCAATCTGGCCTTGTCGGTGGCAAGAATAATGTCCTTGACAGGAGCATCCAGGATGCCTATATCCACGCCATACGCCGTGCCAAACACTTCATCTACATCGAGAACCAGTACTTCCTCGGCAGCTCATTTGGGTGGAAAGCTGACGGCATAAAGCCAGAGGCGATTGATGCACTGCATCTTATCCCAAGAGAGCTCTCCCTCAAGATTGTGAGCAAGATCGAAGCTGGTGAGCATTTTGCAGTCTATGTCGTCCAGCCAATGTGGCCAGAAGGCCCTCCTGCTGGTGCGTCTGTGCAGGCCATACTGGACTGGCAGAGGAGGACTATGGAGATGATGTACAATGACATTTCTATTGCGCTTGAGGCAAAGAGGATCGACAGGAACCCAAGGGATTACCTTACATTCTTCTGCTTGGGGAACAGGGAGGTGAAGATGAATGGTGAGTATGAACCTTCAGGTCGTCCACTTGATGGGACAGACTATGCTCGGGCACAGAATGCACGGCGCTTCATGATCTACGTTCACTCCAAGATGATGATAGGTATGCCTCCAAATATCATCAATTTCTTAGTCTAGAACTGCAGATTACTCTTATGTTGTTTCAAATTCAATCTGCTGCATCGGTATGACGTTTCAGATTTTTCGTGTTCCATTCTTGTAAATATTTTAGAACCATCTTTCCAAATTCTAACACACTCTCTTTCTCAAAAGAAATTCTAACACACTCATGTCATGTTATGACATGACTTCAGCTTGAAATACATTCAGGTAATATATCCACATTGCTCTATTCTTGCTGTCAGAAACGGACTGCTGAAATTATAACCTAGTCTTATTTCACTTCATACACTGTCAAGACACATTTCATGTGGTCATACATATCCGTTTCCAAAAAGAACCATACATATCTTCAGTGTTCCATTCTTGCTGTCTGATATTGTTACCTACATCTTATCAGTTCCTACACAGTTTAATGTGGTTCAAGTTTAATATTTATAACCTGTAATCTGCCATTGTCTGTTCCAGTTGACGACGAATACATCATCGTTGGATCTGCCAACATCAACCAGCGCTCAATGGATGGGGGCAGGGACTCCGAGATCGCCATGGGCGCGTACCAGCCGTGCCACCTGAACACCAAAGGCCAGGTCGCCCGAGGTCAGGTCCACGGCTTCCGGATGTCGTTGTGGTATGAGCTACCTTGGCATGCTACATGATGATTTCCTCAACCCCGGCAGCCTAGAGTGTGTTCAGAGGGTGAACCAGATGGCTGACAAGTACTGGGACCTCTACGCTAGCGACAGCCTCGAAGCTGACCTCCCTGGGCACTTGCTCAGATACCCGGTCACCGTCATGAAGGAGGGCACGGTGACAGAGCTGCCAGGGGCGAAGTTCTTCCCCGACACTCAGGCGCTTGTGCTTGGGGCGCTATCGAAATTCCCTCCTTTTCTCACTACATAGAGAAATTTTCTGAACTGTTGCCATGTGACGTTTGTAGGCTGAACTGGTTGACCAGCTAGTCTGTTGAGGTCTGAAAATTTCCCTGGTCCTTGCGTGGTGCATAGCGCATACTATAGTACTAGACTGCTAAATTTTTAATTTCTGAAGGATCCGGAATGCGACTTGAGTTGGCTGAGGCATGAGCTGCACAAAAGTCAGACTTGATTGGCTAGGATTGACTTGTTGGATCCTAGACAGGTTTTCAAAGGTTCTGGTCAGCTATAGGCTGGTCAATAAACCTGCAGGTTCTTTGAATTAATTCTTCCAAGCGTAGATTGCGTCTCCTTTCCAGTCCTTGAGCTGGAAAAGCCTTCAGACGTGCCCAATCTTCAGTATTCTTTCACTCAAGTTTTTGCTACTTCAGGTGCATTCGCAAATATGAAGTTCTGAACCTTGGTTCTTTGTCCCAGTGAACTGGTATGTGCTTGCTGAATTGCTAGATGATAATATCATTTTTCCTTGAAAATTTTAGCGTAGATGGTACTAGATTGATTAAATTTACTGGAGTATTTTGTGAAGGGTTGCACTAGTAGTGTAATATAGTGGCAGTTATATTCATAGAATATCCTCATATTGCAAGAAGCATTTCCAAAGGTGGGTAGGAGTATCATGTTCTCTGGTCACAAATGGAGGGACATTGGAGATACATTGACTTTTTTTTTTTTTGGCTGGTCTAGTTTTGGAAATGTGGAGAGGAAATGGTGTGGTGACTGGTGAGCGTTGATCATCGGTGACCATCTTTGGACCAGTTGATGATGCTTTCAGCTTTTCCTGGCCTCCTCATTTGATTCCTTTTCCTTTTCTTCTGCATCAAGCCGGTCCCTTCCAGTTTATTCCCCCGTTCTCTGTATCCACCAATTTCTCCCTCCCTCGTTTATATGTAGAAAAATATACAGAAAAGGTGGATGCACGCTTTAGAGCAGCAGAGATACGATACGATCTTATGCATACTTTCTGCATCCCCACACCCCCAATTGTCGCTTCATGTCTAACGGCATAATATGACCAAATTTGTATTATTTCCTTCATGTGATTTTTAAGGGCAAGAGCCCCAACACATTGCTAAACTGTAGGAACACAAGTACACGATAGATTGCAAATTGATCGAATCATATTTGCTGGAGCAGTAATTTTCAAATACCGTTTTTCGTCCAGATGCACCGATGCACGTAGCATGATCTTTGTACGAGGCAGCATACCATGGCAGTTGGCAGCTCGCCTTCTCCGGCACGAGGTTGCTGGTGGTGAGGAGCTCAGCATGACGTGTTCGGCGAGCAACAAAGCTCGTGGATCACGCGCGGCACAGTTCGGGTGTCCGGAATCGCGATCACGCGCTTAATCCACCGACCGGTCACCGGTCCCACCGCGATCAGTATCCGCGACACGAGTGGTGCTGTATTTCGAGCATTCATACCGCCACGCCTCCCCGTCTGTGTTCCAACTCACACCAAGTTGGAATGGCCACCAATGCCCAGCCCAGCGCATAACACCACCAAGTATTTTTAGTCGAATACGGATTTGCAAAAATCTTGTCGTTTTTTCCTTTCAAACAAATGCTGTCGTTTTCATCTGCATTAACATTAACCTGAGCGAGTGATCGAGAGATTCGATTTTGAAGAATCATATGTTATTAAACTGGAGCTGGATCTAACAAAAATTTCTCATATGTATATGGGAGTGGTCATCTATCATCATCATCACAAGAGTTGGACGAAAAGTACCCCAACGGCCAATGTCTCAACAATGCAATTACAGATTCCCGTATTCCAGCAGTGAATACGGCAATGAATACGTCGCCGTAGGCCTCAGACACGCACACATCCACGCATATTCCCTCCCCTTCTTCCCCCGTCGCCTTTCCCTCCCCTCCCCGCTCCGCTGCATTCCATTCCGTTCCATTCCATCCCCGAGCCGAAACCACCCCACCACCACCACCGCGCCCTCCTCCTCCTCCGCCGCCGCCCCGCCGCCGGCGCCATGACCGGCGCGGCGGCCCACGCGGTGGGCTCCCGCCGCGGCGCTTCCTCCGCCTCCGCCTCCGCGGCCGCGTCCCATCCCCACGCCGCGGCAGCGGCCGCGGGGGCCGGAGCGTCGGGGTGCGAGCCGGTGCGGAAGGCGGGGCCCGTGACCATGGAGCACGTGCTGCTGGCGCTCCACGAGACGGAGGCGGAGCGGGAGGCGCGGATCCGGGACATGTTCGCCTTCTTCGACACCGCGGGCCGCGGGCAGCTCGACTACGCGCAGATCGAGGCGGGGCTCGCCGCGCTGCAGGTGCCCGCCGAGTGCAAGTACGCCAGGGAGCTGCTCCGCGCCTGCGACCGCGACCGCGACGGCCGCGTCGGCTACGACGACTTCAGGCGCTACATGGACGACAAGGAGCTCGAGCTCTACCGCATCTTCCAGGCCATCGACGTCGAGCACAACGGCTGCATCCTCCCGGAGGAGCTCTGGGACGCGCTCGTCAAGGCTGGTATGTGTTTCCCAGGCCAAACCATGCTCCTCGCCCTCCCTGAGCCCCAGTTCATGTGCCGCCACGGCCGCGACGGTGGTTCTGGCCACCTCCGGTGCTTTGCTGACACACGACGCGTGCGCGGTACCAGGAATCCGGCGCTTTGTGCGT
>CM041644.1:29521017-29545031 GCA_023333625.1 Bothriochloa decipiens
CACGACGCGTGCGCGGTACCAGGAATCCGGCGCTTTGTGCGTAATGTAGTTGCTGTGGCATAGAGGAACGTCTGGTGGTTGTTGGGTGCGTCAGACCATTACAACCCAGCCGTTTATTTCAGTTTACTTATTTGGTTAACTAAGTTAATGTACTGATGTTACTTGAACTTCCAGTTCCTGACACATTCTTCTGCAAGCATTCAGTAATATATGAGACTAGCAGAGGGTTTGAGCTATAAGATGTCTCGAGTATGAAAAATGAGTACAATGGTTATGTAAGTAAGACCATATTCAGCCAATCGGTCGTCAGGTTATCTATTGCCTTAGTGCTATAACTGTTAGTACTGTTACAAAATTGAGGATGCCGATTAAGTTAAATTTCCATTAACTTCTCCTGGATAAGATGTATGACTACTAATACCATGATAGCTTTCTGTGCTATATAAACATTCAGGCTGGGATGCAGTGTGTAAACCATGCCAGAGCTTACCACTGCAGTGCCACAGTTCCATATCTTGACAAACAAATGGAGAAAGAAAAAAAAATACACAATGACAACATGTTGAAGTTGGCCGTAGTTCTATCCTTCTATTCCTGTATAGATTTCTAGCTGGGTTGATCTTTTTAAATTTTTTTTTGAGTGGAGGCTAATGCCTACTTCTGTGGATTTTAGATGCTACTTTCTGCTCACGATATGAGAGCACGATACTATTTTTCTTTCCTTCGTAATTCTGGTTCAAATCAACATGTATACTTCGTTGGTGGGTTCATAAATTATTTGCATCTAGTGCAGAATCAGAACCAGTAGCATATCTCTATGACTACACTTGCATGTCATCTTGTGCATAAATGTATGCAGTCCTCAAGTTGTCTTTTAGTTATGTTCATGGCATATATAGTGCATGCATGAATCTTAAGTAACACAAGCTAGTTTTGAACCATTGAGAATGCTTTCACTGCTTGAAACTGAATATCTGATAAATGATTACGGATGGTTCACTAAATCTTGAGCATCGCTTATGTACATATGCTTACTGTTTGAACATAGAGGTACAACTGAGTTAATTTGTTGCATAAAGTTCCTCCAATACTTCTATTTGCATTGACATTGGCATATGAAAATTAATGAATTAATTTCAATGGATTGTCAATACATAGTATTTCATTGCCCTCTTAAGGACCTCCATAATGAAGGTGTTGACACATCAAGTGTTGCTAATGAAGATCACATAGCCCTGATCATTTGTGTCTTTTATGGCCTAAACTTTCTGTTTCCTATCATTGTCACATTGTCACTGACAATGCCATCCATGATATATGGTCTACTGCATGATGATAAAATCCAATTTAGTTCCGCATGTATGCGGTGCAGATTTCCCCCAGTTTACGTAAGTAATAGTAAAATTTGCTTGGGGTCCCTAATCTTGTTCCACCACACGGGTCCGCTTCTAAGGGCGCGTTTGGATCGTTGCTGAGCTCAGCCTGGCTCGTATTCGGCGACCAGGCCCTGGCAGGCCAGGCTGAACTCATGCAGGCCGCCATTGTTTGGTTGGTCGGTTGATTAGAGCCTGGCTGTGTGCATCACTTGTTTGGTTCGGCTTGTTTGCTGCATCCGCGTCTCACAGACGAGCCACGAGGCGTCCGCGCTAGCGCCCGCCCGAGCCAGGCTCTGAAAAAACGAAAGCCAACTTCGTTTCCCGGGAACCGGGCTGAGCGGGGCCGTTTGCATGCGGGCAGCCAGGCTCCGGCGCTCAAGCAGGCAAGCAATCGCGGCGCGCCTGCATCTGCCTAGCCAGAGCTGCGGAGAAACAGGTAACCAAACGCGCTGTAAGTTGCAGATTCAGGTACCTTAAATTGATAAAGTTAGTCACCTCAGGTCATTATCACGCCATGCGGTACGAGAGTGTTGTGCACACATGACATACTGGGTCTAATCTTTTTGAAGGGGAAATACAGTAGGGGAAGCCCCTACTGTGGTATTATCTATTTTCCTCTAATATTAAAGAGCAAAATTTTCTTTCTTCCGTTTCTCACTCTCTCCCAGGTCCATCCGTCCACCACTCCTTTTCTAACACCCCCTGTCGTTCTGTCCCTCCTTTTCTCTTACTCCATCCTTCGGCCTGTCATTCCTCACTCTCACCGTTCTCGTGTTGAGTTTAGAGCTGCAAAAAATTCGTTGGTGTTGCACCACTCATGTCATGATCTGGCTGCCTCAAACCGTATGCGTCATGGCTCGTGTGCGGGGATGTGGCTTGCCTTCCACCTTTGTTAAACTCAACATTTGCACACAATAGTCATCTATTTAAGTTGATTCAATCTCCTATCAATTTCTCATATGGGATTAATCTTTTATTGCACTAGCATTTATTATGGGCCATGGAATCTATTTGATTTAAGGTTGGGCCAAGCCCAATTATATCCAACAAAAATAGCTAGCTCACAATGATTGGCACGAGCACCGCGTGCAAATTGTACATTCCATTGCAACGGATCGGCATGTTTGCTAGTAGTATGTATTAAAAAAATATAAGAGAGTAAATAAAACTATACAACAACAGCGCCAAAGAAGGTAGACAAGAAACTTCACAACAGGCTGTTTAGCCAAAGGGAGAGGCTAGTGCTAACAGTGGGCCTAATCTATGAAGATGTAGCTTTACAATATGTACAAAACATAATTTTGAAGACTGGAAATAGGCATGCAAGTGAGGGCGGGCAGCCCCGTCCTGCATCCGCACAAACCACGAGTTAGGTAGTAGACACACGCGGTAGCCCGCATTGCGCCGTTTGATTTTGCAGGCTAGGCAGCAGCCTGCATGGGCATGTCGCCGTTTGATTCACAGCTTTGCACAAAAGCACCATGCATTGCCACTGGTTCCGAGCCTCTTGCCAACCTGTGTCCACGAGCACATAATTAGATTGCATCTCTAAAAAGTTATAGAAAGAGGCAGGTTCACCTAGTTGCGAGACGGCTAAAAAGATTCCATGAAAACATGCAGTTGGGTTTCCACTTTGGCTTTCTGGATCATATCGAACAAGAAATCCCAATAAAATTCGAACATCTAGTGCTGAAGGGGCATTCAAATTTCAAAGAATAGATGATATGTGGTCTCTTCTAGATTTAGGATGCATAACACAAATTGTAATTGCACCTTCAATCTTGTAGTTTCTTCTTTGCAGATTTCTATAATTAAGTCTATCCTTGAAAATCAGCCACATGAAGATTTTCAGTTTTTTTATTACTTTGGCTTCCCAGATCCATCTAGACTGGGGCTAATCTGTTTTCCAAAGAACCCTTGCTTTAGTCACCTGGGGGTTGAACTGGAACCAAAGCCGTTGCTTTGTCTATTGTTCCTCCCGACACAGTGGGTAGGCTTGTGGGAGAGGTGTAGTGGCGATCAATGGCAAGTCCTGGCTAACCTTACAAGAGAGGCCCTCTCAGGTTGCTGGCAGACACACCTGGTCCAATGGAATACCCTTGCGTTAACTATGATTGAATGATGTGTGCATTCTGGATGTTTTCAATGGTTTGTGAACCTTTCCCTTGTTAACATGTTCTAACACATATTAAGAATACTTCTGGATTCCATCTTTTGCTTGTGTGCTGTTTTCAATATGTTTCATGACATATGGTGTTATGTCATTGGGATCAAATATACTATACGAGAGAGGTTGGAGGATGGGATCCTGAATTTTGTGGCCACAGTGAAGTAGCTATGGGCTGTGGCACAGCTGAGGGAGGGAGGCGTGTGCTGGTGGGGCCCGATGCCAGTTGTGCACTGTGCAGCAAGAGAGTTCTTTCCTGAATCATCTGAATGAGCCTTGCCTCCATATATAGGCTGGTCCCTAAAAGGTCCATGATATTTATCCTAACAAAAATCCAATCTAGAAGATATCAACCAAATCAAATATATAACATTCCCTACTTAATGACATAAACCCTGGCCGAGTCAGGGCACACCATGCTTGGCATCCTAATCTGCCATGGCCAGGGCATAGATCCTCCTTTTGTATTGAACACTCACCATGTTTTACGATCTTTCTAAATTCTATATTCGTCTTTTAGTTGCTAGTGTGATACTTAGGGGGTGTTTAGTTTGTGGAATGAAGTAGTCCATCATCATCTCACTCTTTAGTGTTTTGTTTGGTTTGTGGAATGGAACGAGTTGATCCATCATCACCTCATTCCCTCACAAGTTAATAATTAGTACTAGTACTAGTATGTACTAGTATGAGTGGAATGGAATGGAATGATGCATGATGTTATCTAGAATGGGCTGATGCCCCAAACCAAACACTCCATTAGAGACTTGGAGTCGTGGTGATGTATCACACTGACGTGGAATTAATTGTGATAAACCTGGGTATTTCCTGTTAAAATGGTGGCTGTAATCTCTGATCTTTGAGTTGGGAAAGTTTAGGGTTTTATAGTTACAGATCAACTCATCATACCTGTTATGTTCCATTAATACTGCAGGCTCCCTAATTGGGGTGCTAAATTCATTCTGCCTACCATCAATATTTTACAGAATCATACGATGAAGATTGGATTTCCTCCTTTGTCTAGATTTCTGAAAATCGCCTCATGCTCATTGGTTCACTGCTGTGCTTTTGAGATACTATTTCATGTCTTTGTGACCAGGTTATTTCAAGCCTCAGTTAAATTTGTATATGTAATCTATCTTACAAGCAATGTCAGTTTGCTGTCTGCAGGTATAGAGATTAATGACGAGGAGCTGGCAAGATTTGTTGAGCATGTGGATAAGGACAACAATGGGATTATTACTTTTGAAGAATGGAGGGATTTTCTTCTACTTTACCCAAATGAGGCGACCATTGAGAATATTTATCACCACTGGGAAAGAGTCTGCCTTGTTGATATAGGTGAACATGCTGCTATACCAGAAGGCATAAGTAAACATGTCAATGCAAGCAAATATCTTATTGCTGGAGGGATTGCTGGTGCAGCATCTCGCACTGCAACTGCTCCTCTGGATCGCCTTAAAGTGATCATGCAAGTACAAACAACGCGTACCACAGTCATGCATGCAATTAAAGATATCTGGATTAAAGGTGGCATGCTGGGATTTTTTAGAGGGAATGGATTGAATGTTGTAAAAGTTGCTCCAGAAAGTGCAATAAGATTTTATGCCTATGAAATGTTAAAAGAATATATTATGAAGAGCAAAGGAGAAAATAAGAGTGAAGTTGGTGCTTCTGAACGTCTTGTTGCTGGTGGTTTAGCTGGTGCCGTGTCTCAAACAGCAATTTATCCTATAGATTTAGTAAAGACTCGTCTACAGACTTATTCAGGTGAGGGTGGTAAAGTTCCTAGAATTGGTCAGCTCTCAAGGGATATTTTGGTGCATGAAGGTCCCCGAGCTTTTTATAGAGGTCTTGTTCCATCTTTGCTTGGTATCATACCTTATGCCGGAATTGATCTTGCTGTATACGAGACTTTGAAAGATGTGTCAAAGACATATGTACTGAAGGACAGTGGTAGGCCCTCCCCCTCCCTCCCTCCCTCCCTCTCTCTCTCTCTATCTCTCTCTCCCCCTCCCTCCCTCTCCCTCCCCCTCCCCCTCCCTCCCTCTCCTTCTCCCTCTTCCCCTCCCCCTCTCTCCCTCCCTCCCTCTCTCTTGCTCCCTCCCTCCCTCCCTCCCTCCCTCTCTCTCTCTCTCTCACACACACACACACGCGCTCGCTCTCTCGCTCTCGCTCTCGCTATGTTTCCTACCTTTATTTGAACTGTGTTTCTTGATTCTTCAGTGTTATCATTCAATGTCATGTAGATCCTGGCCCTCTAGTACAGCTGGGTTGTGGGACTGTCTCTGGAGCTCTAGGGGCAACATGTGTTTACCCTTTACAGGTCATAAGAACAAGGTAATCAGTTTGTAATTGTATACTTGAAAATCTCCTCTCTCTCTCTCTCTCTCAACCTTTTCTAAATATATGTAGACTACAAGCTCAACAAGCCAATTCAGAATCTGCCTATAGAGGAATGTCTGATGTCTTCTGGAGAACCCTACAGCATGAGGGTGTTTCTGGATTCTACAAAGGAATTCTACCAAATCTTCTTAAAGTGGTGCCTGCTGCAAGTATTACCTATATAGTTTATGAGGCGATGAAGAAAAATCTGTCTCTTGATTAAATTCTGTGTTGGGGAAAAACAGCCATCATTATTGGCATGGCTGACTGTAGAGATAATGACGACACATGAATTTTACTGGTTAAATAGTTCCTTTTTTGAAGTCAAAGATGGTGCCTTCAATATACTGGAAGCAATGGTGGCATTTTCCTCCTAATTTTGATTCAGCGGAAATGAAGTGATAATCATGATATCATCGAGGCACCCATGCCTGGCATACTGGTAACAATCTAGTTATTGATTCGTACTACATCCATTACACTTGATACACCCTTTGGTCTTCCATTCTAATTCCTTTTTTGGGTGCATGGTTATTTTTTGAACTCTGTTTTTTTTAACGAGCATCTTATATTGTAATGCGTGCACCTATTTGGTAATTGAGATTCCAAGGAAAGACCTTAGATTGTGTTTAGGCAGCACATCATGTCTAGGAACTATAGTTAACTGTTTCTACTGAAATATATACGGAGCTAATGGTTAGCATACATTAACATCCTATGTTAATGACTTTCTGTCTTGCTACTTAGATATTCTGTGTGTATCTATCTCCTGATTTTGATATGAGATGATTAGAGAATGCCAGTGGTAGATGGCTGCTAAATGTTGCCTTGTTTTGGTGTACACTGTACAGTTTGACGATGCCTATATATATTACATTTGTTGATAACATTTTACTCCTTTTCAAAATGTAAGGCATGGTTTGACCGGGTTTGATCCCCAATGTCACAATTGACCATTAACATCTCATATATATTAAAATGTTCATGGCTATGAAATTGACATCATAAAGTGCTTTCAAATATGAATTCAGTTATGCTAAATTCATATGGTATAATCTACAAATTTTAGATTAATTGTTGGGCAAAGATTAAAACGCTTGAATGTTTGGTTGCCTGCTTGCCTTGTAAAAGAAAAATTGAGGCATCACTTCTAGGAGTATGGTATGAAAACTAGATAGTGAGTGGACTATTCTTATAATTGTAAGGTTTGGAGAATGAGATAAGAATGGTCTGAATGATTGCATCATACCAGCAAATCATGATCTCATAGTCCAATCTGTACTAGGATTCCTCAAACTTCGTTGCTAATTTAGTTTTGTATGTGTCGCAATTTGTGTATGGAGATAAGCAGTTTAAGAAGGATGAATATTTAGTTATTAGAAAACGCTATTTATTTTAATTATTCTGGTGATTTGTAAAAAAATAAAATGTTTATATAGTACTATAATGAGATATTGCTTATAAATGTATAATATAATGCTATAGTGAGATATTTTTAGAGTTAAAATGATCCTTTTTCCCATATAATGAATACAAGTAAATAAATTAGTAAAAGATTGCATTTGTTCTAATGGAACTAGTATCAAAGAACTACACTTTTAAGAACTATTTTCAAACAACCCACATTGTTCTTGCTCAAGTTTTTTTAAAGCACACTTACATTATACATGACCTAAGTGACATACTAGCCTACATGACAAGAAAACATAGCTCTATGGTGTTTGGGTGAATGTTGCATATGATGGCGCAGCACGGCATGTGGATAACGATCTCGGGCATGATTAGTTTCCGCTTGATCGTGTCGACCAGACTGTAATCCAAACATATCATACGGCATGTCAATGTTATGGCAAACCAGTTCATGTGAAAGCAATGGCGTTAGGATGGAGTGTAGCCATTGATGGGCTACACTTGTCAGTGTTGTTTCATCCATAAAAGATGTAGTTTTTACATTTTGGGCAACAAAAGTGTGTTCTTTGAAGCAGGTTCTTAAAGTGTATTTTCAATAGTTTGCTAGGGGCTAGCGTAGTTCTGTAAAACCAGTTCATTTGGTGTTTGATGCGATGATGTGTGTGTAATGTATAGAATATATATACTGATGGCCAACTCTGACTGAGTTATAGATAATGTTTGATTGCCTCAGAAAAAAATGAAAAATGTGCATCAAATTTATTCAAGACGTGCACTGCTGCAGCCTTTTCCTCAGAACATTATGTGGCTAGCTGTCCTGACTGTTATTTTAAACCCTGTTAAAATCGTTGTTGTTTGGGAAAATATGTCATTGCTTTCTCACATTTACACAACTAAAGCCTGGTGCCCTGGTCTCAGTACATGTGCCATAGAATCTCATTATTCACAAGCAGTAATTTTGAAGACACAAATTTTTGTGTGACACCAATAGTGCTAATGTGTCGGATTTATCACAGGATCAGGCAGATGGTACCACCTTTCCTTGCTGAGCTATAAGGCACAACTTTCTTGTCTCTGTATATTATACAGTAATCTCAAAGAAAATACCAGAATTTCTCGTATATTTGGCCTAAAGCTTAAATTTTGTGCATATGTTTGTTTGGTGCTATCTATTCTGGTGCTTGGTGACACACACCGTTTCATATGTGCAAGATTAATAGAATACAAATTTGGCTTGATTGATTTGAATGTGGTAATGCTTGACTGTTTTACCTAACAATCATTTGAATCCCCTTGTGTGAGCTAAAAAGGCTTCAGTTATTTTGTCCTGCTACTCATTTTCTTGTCTCACTTTCTTTGGATGCGTTCTCTTTATTGATTTAATAACCCACTGACTCATTTGCTACATTTCTCACGTTTCAGCTAATGACACCATCGACACCGACTTAGCTGTTCACCGTGAATTTCCGAAGGCTTGCGTCCGGGGCGAGTTTTGTTAGGCTGGACTGTTAACACACAGGGAAACTCTCCTAACTTAATTACAATTCCTTGTGCTCCTCAACTCAGACTGGAGCTGTGACCTTTACTGACTACAAAATTGCCCTGCAAAAGGGTGCTGGTTATAGCTGTATGTATTTTCCGCGGCGACTTGGCACAAGTCAATGCCTAGTGAATGTAATAATCCGCCCGTATCGTTAGTCTTCTTTATGGTTTCCAGTGACCCTGTTGCATGTATTTGCATTGCCAAAGCAAGGTGCAAAAAAAAAAGGGGTTGTATATGTGCATATAAGGTGTCAAAGCAGATGGAAGAAAAACTCGCAAGGTGCATAAGGGGCTTGTATGTGTTTTTAGTTCAGATGTGTCCGCAAGGTGCAAAAGCTGCTGAGTGCTTCATGAAGAACATGGGCATGCCGCGTTTATACTGGTAGGTTTGTGACATAACATCACTCAACCTTGTGAGGCGAGTGAATCAGTGAAGCACCGCTGCTGAATCGACCATTCCAGCTGCATGTTCCGAGAGTTCGTCGTGTACGTGGCCTGCCAGTGCTTTGAACACGACGGGTGAAGGTAACGCTGCCAGTTCTGCTTGAATCGTGATGTTATAATTGTGGATATCGTTTCCAGGGGCGGGAATAGCAGCTTGTTTTTCCTGGAGCTTCTAGAAAAGGTGAGCCATTATTTTTTTTTTCTTGAGATGTGGAAAAACTAGGATCGTGGGAACCACAGGACAGTTCTATGGCTGGTGTTTGATAGCCTGCCTGCCTCTTGGTTGTTCACATCCTCTGATCTTCTAGAACAGCTGCTGAAAGCTACGTCGCTGATGAAAGCAATCAACCAGACATGTGAAGGAAAATTGAAAAGAGCTACAGAGGTTCTCTAGGAAACCGTGAGAAGCTTCGTTTGGGTTGGTGTGTGATCGGTTGGGATTCTCTGCCTTACTGAAGCCAAGTCAGCCGTGACTTACCCAATGTCTGATGCCCTCCGTTTTAAATCCAATGGTTGATAGAAGAAAGCAACTTTCCCACCAAAAAAGAAAAAAGCCCAGCATCACTTATCTGGCCCAATATGGCTGTTGGTTGCCCTCGTTGCAGCCAAGGAAGGCTAGCAAGTGTACGGATTTTTTTACCGGAAAATTTTTTGATGGAAATAAAGATTGTTTATCAGTTTCATTTTGAAAATCTAAACTAAATGCTACGCTTCGCTACAGTTTTATGTCTCATAAATTTTTAAACCCAATATCAAGCATTCAAGTTGCAAGCTCAACGGTACTTGATTGTCTTAGTAATCAAGCACAACATCGGTGCATCTGCAAGCATTTTTATCAGATTCTTAAAATGTCTAGCCTAATGTTCAACAAGATGGAGACATGCTTAGTGCCGCATATAGAAAAAAAAAACTTTAGGTGCATACATGATATTACTTTAGGGCCTGTCTACTCAGCACTCGTGTGTTTTAGGGGCAAACAACACGCGTGTTTTTTCACAGAGAAACACATGAATTAGTGGGACCCGCCGTCAGCGGCACATTGAAACTGAAAGACAGGAGTTCACAGAAGGAGCGCACTACAGATCGCACGGCCACAAAATTCGTGTGGCGTGGGACACAAAAACACGCACGTGTCATTTAGTCTTTCTGCGAATATATGACAGTTCTGTATATTTTATTAAAAGAATGCCGAGAACAAGAAAATGTGCGGCAAGGATTAGATTTATCTGTGAAATTTTCATAATTGTGCTATGAAATTACTTAGTAAAATTTCCTATTGTTTCATACATACTGTAATAATCTCGAGTTGGTTGTATTTGGGCCAGAAACCACAGTTGGGCCTTACTATTTGGGGTAGAAAATTTACTTCTTTTATCAACCGTCGGATGTAGAATGGAGGACATCCAGCATGGGGCAAGTTACCTGTAACTTACCTTCAGTAAGTTAGAGAATCTATGCCCGTGTGCGATGGGCACTGGCGCCGGCTGGTGCTGCCCTTGCGTTTCGTCCACCAGTTTCCGCCCATATCCACAAAGATTTGCTTCCCATCGGTCAAGGTCCGATAATTAGTTTTTTCGAGACGGAGATAAGGTGATTGCCGATTGTCTGATTGTGTCGTAAAAGTAGCTTGTAGCTGCTGGTTCGTCCGTTACTGAAGTAATGCAAGAAGACTCGCTTACTGCGTGACGTGTGGATCGTTTGCAGCCTGAGGGTATGCAGGTTGGAGCTTGGATTTCCTGTCGACATTTCTGGGCCTGACAGAAATTTTGTTTGCCTTAACGGCAAATGGATAAATTCCGTGGACCAAAGTTCTTGCCGAGGGCCTCTCGGGACACACGACGTCGCGGCCGAGCAGCTGCTCGCGCGCTTCTCTGGCCGCGCAACCACGCGGTGCAGATGCGTCCTCTAGTCGTCTCATGGCCATTGGCGAATGTTTCTACTAAGACTCTATGTGGATTACTAGAATTAAAATTCATTAGGTGAACCAACGTTTAGATAGATAACTTCTAATCTAGTGTATCTGGTCAGCATCATGCTACCGAACACAGGTGCGACATGATCTGGAAGACGTGGGCGCCTCAAGAGGTGAAGATATTCTTAAAGCTCGCCATGCGGAGGAGACACTGGACTGCCGATAGGAGGCGGCAACACGGGTTGGACGTAGACGAGTTCTGTGACCTCTGCAACCAAGAAAGAATCAGAGACCCTTGACCACAGCACCGTCGCATGCTCCTTCTCGAGACAGATTTGGTGGACCATTCTAGCGGCGCTAGAAGTCGATGCTTCCCAGGTGAAGGCAACCTCAATCATCGCCTGGTGGGAGCAATGGCGTCGAAGGTGGCATGAAGACAAGAGGAAAGGCGCGGACATCCTATTCGGCCTAGTGGCTTGGGAATTATGGAAAGAACTAAATGCAAGATACATAGTGTACATAAAGCTGGCTATTGTCTGTTTTTTTTTTTTTTAACATATGGACCATTTCGAAGATCGGGGGGCAACTATATAAATTTAATTGAATTTTATACACACCATAGAGTGCAAAACTTGTTAGTGAAACAGACCTTGGAACAAATTAAGCATGTCAGAGAAAATAGATTTTGAAATAAACTAGGCATACTTTTATGTTAGTCCATAACGGATTTGAGGAGCGGTAGCATCTTTGAAGATCTTTAGTGTCCGGAGAGGAGATATGACAATACGAGTTCCTATCGTCGGGTACAAGTACGGCTGCTGATTTATTATTAGCAACGAAAGGGCTCCAAAATCTGGGTGAAAGTTCCGTGGATGCTGGCAAGTTTTGGTAGCAAGTCAATTCAAATAGCCGCCGAAATGCCAGATCAATGCAATCAAAATTTGGCCATCAACCGAGCTACTAATAAGAAACGGTGGCCACACCCACACCCAGAGAGAGGCCACACGGCCTACTCCAGAGTCTCCCGGGGCGTTCGTCGGTCACCCACACCGGCGACAAGTGTCCCGACAGCGACGGCTCCTGTGGAGGACGGCGGCGTCTGGCGTCTCACGTCAGTGCAGCAGCAGCGAGTGCACAGGACGGGGGCCCGGCCGCGCCGAGAAAGCGAGAGCACGGGCCGGGCGTTGGTCTCCTTCCTGGCGTCGCATCGCTTTTGCTTTGCTCAGCAGGCGACGCTGGCCGCCGCTGCACCTGTTGCTGCAGGCGCCCGTGCTCGTCGTGCCATCCGCCGGACACGACGGTCACAACGGTCGGCCATGTTCGCCCGCCTACAACCATGGCGGCAGATCTCGGAGTGGATAAGCACAAGGACGCATGTGCCTGCGACGCGCGCCGCTCGTCGCTCGTCTCCGTCTGATGGTGATGACGGCTGCCGACACCTGGTGCCTGCCTTACCTGTTACTTTGTTACTCCGACGTGTGTTTTCCCTTTTCCAATTGCAATGGACTCCTACCCTACATCAATCAGGTCGATTTGGGTTCACTGCCGCCACATTGGGATTTTTCACGGGCACGTATCCAGAGTGGGGCAGCAGCTGGGGGCAAAGAGGAAAAAAATCGTGGCACTTTATTTGGGCAGACAGTAGAGATGCTGTGCTAGCCGTCCATTACGGAATGGATGGTCTAGGTGCGTGCCTCACCGAGTTCTCGCTAGTGTACATCATCATGTCTTTGAAAAATACTAGTGTACTCCTAGAAGAAAGTAAGCCAAATTGGGGTCCATTTGTAGGAGTATGCTCTAAACAAAGCGTGGAAGGGCGCGGTTTGTTTGCTAAATCCTGGGCCGGGGCTCAGCTTCAATTGGACGGATCGTCAGTCCGCAACAAATCGGAGCCAGCGCAAATCGCACACATAGCACTCGCCGCCCCGCCCCGCCCCGCCCCCGCCACGTCACCCTGAGAATCTAGGATATTCCAACTGGGTAACGAAGCAAATCTTGGATAAACTAGTACGCTAGCTCTCGATCGGTGCAAAGTGCCGGGGTGTCACCTCGCCTCACCTCTCTTTTGGCGTCCCTTTCTCATGGCGTGCGTCACCGTCGGCAACTTGGCCCGCTTTGGCCGTTGGCCGTCGCCTCATGTGACTTCGCTATTGCTCCATTACATTACATTACACTAGAGAGGCGTCTGTGCAAGCAACATTCGGCATGGATATCGAGATGGATAATGCGATTGCGAGAGCGGTGGTACGGTGCGGCAGCCGTCGTCGTTGGATAGCAGGGACTAGGAATAGGACACGGCGAGTTCGGCGAGGCCGGGCGTGCGTGAGCTCAGAGTCACAGTCACAGGTGGCTGATGGCGACGGTGTCCAACCATGGGGGTTGCCATGCCGGATCAAATTCAAACGTCCTGGCTGCCACTCTGTAGTTTAGGCTTATTTTTGCGTGGACCGGCCGTGTGTTCTGAGTCCTGACCGGTGACCGACGCAAATTGCAAATGCACGCGTGTTGCTTTGCTTGTGGCCGTCGAACACCGCTCCGGTGGCCGTCGCCGGTAATTGGTGTAGGACTGTACTTCTCTTGCTTGCCGCTGATGCTATCCTATATATCCATCGATAATGCACCTAACTATGTGTGCTATATCCGCTATGGATAGTTGCTGCTCGGCTTAGATCGATACCTAATACTATGCTTATAATAATCAGATTATATAATCAAGTTATGACCCAACCAAAGATTGATATGCATGTTATCGATTATTAAAGGACGATGGGTGACGCCAATAATTGTCCCCTTCTCCACCTTCTCTTGTCGATCTTTCCCGTCATCTTGATTCTAAAGAAATTCTCAAAACTATTAATAATCCGGTGGTAATCGATCTCAAACAGGGGCTTATCACCCCGTAGCACATCCAAGACACTGATGAGTACCCCGTTGTAGCGACATGCCTTTCTCACCTCATCCGTTTAGCTTTTGAAATGCATTTCAGATGACACTAGGGCCAGATACTAGTTTCCAAGAAACTTCACGCAATTATCAACAAAAAAAAAAAAAAGAAAAGAAACTTTACGCGGCGGGATTAGGATTAGCATAAATCTGGATATTAGTAATAAACAAATCTGACCTTAGAGACTGACGGAAGAAAACAGGTGAGCCAGGACTGAGGACGGGCCCGCCTAGGCGTCTCTTCTCTTCCTTTATAATAATAGAGCAGCGTGCGCCACTGCAGCCGTAGTACGCACAGGCATTTTCTGGCACGACACGCCGCACAGCCACCCGGCCCAACGACCTCCGTCCTCCTCCGCTCTGTTTTCTCTGTCTCGGTCTCGCCGCCTCGCCCTCGTCGGTAGGCGGACTCTGCTGCTCCTAGCGGCCAGCGCTACTACGCTTTGGTTGGATCTCGGGATGGCGCCGTCCTCCTCGTCGTCTTGCTCGTCGTTGTCGTCGGGCGGCTCCCACGCGGGCCTGGCCATCGCGGCCACCGCCATGGCGCTCTCCGGCACGCTCGTCCTCTACTCCCTGTGCCGCGCCAAGCAGCCGCAGCTGGTCCCCTCCGTCGACGGCGACGCCCCGTCGCCTCGGCTCCGGCCGTGCCTCGCGTCGTCCGGTAAGTGCATGCGCGCCGTCCGTTCCTTCTTGCTTGGTTCCTTTGCTCCGCCGCGGCGCGGCGTCGTGCGCGTGCGGTGCCGGAGACGCTCGAGAGTGCTGACGCCCGGTCGTGGTTCCCGTTCGCGTTTGCAGAGAAGCGGGAGATGGCGCGGCGCGGGAGCCGGCAGAAGCGGGTGCGCTTCGCGGACGACGTCGTGGACAAGGACAACAATGTCGCCGCCTCCGCCACCCCTGCAGCGCCGCGGGAGGAAGCGGCCGAGCCGTCGTGCGCCGCGGCGCTGAGGACGCCCATGCCGGCGAACCGGGAGGCGCTGTACCGCGGCATGCTCCGCGATCGCTCCATGCTCAGGGCCACCTGCTCCTACTAGCCAGCACCACCGGCGGCGCCCCCGAACTCGTAACCAGCTCCAGCTCCTCCTTGTGTGCGCGTGCTGTGCTGCCGCCAATTAGTGGCGCTGCTAATTGCCTGAAGCCCTGAATAGAATTGATCCGGCCGAGGCCGAGCTCCCTCGCCCATTGCTGGGAAAGTTTTGTAATTAGTGGCCGTCCCCGCGAGGGAGCTTATGATCCGTTCGTGTTTGTACTGTTGCTAGCTGCTGTGTAGTGTTGCTTGTATGGTACTTAGCCTCCTTGCCTGTACATTAGTGATCAGTGAAACGATTCTTCACTGTTCAAAGCTTCCTTTCCACGTTTCTTCCACATGTACAGATCTCGTCATCTCGATGTCTCTCTCTCTTTTTTATAAAAATTTTTTTTTTTCCCTTGGTGAGCAGTTCATTGGCCGATAGCTAGATCTTTTCCCACCGGTTGAGAGGAGGTTGCCCTGCCGGAATTGGTTTCTCCGGCGCCGTGTCGCCGGGCACCCATCAGGCGTTGCCTTTGATTCTGCGGAGGCGATACCGCGGGTGGAGGCTGTGGCCTGTGGGAGCTCGAGCCAGCGAACGACCCCACCGGCCACCGCCACCGGACCCCGGTCCAGCCAGCGTGCGGCGTGTCGGCCGTGACCTGCGTCGCCGTCCGCCGCGAACGCAAGGCTCCGCCCAACAAGTTTGGCGATCGGAACGGGAGAGAAGGTGACGCTCCGAATTGGAGTTACACGGTTACACGCCTCCATGATTTCTATCCTGAGTCGTCGGCTCATCAACCTCTCACCGTGCCGGTCCGTGTTGGTCTCGAGAGATCCGGCCGGTCCCCCTCCCACGCTCGTGCGCGCATGATGGAGCAACGGTGCTCGCGTGATGTAGCAACGGCCGCCCTGCATCTGCGTCTGGACTCGGAGGGCATGGTCCCTTTCGCATATTCTGCGACGGATGCATCACGTGCAGGCCAATGCGATGGATCGTCACGATGGATGGACATCTATGTGCGCGCAAGGCTACGGCGTAGAGGATCCGAGCTCGGCGATCATGAAATGCGTCACTTTGATTAGTTGGAGGAGGCAAACCAAGCTTAACCTTTGGCGGTTGGGAGAGACTTCCGTTTTCTCAATAGTACTTTTAGCATTGTCCGGAAGCAACCAAAAGCATCCGTATTCATTTGTTTGTAAAGTTATCATCCACCCTCCGCGGCTCTTGGCAGCAGCAACGTAAGCACAAAATGCAAAAAAAATATCATTATTCATTGTCAGAAATGTTACCCTTCAAAATGTTTTCCAAAACAGATCAACGGTCGACGTGAGATTTGATATATCGCCGGCATGCTTTTCAACAAATGTTGCACGTCTACAGACAGAGCCAGATCAGCGTCTGAATCCAACAGGCGCGTAGCGTTTAAAAAGAGAAAACAGGATCCGCTGGAAAAAGACCTCCGTTCTCATCGGTTAATCATATTCTAATCTACTGCCCTGCCTTGCTGTTGCCGTCATAAGAACCACCTGTGATTATCTTTTTTTTTTTTCCAAAAGAAAAACTCTGACCTCTTGTACTTTCTGGACTGAATTTGTTGCTGCGCCACGATCGATCAGATTCAGACCGCTCTCCTTCTCATGTGCTTTCCAGATTGCAATTGCTTCATTCATCCTGCCACTTTCGTCCCCCATTAATTTTGTCTCTTTTTGCTTTCTCCCCAACCTCGTGATATGTATTACTAATAAATAAATAAAGTCTGGTTCGTGGAGAGCTCCGGCACCTTCTCGGTCACCTTCTCTTTACTACCACAATGACAGGACGAAAATTTTTACATTTATTGTATAATATCGCCTAGCATTTGTCTCAAGTAAAACATCTCTAATTTTTTACTACAGACGTAGAGGGAAATTTAACACATGCAAGTTCAAACAATACACTATCAAGACATTTCACGTTTTACGAAGAAATCTAGTGAAACTAATTTGTGTTGTCAATGTTGGTGTAATTTTTATGTAATTTAGTTAGGATAAAACTAGATTCGCCACTAATTTAAAATGAAGCGAGTGTTTCTTAATAGCCAGTTCAGTTCAGTTCTTACAAGTTCAGTTCGTCATGGCTACCAAAGGCATATCGAAAAAAAAAAAATATCAGAGAGACAAACATGCGCATTTGTCCATTTGAGAACGGCGCTTAAATGGCCCAATTTGCAAAGAATGCTGCAGCCCAAAAATGTAAACGGAGGCCCAACTGTAAAATGACAGGAAAGGAAGCTGGCCCATTTGGATTAATTCGGTATAAACAAATTTTAAAATTGAAATAATCATGTCAGAAGTGGGATTTGAACCCACGCCCTCGTACTTGAGTCTGGCGCCTTAGACCACTCGTCAATGCGTCTCATATAATTTTATATTACGAGATGTTTCCACCTAGCTTGGAATCTCATTAAAGCCAGCACGACGGATTTAGGGTGGGGCAGTGTGAAGTTATATCAAAGGCACACAGCCGCTAGCTCCCGTGAAGGTCAATATCAAGGGGAAAAAAGAAAACACTAGCTCACAATTTATTGATGCATCATGATAGTTGTGATTAGTATTTTTTTTCATGTAATGTGGTCAAAATATACAAAAGTACAATACATGTATATTTGTTCTATCCACTAAAATACACAAATAAGTCATGCCAGCATGGCAGCGTACATGATTTAGATTTTTTTTATTACCCTAACACAAAAATAAATCAACTCCTAAAGTTGTCCTAAGTCATACTTTTATAAGTTTAACCGAAATTTAGAAAACAAAATTAGTATAATTAGACACATTGTGAAATATATGTTCATGATATACGTATGTGGTGTTATAATGTTGATTCATTGAGCTTGCAATGAGCGATTTTGTACAACTTCAAAAATTGATTTACTCACATGCCGGGGGAGAGAGAGAGCATCTATAATCTATAATAAAAAAAATAATGCCCAAATTTCAGACGTGCCAATGTACATGAAGATGGGGGCGGTGCTCCAACGACTATTCACGGTTCTCCTTTAGTTCAATTGTTCAACCAAAATAGCTAATGAGACAATTCCTTCCCCCATTTTTGCAGATTTCATTAAGTTCAACTCGAGGAGATCCACAAATTGCTCCAGACCCCTCCTTAAGCGAACATGACAAATTTTGGTCACAAACTACATCAAGAGCAATTTGGTATTTCCATGTGCTAGTTATCTGAGTTGGCTAATAAAATAGACGAAAGTGAAATATATCATATAATAAAATTTGGAGGTAGTGCCAAATAGGGAACTCTAAATTTTTTGGGGGGTCATAGAAAGAACAAGGTTACCGGTGTCATGCTAGGAATTTTCTCCTTAAGATGGCAGGGGGAAAAAACAGGAAAGAAAAAAAAAACAGCTAAGGCCCAAGGTGTTTTTCTCCCACAAGACGTCTCCTCTTGCTTGACTTTCTGAAATAGTGCCATTGGCGTACGTAGGATATTTTCAAATGATCTGCCCATTCTGCCTTTTCCAGAGAACTACTAGCAAACAAAGATCTACTCATTCGGTCTTGCACCATGTTGACAGGATGAGAAAAGAAAGGCCAAAAAAAGGAAGAGAAAGGCGAGCTCACTAGGACAATCACACATGATGACCTTGATTAATTACCCACTCCACCATACAAAACCAAGTCATGAGTCATCCTACATGATGAGTGGCGACACGGCAGGTAAGGTACTGGTCACCCAAAAAGATGTCGTTCTCTTTCCTTTCATATCTTTAGTCCTCTTGTTACGAACTCACATCAAATTTAACCTCTTTTTAATTTAATTTAGTTTTTTTACCAGCAAAGCTACCTCTATTCTATACCTATATTATTTGTGTTAACTAATGGGTTGTTCAAACTTGATGTTTGGTGGTTGCAAGGTTCATTTCCCTATTGTATAAAGTGTACAGGTGTCGAGTATATGTTTCTACATCATCATGCCACAATAAATATTTGGAAAACATGACTATCACTAAGTTTGCTACGCTGGCAGTTTAGTCTAAAAAGGTCTATTGTCCTTTACCATGCTACTAAGTGTACTAACAAACAACTTTGCATATAAGATTTAAACTACTGCACCGTTCTGAAATTATTTGTGAGTCATTTTAGTTTTGCCCTAAGTTAAACTTCTATAATTTTAACCAAGCTTATAGAAAGATATATTATCATGCAATACGAAATAAATGCACTATTAAAATAGATTTTATTGTGTTTTGTGAATCTTATTTGTCATTGTAGTTGTTTGCATATTTTTCTATAAACTTGGTCAAAATTAGGAAAGTTGAATTATGAGAAAGCAAAATGTATTTATAATTTAGAATAGAGGGAGTAGGTTGTTTTAGTTTGTCTAAGTCAACCTTTTTAACCTTTTCGTTTTACATAATAATAAATTAACATCCACAATATATACCAAATGAATTTTCTGTCAAAACATATTTCATCGTGGATTGATTGAAATTTTAATCTTACATTATTATAAATTTGGTCAAACTTAGAAAAGTCTGACTTACATAAAATTGGAAACAAAGGATAATATACTATTTAAAATAAAGGAGTGGATAGATTGAATGAAAAACCAAGCCCCTCACAAGAGTATTAGGTCCATAATCAGTAAAAGAATTTCAACCTTTTTTAGAGAGAATCTAGCTAAAGCTAGGACTTTTAGAAAACAACAAATAGCATTTCCACTTTTTTCTTCTTGAACTCAAGCCTCACCAAAAAAATGCCTACATCACAAGAAATATATGACATATAAGGGCGTATGTAGTGTTGAGAAATATGGATTTCTTTAAGGTCAACACATTTAAGTATGGAGCATTGTTTTACCCTACTTTAAATACATTTAGATAAAGGGTAATTGGAACAAGGGTACTGAAGTTCGGAGCTAGGAGTGTATTTGTTTCTTTTAGGAATGTGAGTTTTTGGTGAGACTGTGAATGATAGTTTAGAGGGCCAAGACCAACTCCGACCAACGACTTCATTGGGGAGGAATAGTAATTGAGTGAGAATTGTGTTTATATATCCTCACTATTCATTACGATTTGCTTTATAATTTTCTACTTAATTTGGCTAATAGTTTCTGCTGCTGATAAAAAAGATGATTTTATTCTATTGTGAGAGAAAAACACTATATCAAGGCTGATAAGTTCAAGCGCACCGAGCATAAATTGTCTCTAGATTTTCCTTCTTATGTTAGAATATGTGTTGAATAGCAAGTTGGACAGAATTTCGTTATACACTTTAACATGTTATTTCTCTACACGAACTAAATAAAGCATTGCCACTAAAATTAGACTCTCATCTTAATTTCTACTTTTTTTGAGCCTATCTTAATTTCTACTAGTAACTCCCATACCCCCTATGTAATGTAATTCCCTCATAAACGCGCCAAGAGTAACCGTGGAATTTCGTGTGGACGCCAAGCCATAATATTTTGTAACACCTCCATAGCCTCGTCCCATCCACTCCCGTCCCGGCCCGTCGCCATCATGTCATGTGGCAGGCAGCAGCATGGGCATGGGCAGCTAACGCCTCCTCGGCTCCTCCTCTCCTGAATCCCTCCTCGTGGATTCCTGATCCCCTCCCCCAATCCCAGCCCGACAACACCCGCGTCCACGCCGGAATCCCATTCCGATTCCTCCCTCCACGGTGGGGTGGGGTGGGGTGGGGGGGGGGGGGGGGTGGGGGTGCGGCGACGGCAGCTTGGGTTCGTTCGCGTCACCGCCGACGGCCTCCTAGGACGCGGCACCGACCCCCGCGTGCCGGGCCCGGATGCTATGCTGCTGAGCTGCAGGTCCCTCTCCACCTGGGTGCGCCGCCTCGTCGCTTGCATGGGGTGCGTCGTGCGCCGCCCCTCCCTTCCATCCCGTCCTCTCGTGATCCTTCGGTACACGTCACAGTGTAGTGGCCGCCGTGAGGCTCGTGGGGGATTTTTAGGATCCCCGCGTGCGATGCGATAGCGAGGTTCTGAACTTCTGTGCTTCTGTTCGGGGCACATATAGGCTTGCTGCTCCCTCCCTGATTCGGATTGTTGGTTTTGGCCTCGTGCTGTTTTCGGTACTTGAGACTGGCGTTAATGATTCTGATTGGTAGGCTGGTGTGGTTTATCCATCTCTCACTTTTCCTGTTGAGCCAGTTGATTCCGTCGCATTTGGTAGTATCTTACTGTTGTTTATTTAATCTGCCTGGTCTATTTCCAGTATAAAAGAGAGGCATTTTAGTCTGACTTTGGTACTATCCTTTGTATGGAAGTATTCAGTCTTTGGCCACTGAGTTCACAGGGTGATAGTTGCTTGGTATTTATGGAGTAACAAATGACCATAACTTTGGCCTTTTCCTCTTCTGCAATACAAGATGTATCATAGCTTATTTGGGCTCTCGAATACTGGTGCTAATCAATATCTAGCTTGGTAGTTTACTGCAACCAATATCTATCAAGTAACGAATGGTCATAACTTTGGCCTTTTCCTCTTCTGCACTACAATTGGAATTCCAATTAATCGTTTTGACTGGCTGTTTTTACATAAATAATAAGTAAAAAGGCACTACAAGATGCGTATGTGGTAGCTTATTTGGGCTCTCGAATACTGGTGCTAATCAATCACTGGCCGATCCTGATTTGCTACAGAGCAGAGGTTGCTTTGGATGCTGTGCTAAGCCAACTCCAATAACGCAGTTGACGAGCCTTCCAAACGTTTGAGGATCCAGGGGTGCTCGGTGAGGAAGGCTAGCTTGTCGGAGGACTTTTGGAGCACGAGTGCTCATGAGATGGAGAACAGCGGGATCCAGTCACAGCGGAGCATGTCTTCGATCAGCACGCTGGCTCAGTCCAGTGATCAGCATGCGTCGGGGCGTAGCAGCAACCCGAACGAGTTTGTGAATCAAGGTGAGTTTCATCCATTTGATTTCCTCGTTGCCTTATCGATCCATCTTGTTAGTGTCATGTACTGTCAATATAGTTAAAGTCTCTAACTTATTGTTTGAGCTCCATGATCCATGTGAATGGAAACCTGACTCTGAATTTCCAATGTTTTTGCTCGTGAATATAGTGGTTGAGGTTATAACTTCTTAGTAAAAGCTGCAAACTATGATTGAAAAAGGTCTTTGCTTTATGTTCGAATCCTTATCAGTTTCAAGGTTAACATGGAACGATTCTGCATACGAATTTGTGGAAAGCCAATGACATAAACCAGCAAAAGCCTCTATCTTGTTGAAGTACACTTCTCTGTTCTAGATGGCTTAATGCTCAAATCCTGATCAGCAAAAACATCTATGGTGTCAGCATTATACACTTATAATATACTTTATAGAGAGCTTGCTGACAGTAAATTCACAACTACAACTACAGTGATCTGGCAAGATTCCTTAAAAATATTATGACTAAACTACTCTGTAGTGTTTTCTTTTCCAAAAAAAGAAGAAGAGGGAACCCTACTTTGCAGCGTGCCCAGTCGTTACTAAGAAGTGAATGTTTTCCATTTATTTTGTTGATCTTTTTGGAATTTTCATACTGCCTACTTTTCAGGTCTTATGCTCTGGAACCAGACTAGACAACAGTGGGTTGGAAACAAAAAACGCCACTCTAGATCTCAACAGCCTCGAGAACCAAAATTGAGGTGAATATTTTGTGATTTTATTCAATAGCACTTTAACGAGTGGGCTCCCTTGAGTTTCTAATTGTGAACCAAAATAACATTATGTTGATTGATATTTCTTAGCCTGTAAGAAAAATAGTCACTCGCTTGCTTCAGTGAACTAGGTACACCAGTGTTCCAAACACAGATTAGATTTCCTCCATAATCTGTATTTTTCTTTTAATGGTGTACAGTTGGAACACAACGTATGAGAGCCTGCTAGGAAGCAATAAGCCATTCTCCCAATCGATACCTCTTGGTGTAAGATCCCATGCTTTACTACTTGTTTTGTTTGCCTCAAAATTGTCTTAAGCTGAACTTGTACTCGCAGGAAATGGTAGATTTGCTTGTGGATGCTTGGGAGCAAGAAGGCCTTTATGATTAGGTCTGTGGATCTCATTGTTTGACTCAGATTAATCGCTTAAATGTATTTGGAACTTTGGATATGCAGAAGCTCTAGGTTCTTGAAAGTGTTACATTTACTGAGCCCAAATGGTGTGCCCAGGATATCATATCATGAAAAATAGCAGCATCCTTATGTTAAGCAATTGTAATATATTATTCCCGTCAAGCTTATGAGAACATTAGATGATATTGTACCTGGTGTTTTTAAATGAAAACTTGATTTGGGTGATCTAGGCAAAAAAAAAAAGGGGGCATGCCATGTTGCAAGTGCAGTCTGCAATGAGAAGTGAAATTAATGAGAAACAAAATTAGAAATTGATTTATTGCCCACTTTGTGAAGCAAATGCCGGTTATGGGCGTGCTGGTTGATGAAAGCAGGCTGACCCACCTTCCATAATTTTTGAGGAAAAGTCAGCACTAATGGTCAAAAAGAAACTCCTCCGATTACATGCACGTAGCAGCATTTCTAGCATAGCTACAATTACTAAAGTGTGAGACGCCTGTTCGGACGGACTCAGGCACTCAAGCGGAACAAAACAGCATATAAATTTTAAAGGTGATCCATTTTAGTACAAGTCAGTATCTCATGGCACTGATAACTCAGACCGAAAAGTTATAAACAAGATCACATAGTTCAGAAGGATATTTATACTTATACATGAGTTGCGCTCAAGTGGCTGTTAACATTTCACTCGCTCTGATGCGGGGTGATGCTACTAAGTAAGATGAATCCACAGCATACAGAACTGAAATAATC
>CM041644.1:29549504-29747316 GCA_023333625.1 Bothriochloa decipiens
ATATATATATATATATATATATATATATATATATATATATATATATGTGACGCATGCATCAGTTCCATTTCCAGGGAATGCATCTGCAGACTGCAGTGTTGTGCTTTTGCAATTTGCATAGAAGATCGAAGAAGTTTGGAGTAGGCCTCTGGCAAGTTGCGCGAAAAGCAGCGAAGGTGGCGGGATCCCGATGGAAGGCATGGAAGAAGAACACGGGGTGATGCTGCCGCATGCTGGCTCTCAGCTGGCATGGATTGGCCGCCGACCGGCTCAACTGGCAAACATACTGGATGCATGTATCGTGCATGTGTGTGTGGACCGCCGAGGGAGTGTACCTGTTTCAAAAGATGGTACGGCAAATATTTTGATCTACGAGGATTAAAGAATCAGTCTTCATCATAGATCAAAGAATGGTAGGGACACACAAGTAGTGATAATAACTCTGGTACTGATCTCATTAAAAAAAATATATTCCATGGGGTCCGGTAGCAGCTGTCCCAGGCCTTTGCCCTCAGCTATCGGATCGGATAGCACACTTTCTAAATATAGATCTAATAATTAATATCCTCAAATATATAAATGACTCATTAGAATTATTAATGGCTAGTAAGGATTTTTTTTAGACCGTCGACTAATAATATTTTTATTTGAATATTATGTTTTCTTATCTCAAGTCACACGGAGATCACGCACGATGGATGAAATGAAATTGAGCTAAAACGGAACTTTGAGAAATAAAACAAATCTTGACATTTCGAGAATGAAACTGATTCCAAAACACAGAGTTTTGAGAATTGAAATGGTCATTTCGATAGTTCTATAACATGAAAAAGTAAAAGATGGCTATAGTAATAAGTCGTCGATCGGAATGAGACGTGCGCAAAGCAGGTGCAAGCAAGCTAATCGGAGAGACGAATGCGTCTAAGATCCACCAACAAGCCCACGCAACCACGCCTCACAATTATATCACCTAGCGGACTCGATCTCGTGGTAGCCCTTGCTCATCAGATAGCTAGCACTGTCAGAGCACTGGAGCATGCAGTACCCCCACCACGTACATTAATTATTATACCTGCAAATTAATCTAGATAAGTACTTGCTTTACTCGACACATATGTACTTGCTAGAGAGCCTGCTAGTGGCCCGAGTACAAAATAAATTCCTACTTGGTGAGAGCCACTTGCTCCAATCGGAAAAGCACACGCACGCCCTCTGTCGCCCTCCGATCCGAAGTACTAGTAGATTACTAGCAGTAATGCTTTCATCAACTCCCAACTTGTCACGTACTCATCCGGCATCGAGAACGACCTGCCATGACAAAAAGCACGAGAGGCGGACAACGAAATAACGCAGCAAGAAACAAACACACACGCGCGCGTCAAAAACCATCCGGAAACAACTAACCGCATGCCTGCAGCTAGCCAAGTTCTCTGAGACGACTGGGACGTAATGGCTACTCCCAAGCTGCGACACATCACGGATATGTTTGAAAAAAGGGTCGATCGAGCCGTTCTTGCACTGCCCACGCCGAATCCAGGATGTTGATGATGGAAAATTTCACAGCGCTAGCTGTAGCTGCTTTCCCTTTTAATTTGATTCTTAACTGAACTTTCAATGACGACAAGTGTACGTGTTGCGAGATGAAAGCAAATGCATCAGCTACAGTGGATTGTGCTTTTGCAAATTTAGCTTCTCGTAGTTAATTAGGATCTACTATGAACTACCATTTGATGAGAAGTCCTAGCCGAAAGAAACACGTAGCGCAGCGGTGCCGAATGCGTACAGCTCGATCCATGACAGCGGCTTCTTCTGGCTATTGAAAAGTACGGCTCCCGGCCTCCTGCACAAGCCAGTGTCCCATTCGCTCACACATTCACAAGATTCTAAATTCCTATAGCATAGCAACACTATATATATATATTATATATTATATATACGTACGAGTACAATGCACTTGCACCTTCCCTGCTGCTGCTGATTCCCCTCGTAGATATCCATCCGGCATCGGTCGGAAATGGCTGGATCGATACGGAACGTACAGGATGCGTGCATGAACGTACAAAAGCACACACGCACTCGGCAAAAACCGCTCGCAAATCAAAGCAAGCGCAGGCATTCAGCTAGCTGCAGGTTCGTTGAACCTTTTGCGTTGGGTCGACACGTATTGGTACACACATATAGCCGTTGATGTGCGCCAATAACGATTGAGATGCAAGATACAGCACTCTTAACCCGAAAACTCTATAGTTCCTATATATGTTTATAGGAAAACTAGAATATTATAGTTTTTGATTTATTTGTATCCATTCATGTCTCCTACGTAAAATGGTGATGTACCATTGGAATTATAGAAACCGGATAAGAAAATGACTTCTTAGATAAGAAATTATATCTACACGAGAGTCACGGCACGAAGAAATGTGATATATATGTAGAGATGGTAGAGAAAGAAAATATGTTTTTTTTCCGAATACACAGAAGATGTGCGTATCTTTTGTATTTAAGAAGAAGAGTTTTTTACATCGGTGTCATAGCGCGGTTAGAAGGTTAAGATATTACATGAAGCACGTCCTCCCTACGGTATGTTCATGCACTAGACATCCTGGCATGCAAGCCCCGGCATCGACCCAGAAAGAAAATATGTGATGAGACAAAAAAATATAATGGAAAGAAATATCCATTCAGAACATAATTTTTTATTTGTAATAACGTCTACGCGATTCCAAATTATAAGACATTTTGATATCCTAGCTTGCGATGACACAAGTTAGCAAAAAAAAAACAAATATTGATATCTTTCACTATAGACATTTTTAGATAAAGTTAGAAAAGTTTGACTTTTTTAGATAAAGTTGTGAAACATGAAGAATAACAATAAGGCCGCATTTGGATGTTGGCATTCGGGCCTTGGATTTGGCATTGGCAATGAATACTTCCAATTCCGGTGTTTGGATGTCGTTGGTATTGACCGGTGAAATTGAGCTCCTCTTCCCCTTCCCCTTCGCCAGTGTGGCCTGGCCCGCTCCCGCGATTACGTCCTAGTAATTTCAATGGCTTTGGTATCGTAACCCAATACCAATACTGCTCTGATTTAGTATTGAAGCCAATTCAATGCCAAGGTCTCCAATGTCGACATCCAAACAAAGCCTAAGTGAATAAGAGGCATATATAAGGAAGTGGCGATTCAAAGACAAATACTATTGGAGATGGTATCGTAGGAGATGTGGACAACACCTTTTGTGTTTGGGAATAGAAAGAGTGAATGACCCATGGATCATATTGTTCCACCTTGTTTCAAGCCAGTGGAGCGTGGAGAGGCCGACGAAAACGTACTGCTAGCTAGCACGCATGTCATTGTTCGGTGAGGGTTTTCGTTTTTGTTGGTTGGTTGAGGCCTGAGGGAGAGTACGTGGTTTGAAGCAAGCTGGTTAGGGCTGTATTGATCAAGTGGTAGTTTGGTCGTCGTTTACAGCTCGGTGTAGGAAATCTATCGACAGATTCAGCTAGCTGCTACCCACTGCATGCAACCAGACAAAACGGGGAAGGAAATTATTATTTTGGCTGCTCTCTGCCTCTGTGATGAGCAAATTGTCTGTACGCGTCTGCAGTTAGGGGCTCTCTTTGTTCGGGACTTGTCGTCGGCAAGGTAAATATAATCGTCAGGTGGGCACGTCGGCCATCTGTACTACGAATCTACACAGATGGACGACGACTAGGCGGAATTAGCTCCCTCGAGACCACCCCTGATGCATGCATGACAGCGCACGAGTAAAAAAAAAAAAAGGTCGGTCTCCTGGTCCAATTAAGATTACCAACAGCTAGAGAAATTTAACGAAAACCAAAGCAGACGCATCGTAGCCAAGTCAGGTACACTGTACGGATGAGTTGCGCCAACATATGAATGATAATAAAATTATTAAAAGCAAATGCAGCAACAGTAACCGCAGGGATCGAGCGCCGCCGGCCCACTACTACGATTCGATCTTCCGGCGCGACGCGCATGCATGCAACTTGTGGCGCAGCCGCCGGCCGGCCGGCCTGCATGTTGGGTTGGGTTGCCTCTGCGGTGGCAGCTGCGGCGTGCATGCATGTGCTCGATCAACGGGCCGGGGGGGCATCATCATCAGCTGGCTTATCCAGCAGACGACGATCGACGGATCAATCAATCGATATATCGGAGAGGGATTCTCCCTTTTGGAGAGCAGCCACAACTTTCTCGAAAACTAATAATCTTAGGTCAGTGTTAGGTCTTGTTTAGATTTTCAAATTTACCCTTAAATTCTACTATGTAGAATTCCTATTCTCCGTCACATCAAAATGCCGACAAATGCATAGAGTATTAAATATAGATAAAATCAAAAACTAATTACACAGTTTTATTGTACTTTACAAGACGAACATTTTGAGCCTAATTAATCAATGTTTAGACAATTATTACCAAATAAAAACAAAATTACTACAATATCACACAGTGTGCTACAGTTGATTCGGGAGGTACCGATTCCGGTAACTAAACGAGGCCTTAATGGGGTGTTTCACTTCCTAGTTTTCAAAACGTCTCGTCAGCCGAAGCTCCGTGAAACAGTAAAATCTTCGTTCATCGCACCGTTCCATATGCTCATTGTAGTATTTAATTCTTGTTTTTTGTTGTGATCAAATACCACAATCAAACTCTGTAGCCATTGTGTGTCCAGATCAAACACGTACACAGCTGCATACCACGGTGAAACTAGTTCATGTACGTACTACAACTTGTGCCATATAAACATGATTAAATAAACTTAGTGATTTGCAAAAAAAAGATCAAATAAACATAGTATATGCAGTACAGCTGCATGCACACATCTAGTCTAGCTTCAGAAAGGATGCCATCCAGAACGCACGCACAAAAGCAAGATAAAATGGGATAGCACCATGGCATACGATTGTTCAGATTGTTAATTCAGATAAACAGAATAGCACCATGGCATACGACGGCAGTCTGGAGTACTGGACCAGATTGACATTTGATAAGGTAGATAAAACACATAGATAAGGTAGATAATAAAAAACTTCAAATAGCCTTCAGCCTTGCATTCGTTCAGTACTGCAGGATCAGATTGCCTTCATCCTTGCTTTCAGATTGACTTCAACCTTGCTTTCATCCTGCACAAACAAAAAATAGTTCAGCATGAGTTCTCAGGATTCACAAAAAAAAAAAAAAAAAAAGTGCAGGATCAAAGATGAAGTAGTTAAATTTTTAAGGTAGATAACTAACTATAATAGATATATATGTACCAGCTATATGTCTACGAGCAGCAAACTTATTCCAAATATGTTCCACCAAATCATTCTTAAGTCGATGATGAGCCGATCTCGAATACTAGTATCCTTTTGTAAAGCTCTCTCCAAAGGAACATCCTGATCCGGAGTAAATTCCGGTTCTTGAACGGTTGATGAACTAGGAGCCACATTCAGATCTAGATTTTCTTTGATAATTTCTGGTTCTTTCTCATCTTCAACTATCATATTGCAAAGTATGATGCAAGCTAGCACGACATCACGGAGTACAGCTCTGTCATATAGACGAGCTGATCGTTTTAAGATACACCATCGACGCTGCAATACACCAAAGGCTCTCTCGATATCCTTTCTTGCCCCTTCTTGTTCATGTGCATACAGTTTATCCTTCTCACTGATAGGGAGTCAAATTGACTTAACAAACACTGCCCATTCAGGGTATATCCCATCAGCCGAGAAGTGGATGATGGGGGGCAGAAAGCGGGAGGAAGGGGAGGGAAGACGGCCGAGGCGCGGGAGGATCACGCGCGCGCGAAATCGCCGAGCTCGCGGTGCCGGCGGTTGCCTCTGCGCACGGGATCGAGAATGAAACGAATTCCCCCTCAATGGCAGTTTCACCCAGTTACCGAGGCCTGGGAAATAACACACAGTCGTTTCACCATGGAAAGATTCCATGCAAAGATTCCAGTCGTTTCTCTCTCCTACCCATTTCATGCAAAGATTCCCTTTTTGATGAGGTGTCACCCTATTAAATGTGCATGACACCCTATGAAACCCCCACCGAGACTGGCCTTATGGTAACGAATGTCCTCATCTTATGGTGCGCCATCACTATAACTTTTTCTTACAAGTGAATCGTAAGGTTATTGCTGACCATAGATTCCAAACTATAGCTCGATTTAGTTTTCCTAGATAGATACATTGCCTTTTACTACGCATCTAGACACAGTTGAAGTGCATTGAAAAAAACTATGGATTTAGAAAAGCCAAAACGACGTCTTATAGTTTGAAATAGGGAGAATAATTTCTTTCTCCACACCTATCTATCTCTCCCCTTCCATTACTCACATAAGTTGTAAACATAGTGACTGGTCGTGCCACAACAAAATTGTAACGGTTCATGGGTCTTACCTTAAGGTGTGAATGAAACATCAAACATTTTTAGGGTAACCACACAATAATATATGGAAGCAAAAGAAGCTTTAAGCCTTTATGGGTGATCTATACACTATATATGCTAGACAATTTTAGGGTAACCACACAATAATATATGGAAGCAAAAGAAGCTTTAAGTCGGCATCAAAGTTGTAGTATTCGACAAGGTCAACAACTTTGCAGTTGACAATTTTTTTTTTCATTTGAGATCGCTTGGAGTATCAGATATACATATTATAAGTTTCGGAATTGTGTAGTGAAAAAAACATGTTGCCTAGCTTGATGTCTGAAATGATCATCTTTGTAGTTATAGAATGAAATTGATCATAAAAGTAAATTTTAAGATAAAATTGAGACTACAAGTAAATTTTGAGGACTACAATGACCGTTTTAAAAGATTAGAGAGATAAAGAGCCTTGGATAATAGTTTACGAATAAACTCAGCCTCACGTAACCGTTTAGAGATCAAAACGACTATTCTGCCACTAATTTTTAAGTAAGCTACTCGGTTGATCCACTGGGCACTGGTTATTATTGCTAGTGGTGGGTTATGGCCTTGTCTGTCGCCCCGTACCAGACGGCTAGCTAGTTGGCTGCTCCGTTCCCGACACGTATGTAACGTATAGCACGTAGACCAGGAAACAGGAAACACGTACCACGACGGCACGACTTGTACCGAACGAATATAGTGACGGTTACTTTTCCTGCAATCCAAAAGATACAGTAGGATGTAGCTAGTCTTCTCGAAGCAGCTAGCCAGTGGATTCATTCCGTTGGGTCACGGCGCTGAAAAGTATTGTACATCCTATATATCTAGCCAACGTAATGTACACCTCACCTAGTTGTGTCTTGTACGTATCCAGCACCGAAAACGACCTGCACACGGATAAGAAAAAAGAGGCTACTACCTGCAGGCCGGCCGTGTCAACCACACACAGTGGTATTCGACGTTGAAATCTCTAGCTAGCTCCGGCGGAGGCGGAGGTGGACGTGATGCATGCGTGCATCTGCGCACAAGCGCGCACACGGCAGAGATGAGATGGGAACAACCCGGCCGGAAACTAAGGAAAAGCGCACGGGTGCATTGCATTGCGGCAGGTTCGTTGCACGTACCTCTACTGAGAGTCTCTGAGACGCATGTTATGTGTCCACGTACGAGTACGGGACACGACGACTAGTGTGTGCGTGCGCCGAGGATCGATGACAAAAAGTGGCCGCGATGGCGACACGTACGCGGACGGATTGGTGGAGTCGTTCATGTACTTCCCACGCACCGTCGTCAAACGCATGCACGCGCCGCGCAGTTTCTCATCAGCTAATAAGGGCCTTTTTTTATATATATATATAGGTGCTGATGGTTAGAGCATCTTTAAAAGATTAGCTAAGAAGACTTGCTAAATTTATGATTTACTAACTCTCTAAAATAGATTTGACAACCAACAAACTCTACAAAGAATAGCCGGTGTGAGATAGGCTATCTAGAAGTAGAGAGCGAATGATCTTAGGACTTAGAGTTGGAGACCTATCTAGCGTATTTCTACGACACGTGTCATTTAGAATTTGGATGGAATATCAATATCTGAACTATTTTAGTTTAGTCTACAAACTAAAGATGTATCATAGTTCTTGCCTTCTTGGAGTTAGAGTTGTGCCAAATGGACTCTTAGATAATATATAATATATAGCATGCAAGTTTCTCCAAAATCTAGACAGATATGTGTTGGATATTAAACTTTTCTTGTATATATGTTAACAGCTAGAGATTAAATTGGTAAATAAAAAAAAGCCTCATATATTTGCAACAGAGCTTAGTTTGCACTTTTCACACATTTGTGTCAGAAGGACTTTGGCATGATCATATTTTCCTGTCTAAAGTTTTTATGAAATTGGCTGAATTTTAGACCTATTCGAAACCTCGAAAGCTAGAGTTTAGTGACCATAGGATCTAAACTAGGCCAAGTACTGGTGACCATACCAACATAATAAGGGATACGCACAAATGTGGTGATCAAGGACTAAATATTGGAGACCGTGCTCACACGCTAAATGGCATCTTTCGGGGAACAGAGGGAGTATTATTCGGAGCAACCTGCAAGCCAGCATGCAGTGCACAGCTTGAGAAACAGCTCAGATTTCATTGTTTAGGACTGGATCAAGTAGTGGTTCCTCGGTCGTCATTGTACTCTTGTACAAAGATCTATCTCATATGGCCTGGGTGCTTTGATAACGCTAGCTCGCCAATTCTCTCATAGTCCCATTGAATGATTAATAGGTCACCGAATTTGGGTGCAAACCGCGTGGACTATTTTGGACTATTAGGCCGTAATATATAGTGCTAATTAATGTTAATATACACCACTGAATCGGACAATTGTTGTGTAGTACAATAGTACAGCATATAATTGTGTTGAAAGATCTGTTATCCTACATATACCTCGACAATGAAAAATTTTCGTATATATTATACTTCTCTTTCATGCTTGAAAACCCTTCCTTAACCATTAGATGGCCTTTTTTTTTCTTCACTATTCAGGCCATGTATAGACTTCTAGACGTCCACCTCTGTACTGTACTTAGGAGAGAGAAAGAAACAGTAATAACCAAATAAAAACTATGGTTGGTGTACGTGCAGCAGGATATTACTGCTACCGTAGTTGGTATGGTACGGCGGGAGGAAGAACAAGGAGTCGTCCTGGCCGGCCGGCTGCACCTGGCTAATGAATGATCCGCGCGGCTCTTTCTCTTTTTAGTGTGGGAAGATGGGATGCTAATCCCACGCTTTGTCCTGTTAATTACAATTAAATTAAGCCAACTATTAATAAATAAATGACGACAATAAAGAAACGGAAAGTGCATGGGGCCCACCCGGCCCGGGCTGGAGCGTCCAAGTACGCTGCATTCTCGAAGCAACGTTGCAGGACGGAACCGAACGGGAACGGGAACGGGAACGGGACACGCATGCATGCGATGCGGATGCAGTGCGGCGAGAGCGGTTGTGGGTGCCGTGAACCCAGGCCCCATTCCGGTGGGTACGCCGTACGCGCCCCGTTCCTTCCTGTGGATGGACGGCGCAAGCTGAGGATGGAAACCCCTCTCATGTGCTGCCTCGTGGTACCAAGATGGAATCCAAAATTTTACTTGTGGACCTTTGCATATCCCGGATTGCTACCTCTCACTTACTAATATTATGTTTTCAGCTGTTCTCTCCAAACGAGCCATTCACAACGCACGTAGAACCACGAGCCACCATACCACTCTTATAAGCTCGCTATATCAGGCTTATTGGCTTGGGAAATATAGCAATGTCGCAAGGCGATTCTCCATCACTGAGCATGACACGAGGGCCAATGTCTTGTTCACCTAGTTTTGATTCAAAGCCTCATTTCTTCTCCTCACTTTCAAAGGTACAAGTGGCTACATCAAATTTCTAAAATCATGCCAAATCTACTCTACTCGTGGAATAAATAATGGAGAATTCATTTTGACTGGTCTTACCTCAAAACTACTTCTAGGTTTAAAACTAAAAACATCAAAGCTGACTATTTTCTAAGTTATTTGAACTTTACGACATTGGTTTACTTATCAAAAATCAAGGAAAAATGTATTGAATCTTATTATTTGAATATCAACAAACTATTGTAGCACAAGATATATAAATATAGAGGACAAACCTTATGGAAATGGATAGCCAAATGAAGATATATAGAGAGAGTGAAATTTAGACCATCTATTGGAGATGCCCTAAGTTGTTTTGACGGTACTTAGATATATACTATATATAACCAAAAAGCTAAAAAAATTGGTTCCCCCTCTAAAGTTTAGTGGCTCTTAAAGTTTGGTGACCCTCTCAAGTCTAGTGACTTCTTGTTATTCACTCAAGACCACTAGAGTGGCTATCCCATGTACATTTTAGTCACTTTTAGCTCTTCCTCCATAACTAAAGGCCACTAGACTTTAGTGTCTCCTAAATTGGGGTTGGGGTTGGGGGTAAGGGGGGTGTTTGAGCTTAGTCACTAAAAGTGACTCTAAAGTTTAGTGAATGAACTTTAGAAGGGGTAAATGCATAAGTGAAATGAAAAAAAGGAGACAATGGCACAAGGAGAGCATCGTGCATTTTTTTTAATTTGTTATATACAGTCGTTTGGATCCGTAAACTTCTAAAGTAATTATCTGGTTTCTTTAACTTTCTACTAGTTTATTCTAAGTTCGTTGTAACCTAAATGTATACATTTCAAACGAACCACTTGGCTCATAGGCCTAAAAAAGAATGCATGAAAAGCTTAGAGCATCTCCAACAATGCTACCCATCCCACTACCTATCTTCAATATGAGTAGTGGAGGTGAAAAAATAAACTCCAGCAGACTACCTACTCCACCCAACAGAATTGTTGTCTACTAAAATCCTCTCTCTCACTCTCCATTCTTGTTGGGCCTGGCACTCTACCCAAATCTTCTCTCCTCTCGTTCGTCCCCACACACGTCCCCAACACCTGCCAGCTACCGGCGGGGGAGGCAAACATGGTCCACCGGTGGCGGTTCCCCAGCGAAGATGCGGCGGCCTTCCTCGGCGAAGACGCGGAGGCCGTCCCCGGCGAGGATGTGGCGAGGACGCGGCGGCCTTCCCCGGCGCGGCATGGCGAGGATGCGACAGCCTTCCCCGGCGCGGAGGCCTGCCCCGGTGTGGCCCTCCCAGGCGTGGCCGTCCCACCGAGAGGCGGAGGCCTGCCCGGCATGGGCCCTCCCAGGCGGCGGCGAAGGCCTTCCTCGGTGTGGCCCTCCCAAACGGCAACAGAGGCCTCCCCTAGCGGGCACCCCTCCCATGCCGGGGCTCTGACGGGATATGGCCAAGTTCATGTATGGCACAGAGGAGGAGTAGATGAATGACACGTGGGACCTACATGTCATTGATTATCAAGATGGATTTGGATAGTCTATTTTAGGTAGTATTGTTGGAGACGAGACCAAAATATGAGTAGTATTAAAATTGGTAGTTACCCAAGTAGAGAAGTAATTAGTGTGATTTAGGTACCAGCGTTGGAGATGCTCTTAGGACACATAATGCAGTTCCCTCTTTTCACCTGCAGTATCAAATGGAGTGGCTGATTATATTGCTGAACATTAACCTGATTTGTATCAAATACCATCAACTGATTTGGGTACCAGCGTTAGAGATGCTCGTAGGGACCCATAATGCAGTTCCCCCTTTTCATCCGCAATATCAAATGGAGTGGCTGATTATATTGCGTGAACATTAACCTGATTTGCATCGAATACCATCAACTGTTTTGAAACGCCAGCGATTTTCAACTCCCGGCACAGTGCATCTCCTCTACCCCCAAGACCGTGTAAGAGAAGATTCAATGAACCCAGCAGATCCGGATGACAGGGAAGGGTGCTACGAATTGCGCCCAACTTGGGCAACTTGCTTTCCTGGTTCGCCACCACATAAAAGGCCAGCGCCACCGGGCACTCTCTTCCCCACCGCACCACCACCACCTCCTCCTCCTCTTCCCCCAACCCGTCGTTCCTCCTCCGCCATTTTTTCCCTGTCGCGGTAAGCGATAGGGTTCGGCGTCCGTCGTCTAAATCCGCCCTCGGATCCCAGTGCTGCTGCTTCTTCTCTTCATCTTGTTCGTTTCGCTTCTTCCGGCGTTCTTGTAGCAAGCTTCGGCTTCGTCGACGGCGTTCTTGGTCTTTTGCGGCTCGACATGTCTCCGTTCCAGGGATACAGAGGTAAAGACCCCTTGCTTTTGGTTTGTGAGATCTCAAAGATCTGTAGTTGCAGCTGTGAGAGTTGGATTTTCTCTTCGTGTGTTCTTACCCTCGTTTCTTGGAAATCAGGCGATGCGGTTCTCGCCGGCGTCCGGTCGCGGAAGCGCGTGTTCGCGGCGGCGGCCGCGGAGCCCGTGACGGCGGCGGCGCCCAAGAGGCAGAAGCGCAGGGACGAGCCGTCCCTGGACGCGCTGCCGGACGAGTGCCTCTTCGAGGTCCTGCGCCGCGTGCAGGGCTCCCGCGCGCGCTGCGCGTCGGCGTGCGTCTCCCGCCGCTGGCTCGCGCTCCTCTCCGGCATCCGCGCGTCCGAGGCCGTGCTGGCCCCGGCCGCCACCGCCCCCGCCGTGCCGGACCTCAACCAGGAGTACCTCAGCGAGGACGACGAGGCCGATCTGATGGACCTCGACGGCGGCGACGCCCGCGAGAGGACCCTCGAGGGCAAGGAGGCCACGGACGCGCGCCTCACGGCGGCGGCCGTCGCCGGCCGTCTGGCTGCCGTCTCCGTCCGCGGGAGCCACCCGGTGCGTGGCATCACCGACGCCGGCGTCTCCGCTCTCGCCCGCGGCTGCCCGGAGCTCCGCTCCCTTACCCTATGGGATGTGCCGCAGGTGACGGACGCCGGGCTCGCCGAGATCGCCGCCGAGTGCCACTCGCTGGAGCGGCTTGACATCACTGGCTGCCCTATGATCACGGACAAGGGCCTCGTCGCTGTCGCTCAGGGCTGCCCGGAACTCAAGTCACTCACCGTCGAGGCATGCTCCGGTGTGGCTAACGAGGGTCTCAAGGCAATTGGCCGGTGCTGCGCCAAGCTACAGGCAGTTAGCATCAAGAATTGCGCACAAATTGATGACCAGGGTGTGTCTGGCCTCGTCTGCTCTGCGACTGCCACGTTGGCAAAGCTCCGGCTTCAGGGTTTGAACATTACTGATGCTTCTCTTGCTGTGATTGGGTACTATGGGAAGTCAATCAAAGACCTGACCCTCGCTCGCCTCCCTGCTGTCGGTGAGAGGGGATTTTGGGTGATGGCCAATGCCCTGGGCCTGCAGAAGCTCAGGTCTATGACTGTCGTCTCCTGCCCGGGACTTACGGATCTTGCTCTTGCATCTGTCGCCAAGTTCAGCCCAAGTTTGAAGCATGTTAACCTCAAGAAGTGCAGCAAGGTCTCAGATGGATGTCTCAAGGAATTTGCAGAATCATCTAAGGTCTTGGAGAATTTGCAGATCGAGGAATGCAGCAAGGTCACTCTTATGGGCATTCTTGCTTTCCTCCTCAACTGCAGCCCAAAATTTAAGTCGCTCTCTTTGTCCAAGTGCATCGGGATCAAGGACATCTGCTCTGCACCTGCACAGCTTCCAGTATGCAAATCGCTTCGTTCCCTGACCATCAAGGACTGCCCAGGATTCACTGATGCCAGCTTGGCTGTGGTGGGCATGATCTGCCCTCAGTTGGAGAATGTCAATTTGAGTGGTCTTGGTGCAGTCACCGACAATGGCTTCCTTCCATTGATGAAGAGTTCGGAGAGTGGGCTGGTCAATGTTGATCTGAATGGCTGCGAGAATCTCACAGATGCGGCTGTTTCTGCCTTGGTGAAGGCTCATGGTGCTTCTCTTGCACACCTTAGCCTTGAGGGATGCAGCAAGATTACTGATGCAAGCCTGTTTGCCATCTCAGAGAGCTGCAGCCAGCTTGCCGAGCTTGATCTTTCAAATTGCATGGTCAGCGACTATGGTGTTGCGGTCTTGGCAGCGGCAAAGCAGCTCAAGCTGCGTATCCTCTCACTGTCTGGCTGTATGAAGGTCACCCAGAAGAGTGTTCCTTTCTTGGGCAGCATGTCCTCATCCTTGGAGGGACTCAATCTCCAGTTCAACTTCATCGGCAACCACAACATCGCTTCCTTGGAGAAGCAGCTCTGGCGGTGCGACATCCTTGCTTGAAGGAACATGGCGATTAGTTGCTGGAGATGCTGGGTCAACCTTCTCCTCCAGATGCAAATATACGACCATAGCGGTAGTACTTCAGTCTAAGCTTCATAGTTGAGTCTGGTTTCCGGCTCGTGTTTGTGTCATGGTGGGTCTCCTGTCTTAGGGTCGGTTGTTTTCCTAGGGGGCGTTTTTGCCGAGGCTCGTTTTTTTGCAGGCATCCTCCTGTGAGGATCTCTGTTCGTTGAGCCTTTGGCAGCCATTACCATGGCACCCTGCCCTCTCCATCCCAACCTAAGCCCTTGTGATCAGTTACTCCGCCATGCAGTTTCTCAAGTCGTGTTTGAAGCTCATGTATTTGTCAAGTGTGTGTTCTTTTCCAGTACCCCTGGTTATAGAGTTGCAGACATCAACACTCTTTTGATTGCATTTGATTGCAAGTCCCATTGTCGGTGTTGTCGTTCAGAGAAACTTGGCTCCATGTCTTTGATGTCTGGGTGTCTGCAATCTCACCGAGTGCAGTGTGTTGTTGGTCATGGGTGGTTGCTATTTTACAGTGTCGGTAGGGTTTGCCTGTGTACTCGGCGATCTGGCCTTTGCAAGGTTCATTCTACAGAGCCTTTGCCTTGACAACCCTGTGTCGTTGTTTTTCCTCTCCAGAGACCTGGTTTTGCAGGCAGGTAGTGGTTTGAATGAACATTGTAATATTTGCAACATTCTTCTGAAGATAAATAAAGGTTGTGTTTCCATTCTGAGTCCTGTGTCCTGTGATCCTATCATCGTGTTATACTTGTACTGTTCACTTGTGCGTAAATCCTGTTTATATGACTTTAGAATTCTGTGTGTATTGTTGGGTGACCCTCCTGTGATGAGCAGCACTGCTGGATTGCCAAGAATAATTTTTTTAGTAACAATAACTAAATTCTGGAGATTTGTATCCAAATCCCCTGTCAAAAACTATCCAAAGCGAAAGCAGTGTTCCTTAAGGCCAGCCATCCGTTCAAGTGTCCCTGAATATCTTTCAAAAAAAAAAAAGGTCTCCCTAAGTTGGAGTTGCTGGCCTGTTCAGTGCACCACTTGCCCTTCTCGGCAGCTGCCAAACAAGCAGCACCTACTGTATTGACCAGGCGACCATGTTCATACCCCCTCTGCCCTTTCTCTCGTCGGTCGCTGCGTCGTCCGGTGCCGTGCAGTGCTGCTCCCCTGGACTGGACTCCTTCCGTGCCATCCCGGTTCATGCACTTGTCCCCTTTTCTGAATTTGATGCCGCAGAAACCGGCCTGCGTCACCGGCGTGACGTAGCAAGGACGCAAAAAAAAAAAAAAACATGGCGAGTCGTATCTTTGAATAAAGGTAGTACTACACGCTTTCGCATTTCATGAGGCTTTTGGCGACGTTTCGGCAGGGAAGGGAGGGCCAGGTTCATCGGAACTCCACCAGAGCTGGGGTTGTGGTGGAGGACGTGACAGCAAGGCTGGCATCACTTGATTCTTTTGAGCATAGTAGTAGTTGAGGACTTGAGGGGCCGGCCGTGTGTTTAGCGGAGGAGCAGCCACGCCTTGCTTAAAGCAAGAAAGATCAGGGCCACGTACGGGCGTATTGAGCCCCACCGGCGATGTCGATGGCAACGCATCGGCAACTGATTTGTTGCAGGAAGCCGATCGAGTTTAGCAGGAAAATCAGTGGAGATCAAGAAACGTGATTCCCATTGAGTTCCACTAGTGCTCGCGTCGGTCATCGTCATCAACTGGTGATTTGTATATTCCATTTTAGCCGATGCTCAGCAGAGTTTGACCTCTAATCTGCTGGTTCTGCACTAGATTAGGTATATACTAAGCATTTGAATTCGAAATCTTTGGTCCTAAAAATAATAAGTTTGTAAAAAGAACTAAAAATTCACAGTCTTTCCCATGCATAAACATGTGCCCAATGACACAGTGCATGATACATTATTGCATGAAATCAAGACGTTTATTTCTAAATATATATCGAAGGCGTGGCGGCGATAAAGCGGAGGTGTTGAATGGTACATATGGAATGATTGGGATGACAAAGCGTTTAGGTTCCACTTTAGTTTATGACTAGTGCAAATGGTATGTACTTGCAGCTGCATTCTCCAGCCAAATCATCCTAAAAAACACAAGCATTCCAAAAGCCACGAGAACATTGTCCAAAAGCATCGTTAGAGGCTTTAAGCATAACCTTTCGCCATGGGTCCAAATACAGAAATGTCACAGAAAAGGGGCAGAAATTTGCCTCAGATGTAGTCATGTAGAGTGTGTTGCATCCTTCAGATATTTACAAGATAATATGGCATATGGTGGCATGATCAGTTGATCACAAGAGCCAGCTTGTTTACCGCATGCAAAGAACGACTCTACCTGACATTCAGGTTCCTGCTACATACAGCTGCACAAGCACAACTGGAGCTATACAGACTATCTACAATAGCGTTACTACAATATACAAACACCTGGTGCTGTAAGCTGCCTCGTCTGATCTAATAGACAGCTATGGTACATACATCGCCTGCGAAAGCAGCTGCAAAAACCATCACGAATCCCAGGTCCACAAGCAATGCTACATTTAACAGAAGCTTCCCCTCTTCTGACGGCTAGGAATCACGTCTCTTGTTGGTGCCACTACAGTAGCTTAGCGTTGGGCTACCAAGTGGTCGTCCTCAAAATCTGGTGCCACTCCATCAGTAGCTCAGTGCTGGGGCCTGGGCTAGCAAGTGGTCGTCCTCAGCAGCGTAGATTTTGCAGAAACTTCAGTTGGCCTCAGGCCTCCAGATTATGCTGTCAAGTTTGCTGCATAGGTTTTTGTAAAACTGCAATTGGTTTGAGATGTAAGTTAGCAGTCATTACAAGACTCAAAGCACAAGGCACGATGGAGAAAATAAAACATTTAAACTAGTACTTAGTTAATGCCCAACAACATGATTAGTACATGGATGGCATGCAAACAGAACGGACTCTAAAATCACAAGACAGGATGGAAAAAAGTATATTAGTACTTAGTTAATGCCCAACAGCATGACTAGTAAAAGGGTGAGCAGAACAGACCCTGTGGTATTCCAGAGTATCGCCAGCAACCTTTCGAACATCAACCATGAACAGAGAAGGAGCAACTTCAAAAACCTGATTCAAGTGCACTTCAAAGAATGAAAATGTGCATAGCATCGTGTAAAGACAATTGACAAACTAATGTGCTGCATGACTTCACCTCTAGAACAACAGCAAATTGGCTCATTCTGTTTGATGCTACACATTCAAGTCGCAGCTGCAAAGTTAGCAAATATATGTATCAGTACATGGAGATAAACAAAAGCTAAATGTTTATCTAGCAGATATTTTTGGAAGCAACGTTTCGAGTGTACCTTGTAATTCTGGGAGTGGACCTTTAGACCTATTGACTCAGCAACAACTTCAATTGTAGCAACTATAGTCTTAGCTGGTTTTCTTGAGACAAAACGTGTTTGGCGCTTGACAAACTCCTACAAAAAATATCCATGTGATGCAAGAGGTATTAGATAGACCAAATAATAAGCCTGTTATCCATAAGCACTGAGATATGTGTAAAGCAAATTCCAACCACGTAAGGAGATGACAAAACAAATGAAGAGAACACAAAAGGCTCAATGTGTACATATAGATAAAATGAAAAAGTAGGTCTGTTACATGAATTAATCGTGGAATCCTATAGAGACATCAATTGCAGCAGGCAAATATTTAAAAAAAATTAATATACGAAATAGTTGCTTAAATCTTAAATCATGTTCATAATGAGATAATGGATTGTTTGGTTCATTTTTGCTACTGAACTATGCCTGGTTGCTCAAAAATGTTAGTTGAGTTTTGCTCAAGGCTATTATTGCATCACTAAAATGTGCGACAGTGTTAGCTTGACTTCTGACCAACATATGTGCACTCATTCCATGTGAAGAGCTGGGCTGTGAGCACATCTTGGACACGGTGTATTATAATTAGATTGAGTCATTCCCTTAATGCGAGATATTAGTTTCTTAATGGTCAGGACAACTCATCTACATAAGGATGGGATTGTATCTCTTTTTATTACGTATAAGAAACATATCAAGGTTACTAGAATCCCCTGCATCCCTCCCCTTGTGATGTGGCTGCCAGACATCAGCATGGTTGTGCTGCTTGGGTTCAGAGTCATCTAAAGTATGCCCATGACAATGGCCCACTATGCTGAAAAAAAAAAGAGTTGCAAAGTACCTGTTGCCTATCAAACAATGCGGAGAGATCCAAACCTTGAGATAGTGTAATCATCTCAAAGGCATTCATCATAAGAGGACCACCATACTTGTCCTGAGAAAAGATATAAAATCAACATTAGAAGGAAAAAAAACATCAAATGGACAACAGAACCATGTGGATCTTTCTGGTGATTCTGAAAAGAGAAAACTCAGTTTACATAACATGCTTATATTGACCAATTTCTCACAAACCTCAATATTGTCAAAAACAGCTTGAACATCATCCAGGCTGACATTTTTATCTTCACCACGTCTAATAGCTACTTAGTTCTTCTCAAACCATGGGTCTGCTCTTATTTCTACAACAGTGATACGCTGGAAAGAAAGTACAGAGACAAGAGAAACTGATACCATCAATCTATTTGTGGATGCAGATGACTGCAACGCAAAATGTATAAACTTTGTTGTGGAAAGTTCTTATATTCATCTTGTATATGGGGTTTCCCCAACACGTCAGAACATTAACATAAACAAATATATGATAAAATACTTGTAAAGAGTTTTGCACACTATAGACCGATAGTTACAAAGAGTAACTGGTGATCAAAATCATCTGAAAGCTTAAAGTTACACGAAAAACATTGTTTAGAATCCAAATACTAGAAGATGAAATGAAACAAGCTTGTGCTTTTACTTACAGTTCTTGGATTTGGATCAAGTATTCTCTGGATCAATGACTTGGCTCCTGGAGAGAACCAATATGGGCATGAGTACTGAGCTGCAGTTATCTTGAAATACAAAAGATAAGGAAAAGGGTTTCAGTGTTAGATGAGCCAAGTAATACTGCAAATCAACAATTTTAGGAGACTGATATATTCAAAATTTCACACTTGAAAAGAAGCTGATACCTTTTCATACAAAATTGGAAGGTCATTCTCCTCAAAAGGAAGGTAACCAGCCATTAAAACATAAAGAATGACACCACATGACCAAATGTCCGCTGCAGATCCATCATATCCATTGCTACCTAGCACCTAAAATAGTGATCCAACTTAGAGTATAGAACATTGTATGTCCTCGGACACTCATGATTTTATCTGAAAACAATGTCAAATATAACGGCAGTGACAGACACAACTGATACTAGTGAAGAACATGCAACTAACAACAGCTTAGAATGGACATGGCAAAATGAATATGCAGTTTTTCATTATAAAAGAACAGCATCCTTCATAACTCTTCCTGAATCTGATCCTCACATCAATTATCAAGGAACCTTCTAACTTATTATGCATATATTTTAACAGATTTTCTTGAAAGAAAGCTCCTGCTTTGTTCAAAAGAAAATCTTAAAAGATCATTATGTAAACGTAGGGCAAATGAATTTTGTATTTTTTTTTGTTTGGTCTTGTTTCAATAGAGAGCATTTCACCCACCATACATGTTTACACCACTTAGTAATTTTAAATGCAATCCATACCTCAGGAGCAACATAATTTGGAGTTCCACATGTCGTATGAAGGAGGCCTACTCCCTGTGGGGGGAACTCCTTGTTAGCACATTATAAATCAGCAGTACAGCAATATAAATCAACAAACCTACATTCTGAGACAGTGAGCTAAGTCCAAAATCAGAAACTTTTAAGTTTCCACATGAGTCAAGAAGCAGATTTTCAGGCTACAGAACAATGCCAAAACTGTCAGTATAAGATATGCATTTAATGAATAGCTAAAATAACATATTAACCAATTATCAAAGATACCTTCAAATCCCTATGATAAACTCCTTTGCTGTGGCAATAATCAATGGCATCAATAAGCTGCTGGAAATACTTCCTGACTTCATTCTCACGTAGCTTCCCATGGCGGGCCTACAAATATTTGATGATGTCCGTTACCATTGATTTAATTTCAAAAATTCCAAAAATGATTTAGGAACCTAGAACCAAGTGAGCTATGGGTGTGCATCCCTCACCACCCAGGTTCAGGTCTTCTCCATCTGAATTTGGCTCCTTAGTTGTTCTTAACATTAAAGTCACCTAGATCATTCTAGGTTCATGTAGTTTTTTTATTCATAAAAGGGATTAATATATTAAAAAGTATGCAAGAACATAAGAAGTTCTCTATGCTCCCCAAAAGCACAGGTCAGAAACCCTCAAGCATCTTTGGTCACCAATGGATTAGGTTCGGGTGTCATCTGCTTGAACATGTGATTTATTTTGTTTGACTATCATACAAGCATTTTCCTCACAAAAGCTATAGGAATGAATAATTTATTGAATCCATTGGTACATAGCGGGCCTTATCTGATGTGAACAAGTTTCATGGATAACATGACATCAACGAAGAGATCACATACAAAAACACAGCCCGGAGAAAAAAATAGGTGTCGTTAAAGTTGGGCAGAGGAAGGTATACCTTAAATCAACTAGTGAGAAATAATTGGCACAAAACTGAATATAGTCTAACTGATTCTGATCACCATACATATCTCCTAGAAATATCTGATGCACAGAATGCAGTAATGGATAACTAAGCTACTTAATTGGAAATGTCATGGAGATTCTTACTATTTTATCAAACAGTTCACCTCCAGTGATAAGTTCCAAGATTATGTATATCTTTGTCTTCCCGGCCAACACCTACAAAGTTATAAAAATGCGAGTAAAGAAAGGAAACCAGGTAATATAGAGCACTAGAATTTGTAGGAATACAGTTTTAGTATAATACAAGAACTGTAAGCGCCATTATGGCACACCGTATACCTCATTAAGCCTAACTATGTTGGGATGTCTTACAATCTTCATGATTGATATTTCCCTTTTGATCTGGCAACAAACAAGTAGTTAGCTCACTGGAGCAAGGAAACCAAAAAGAAATTCATATTTTTAATAAACTGACCAAAGATATTTAGTTAACAGGTAAGTGGCAATCCTCAGTTCTAGAGAGAGAGAGACAGTGAGAGAGAGAGGGAAGATACTATTTTGTGGGCTTGTAGTATTTTCATGGATGCAAGACTTGATTCTATCGATAGCCAGTGATCCTACTTTGGCTGGTAGTAATTGTTGGTATGGCAACATGTTAAACCAAAAGTGCAGATCTCTATTGCTGTCATTGGAATGGGGTCTAAAGCTGGTGATCGGGCTGGCCAGACTTTTCTCTTTCAAATCATTGGAAATAACGAATGTCCAAACTCATAAAGCAGAACCTGCGAAATGCCAAAATTGTTTAATCAACCTGATCAATGCTAATAGCACAAGATACTGGATAGATTCACTTCAAGACACAGAAACCAAATACTACCACCCCTTATTTATGGTGATGGTCAACCCGCTTGCCAGACCAAGCGCAGTACTTTCGTGGACCGGAATTCCAAGATGCTTGTACCCACTCATAAGATTTTCCCCCGAAAGGAACATCGCAGATGAAATCGAGTGTAGAAATACGACAGGTAGTTTCGTTTTATTCAGGAAAGGGGAAAAAACAAGTGACGGCGGTTGGGCTAAAGCTATATCGGTTTGCTGCTCCCAAGCTGCTGGGATTACTGTGTGGCTCGCGTTGGCATATTCGGCTCGGTCCGCACCGGAATTCGGCTACCTTTTCCGACGGAACATTCGACGATTCCGCCTTGTTCCGGGATCGAAATTTTAAAGGCAGCTTACTAAATCAAGCTAAAATGGATTTTCTCGAAAAAGAACAATTAAAAAATCAAGCTCAAACGTGCAGTACAGGAATCCAATTTGACATGGTGATGGTCTAGGGCCTCCCTTGAAATGGGGAGCGGATGAGGTACCTGGTGGAGCATGCGGTGGGCGAAGATGGTCTCCTTGTCGAGCACCTTCATGGCAACGGCCACGCCGGTGTCGGCGTCGACGGCGAACTTGACCTTGGCGAAGGTGCCCTGGCCGATGGTCCGGCCCACCTCGTAGCGGCCCACCCGCTTCTTCCGTCCCGCCGCGCCCGCCATTCGTCCTCGTCCGCTGCCTGGTCCTCCCTCCTCCTTGCCCCGCGGCAGCGGCCGGTGGGGTTGGGTTTTGGCTCATGCCCGCCCCGTGCGCCCGTGGCCGGCTGATGTGACGGTTGGCGACGCCGGCGACGGGGACTGAGCTGTGGTTTGTGGGCGGTGGTGACAACTGAGAAGGGCAGAACGGCGGGGTTGGCTGTATATAGGACAGGGACGAGGACGACGGGCGGCGGCGGGGTTGGCTGTATATAGGACAGGGGCGAGGACGACGGGCGGCGCCGTCGCTGCCGCCGCGTGCGTCTGCAGGGGGCCTGATGTGTGCGCGATGGTTTCTACTGCTAATAAAACACTGTACTATGGCTGATGAGAAGCCTGATAAGTGGTTTTTTGGTTTTAAAAAAATAAAATAGAGGTTAAATAATCTCATCTTTATTCAAATAGAGAATTAGTAATATTTATGATACATAAAAGGTATCCTACACTAGATTATTTATGAAATGTAGTTTTATGATAAATCAAATATAAATGTTAATATTGTCTTTTGTAAATTTAATCAAACTTATAATTGTTGGAGTCCTTAAAGGTTGAGATTTGTTTCTCTAGTAGAGTAAGAGTTTCGATAGGAAAAAAAAATGGCAAGTTAGAATCAAAACTGTCACCGATCACTTCTTAGATATGAGTGGTACGATCACTTCTTAGAGAGGAGTGGTACTACAATGCATCCTCATCTGTTTATTAAATAAAGAGTTAGAACTAAAAGTAAAATTGTTGTCTTAACTCTTTGGATCAACTCCCACCACTTGTATACTCCTTAGAAAAAAAGGTATGAACTAGGAAAACGAATTGAATGATGTGACATTGTGAAAGAAGAAAAAAAGGTGGGAAAAGTATCACTACTTTATTTCTCCTTTTTAGCATAGTACCCTACTACTTTATTTTTGCCAAGCGAAGGAAGCACGCAGTGCAACCTCCAGAAAAGCTACAAGGTATATTAATTTTATAATTGAAAAAGAGTTGAACTTTTATATTTTGATATGATAGCAACTAACTGAAACACATTTTTTAGCACGTACAAGTTGTACTGCTTAAATTAATAGCGGATGAAACGGCAAAACATACCTTGGACACTTAAATGTGGAGTACTTTTGGATCGAATGCTTTTTCTAGGACTACGTAGTTACGAAGCTTAATTAACTGATTAATTCATTATTGGTGGGAACCCGTTTATCCGTATTCAAGTTCTTGACTTCATATATGCTGATATTTTATAAAATTCATTAAGAGATGTAGTGGCACTAATCTAAAAAAGTAGGTGACGACTATCCTCGTGAGTCAACTATATAGAATACGATATTATTGCTGTTTGAAGACTTGTATGTAAGGGTTTTATCTGTAACAGTAACAAAGGGGGAAAAAAGACAGCCGGTGGAGGCCACCCACGTACGTACGTGACCATATTTGGATTGTCGGTAGCTTTGCCTGCTGCTTCGTCGGCCGCACTGACGTGACGCAGGGGTGCTGTTGGTGATGGCAAGAGCTGACCTGCCAGAGCCCGGCCAAGGAGCAATTCTCGACCCCAGCTTGCACAAAATTGAAGACGGCTTTGCAAGCGGTACGGTGCGACGACAGGGCCGTGCGTGTTCAAAATGGCTCTGCTTAGCTCGCTTCATCGCCATGCCTACTACTCGTAGTAGATTGCAACGTTTATAACGCGACAAGGCCAGGTAAGCATATAAATAAATAAACGTACAATCCGGCTGGTAGCGGACTTGTTAATTGTTTGTGTGGGTGGCCGGGACTGTTGTGGAAAGCTCTAGAATTAATCGAGCCCAGATCTCTGGCATACAGTCGACCACTGCCGTAATTAAGCAGCATACTGTATATAATAAGTCAGCGTCGATGTATAGCTTAGGTACATGCACCACGTCAGTTTATAATAGTATTATATTATGTGAACAAGGCTGCGAAAAGATAGCTCATGGTACTTATCGTTAATACGTCTACTCGTGTAGGCTTCATGCAATCATCCTGCTCACAGCAAGAGCGTTGACCCGGTTAAAAAAGATATAATACGTTATTCAATTAGCGCATGTTTAGATCTCTCCTCTAAATCTTAGAGTTCTAAAACTTTAGAGTACTTTAACCCAGTTTTAAGATCTAGTAAAATTTTACTATAAGATGGGCTAAAGTTGATCTTCCGTGTCGTTTTTCCCTTGGGTCATTCCTGACGGTAACCGTCACGGATAATCTCCCCTGACAGGTTTGGACACTTTCCCGGACGGATTCCGCCATCATTGAAAAATTAGGATATTATTTTTAAAGTTTGGGCCCCATTTGGATTGTATATATAAAAAGTATAGGGAAGGAAAACATATAGGAACGCATATGCAATCTTAAGAAATTGAAAATATAGGAATCACGTAGGATCGTGTGTTTGGCTGGGTACAAGAAAAAAACTAAGAAGCCCGATATATTCATATTACTTTGTTTATTTCAACCTAGGTAATCACTAATTACAGCTATTAATCCATTGCTTGTCCTTGTTCCTTGTGCTGCACAATGGACGCGGTATCGTCATTGCCATAAGATTCCATGAAAAAGAGCACACACGACGATCATGTAAAGTTAAGTGTGTGCGCTCTTTTTCGTGGAATCTTACGGCAATAACGATACCGCGTCCATTGTGCGCCACATGATTGATGTGTGTCACTGTCTCCAATGACCTATACTTATGGTGGTTTGTCGCTTGACATCGAAATGTTTCTTTCACGATGAGAAGATGATCATGCGTAACAAACATGGCAAGCATCAAATGTTGTTTTCTATTTCAATTTCCACTTGAACAATGTCTTCCAACACATTCTACCCATGCACCTTTTGCTGTGAAGTCATTTGCGTGCTGCTCATACATTGGCCAAATTAAAGCCCGGAAGATCACAGGGACAAGAGAATATGATGATAGGCTCAAATTAACGATGAAAAGAGAGTCCACATTTCATTCTCTACCGTCTTTGCCCGTGATCAATTTTGTCTGCCACCATATGCACATTTCAGGACACCGCAGCTCCGGTTTGATCTGACTTCTTCTGACAATAAAGAGCTTTATACATTACTCACAAACAAAGTTACATTTCTGAACACTGTTATGCTTAATGCACACGGCACGGGAGCTTATTCTTAATGCACACGGGAGCATATCGAATTTTGCATAGCTGTGTGAGATCGTGTGCCACTCTAATTTGCTCTGTTCCCACACTACCATGAAAAAGAAATTTAGGAGAAAGGGCTCCCTAATTAACAGAGGAGGACACAAATGGATGCCACCTCTGTTAATAAATGTGGTTTCTAGGAGAAATGCCAGCCTCCGATAATCCTTTAACAAATAGACGTCCACCTCTGTTAATGCCAATGCCACTGGGAATGGTTCCTCGACAGTCAAATCCTGTGGGGGTTGGTTGGCCAACTTATTTCAAGGTAAAAAGAAAAACTTTTTTGGGGGTCCAATTTATGAATTCAATAAAATCATTTACAATGATGGTTTGCGTGACGCTAGTGTAAATCGGTCTACATATTATATTGGCCGCAGCCTTAAGCCAACTGCTAGTGTAAACATTAATATGTACATGTGGTTCATAAACTGACACTAGTGGAACAATCATCATTTCTATACTAGTACTTAAGGCAGAGCTATAGGTGCTGCACGTTGCCTTAAAATATATTGAACGTGTCAAAGTTGATGGGCTGACCCGGTGCTACATGTCTTTTTTTAAAAAAAAACAATAAACCATCATCAAATCCCGGGGGCTCCGATATACCTTTAGATAATCCTTGAATTCTTCGTGTGAGCAAGTTAATTTGTAATAATCTTGATAAACCGTCAACTACAAAACAAAAACGAAGTAGAAAAGAAACTGATCTCGTACCTTTGGTCAAGATCATGGGTAGGTTATTTTTTTAAGGTATCCAATGTCGTCATCCTGTCGCTTAAACTTGTCAGCCTTTCGATCTTTAAATACTCATCAGGAGTTGTATATTTCCTGAATTATATATAGCCAGTGAAGCAGCAGCCTCATATCTTTCCCTCCTTATCATTTCGTGGCATCTTAGCTTGCTGAAAAAAAAAATGGCATCTGCTCATTGTCGTGTTCATTGCATAGTCGTCCGAGTAGAGAGCGACGCGACAGTTCTGGAGGTCGAAAAAAAAATTGGATGTCTAGCTATACTAAAAACAGTGCACTGTGCGCACATTGTTTAAAGAGTCGCGTGCATCCTCTACTCGATCTATCTACACACTGTAGGGGGTACTATGCGGTGGGGCTCCAATTTACAATTACTAAGCACGATTTGGCAACATAAAGAAATAGTTTTGAGATATGGCTCGTCTTGCGTTAGATTTTTTGCAGTGACTAATGAGCCCGGACGACGTGGTGTAGTCTTTCGTGGTAAGCAATGATAGCTAGTGATGACCTGTTTAACTGTTTTGTGATTGGGACTAAAATTTGGTGTTGCAATATATCGTGTGGTGTGACAACGTGGCATTAGAGGTGAATCCTGGTAGGTGTGATTGATCCTAGCGATAGAGCGTGCACATTAGTTTCGTGCTACTAAAGATATGCAGGCCAAATCGAAGACTCATGGGCCAGGCTAGAACTGAGCGGGCACGGACCAGGCCTGCAAAGATCCTTAAGCATAAATAGCGGGCCCGTTCGAACGCCGGATGCTATCAACTTTGGACCATCCTGGACAAAGATGATGCGGCTTGCAGTTGGGTAGCTCAGCTGCTCGGATCTTGACGGGCCCAGACAAATGTAGGACCCTATTTGTCAGTGTGTCGGCGAGATATTTCCCCAGTACGGGCTCATAGTGTGTGGCTGTGGCATCGCGGGCCCGCGGCGCACAAAACCTCCCGCGTTGCGGCCTGCCTTTTGGTTAGTGGCGAAAGCGAAGAACGGAGCGGGGCCGTGCCGTGAGCCCATGGGCCATGGCCCTAACGGACCGGAAAAAAAAAACAAATCAAGGTTCCTACAGAATCTGCTCTGCTGTGACCTGTGAGCACGAGCAGCAGGTTTGGCAGCGCGTGCAGGGAAAACATCTCCAGCCGCCGCTGACGCAGTGTGCGAGCGTCGACGTCGATGTAGTACATAGCAAAGCAACGCTATGTTTGGGAGAAGGACGGCGGTAGCGGCCAACGCGTGGTTCACAATGTTCAAACATTGCATTATATGAGTGTGACCGCTGTGACGGGACACGGGAAACAATCCATGGTTTCATTTCTCGACTCAACGGTGTAACTATCTTGTTTTACACATTCTAGTTTACCGCATATATTCAAGTTACAGTTCACGAAGCAAATTATCGCTCAAAATATATACTTTTCAAATTTATAATTACCATTCCCATCTCTTCTAAGTGCTAACTAGGCCATGATAAAACCTTAATTTTAAAGGAAACTCTGACCATAATACCATTACTGAATGGTAAGGTAATATTCGCAATGTGTGCAGCCAAATTATGTTATTCTTAGAATTTATTTTGCACCAAAACTCTTCTAAGAGAGATATCTAGCAAGCTTGTGCTAACGACATCAGCGCAATAACTTCTTTTTTGGCTAACAAGTAGTAACAATGTTATGTAAGTTTGTGCACTGTCAATCTAGATATTTCCTCCAAGGCCAATTTGCGAGGCACTTTTCAAGTTAAATCTTGATATGCACATAAAGTAGCTTTCATCTCCATAAGAGCAACCCAAAAGCCAATAGACCAATCCAAAAATAGAAATCTACTTTTTTTGGCTTGTTTGGGACTGTTCTGATCCGCTTCACATTTTCCAACTCTATTTTATATTTTTCAGCCAAACAGGTACTCACAAACTCTGCTCGAGGAAAGAAATGGAGTTATAAGAGCACCTAAATGAGTGCTCTGAAAAAATCCAGTTATTTGTGAAGCTATTCCCTAATGGAGTTTGTGGAGCAGCACAATACACTCTTACTTGCACTAGACAACTTGTTTTCAATATATTTATTTCTTATTAACTTCTGCTAACCTTGTATTCGCTACTCCATTCATTTTTAAATCGTAAGTTATTTTAGCCGTTTTGCTATACACCTATATATATACATATGTCTAGAATATATAAAGTAAAGCCATGCATCTAAAAGAACAGAATGATTTATAAATTGGAATGCAGTGAGAGTAATAAGTTTAATGAGACATTTAGATAGGAGAAATTTGTTTTGTAAACCCAAATTCTAGATACTCAAATCCTCTTGGTCCTTTTACTCCTACGGAGTAGTTGACAAGTTGCAGTCCATTCGACTGGTCTATCTTTATTTTTGTGCTAATTATTTTGCTAAAGAAAATCTTAACGCATACGTATAGTACTTTATTTTCTTTGTCTAGAACTACCTTATTGATTGGCGAAAGCGAAGGACGGTGGCCATGCCGTGCGCCCATGGGCCCTAATAAGGGCTTCTTCAACGGTGGCAGCGAGTCCGTGCTGCCTTACAGCAAAAGTGCAGTCCACATCGATACAGTGATTTGAGCAGCAAAATTGACAACGCAGGCTTCAAGTATATGATCAGAGAGACCTTTTTTTCTTTTGAGTGTGAAGTACTCCCTGGGTCCTTTTTGAAGTGTCGTCGTAGGATGTATATCATAAGTTTATGAATTTATAAAAATACATGTAACATTTATAACTTTAAATAAATTTATTAAAAAAATTAAATTTAAATATCTTTCTAATAATATTAATTATGATACTAATTAATTTTTTATATTACCGGGCACATATAGGCCACTGTATCCACTGCCACCTAGGGTGACAGTGCTCAGTACAGTAAAAATCTCGTAAAAACATTCGAGGGGGTCTCGAAGCTACCCATGACTTCTGCCTCGTCCACTTGTTGGCATATGCATGCCGCACGCCCGCATGGAGCTGTCAGATGCCCGCATGTCTACTGAAGTTGTCGGACAACTTTATAGGTACCTTAATCTCTGGATTTTTATTCGTGGATTGAGAGACTATTTATTATTTATAAAAATTATCGGTATTTATTTCTCAAAAAACGAAGTGACATTTATTTAGTGACGAAGGGAGTATAATACAAAGTATGAGATTATACAATAAATGATTTTATTTTTCAACGGTGTCAGAGCATCTTCGACATGCTATCTAAACTCACTACATATCCTATATTTAGATAATAAAAGTGAAAAAAATTTATTCCAACAGACTACCTTTCACTTAAACTTGTTGGAGATGCCTTATTATCTTACTTTATTCTAGTTTAGCTATCATATGCTCAACTTAGTATTTAGGGACAAGATTATCTCTCAAAAATATATGTACTTTTCAAAATCCTTTCAAATTCCAAATACGTTGCCATGGATGTTTATAAAATGCGCGCCTACGAAGATGAAGCATATAGTTAGTCAAAGCACTAGAAAGGAGCTGGATTTTTTGGTTTTTTACACGATTCTTTACCTATCATCTATCACATTCAATATCTGCACGAGGATAAAAAAAACTTTTTTGAATCAGGGTATTGTAGACCTGATCATAGCTACACAATCATTTTGTGCCTCGAGTGGATGCAATTCAAAATAACCTTCAAATAAACTACCTTTGAATGGCTATCTCCAAAATGACCTAGCATGATGACGCAATCTAACGTCAACAACGTTCCAAGAAGAGATGATGAATGATTTAAGATTTATAAGAAGCATATTTTATTGCCATTCCTATATCTTCTAACTATGTAATCTTTAGTAAGGATGACCCTCTTCTTTAGAAACCACAATAAACCTTAATCTTAAAGGTAACTCTGACCATAACACATTTACTGACTAGGACATAAATACAAAGACTTTATTATGAAGGTGCCATTTTTATTCAGATCATAAATTATTGTGTCACTACCAACGTGTAAAGTAATATTTGCAATGTCTTCAACTAAATTATTATGCTATTGTTAGAATTCATTTTGCACGAAAACTCTTCTAAAAGAGATATTTAGCAAGCTTGTGCTATCAACCGCAGTATCATATTTTTTTTCTTTCAAACAAGTAACAATGTTATGTATGTTGGGACAGTGTGAACCTAGATATTTTCTTAGAAACTAATTTGCCAGCCACCTTTCAAGTTTAATCTTGACGAGCAACATAAAGTAGCCTTCATCTCCGTAAGAGCAATCCAAAAATGGAAATCTGTTGTTTTTTTTTTCTTTTCCTGTTGGTATTTTTTCTTCATATTTTTTAGCTCTGCTTTTGTTTTCAATCAAACAGATGCAAATCCACAAACTCTGCTTGAGGAAAAAATATAGAGTTGTGAGAGCACCAAAATAAGTGCTCTATAAACTTCAGTTTTGTATGGAGCTATTCTACAATAAATTTGTGGAGTAGAGTTTAACATAGCCTTACTTCCACTAGACGACAACTTGTTTTAATATATCTTTTTTTTATTAACTTCTGACAACCTTGTATTCGCTACTCTATTTATTTCAAATTATAAGTTGTTCTAGTCTTTTTTTTCTATGCATTATGTCTGAAATGTCATATAACTATACATAATGATTTATAATATGGAATGTAGGGAGTAACAAATTTAGTAAGACATTTAGACAAGAGAAATTTTGTTTTGTAAACCCAAATTCGAGATACAAATCCTCTTGGTCTTTTTAGTTATCAACTTGTAGTCCATTCGACTAGTAGTCGTTTTACTAAAAAATCTTAACCTGCTGTAATTTATTTTCTTTATTTAGTACTTTCTTGTAAAGAAAGAGAGCATATAAATGGACAAGAAAAAAGACCATCCTACCTAATGTACAGTATTGTTTGTGACAACCTTTCTCGAGAGTTGAGAATGACTAGGTTCCCACCGGCTACCAGATTTTTACAGAAGAGAAAAGGCATTAGAAAAGCTTTTCGTATTTTCACAACAGGCGTCACTCGAGATGCTGACGGAGGAGACGAAATTCGCCACAGGCAGAGGTCGGAGAATCGAAAAAATCCCATGGCACATCGAGAGGCTTGCAGCTCACGTCAGGCGTGCTAATATCTGCTCGGAGCAGGCCGAAAAAGATCTCTCTGCCCGTGTCCCCGACGCATACAATCTAGGTGATTAGTGTTTGGCTAATCTCTGTGTCAACATGAGGGCTAAGCCTACCTACACTGACATTGATTTAGGGTCACGTGTGGTGCTGATTTTGAAGGCCCTAGAAATCAGACCAGCTAAACGTATCTTCCTCTACACTACTACAAATGGTGGGTAGCCTACTCGGTGTCCAGCTTGGCTTGGCCCTGATTCCGTGGGTAAAAATCACTGTCCAGGGTCTAAAGAAGTTAGGAGCATATTTCTTCAATGGGTTTTAAAATCTCGCTCCTAAAATATGAAGGTTAATTTTGCACCAGGAATTACTTACTATTGGCAAATCACCTCAGCTATTTTATACTTTTTTTTTCTCTCTTGTATATTTACATTATAAACTATATCCTACTCCTTATCGTTCATCGTGTCCTTACACATCTAGATTGGTCTAACAATAGCGCTCTTATATTTCTACGCCATTGGTTGTTTTTTTTTTCAAGTGCGGAAAGATCGAGAGTTGAGTTTGAGAGTCATGAGTAGTTTTTTTCAATCTTGCAAAAAAAACATGATTGTGAGTGAGTTTTAAAAAATTATCGGAGATGCTCTAATATAGCTATTGTGCCGGCCTAGATTGCCATTTTAAGGGGGTGTTTAGTTCCCTATTTCATCCAAAATATTGTAAGTTTTGGTCCATCCTAATTTTTTTTGGCAAAAAGGTTGGTCATTCTCCATTTTGGATTTTGGCCTTAAGAGGCAAAAAAAAAAAACCAAAAGTGGTGTAGCCCTCACCCACCCCTATAGAAATTGTCATTTTGAATGAAACGAAATAAACCCATTAAATTTTTGTCATTTTGCATTTTATCATTCCAAAATAATTACCCTAAACCTAAAAATTGGTCTTTTTTTTATTACCAACAGGAACCGTAAAATGCTTAGATTTTACTGTACATCGATGTTACCATTTCAAAAGCGAGGATACGGTAGCAGCACCAGACAACCTTACATTCCAAATTAAGATCTTGTTCCCGATCTTTGACTTTGTCCACCTCTAAAACCATCCCGATTTCTCTCTCTCTCTTATATATTTACATGATGAACTCTATCCCACTCCTTATCATCCTTGTATCCTTCTCCCTCTAGATTGGTCTATCGATAGGCGCTTTTATATTTCTGCGCCATTGGGTTAGTTTTTCGAGTGCGGAAAGATTAAGAGTCGTGAGTAGTTTTTTCAATCTTAAAAAAAAAGGATTATGAGTGAGTTTTGAAAATTATTGGAGATACTCTAATCTATTGTGCCAACCTAGGCCGCCATTTTAAACCTGAAAATTGGTATTTTCTATTATCAATCGGAACCCTGAAATGCTCAGATCCACTGTACATCGATGTTACGGTTTCAAAAGCGAGGAACCGTAGCAGCACCAGGCAACCTAACATTCCAAAGTAAGATCTTGAGCCCGATCTTTGAATTGGTCTTTGAATTTGTCCACACACTGCTTGAACAATACGCCATGGCGTGAGCTCCACACAGCTCTGTCCCTCAGCCGCCGTCGACCGCCCTGGTTGCTGTCCGCTCAGGCCAGCCAAGCATGCGAAACCTTGCGGCGGCCAATCAGCGGTAGACAAAGGCAAATCATTCATCACCCGCGTTTAACCGCCGTCGCGCTCACCCACCCCGCGCTCCGTCGTGTAGCCCGGAGCTCGTCTCGTCCGTCCGCTCTCGGGCCCGCACCTCCACCAACAGGTCCCACCTCCCAAAGGCTGACGGCCATCGCGGCGGCCGCCGGCGGTGGGCCAGCGTGGAACCCACCGCGCGTATCGCCGGGGCCACTCCGCGCGCGCCACGGAGGACGCCGTCACGTGCGCGCGCCCCGCTGGGCGCTTAAATATTCGCGGACCCGCGGCGTGTCCGCTCGCGATATTTGCGAGCAGGCCGAGAGGCAGTAGCAGAGGACGAGGAGTGGTGTCTGGCGTGACGTGATGCTGCTGCGGAGCGCGTCCTCGCCGCTGCTCAACTGCGTGCGTGCGCCGGCTACGGCGGCGTCGTCGGTCGAGCATCTCGTGGTGGTTTCGCCGTTGCTGTCACCGGCGGCGGCGCCGAGGCAGGGGGCGGTGCTGTGCCGCGCCATGTCCGAGGGGGACCTCGTCGCGGCGCCGCTGGTCCCCAAGAAGGACGTCGAGGGGCACGGGAGGGCGCTGCCGAGGCTGCTGTCGGCGTTCTCGTCCTCGTCCGCCTCCATCTCCCTCGAGGAGGACGACAGCGAGGGCGAGGAGGAGGAGGACGAGGAGACCGTGGTCGCGGTCGGCGCGGACGTGCCGCTGCCGCTGCGCCGGCTGCTGACGAGCACGGGGCTGGACGTGTCCGCGGCCGCGGCGCGGGAGGCGGCGCTGGCGCTCGTGGAGCAGCAGGGCGGGGGCGGGGGCGGGGGCGGGAAGGCGTGCGGCGGCAGCGGCAGGCAGGGTGGTGTCGGGGACGGCGGCGGTGGCGACGGCGACAGCAACCGCGCCGCCACGGACGCGCACTATCGGCACATGATCGAGGCGGACCCGGGCAACTCGCTGCTGCTGGTCAACTACGCCAGGTTCCTCAAGGAGGTGGCGGGGGACGCCGCGAGGGCGCAGGAGTACTGCGAGCGCGCCATCCTCGCCAGCCCCGGCGACGCCGAGGCGCTGTCCCTCTACGCGGGCCTCGTTTGGGAGACCAGCCGCGACGCTGGCCGCGCCGACGACTACTACAGCCGCGCCGTCCAGGCCGCGCCCGACGACTGGTCAGTGACATCGCCGCGCCTCTCCCGCCTCTCGGTACAGTACAGGCCGCTATATTCAGACGACACTGACGACGGTGCTCTTGCTTTTGTGCTGCAGCTACGTCCTGGGCTCCTACGCCGGATTCCTGTGGGACGCCGAGGAGGACGACGAAGAGAGTGACAACTCCGAGACCTTGCCACCGCCTTCGCTGTTCCAGGGGCCGCATCCTTCCATCACAGCGGTCTCTTAGATGAACATCGTGATCATGAACTCGATCTAGATCTCACCACCGCCTGTGAACGAAGCCGAATCTGCAACCTGAAGAGCACCATGCAGAAAACCCCGACGAGTGACACATCGCCTGCCGGCTCCTCGCCGCTTGTGAACTGAATCACGGCGCATGTAAATCTGAATCTGGCAGAGCACAAACGCGCAAGCCTCCTAAGGTTTGGCACCTGAAGAATTTTGCAGGGCTATGTATAGTAGATATGTAGATTGAGACCCTGCAGAGCCTGTACGTGCAGAATGTTCTTGGTCACTAGCGTATCAGAACTAGTAATGCTGTATCTCTTGTGAAATAAAGACCAATAAAGACCAAAGTCCTTCCTGCTGCTTCATCAGAAATTCAGAATAGAGCATCTTCCAAGAAGAGCAGAAATCAAACTGAGAACTAATGCACCGTAGCACAAAGCTTTGCAAAATCGTGTACTGATTTGTGCTAGGACAGGCAAGGAACTCGGAGCCCTGGAGATTGGACATGATAATATGAAATTCTGCCAACTACAAATACCTGGTATGTCAACAAAAACTAGTAAGATAAACAATACACGGGATCACTTGCCATTCTTCAAACTCCTCGTGATGAGACTAATTTTAGTACATAATACTACCAGCCAGCAGTTTACTGCAGAAATAGCAAAAATGTGATAAAAGGCCCAACTCTCAACTTTCATAGGAGCCGGCTTGATTGGTTCCTACGCATTGAGTCCAGGTTCATCAGGTGTAACTTGAGCGCGGATCGGCTCACGAACAAGACACGTCGATGATGACTTGTTTTCTAGCTCTTCTGCAGACGAAGCAGATGCTGCAATGTCAACTTTAGTTGTGTGCTCTGAAGGCAGTTTAGGGAGAGATTTCCGTTGGGGCTTCTTCACTGCATTTGCAGCGGGTGCTTTCTTGACACCGTTTTGGGATACCCTTTCATCAAGACTCAGTCGAGCTGAACGAGCTGGAGGATTTGAATTTCCTTCTGTGCCTCCCGAGGATGTGTTCTTGGAGCGACCAAGCTTTGGTGATCTAGCTCTTGTTGTAGGGATCTAAGATCAACAAGTAATAAAATGGCATCCTTCAGAAGTTAAGATAGAGCCATAACCTTTATACATAGTGTGACATAGTTGTTATTGGAAATTCAAGCAACAATCCAGTGAAAACAATACCAAACTAGGCTTGGGGGAGCCTTCAAATTTATTGTTTCCTTATTCATATAGCTGCTAACTCAAGCAAAATATGGGTTATGGACTTGCAATGAATTTAGCATAGAATTATTAATTAGATTGCAAACCTAACAATACAACAAATGCAACTAAAGACAAGAATAACATGATCATGGGGGCAATCATTTTATCTATTTAAGCTGTCAAATAAGAATCTTGTTTACAACTATATAAGTTACAGAAACTTCAGGTGTGCAAAGTGCATGGTAAATCTAAACATTATGTAGGCAAAAGACTGTAGTTGGATTTAGCTATTACAAAATGCGATATGTTATTTGAGTAACAAGGCTGCAAAGCTCTTTTGCTGTACTACTCAAAACAGTGAAATTTTGTAGCTGCAAGGAAATAAAAAGTTCCTTTATTAGCTTGTTAAAGAAGGTTTTCAGTTCAACATGATGGTAAACTGAATTGAATTATAGCTTTTTATGAGTCATGCTAACACTTAACAGCAGTAAACTGAGATATTTTGTGATTTAGATATAGCATATATCTGCAGGCCAGCAATTCAATGGAGGGAAACAGGAAAAAACTAAGCCATAAGTATGGGGGGATAATTACCTTCTTCAACTCAACCTTGGGGGGAGGTGGTTCCTTATAAAAGCTGGGCATTGGTGTTGCCTTGAAATTTAGACTCTTTCTCAGCATTTTGAGTTCAGCTTCTTCAGTTTCCTGCACATAAAAAACAAACGGACGGGAGTCAACATTATATTCAATGTCGCATTGAGCAATATCACTTCTATAGTAATATGAAAATAGGAGAAGGGCACAAACCTTTGATTTTGCCTGCAAGTTGCTTTTCTCCAGTTCCTGTGCATGAATCTTCTCCTCGAGCTTTGAGTAGAACTATATTATCGCAGAACAGTGTAAGCAAAGGAATTATGCCCATATGTTCTTAAACCAAACCATTGCTATGTTATCTACAATGAGTTACCTCTCTTCTTTTTTCAGCCCTCTCATCACACTTAAAACTAAATCCATATGAAAGAGTGCTGCCAACCCTTTGAGGTTTCACACTTTCATTTGATTCTTCTTCAATATCCTTTTTGACAGAATGTTGGTTTGATGCCTTCTGAATTTTCTTCTTCTCTCTGGATTGGAATGAAGCACATGATATTGCAAGAAACTCTTTTATATATAAGTGCACTAGGTAAGAGAATAAATTTACTGAGGAAAAAGTATTTAGGGTATGACTTGGTCAGAAACATATAAGCTGGAAGTTAAAGCAAACAGTAGTTTCCAAATGGTATATGCCAAAGCAAGAACAAACTAAAAAAAACTGTGTAGTTATAAAATGTTTGAGGGACAAACAACAATAAGTATTCAAAGAAATAAGATGGTCCCGGGAGGAGGGGGAGACTCCTTCACATATTTGACGGAATAGACACTTAAAAATTCATTTTATGCTATACTCTTATACTACCAAAAATATGTAGCAAACATAGTTGTACAAATAATTCATAGCATTGTCACACTCAAAGCAATCTGGGTTATTAAAAAAGTCAACCAACCTAGAAGGAACTAGTTCACTTTTAATTAAGAAATAGGCATCCAAATTTGCCCTGATGAGGACTTAACATAGGTGGTTTGGGCATACATCCACACCAACAACCAACTGAGCTAGGATCAGTTCCTTACCCTCTGATGAGTAATTAGTAGGCCTGGCTTAATTGAATGCTTAGAGCACCAATTTTGAGTTCAGGATCCAAATGAGAAACAGAAACAATGAAGCAACACAAAATCACAAAGTGCAAAGCGAAGAAACAAACAGCTTACTTTGAGTCCTCAAGTGATGGGCTCTCCTTGGCAACTGGGTGGAAACTGCTCTCTTCAGCCTTCTAATGAAAGCACCAACAACAAAAATATATAAGGTTCAAACTTCAAACTGCAAAGCGCGTAAACATTCCTACGAGTGATCTAGTAGCAATCATGCATATCACCCTAAGTGCTACAAAAATATAGATGGGCACGTCGTAACTCATAAGCTATAACAAAAAAAATAACTTACTTTCTTACTGGCACCAGCATCACCATTGCTCGAAGAGCTATCAACTAAATCCGGATCAGAAACCCGTGCAATGGGCGCCTTAGGATAAGGACTGGGAGAGCTTTTTCTAGCTTGACTCTTATCCCCGCCTCGAGGGCTCTGTCGCTGAGATTTAGTAACCTTTGGTGAATGGCCTTGAACACCCTAGAACACATGAAAATACCAGAAAACATTTGACTTTCAGTAGACCACTGATTGAAGTCACCAGAACTGACAATCTGTAAACGTGAAAAACCTTACCTCAGGAACTCGGGGCTTTATGTCCTGGGATTGCGAGGTGGCCTCCATTTCCACTTCTTCAGACGGGTTGATCACCTCGCTCTCGCCCGAATGCGCTCCATCAGCCAGCACGTCATGCTCTTCTGCGTGGCTCTCTACACTATCACTTGGCGGCAACTTCACCTTAGCCCCATTGTCAATGCCCATTGCGCCAATAGCATCAGTAACCTCTGCATTCGCATCCATGTCAGGCTGCCCTCTCAGGATTTCTTTAGGCCAGATTAAAAAGACAACTCCCAAGCCACCAGCTTGCACAAGCTATCCACAGTCACCGCAGGATCATGCTATGCCGGTCAGCAAATGAATCCGCATCAAACTATACTGAACGCAGAGAAAGAAACATTTGGTTTCAGCGCTCACAGCAAAGCTGAGATTTGCAGAATAACACTAGCAGTCCGTCTAAGAAAGCAAGGGCGTCCTCACCTGCGAGAGAAGGAATCAGCAGCTCCTCAGCCCCTGGTGGATCCGATCTCCGTTCCAACTAGCGGCGCCCAGTGGGGACGAAGACGGCGAAGAATCCAACAGGAGGGGGTAAGGCAGGCGCGGTCTCGGTCAAAGGACACCTGGATCTGGATCGTGCCGTGGGCTCTTCAGTCTTGAGCGCATGAAAGGAAATGGTAAGGGAAAGGAAAGGAAAGGTGGCGGCTTTACCTGCCCAGGCGAAAGCGATGGGGGAGTAGAGCGGCTGAAGCGCGCGAGGGAGTCCAGGAGGGGAGCTGGGCACGGTGCAGGCGGGAGAGCAGCGACGGTGGCGAGACACTCCGGCGGTGGTGGCGGCGGCGGCGGCGGCGGCGGGAGGGAGACAGCGGGGGCGTGCGTGGCTCGTGCCTTGTCTGGGTTTCGGGTGGTGGTTTCGAATTTCTACTTGTACCTTTCTGCGTTCCTCCAAAGCTAACTTTCTGTTTCAGTATATCACATAATTTTCTTCTATATTTATTTACCTCCGGTTTCGTCTTGTTATATGGTTTTTTTTTGTCTGTTCCTGATGTTTATCCTTTGTTTTGTTATTAGTTCAAATGTGCTGCTGGCTGTTTGTTTGTTTGGTTGGTTGGTTCATATTTATGTAAAGTGATTTGATTACGTGCTAACCGCAACGCTAGATCTTGTTTTGGTTTTGTGGGTACGCAATCGAGTATCATGTGACCAGGTACGAGTGTGTAAGTTTGTTACCGCTCCCACGCCTCCATAACCGGAAAAACAACGTTAGTACTAGCAGGTAGAGCTGTCAGACTTGGCCACAAACAAATCGTGATGCCGCTAAGGTTGGTATGGAGGCAGATGGCCTAGTGTCTTCCTCAGTTACAATATTTGTTTCGACAATGGAAATCCATTAAGTAACAAAACTAAACAAACTCACCTTTATGATGCCTTGCAAGCAACAATGTAACTTTGTTGCTTGTAATTATTGTCCCTTTTCACCATAGTCATGTAGCATATTGCTGAATACATGTTAATGCTGATAAACTAGAGTCCAATATCTACTCGAGCTTTATTAGCTCGACTCTGATTATGCCTTGGCTACTATGTTCACTGTTCTCTAAGCCCAAACAAATTTCTAAAGTTGTAGTACAAAATTATGGCTTTAACAGGCTCATCAGCACTACATCCATGTCTGTCTTCGTGTAGAAATGTCTTCATGATAGAATCTGAACCATATAGATGATGGCTTATAGCTCTAAACTAAAAATTCCAAAATTACTGTCTACATGTCTTGTTGTTGAATGCACGGAACACATTTTTGGATGTCATATCCCGCGTTACATGGTGTTCATTAGCGTCATTTATTATTTTTGTTTTGAATATAAGAAGAACGAAGTGGAAGAACATTTTTTTTTTTAGAAAAAAAGGAAGAACATTTTTTAAGGGACGAAGAGCAGGGGTAGACTAGTGTTTGCCATTGGGCCTTTTGGGCTGTCTATCGTCTTTCCTAACCCGAATCGCGCCGCCGCACACACAGCGGTCAGCGCACCCAAGTGAAAGCGTGAGGGAGCAAGCAGCAGCGCAGAGCTCCGGCCGCCGGCTAACCGGGGGGCGGAGGCCGGAGGCGAGGATGATGGGGTCGGGCCGGTGGCAGTCTCCGGCTGTTGCTGCTGCGGCCGCCGAAGCCGCAGAGGAGGACACCGGCAGCGTCGGGGGCCCCTCCAGGCGGCCGCTGCGCCAAGGGCTGCACCGGGCGTCGCCCTACGGAGGTGGCCCCCGCCGGTGGCTGCCCAAGGTCCCCGCCGTGGCTTCAAGGATACTCCCCACCATGTCCCGCGACCGTGCCGCCGCCTCCGGTGATTCCCCTCACTGCCCTCGCTGTCTTGCGCCTCTCCCTCTCTCTGCTAATGGTTGATGCCCGTTTGCGGAAGAGGATCAAATGGGGAAACGCTGCGTCGTCTTACCTATTCTGTCAGCGAGTTTGTCGCCATTGCTAGATGATTTCACCGTAGCTCGCGTTTTGTTTCAGATCGGCGCTAGTTTATCTAGGGTTTAGGGTTAAGCGCCAGTGCAGCTCATGCCATTTTACTCTTTGCATTGCGTCAATCTCCAACCTAGGGTTTGATCTGGTGGGTTTGGAGAAGCTATCTGGTGCCTGCTTTTCTGAATCCACTAGTGGACTCATGATCAAGCGTGGCAAAAGTCTACCAACTGATGGGATTTAGTTAAGCCCTTCATGTACTTCCTGACAATTACTATTGTTTTGGACTTCGGGCTGCTGTGGTTTGTAATGGTTTAATTATTGGTTATGCTCTTTGGATTGGGCATGTTAGTTGATGTCTGGTGAACTTGAGGTCAAGTTTGGGGTTCCCAATCCTTGTTGTTAGTGTAACGGCCTATTTGGATGGACTAGAACTAACAATTATTCCTATTAGCTCCTATATGTGGACTAATGGACTAACAACTAGTCCATGACTAGGAGAATAACTATTAATCTATCTTTTTGGATCGTTAGGGACTAAAAATTAGTCAACTAGTTGTTGTCCTATGGATCCAAACAGGCTGTACTGGTGTCCAACTGGTATTATAGGATCATGGGAGTAACAAGAGAAGTTTTAGTGATGAACTATTATATAATCTTAACTCTATATATGACCTTATTATTATTTTGAGTTCTTTGTAGGTGAGTAGTTTTCTAGCAGCACTCCCATCTGTATTGCTGTTATAATCTTTGACTCATCTGTGAAATTTAGGTCATGTGATGTATTTGTCGGTTATCATGTAGATCGATCATATGCAACAAGTTTTCATATAGCTCCAATCATGCACAGTGTTTAATGTGGGTTACTATTACTACTTAATGGTGTTTTGAATGTATGCAGACAATAATCAAGAGATTCATCATGAACCACTGGAAGTTACTCATGAAGTAAGAAAAGTTACTTCTCTTGAAAATGCTTAGTTTCTTTGATTTATTAAAGTAATTTTTTTTTCTGTCTATGTAGTATATATTTCTAATATGTGTTGTTATATCACTTCAAATAAAATTGTGCAGCTGTCAGAAGCAAATGTATTCACACCAGATAACTTCTGTTAGTAAGTTTGTGAACAATCATTTTGCGCTCAGAACTGTAAAATAGTTAGCACAAGAAGATACCCTATTAAGCTCCCTTCTCTTAATCTGTTACTGTTGAAAACCTAGATCATATTGCTGATCTATGTTGGCTCACTGCTTCATTGCTCGCCTTAGATGTTGCAATGGTTCCTATATTCCCTATGCATATCCTTCACTTTTTGATTTTATCATTGCAACGCTTTCAAGTTCATAGATGGTTGATCTGGAAGGATAATGATTTCTAACCATATTCTAATTTGCGTTTTGTGTTATTTGTGAACTGAAAGATTTTTTTATCAGTTTCTACCTTGTTTTCTATGTTTTCTCCATTTATTTCCCAGTCAAGTTATTTCTGTGCGTGAATGTTGTCTTTAATTTCTCTCATGGTAATGTAAACTGCAGAGATACTCAACAGGACCAAACACCAATGCTACAGCCACTATACCACCAAGATCTGTGAGTAATACATTGAACGTGCTTCTGGAAGGTGACAGGAATCCAAGTCATGGCAATGGGCTTGCTGACATTGAGAACATAATCAACCAGAGATATTTTTCTAGGCAGGTTTTATGTACCTTCTGAGTTTTGACTGTTATGTAATATTTTTTTAGTTCATTAAAGTTGCTTCTATCTTTTGAAAGGTAGAGTAACAAACTTTGTGTTTCCCCTTTGATTGCTTAATTTGTTATCCAAATACACCCTCTGATTGAGATTATAAATTAGTTTATGATATGTATTGGTAAAATTATATAAAACAATTATGTAGATTGAAAAAATAAAATTGATACTAGTAGATCCATGATTAAAAGGGATTCTGCAGCTTATAGTTCTTTTACCTAAAATAATATAATGCCATAAAAATCACTAGACAAAGTGTCATTTGAGATCATATCAATGCCCTAAGCTTACCTTTCCCCCCAAAAGTAAAACCCCTTGGGGGAAAAGTAGGGCACAATGGGCGAGTGGGAATTGGATTTTAATGACAAATTGTTGACACAGATATTCTTGTCAAAGGATGTTATATGCAAATGTCATATCTTGGGGTCCTGGCCATTGCTTTTTTATACTTGACCTGCGGGGGGTAAGACAGCCCCCAAGCATTGCATTAAGAAGAAGACCTTTTCACGCAGGTCAATAGAACCCCCAAACCCTTGCCCCAACCATAAACAGTGGCACCGTAGCCCATGTGAGACGACCATGACTGGGGCCGGGCCTTAGACCTGTGCTTTGGCCATGGTACAGACGAGGGGATTTTTTTAACCCCAACCTGAAATTCGCTCCCGCAGGGAGTTGGAACCCAGGACCTCAGGAGTGCCAATGGGTTCCTCTAACCAACTGAGCTAGAGGCCCTTTGGCATTGCTCTTTTTGTATTATTTTACTTCTTTCCATTGACTGCCATAACTGGAGTCATCACACATGATGTGGAAAAAGATTTATGTCTAATATTTGACAACAGTAACAGTTATGGTTGCCCAGTATTTCTTGAGTTTATTTTGCATTTAGGTTTGGAACTTCAGATGCCTGTGATCCTTTTTGGTCTTATACAGGGATGAAATGTTACGTCTTATAGAGATAATGCGGTCTAGGACTCCTGATTTTAGTGTTGAAAACCAGAGACCTCCAGTATCTACTGCAAAAGGTTTTGAAACAACATCATTTTCAACACCTGCCAAACTGATTGAGGATCAGCCATCTTGGAAGACTGATATTGTTCCATCATCCAATGTAAGAGTGACTAAACTGTGCAATATTGACTCATGATTACTGATATTGTTCCATCATCCAATGTAAGAGTGACTGAACTGTGCAATATTGGTAGCTGAGTAATGCTTTTCTATGTGATGTGAATCCTGCCTACATGCTTTTGAAGTTCAAGTATGCTTGTAGCTAAGTAATAGTTTTCTGAACTATGTATAATTTTAAAAATTGACTCAAACATTTTAATCTCCCTCCCTCCCTTCCTCCCATAGTAACAGCGGGTGTGCTTGAGAGAGTTATATATGCACAGTGCTTCAGCAATACAAAAATGATCTTTACTTTTTTTGCTTGATTTGTTGTTTTTCTCTTATCTTGTGCTTTATTGGCATTCCAGGTGCATGACATTGGTTCTTCACCGGTTGAAATTGCAAAAGCTTTCATGGAAGCGCAGAACTCAGCTTCTTCACACGAGTCTAAAAAGCGGAAATTCATGGCTTTGAGACTTGGAGTTGAGGATGACAATTCGACATCAAAGCAGAGATTTCGAGCTTTGAGTCATAGAGTTGAGGCTGAGAATTTGACATCAAAAGCTTTCCCTACAATAACTACGGATTCTTCTGTATGCTGGCCTGGTTCAGTTGTTCAAGGTTATCCCAATTATCTTACACCACAAAGTGACAAAGGAAGGACTCAGACTCTGCCTCAGCCTCTTTCTCATACACCATACAATAGATCATTTTTTCGAAGATCTATTAAGGTTGCATATTGACTTTCTTTGCTATTGATTTCTATTCTGACCTATGCAATTATGTGTCTATCACTATGTACTAGCATTCAAATATTATCTTCAGCAGCTAAAAGGTTTCATGCTTATTTGGTCTGTAACTACAGAACAGCAGGCATGGTGATACATACAGTAATGGACAGACACAATTTTCCACTCCATTTTCTACTGGAAGTAAGGTACTAGCTAGTTGCCTGCCCATTGCAACTGATTTTCGTTATGAAGTATTCAAAATTCGGCTAATCGTTTATCCACAAAGAAACCACATAGATACAAGGTGGAAGACCATCTATTGTATTATTTGTACACCTATGTATACACGAATCAGTGCAGAGTAGATCCTTGTATAGGAACCAACCATCTGTACCAACTGTTTTTTTTATAGAAGTAAAGATAAATTTGATGTATTTTACTGTTATCATGGTACACAATTGTCTCTTCTGCTTCATCAAAACAAGAAACTCTGGACAGATTTAAGCCCACATAATTGTATTATATGTTGGAAGTTGGAACTATTTGTGCAAAGTTTGTAATAACTAATCAAATTTTATTCTGCTTTGTATGTGATTGAGTGATATTGTTCTCCGTTTGAAAGGTTGTCAAACCTGATTATTTTTTTTACTGTAAGTAATCCCTGCCATATGGCAGAGGATCCCCAAAAACTTTGCAACAACTATCAATAACTCAAAATCAGTTATAACTTTTTTTGCTATGTTTAGACCTTAAAAGTGCCGTCACATGGGAAAAAATAATGTTAAGAACTAAAGATATTGTACGGTCATCTGTGCCTTTTTTGTCTAATATGCTGTTCTTATTTGTTTTATAGAGAATACTAGAGGATAAACAGGTATCAACAAGTGGTGGTATGGTGCAGCCATCTTCTTCCAGAGGACAGATAGATGTTTTTGGCTCTATTCCAAGAGAAGGTTCTGCCACAATGAAGAATGTTGCATTCAACTTGCAAGGGTCAGATGGCAAAAGCATGACAGAAAGTAAAGCAATTTTTGGACGTGCTTCAGGGGTAGACAATGTCTCCAGGGTTGCTTCAGTATCTGTTCATCCCAAGTCAAGTGAAACAGCTTTCAAAATACTTAAGCAACTTGACAGAACTATTCCTTCCCCTACATCAAAGCCACTAGGGCTGAGACAGACATTAGCCAAGAGAAATACTTCTTCTGTTGCCACCAGCAGACAGATCAAAGGGCCTGATTTCAGTATCGGTAATGGTAATACACAGAGCAGCTTTAATGAAAGTGGTAGTGCTAACTGGGAGGCTACATATGGAAAGAAGGTATATAATTTTGTAGCACAATCTACTGTACTATTTTTAGTGATCTTGCCAATAGGTAATCTTTTGTGAACGTAAAATCAATTGTATACATGCACTACTGAATACTGAAAAATTGCTATATGCACTTCTAATTGTTGTATTGCAATGCAAAACAATGTTTTTTCCCTGAAATTTCTCCTGATCACCTGTTTTAGTTTGTTCTCTACTGCTATTTTCAGTTGATCATTGGATTAGTTAATGAATTTAGCAGATCCCTGGTAGCATCCAACTATAGATACTCCACTAATCAGTTGGTTGTGTTTCGCCTTGTGTAGGTTGAGCAACCTCAAAGCAGTCCTATAGCAGAAGAGTCAAGTGAAAAAGTCCAGAGAAGTGGAGCTAACTCAGATGTTTCTGAAGCAGGCACTTCTCAGCAGCCTCTGAAATCAAACTTTACACCCACTTCAGATGCCGAGATCTTGAATAATAAAAAGACTAGTAAAGGTTTCAGCTTCACATTTCCCGTTCCTAAAGCTCCAAATTCTCTACTTGAACCACCACCTACACCAACCATGGCTTCACCACCAAAGCCCCTGCCAATCACCAATGAAGATACTCCCAAGTTCACCTTTGGCTCATCAAGTACGGCCAACAGACTCGTTTTCTCCTTCAACTCCACAAGCAGTTCCCTTGGTGCTGGTGCAACAGAGCCATTCTTCAAATTTGGATCTGATAATAAGCGAGAGCTTGTGTTTTGATAGTTGGCAAAGATGCAGTTTGTTTTTGATAGATGTCATGCCTGCGGATCTGAATTCTACCACCCTTTTCTATTTTTGGTGTGTTGAAGGAAGACAAACTTTAGAAAGTTGGAGTGTGCTACTTGAGCTATACATGATGATATTCATTTCATTTATCAGCATATTCAAACTTTTTTTTTTGGATATTTTAGACATTCTCCATTGGCAGGATATTTCTGCTGTGGTTTGCACCCGTGACTGTGTCATTGGGCATCAGCCGTTTTGGTCTATAATTTAAAAGCTTTCATAGCTGAATGGAGCTCCACCATCCTTTCAGTCCAAGGTATGTGATGTGTCACTGCTGATATAATCCGTTGAAAAGCGCTGCTTTTTTTGGCAAAGCGCGTTTGAAACGGGGGCATTTTTGACGCACGAATGCACCAGCCGGTTCTTGATACGATGACCTGGTTGCTAAATGACAGGAGTAGATTCCGAGTCATGAAAACGACGGGTTGATGCAGAAACAGCTGCTTGATTGCATCGCATACACGGACACAGGCTGGAGTCGCCTGGACTGATGTCGCCACTGAGCCGAAAGCATGGTGAAATGTTGGTACGTGTGGATATCTGGATTATATTTCGTAGCCTTCCTGAAGAAGGCTCCACACATCAAACAGGATGCTGGACAAATTTGCAATCTTGTGCTATTGTATAATAGACACAGATATTCTTTTTCGTATTCCGTTTTAGAAAGAATATATTATGTTTCCAAATATGCATTTTTGTCTAATGAACAGTAAAATAATGGAATGCGAGTATCTAAGCCTGGTGATATGCGAGAAGGAAAAGTAGACGAGCAGGCACGACTGGAGCAAGACGCGTCGGTTGATGGGAGGCCTGAAGGAAGTGGGAAAGAATCTAGTCCGTCAGTACGTGCATTATTCTCTTCTTCCCTGCACTGCAGGTACTAGTATATATAATTGAGCATTGAAGGAAGCGTCAGATCGTCCGATTAGCCATTTCACCAACTAGTAGTACTCTAATAATCAGATCAGACTAGCCATGATTGGGCCAAGCTAGCTAATAGTCGGTCGGTTCACCCGAGTGCAAGCTCTGTGCAGAGCAGGCCAGTACGAGCTAGGAACGCGTCCCGACGGGCATCACTAGAACACAACTGGGGAAGACCGACCAGCCCGACCCGATCGGTCATCAGTATGTAGTCATCGTCATTCACTAATGATGCGTTGTTATCGCGTAATGATGCCCTGTATCTCTCCCGTAGCTCCCCAGGATCCAGCGTCGCTCTCCCCGGCGGGCCCCGGCTTGACGACGGGCACGAAATTCCGGTGTGACCCATGCAGCCCATGGATCATCAGAGCAGCACGGGGACAAGGCCCACGATCCTGTGACGCCATCACGGTCGCGGCTGGGCCCTACCGCTACCTCCGCCGGAGAAAGCTGATGCGATACGGGTGCACGGTCGCCGTCACGCAACCGGACGGCCGGACGGCTAGGGTTTCGCAACTGCTCGCCGACCACGCCCTCTCCTGTCCGGGACGACGACGACGACATGATGGCTTACCATGCTTTTCTGTTCCAACGCCTACGGTTATGCCTTTTTGTCAGCTACGTTACAAACACCTTTCTTTTCATTTACGAGCAAATATAACAAAAATTCTAACTTGCGTCATTGGTTCTATTTCACTTTAGAATCATATAGCGTACGTTGGTTGGACATATGTTATCTAACTCGCATGAATATAAAATGATGAGTATAGACGGCTATATCTATGGCTAGCGGCGTCACATGTTTATTTTACAGTGTGCGGTGGCAGCAGCTGCCCTCAACAGCGGCGCTAAGGCCAGTGGCGGCTCCCGTTCATTTGGCCTTGTGTGCGTCGCTACCGCCATCATGGCCTTCCACGTCCAGTCCAACGCGGACGAGGTCCTCGCAGCGTCAGTTAGCCAAGCTCGCCGTCTCTCCTGAACAAGTGGACCTGGTTGGCAGTGCAGACTGCGGAAGCCGGGACGCGGAGTCTTGATCTGATTTTCACTTGGATCAATTCGTGCTAGCCAAGCTCGCCGCCTTGCCTGTACAAGCGGACCTTGCTGGCAGCGCTGAGGCACGTCGCGGACACTTTGGACGACCTGGAGGCTTGATCTGATTTTCAAATCGATCGATTTGTGTATGGGTGGATTGGTTTGATTTTATAAGCTATTTCTGTTTCCGGAGCTATTTTCATTTGAGTTTGGATTTGGATGGAAGACCATCCATAATGATAAGTGTCAAAGTTGAATGACAACAACATAGATAATTCTCATTCATGTCAATTTTTTTGACTATTTTTTCATCTTTGCTGTTGTATACTATTCTTGTTGTATTTGGATTTACTTTTTACCCGATCTTCACCGTCCGAATAGAAGCTAGGATGCCATAATTAAATAATCCTAGTTCTTAACTGACTCTGAACGCAAACGGAAGGAGAGGCAGAAAATTAAATATAATCTTAATTCTGTACGGACTGGACGTAGAGGAGAGGAACCTACCGTCACCGATCCAAACCGGAGGTGAAAGAAAATTGGGTGGAGAAATTTTTATTTTTTATAGATAGGTATAGATTTAGATATCTTTTTTCAGACATCTTTTGAGGGCTTCTTTGCAAAACTAAACTCTCTTGTAGTTAGTTTCCTTTCTATATTTCCAGACTTTCTTCCGTCAGTGAGTCAATGGCGAGGTCTTCGATCGGATGCCATTAGCAAAGCAGCATCTCAGAAAAGAACTTTGTGGTAATGAGTGTCATGTCATCTGGGTGAGTAAGTGATGATGACCACTCTTAAAAGCACCACATCACCCTGGCATGGCAAGCTTTTGGGTACCTAATGAATATTAGTATTGCACTGTCAGCACTAAGGAAAACGTATATAACTGGCGACGGTTAGCTTAGGCACAACAGAAATTGGCTTTTAGGGCCACTAACACGGTACGGCGTTCACCGGGAATCAAATCATATAAAGGGTCAGAACGCGTCACGCGTGTGTAATTCCACTTTGTGTTGGTTGAAAGATATGTTTTCTAACGACATCGCCGGTACTCATTTTGTTCTCTAATGAGCCGGTACTCATTTTCACATATGATTTCAAGACATGGCCCCCCATTATGATATCTAGTTATGAATTTCCCATTTTTAAGGTAAGATTCACAAGGAACATACTAGTCATCTACCAACGATGTTCCATATATACCTAAACTACCCATTTCATTTATTTTTTTGCTCTATGCTCACAAAATTTCTGAAAACACACATGTTTGTTTCCTATTTAATTCAGAAATTTTATGTGAATTTTTTTCTTCCTAATACCATTTAAAGCAAACAACCCTAAATCAAAACACGAAAAATCGTTATATAGATTCATTTCCTATCCAATATGCACCTAGTTGAACTAGAAAGCATAAAAGAAGCATAATGCAAAACCGCATAAGAAAGTCAGTTTCTCTATATCATTGGACCTCGCCAAGCACAAATAGTGAGCTACAAAATAAGTATCCAACATGGCCTCAATATGAAATACAAAGTTGTATGGCCCTTTTCATCCCACTCATCTCTCATGGGTTATCAAGTCCAAAGTTGACAATGTCGACTGTATTATCCTCCTATCCGTTCACACCCTTGAATTATCATTTTTCCATCACACCTTAACAAAGTCACCATCCACTTACAATCAATCCTACTTTCCTGGACATATATTTGGCTAAGGAAACCCTTAGTTGAGTCCACATCTAAAGCTATCATATTTATATATATCAAGATAATTATGGATCCACATTATCATATTACATTCTCCAACACGTTTGTTCCTTCCACATATGTTCTCAACACATGAGCCCTACATAATGATCAAACTGAAAAGCTATGTGCCTAACTACGAGGCTGTCCATATAGACTCTTGCGTGCTTCTCACATTGATCCGTCAACCCTTACACTATGCCATTCCAATTCCACATGAATGCTTCCCATGAAAGGGTAATGCCCTGTTTTGGATATTAGTCCACATAATCGAGCCGCATTTACGTAACCGTTGCCGAAGATCGTCGATTCACCCACAACATAAAATGAACTACACGCAGTTCAGCCACCACATGATTTTCTCCACCACCCGGCAAACGCCTTTCCTCTGCGGTAGGCTAACCGGAGATCGGATTCTAATTCAAAACAAACCGACCTAAGTATACTCTTGAGAAGCTTAAGCAATTATTAGACTTAGAATCATCCACTCCATCTCTTGCTTATGAAAATATAGTAGCTTAACACCCATCTCTAACATGGAACAAAAGGCACCTCAAGAAGAAGAATAAAAAAACTCCAAGAGCCATGGTTTCAAAAGGTAAATAAAATAAAAATAAACCCAAGGGTTGGCAACGTACACGATACACCCATAGACTTTGAAGGGGCGATCCGCAAAACGGCCACGGAAAAAAAAAGCCACCGTGCTCGTCCCCACCATCGCCGGTCCACGACACGCGCGCACAGAGCACCACACCACCCCACCGCCACGGCGCCTGCCCACCCGGCTCGGCTGCTTCCTCCCCCTCCCCTTCCCCTCCGCGTCCGTTTTCAAAAACCAGACCCCAGCCGGAACGGCGAAACCCCTTTCAGTTCCACCATAGCGCATAGAGGAGAGGGAGAGAGTGAGATACGGCGCAGCGGTTGCGGTTTCCCTCTCCGTCGCTCGCGCCGCCCGCCGCCGGCTCCGTGCCCGGAGCGCAGGCGGGCCCGGCGGCAAGGTGCTCCGCTCCGTCCCCGTCACTCCCGACCGGCATCCGTCCGTCCCCACTTCGTTGGTTCGCCAATCTACTTCGTCCGCCCACCCCCTTTCCCCCCGATAAATCGATCTCTCCTTCCCGCTAAGCAAACCATCTTAACCGCCCTTCCCCTCGTGCGAGATTAGCCTGGAGAAAGCTCGCCGCTCTTCCACCAGGCACACTTCCACCGCCTCGTTTCGCTGCTTGACTGCTTGCTGCTGCTGTTGGGCGGCGGAGTGGTAAAGAAGGCGGCGCAGGAGTCAAGATTCCTTCTTCTTCTTGACCTACCCTTCCCCTTCCTTCGTGTTGCCGTTGCCGTTGGTGGTGGTTCTGTTTGTGATTGCGGTTGCGGTGTGGTGTGTGTGGAGCAAGGGATCCGAGATTCTTGTGGGTTCCGTTCTCTTTTTCCGTCGTTGCTTATTCCCTCTCCCGTGCGACGGCACAAGCGGCGGCGGCCGCCGTGCCCGGCCTTGGAGGGGCCCCGGTCTGTCTATGGAACTTGCCGCCCCGGTGCCACGCCCCGGCCCGGAACCGAGGTGCTTAGCGAGGCGCTGCTTGCCTGCCCCTCTGAGCCTGCTGGTGCCCACTGTGGCAGTCTCCTGTTTGGTTCCTGCTCCTCGCTGATGGGTTTCCGAACTGCAATAATGGCGCCGCAGACGGTGCTGCTCCTTTGCTGCTGCCTCCTGGCATCCCCGCCACCTGGTACCGACATTTTCCTTTATGATACATATCCAATTCAGTGATTTAGTGTTGTCGCATTCGATTGGCGGCAATTGCAATAGATGTCTACTTTTGTTACACTGAGATTTGATTGGTGGTGTTTGTTGTTACTAGGTCCGCTAGCCGTTGAAGCTTTTGTAGGCGGTTACGGGATAAACTATGGGAGGATAGCAAACAACATCCCTTCCCCTGATAAGGTGGTGGAGCTCCTGAGGAGAGCAAAGATAAGGAATGTTAAGATATATGACGCGGATCACAGCGTTCTCGATGCGTTCAAAGGGTCTGGGATCAACCTGGTTATTGCGATCCCAAATGAACTTGTCAAGGATATGGCTTCAAATTCAAGCCGTCCGATGGACTGGCTAAATCAAAATGTGCAGCCTTATCTCCCTCTGACGCGCATCGTTGGGATCACTGTGGGAAATGAGGTGCTGGGAGGCCAGGATCAAAGCTTGTATCAGCCACTTGTCGATGCTGTGAAGAACGTGTATGAGGGACTCAAGAGGCTCCACTTGGAGAGTAAGATTGAGCTTTTCACACCTCATTCGGAAGCTGTTTTTGCTACTTCTTATCCACCCTCTGCATGTGTGTTCAAGGAAGAACTCATGGCATACATGAAACCTCTCCTCGACTTCTTTGCAATGATTGGCTCACCTTTCTATGTCAACGCTTACCCCTTTTTGGCTTACATAAGTGACCCAGAACATATCGATATCAATTATGCTCTCTTTAAACCCAACAAAGGAATAATTGACCCGAATACTAGCCTGCACTATGACAACATGTTTGATGCCCAGATAGATGCAGCTTACGCTGCTCTACATGCTGCTGGTTATGATGACATGGAGGTTCGGGTGGCAGAGACTGGTTGGGCTTCTAGTGGGGATCAAAGTGAAGCAGGAGCTTCATCTGAGAATGCAAGGACATATAATTTTAATCTTCGTAAGCGGCTATTTCTGAGGACAGGAACTCCCCTGAAGCCAAAGAGACCAGTTAAAGCATATATATTTGCCTTGTTTAATGAGAATCAGAAGCCTGGAGCTGGCTCCGAGAGGCATTATGGGCTGTTCCTTCCTGATGGTAGGATTTCATATGACATTGGTGTCTCCGGTCTACTACCTTCATCTGCATCCTCATCTGTACTGTCCATTAAGGTAAGCAATGGATTCTTGCCCTTTTAGGTTATGCTGCTGATTCTGTAACGTATTTATTGTTGATTCTCGTTAGATGACTGTTGACCTAGATTGAAATGTAAATGAGCCTGCCCAGTTGTGGAGCCATATTTTGATACTAGGAATTTGGGATGTTCGTGTTAAGATGGTAGTTAATGAACAACATATAGTTTCCAGTATCTATAATATTATTGCTACTGTGGAAGCAACATGTTGCTGCCACTAGTATGCTGGGTCTGTTATGTAAACATTGTTGTGTTGATGACATGACATTCTAGGTTTTAGCCCAAATTGGTTTTTGATATTGTGCAAACATGTTTGGTATTGGAATATTAGAAAATTTGTACAAGAGAGAAGGTTTTGGTAAAGACTGAGGGCCATGGAGCTTAACTGATATCCATATTTGGACATTTGTGTGGTTCCTGAAATCCCAGTTCTTGTATAATTTGGACATGTGGTTACCCACCCTTATTTCCATTGTTCTAAAACAAAAATGACATGAAGTGAGCATTTAATGTTGATACTCAATAAATCATAATGATCAGAAATAGCTTTTATAATCTCTTCAGTTAACCCTATTGTTCCCTTTTTTTATAAAAGTATAGCACGTCCCCAGTCTTTCCCAGCAAGCAACTGAAGAGTTAAGACACTGGGATTGAAACTTAGTACAAAAAACTGTGGGTATCTCATTTATGGTATCTTGTGATTTTTTTTCCGAACGACCAGCATTATGCGCCTTATTGTGACACAACAATTTTCTGTGGTGTGTGCTCTCCATTGAAATCATACTTAGTTTGGGTCATTATTTAATAAAAATATGATCCCAGCAGACGTAATTTCCTAGTTTCTGTAATCATTTCTTTCCTAAATTCCAGTGATGTATATCATGCGTACATTTGATTCTGATGCGCCACAGAATGCTAATAGTCGAAGGTAATCTGACTTGAGCATGTTTTTTCTTTTTGCAGAAGGTTCGAGCTGGGTGTTGGATTTTACACTATTGGGCTACAGTTCTTTTATGTATTTTCATTCTTTTTGGGCCATAGTGACTTGAGGATGGCATAACACATCAGTAGTAAAGGTACAATTGAGCAAGTTAGAATGTTGGGAACGGGAAGTTCTTAATGAAAATCCAAATAATAGTATCATGCACATGAGTTCCCTTTCTTTTAATAATATGTTCTCCTGATGCTGTCCTGCTTTGCTTCTTAAAACCATACTCAGTTTTCTTTCCCTAAAAAAATGATTGATACCTGCTGAAAACTATACTCAGTTTATCTATTTCACTCTGTTATTTTATTTTTCTAAATGAACCCTCACCCAGCATTCGCTATACATATTTTTATTTTAGCAGTCAAAATGCTATATCAAACTAATAACCATGTGAAAGACAGTTCTCTATCATAGCAACTTCTAGTCTCATAGGAATTTGTTTTCCATTTTCAACAATCAGGTAATAGCTAGAGCTTGGATACCTTAAATGTTTATTATTTTTCATTTGGGATGATGTGCATCAAGCAGACAGCGTGCCAAAATTGACAAATCATTGTTCTTTCTTGGCCTCGTTTGGAGGTTTATTTCCCTGTTCCTGCGTTTTTTTCTTGTGAAAATGAACTGATTATAAAATTCCTGTGCAATTTATGTGAAATTCCATCATTCTAAATAGGCGCTAAGTATCACATCTTGACATATCAGTTACCAGTAGACACTTAAATCAGATGCTGACTGAAAGAATATCATTTGTTTTGTGGATGGTTTGAAGCCTTGAAGGATTGCATGCCTACCTATCTTGTGATCTGTTCAAATGTCTTAAAAAGCAACAGTTGCAGAACCTCAGAGAATATACATATAGACATCAAAAGGCATCGAAGGATATGGTATGTGATGTTGTTGCCTGGTTTGCCGAGTGGTTCTGCTGATTGATTAAAGCTCTAGCATATCGTTAGGGTTTGCTGAGTGGTCCCATCTGTTGCTTTAAGCTTTATAGACTAAATAACCCTATTCTTTAATTTAATTATCATATTGTGTTACCATCTCTGTAAAAACCGTGGGGATAGTCTTCCCCCACCGGCTGAGTTTTTTCTCTGTAAAGAATGGAGTTGATGCAAAACATGTGTGGTTATTGTTTTAAGGGTGTTTGCTTTGAGCAATCACCCAATGCTAAATAAGGTGGCCCCGATGAACTTGCACGATGGGTTTGTTCCATGATTTTAATGGAATGAATTAATTCCTCGTGTGTGTGTACACCAATTATTAGCTTGTGAGCGATAAGGTGGTTGGAGTTCAACCTATTTTGTTTCACAAACCAAACAAAAAATGAGGAGCGAGAGGACCATGAATCACTATTTCTCGTACGAAACACACCCTTGCATCATGCCATATTGCCATGTCCTTTATCCACTTTGTGGGCATCGTTTACTGCTGAAGTAATCATATCATATCTTAACCATATCACCATAAACCTCTTTCTTAACCGTGTCTAGTGATATGGTGGTCACTCACACTCCTTTCATTCCCTCCCGTCCTTTGTTTCTCGCATCTTTTGATCTTTTGTATAAAGAAGAGTATATCAAGGGAAAAGCTAAAACTTTTTTGCATATCCTCCCATCTTTATAGCCCCTGCTTTAGACTACAATTATTTTCTTTCTTCCATGAAATATCTAATGCTTTATATTGCTCGTGAGGTACTTTGGTACACGCTCAATCAGTGAGCACCTGAGCATAGGATGCTATATATGCTACTATATTGACATGTGATATGTGACTATGAGATTAGCAACAGATTATTTTATCCAGGGATTCTCTACCCTTGTACTGGCCATCAACATGATATGCCTCAGATTTGAGACGAGCAGTGGCCACTGAAATGTACAGCCCGGTGTAATTTACAATCAGTGCTTTGCATTGGGTCGGGAAGTGGCAGGGCGACACTTGCCTGGCAGCGTCTTCTTGGATCGGGAGTCGTTTTAGCCTGGCCGAGCACTCAAGCCCCCGGACATGGCTGATCCGAACGAGGACTCAGATTCTCGGTACCAAGCGGTGACGGGCGTTGTGGTTCGAAGCGGCGAGTTAAGGCACACGGCTAGAGGAGCCTGCTGGTGGACATGTAGAACCCTAACGCATGTTTTACTCCCTGGGGTGTCGCGACTGAGGGAAGAACGAACGAAACGAAGAAAAGAACAAAACAGATTGACAAAAAAATGTTTTTACTTAATATATAGTTTAATAGACCAAATTTCTATTAAAAAGCTATGATGAAAAAATTGTCATATATTTTAATTGATGTATTAAATACAATAAAATCACACAAAAAAATATTAGTATAAACTACGTTGGTTCATCTAATCTTATTTACCAATTTTCCTAATTTTATAATTATAAATCTAGGTGTTGTTTTTACAAAATTGCAAAGTTGTGTCGCAAATAACTGGGCCACCGGAGTCCAGGAGCTGGTGGGCTGGTGGGTTGGTGGCAGGCCGACTGCCAGCCAACATTATTAAATCAAGCTAGTCACATTTGGACCAATTTACTTTTAGGTGTTCCTTAAAAATATATTTTTAGATACTTTCGATGATCCAGAAAGAGTACTTATATATCTCAAAAAATATTGTAATTTAAAATATATGCTACAAATCAAACATAACCTATTTTACTCTGATTTAGCATTAAGGCTTTTATAATTTCCAAATTAAAATTCTTCATGTAACGTTATAAGTTTTCGAGCCAATCGGTCCAATGGTAGAACTGCTTAGTGGGATGCTATTCACAAGAGTTCAAATCATGAAGTAGTATTTTGTCATGAAAGGGAATCATATTTACACCCCCCCCACACACACTCAACCAAATCATGTTATCCGCACTGTAAAATGCATGAAAGAGACGAATTGATCTTGTTGGGTCCCTTTTGGTGTAACCTGTCCACAAGCGCTATGCTTTTCGTAGTAGACGATGTCTTTGTCAACAGTTTGTATATGTGTGTTCATAAAAGTGACTATGCGTGCATATCGTGGACCTCGAGTGTATTGTGTAATTGTCAAAAAAAAAAGAGAGAGAGTCCTAGAAAATAGTTGTCTTAATTACTCATAGCAAAAATGGACATAGCATGTTTTACAGTTGCAGTGTGAGCGCTTGCAATTTTTTTTTTAAAAAAATGAAGAGTCCTAGAAAATAATTGTCGTAATTACTCACAGCAAAAACCAGACATAATACGTTTTATAACTGCATTGTGAGCGCTTGTAACAAATATAGCGCATATAATAAAAAACATTACTACTTGTCTAGACTAAGTAAAATAGACACCAAAATTATTGGTTTTATGGTTGAGGAAGTATTGCACACATAAGTGCTTATCTGGAGAATCTTGAAGGTGATATTAGGCTTAGGCTTAATTTCAAACTAAAACTAAATTTTAAGCATGTGCCTTGCTAAGAAACTTTTGGATTTTGCCCAAGAACATGTAGGGAACACATGAAAAAACACTTCATTTTGATAGATGAAGGGTAAGATGTGTGGTTTGAATTTTAAAGATAAAATTCAGATGACATGGTAGTCTAGGGAGGTAAAAGTGCCTTTTCCCCAATATATTGACTTTTAGTTTTGTTTGCTTTCCACGTACTATTGTCTTCTTTTCCACAATAGTAGTTTTCATAGCCATAAACAAAGTTATATTAGGCTATAAACAAAGTTTCCATATCCATGAACAAAGTTTTATTGGACTATCTAAGTTCTTAAGCACGTTACAAAGATCCTAATTAAGCAACTTTTGGCCTACCTTCGAGTTCCCATACCAAGGCGAATTCAGTGTTGAACATGATGCATTTAATAAAGTTCAGTTGTCATCCTGGAACCTAATCCTCAAACCTAATTATAACTTGTTGTGTCTATATGTTAAATCTTAGTAGGGATCATCGATGCCTTATTTATTAAATCTTTGTCCTCATACTGCGATACATGTGTTGGGAATGTGAATATGTTTTTTTTCCTTGATCTTGTGTTCTCTATTGTGCCACTGTATGGCTGAACTTCAAAATAGTTAGAGATCCAAGCCGATGGCCGAGAGGAAAAGGGAAGTCTTCTTTATGACTTAGCGACGGAGAATGCTCTCACATTGAGATGCCATTTTCAGATGTTGTTTACTTTATATTTGTATATTTTTAGATGTCTGAATCTGATACATATTGGCATGACATATTCCAGTTGTTGAAGTGACTGTATAGTTTCATGTATAATTTCAAATTCAAATGTTTATACATAGTTATTTACAGCATGTACAATTAATGGCGTACCCAAACATTACATGGATACAAAGTACAAAAGATGAAATGGCATGTGCCAGCCTCTACATAATTAGGGTAAAGAGGTCATAAACTATACTTAACATGCCTTAGGGAATTTAAATAAACAAAGATTCTAAGCAAACTACATGGGTTACTCCTAGTAATGCTCCCACATGGCAAATTGAGTAGCACCTTCTCTGCAGTATCTTCCCTTTGTAGGTGGAGGTGGCAGTGGCGGTGGGGAGGAGGGCCTTTATTCTTGTGATTAGGGCACCAGAAATATAGATCGGTGCAAAGTCCGTATCATTGCGGCTGTCGTCCTCATCCCTACTAGCACTTCTAACTTCTCTTTGTAGGTTAAAGATGTGTTTTTTTAGGTAGATTGATGTAGTGTTAATGGGGATAAATATGAGTTGGATCTACCCATCTAGTGAAGTCACAGTTTGCCTCACTAATTGAATTCTAAAACCAAACAATATATCGTATAGGTATTAAAAACACAAAATGGTGTGGCAGAGAGGTTGCTGATAAAACCGTCTCTACAAACGTGGTAGAGGTAACTAAAAACCGTCGCTAGCCGTCTCTAGAAAACTTTTGTTTAGTAGTGTCTGCTACGATACTCTGGCCGACCAGTGGTCGGTTCAATTTCGACTAGACATGTCAATCTCCAGATGTATCAGATAGAGACAGGTTAAGCTACGCTCACGCTAACTTATTTAGTACTGAACCAAACGTAAAAACAAACATGCCTAAAAATAAATCGATTTGAGAACGAGCTTCAGGATGAACACGTTGGTCGGTGCACCGGAGTGGCCGGATTGACTAGTGGCAGTCCATGTCGGCGTCACGGTCAGCTGGCAGTGGCGGTACGAACACACGGGTGCTCGCAGCTGCCGTTCCGGACTTTGGCTGGTCAATCACGTGCATGCAGCAACCCTGTTTCGCTAGCGTGAAACCAAAAATTCTGATATCACTATTTATCGCATTTAATTTGAAATTCTAACACCGGCACTTTTATCGCATTTGAATATCTACTTGATTTTGAAAATAATAGGTATCTACTTGCTTATTGTTAGTTTTATTAGCAGAACAAAATCACGGTTCATATAGAGATTTGAAATACGCCTATATAACACTTGTAGATAACAACCTCATATAAAAATAGCATATATATATATATATATATATATATATATATATATATATATATATATATATATATTCAAAGTACAGTTCATCTAAATGTCGTTTGGCTTGTTTACACGGAAAAAATATCTCTATGCAAATCATAAAGTAGATGGACACATGTAAACCAATTCAAAAACACATATTTTGATTGTTCAAAAAATCTAAAAATTGGCACATCCTGGTCATTTATTATTGAGCACAAGAGTCAAATCAAAATGCGCGTGGATAGTCATCTATCAGACCAAAATGTTGTACCGTACTTCTTCTGACTGTTATTACCGGTCACTTTCTATCCATCGAAAACGGAGAACCGGTCACGTTTCCAGGCTCGGCTGTGCTGCTGGGTGCTGGCGCAAGAAGATTGCAAAGATTAACAGTACGACGACAGCGTAAGCTCGACAACTGAAGCAACAGTCCTGGTCCGTCCGCCAACGATGAACGGCGACCAACCAGCATCTGGACTTGAATACCGCAGGCAGCTACCCTCAACCGACATGGTCATGGTCTCACTGCCTTTTTCCATCTCAACGATTGTTTTTCGTGGTACGACGGTAATAGGAGTATGATTGCCGATGATGGGCGAGCTGCACCAAACCAGACTGATGCCCGCTCTCATAAACCGCCGCTCGCCCTATCACCCGAGCTCCCCTCGTGATCTCCGCCCCTCCACGCACACACGCGCGCACCCTCAGAAAACTCTATAAAAAAACGCCGGAAAACCACCGAAATCCGCGCGTTTCTCGGCATCTCTCACGACCCGCACGCACGCGACGCCAGCCCACCACCGACCCACGCACGACGCACCCACACCCCGTTTGCGGGTTGCCAACCCAACCCATCCCGCATACATGCCGCCGCCGCCGCCCAGCCTCACCGCGGCGCACGACCACAACGCGCCGCCGCAAGGACCGCGCCGCCGCCAAGGTCCACCCGGGGCCTGAGGGAGGCGCGGGGACGAAGGAGGAGATGGTTGCGGCGGCGGCGGAGGGGTGGCCCGAGTGGTGCTCGGCGTCGGGCGTCGCGGGCGTGCTGCGGCGGCACCCGGCGCCCGCGCTCTTCGGGTGCGGCCTCCTGCTCTTCATGGCCGTCGAGTACACCATCCCCATGGTCAGGCCGGGCGCGCCGCCGCTGGACCTGGGTTTCCTCGCCACCAGGGGCATGCACGCCGCCGTCGCCGCCACGCCATGGCTCAACTCGCTCCTCGCCGCGCTCAACACGGTCGGTCAGTCAGCGCCTGCCTTGATTTTTCGTTCTTTCCCCCACCTGCCTTTGCTTGCTTCAACGCGCCGCCTCATGTTCTGGCTGTTGCCTGCTCTAGTGCCTTCCGTCTCCTCCTCTTTAATTTCGCTGCCGTTCTTGGCCACCGAAGTACCTTTCTCGGCTTTGATTTCAACGGATGAGTAATTCCGGTGACCAACAACATTCCTACTTTGTTGTGCACTTTAACTCGGCCCTCGTTTGTTCGTCAGAACTTAGAACCACTAATTGATCAGGATCTTGTACATGAACAGCATCACAGCTTTCCTGCTGTTACATTAGTGGAGTATTATTTTGGCACCCTACCCTTTTGTGCTGTTACAAGTCTATACTATTATCCCAAGCACTTCCAGCAATCAGCATGTACAATGCCAAGGCACATAGTTTTTATACTAGTAAAACTGGATTAAGTTAAGTGTAGAATTTACCGGATTGTACATAGCAATATGAAATACAAGTAATCCGGCTTTGTTCTTGCCAACCTTTGGGGCTTCCCCGCTCTGGTCTCTGGACTCCCGGCCCTGGTGAGCACGCCAAAGCTGGCCCTGTCAACGCACCGGCAATGCCGCCGCATGTGGCTCGCACTCCCCCCCAACCAATACTGTACTTAACAGCGTACCCGTAATTTTCAAGCCAGCTGCCAGCCCTGAGCCACTTGTAGCCGTAGATTACACTTCACGCTCACAGATTTGTCCTCGCGTTCCTGCCACTGCAACTTGGACCTGACGGCCACCGGCCACCGGCCACGAGCAGAGCAACAAGCTGGTGGCTCTGGTTCACCTGCACCACCGCCAAATTAAATCCTTTTTTTCCCCTGCACCGATTTCGTTATAAGATCCTGCATAGTCGTGGCGTCGAGTGTCCATGCACCGATTCCGTGACAAGATTCTGCATCTCGCCAGCTTATCCATGGTCCCCGGCTCGGCGGCTCCCCTGAGCTGAACGCGACGTGACCAGCTCAGACCGACGCTGACAGCCACCTCTCACGTGCACATGCAGGTCTTCGTGGTGATGCAGGCGGCGTACATCCTGTGGGCGATCCTGGCCGAGCAGCGTCCGCGCGCCGCCGTCGCCGCCCTGATGATGTTCACCTGCCGGGGCGTGCTGGGCTGCGCCACGCAGCTGCCGCTCCCCGAGGAGTTCCTGGGCTCCGGGATGGACTTCCCCGTGGGCAACGTCTCCTTCTTCCTCTTCTTCTCGGGCCACGTCGCGGGCGCCGTGATCGCGGCCGCCGACATGCGCCGCGAGGGGCGGATCGCGCTGGCGCGCCTCTACGACGCGCTCAACGTGCTCCAGGTGGTCAGGCTGCTCGCGTGCAGGGGGCACTACACCATCGACCTGGCCGTCGGCGTCGGCGCCGGGATCCTCTTCGACACGCTCTCCGGGCGGTACTTCGACGCCAAGAACGGCGACGGCAAGAACGCGCACTGCCGTAGCTGCCAGTGCCACAAGGCTCTCCTTTCACACGAAAACTAAGTGCCAACAACCATCAACGGCCAGTTGAGCATTAGTTGATTCGTGTCGTTTTTTAAATTTTTTTTCTTTTATTATGGAAATCATTTTGATGTAAGGGAATATATGCTACTTACGGATATGTAAATGTACAAATTGTTCATCCGATGCGAGCTGCGACTTCTGTAACACTAGTATCTGAATTCTGCAGTTTGCAGGCACTAGAGAACTAGACTAGACAAAATTAACACCGAACTTAAAATATATTTTATGATGTATCTAATAAATCTTGTTTGATGTTGTAAATGTCTCTGTGTCTTTCTATAAATTTTATCAAAATCTAGATGATTTTGATTTAAAACAAAGCTAAAACAACTTACAACTATATAATCTAAAAGGCTAGGTTCATTGTTCATTCTTTTAGTCTAAAATTTGTGTCAACCAAATACACCTTCTGTCAGATATGTAAACTAGGTCCAGTAGTCCGCAAAGCATCGCTGATACACATCGCCGTGCAGCCATTGTCCATCAGTAACTGACAATCCTTATCACTCACACAGGCACGAAATTGCACACCGAATTAATTAAGAGTGAAATTTGTCGGTGCAGACTGCAGAGGTAGGTGGGTGGTCACAATGGCGTGAGGGTGATCCGCTTGAGGAGGCAGAAGTAGGCGAGGAGTCGGTAGGCGAGCGCCATGGCGAGCAGGATCCAGACCTCGCGCATGCCGCCGTCGAGGTCGACGGTGGCGAACGACGGCGACGACTGCAGCCTCTGGCACCCGCCCCGGCTGCCGCAGTTGTACGTGAGGTGGCCGTGGTACTGCGCCTTGAGCAGCAGGTTGAAGCCGTAGTGCATGAAGGAGACGTACTTGAGCCACCGGATGAACTTTGGGATGTGCTGCACGTAGTAGCCGCCGGTGAGGAGGAAGAGCATGAGCACGAGCGACGCCATGACCCCCGCCCTCTTGACGCTGAGGATGGCGGCGCCCAGCAGCTCCCCCGTGCCCTGGCTGGTGAAGACGATGAGCAGCGTGGCGAGGAGCGTGAGGCAGAAGCACGGCACGGTGCGGCGGAGCCCCGCCATGAAGTAGAGGATGGCCGTGAAGAGCAGCGGGTACACGACGTGAGGCACGGCGTCGCACAGCGTGCTGCTGGCGTAGTAGGCGCTCAGGCTGTACATGTCCGCCTTGCGCTCCTTCACCAGGTACAGCTTCTCGAAGGGGAACACGTAGACGGAGCCGAACAGCGACGACGACGTCCAGAAGATGCAGATGTAGAAGATGAGCCCCACCTGGTCACGGAGCTGCGCCTCGGTGCCGGTCTGGGACTTCCACCACAGGAGGCCCAGGAGAAGGGCCACGCCGACGGCCTGGGCCAGACGCATCTTGTCCAGGTAGTCGGAGGCGCGCTCCCGGAACGTGCGCCGGGACAGCACGACCAACTGCTGGAGCCAGCCGATGCTCCGGCGGCCGCGGTCCGTACGCGCCCGCACCGCCAGACGGAGCTGCTCCGTGGGCGGCGCCCTGTTTCTAGCGCCGGCGCCGGCGCCGGAACGGTACTTGAGCTGCAGGTGCCGGATGACCTGGGACCTGAACTCCTGAGGGTCCGGCGAGCCGCGCAGCGCCTCGGGGACGCTGATGTCATCGAGGTTGCCGGTGGCGAGGTCCAGCAGGAACTCGGCCGGGTTCATGGGGATCTCCGGGACGAAGCCCAGCGACGAGAAGTGGTGCATGCAGTCCCGGGCCTTGCCGTGGTAGATGGCGTGCCCGTCGGAGATGAGCAGCAGCTTGTCGAACATGTGGAACATCCGGCTCGACGGCTGGTGGATCGTCGTGATGATCGTCCTGCGCGTCTTGGCGAGGCGCTGGAGGATGAGGATGAGCTTGCTCGCCGACGTGGAGTCGAGGCCGGAGGTGGGCTCGTCCAGGAGGAGCAGCGACGGGTCCACGAGGATCTCGTTCCCGATGCTGGTCCTCTTCCTCTCGCCTCCTGACACCCCCCTGACGAACGCTCCCCCGATCTTGGTGTGCCGGCACCTGACCATGCAATCAAATGAGGATATCGATCGCCATGCGAACCCCATGGGAATTCAAATTCCACCTCTCTAGATTCAGCTCGGTGATGATGGCGTCGACCCTGTCGCGCTTCTGCTGCTTGGACATGCAAGCAGGGAGCCTCAAGAAGGCGGCGAACACCAGGGTCTCCTCCACCGTCAGCTGTGGGAAGAGGACGTCGTCCTGAGTCACAAATCCAATCCTGCAGCCGGCGCACAGATTGATGAACAACACAAAGAAACGATGCTTGGCAGTATTTCTGTCACTGAATCTAGTTCGTTCCTTTACAAGTTTATTTAGTGAAATTCTTGTTTGTTATTACAGTTTTACCTCCTTTTGAGGCAGGGGCTGTAGGGAGTGTCGTTGTAGGTTATCTGTCCCTTGATGCCGCCACCGAGCCTGCCTCCCAGGATCTTGAGCAAGGTGGTCTTGCCGCTGCCAGATGGGCCCATCAGCGCCAGGATCTCACCAGGGTCCACACTCCCTGCGATGCCCTTGAGGATGTGCTTGCAGCCGCTGCCCTGATCTACCTTCGTCTGGGATGCAAACGCCACTCTCGCAGCTGTCAGGGGGTTGTTCAAAGTCATCTTCACCCTGTACTCCACATTCTCGAACTGTTTTGGGGTTCAGTTAGTCATTGCACATATCAGAGAGTTTCTTTTACAGCCTAAAACAGGAGTGAGATATAGCAATAGATAGCAAAGTATAATACCTTGAGGAATATTGGAAGAGGGCCATCTTTTGTTGGCCACAGATGATCCTCCTCCTCGACTTCGACATCGGCATCTCCATTGCCTTGCCATGAAGGAGGAAGATGTTGGCGCTCCATGGTGGACATTTCCATCCTCTCCTCATCGCTGATCTCCATTGGTGAGGCCATAAGCAAGAAAGTTGTTTCAGAGAGGAAGCTAAAGCATATGGCCTTCCTCTTCTTTTTATGAAGTAGTAGGAAATGAGAGGTGTGAGCCAGGTAACTACAACCAACCAAGAGCATGCCTACTTTGTTGTAATGTTGTTGATATGCATGATTCGGTTCTTTTACCATGTTTGCCTGTTTGGTGACCCACAGTCTTTCTGAGGGGCTTCGAGAGGAGAGAACCTTCCTCTGATCCCTCCTTCAATGGATAGGCATTATCTGTTGCGTCTTAAAAACATTCTTTCATGGATAGGCATTATCTGTTGCGTCTTAAAAACATTCTTTCTTTCCTTAAAATCTTGTCTTGGCCAAATACACGTACACCCCTCAGCTATGTTAGTTAGGAATAGTCAGAATCAGCACAGAAACTGAGCTCCAAGGGCAAAACGCATCGTTACTTTCTCACTGAGCACAACACAATTCTGAAGACTCAAAGTGCAAGTACTAGGATGATTTATTCATTTCATCTCAGTTCAGCATACAAGTGAGATGAGGACACATTTAAAATTTGCAATTTTTTTGTGACTGCAAATTTGCAAGTTTACAACAGGTGATAACGTCTATCTAGTACCATGTAGTATCAGTTCTCTTGTCTCAGTCATGCCTCATGGACGGGTCTGCAAAAGATTTTCCTATGTATATCAAATATATCAATCTCCTCGAGGAAATAGCACTGGGGTGGCCCGCCCATCAGAAAAAAACAAAGGGATCAGTTGGATCAGAAGTGGCAAGCAACAACGTCTTGGTTGAATTAGGCTGGTCTTATTAGACAAGTGTTACGCTTGGTCAATGCCATTGGCGGACCCGTTCTGCACACCAAGCTTGTGGAACTCAGCCTCAATAACCTCCACGATCTTTGCATTCTCAGGGTCCTGCTCAGGAATATTCACATGCAAGGAGCCCTGCTTGATGAGCTGATTCAGTGCATGCTCGTGGATGAAGTTGTAAAGCTCTTGGTGGGACAGGTGATTGAGAGGGAAGCAATTATCGGCATCGCTTGATGAATGTTTGGATGAGCCAGAGCCATCCTGTCTACAGAAACGGGGAAGGGAAGAGTAGTCCATGATCTGTATGTTCCAGAATTGCCCATGTCATAGCATTGTGATCGTCAAAGAAAAAAGCCAGAAGATGCTTAAGAGTAAAATCAAGTTCAGTGCAGCTCTGCGTCTCTTATTTGACTCAATTACCATTAGAAGCTCATCCATCCCACAACCAGGCAAAACATGAACCTTCTTTCATGTTCTCTCTCGCAACAGAGGCTTCATCAACCTAAAATCAAATGAAATGTTAGAGAATCTTTACGGAAAAGTAAAAGAGTTGTAATAATCTCAAGAAATGCACCTTCCAGCATGCGGAAAATATGCATGGAGCATTTACTATATAAAAGGTCTCAGTCTTTTCAGGGTAATTCAAATCATCAACAGTAGATATTGCAGTCACAATCTGTAGCACATCAATAATTAGTCAGCAGTAGGATAAAAAAATGGATAGCGTTTGCACTTTGCACATTCTACTTATTTTAATGGGTATTATTTATACAGTCTTCTAATTTGTTTGTGGCCTCATTATACAGCATACTGAATTACTTAAAATAGGCATATACCCATTGTTGTCTCCCTATGGACGTTATGAAAATCAATCTACACTCTTGTAGTTTGGAGAACAGAAGATGATAGAATACGATGATGTTGCAGGCTGTACCTTCATTTGGTTTAGTGCTGACAATTTCAAACTAGTCATATCGAGAACCTTTATACAGGTGGTAATAGGTCTCCCATACTTCTTTGTCACTGTGGGCTAGATGAAACAAAAGTGAGTAAATACATGTGTCAAGAAAATTCATGGAAGTAATCTAATTGTCCATGGAGCTTTAGTTGATCACACCAAAATAAAACAATCACCGTACTCATTGATCTGAATGTGAGATTGTACATAATAGTTAATCTGGAAATGCATGCATGAAGTATAAGGCATAAATTCATGGACGGACGAGTATGGCTTGATCTCAAATACATATGGATTCAATCTGATTAAAGGGTCAAAATCTATTTAAATCATAATGTGGCTCTAATTATATTGCTACTTACTAGTGCAACAGTATTTAATTACATTTAGTTTGAATTTTGAGAAGTATATATTTAATTTGATTGACATGGATGGATCTCAAATACATATGGATGCAATCTGATAAAACGGTCAAAATCTATTTAGATTCATGACTCCAATTATATTGCAACTTACTAGTGCAACAGTGTTTACTTATATTTAATTTGATTGGCATGGATGCATTCTGACAAATGTTAAGAAAATCAAGGTCCACAATCATGTGTCCTAATTCATCATATTCTCAAAATCCCCAAGGCTAGTAACAATGGAAACTACTAAAATTCTTATAATAGTCTGAGACAGTTACCGAAGCTTTGTCATATGTACTCAGTCCAACACCAACTGCAAGTGTGTCCAAAAAAAAAACACCAACTGCAAATACAGGGATGCCCTACAGTAGGAGAAGGAAAGTGAACTATTAGACATCTTTGCATAGTTTATCCAATAATAACTTAGTTACAGACTGGATGTGAAGACTTTTATGGCATAGACAGCATAGAATTCATTGGTACAGCACAAGAGATGAAAATGATACAAAATTCAAACCCCTGTTCAAAAGCCAATGCTAAATTAAGATGAATACAGCAAGCACGCAAAGAAAAAATATTATAACTTGTATAAGACAGCTGTACCTCTTTGGAGTATCCTCATAATCCAACAAGCCGTGTATCACAAATTGATCTATACGAATCTACTAGGATAGTAGGTTTCTGCAATAGTCCAGCACAAACAGATGATCACAAGAAGGAAGTGTAAATACGTGCAGAACGTCCTAACACAGTCAATAGCCAAGCTTTTTCTAGGACTGAGAGACTACTTACCTCCAGTATACTATCGATTTCATTTTGTATCCTCCAATTCAAAGAATTTTCAAGCTAGCAAAAGAAAATTTCCTCAGATAATAAAACATTTACTTTAGGGTTCATCAATATGAAAATTGAAATGGAAAATTACAGTGTTAACAATTACCATCCTGTGAGCCCTATTCACATGCCACTCTCTAGCTTTAAGGAAAACACTAGTGTCTCTGTTGGGTAGCCCTGGTGCACATTCTGAAAAATAAAATGAAAACGTGAGAGCTCAAAGACAGTCTCCTGAGGATAATAAGAAAAAATATTTACATCTACGAAAATTTTTATATTGCAAAATTCAAAACAACTCCAATCTAACAATACTAATATAGTCGTATAGTCGTAGATCCTTAACGGGTCCGCCCCCCTCAGTAGTTCCTGTTCCCAGTACAGTGAGGCGATCATTGTTCTGAGCACAGTGAACCCGCAATAAACAGTAACAGTTATTATAAACAGTAAGCATCCGTTAATAAACAGTATGTACCCATTAATAAACAGTAACTAGCCCGTTATAATTATTAACAGGTACCATGAGCAGTAACTACCCACTGATGAACAGCACTTATCCATTAAACAACAGTACCTCAACCCGTTATAAACAGTATGGTCACAAACAGTACCTCATTTTTTACCTAGATTAATTTTTAATATAATTTAACTATAAAACAGTACCTCAACCCACTGTATATAGTAGTAACGGGTACCATAAACAATACCAAAAAAAAACATGCTACCAAACCGACTACCCACCTCATTTGTTACTTGGATTAATTTTTAATATAATTTAACGGTCAGTTAAATACAAAAAAACTACTAAGACCACAACAAAACATATATTTGCTCCCCAATATTATTGCTTTAAAAAACACTAATGATTTTTTTCTTTCATGGTCAAGCAAAAGCTTTGTATTTCAGAAACTCTAATATATTCAATGTACTTTAATGCACTAATAATAACCAAAATTACCAAAAACTGTTGCACAACTCGCTGACCCGCGCATCTGCGCGGGGCCTCCTGCTAGTACTCCATATAATCATGGTTCTTTCTTTCTGAATACCAAGGGTACTGGTACTGGTACCACAGATTTCAAACTAGGTTGTTTAAATGATATGTACTACAAGAGCTTCTCAACACATTTTTTCAAGTTGGTCTAAAACAAGGTGAGCAGGAGGGTTTCAAAGATCCCCACCACCAGGACACTTTGGCACAGCATTTTGGCAAGTAGTACAATAGAAACAATTCACAAGTAGGGCCACCAGGGGCAGGTAGACATGAAGAATAAGATGCTAGTGCGACCTTATTACTTGGAATTTGTCAATTATAGCTGACTCAAAGTGCTAAGGCATAAGCTTATCATCTATCATATTCTCCACCGTAGAATCTCGTCCCTTAAAAGTTCAGCTTTATTATCAATGAAGAATTTGCTATTCTTTTCCATGCTAAGAGTGCAAAGTATACTGCACATAGTATGCTACTATGTTTATGGCACGTATCTATAAAGCCTACACACACTCAGTCAGTCAGAGTTCAAGAAGATACGAGAAGGGATTTGCAAAGTTTTAAGCAACTAAATGCAATGTACTAATTCTCCCTAAGATGTAAGATGAAGACTTCTCGAGCAAATTATAGTTTTTTGGTGTTGTTTCAGAAACTGGATAGTATTAACCAGCCGGTGCATGCAATGCAACTTAATAAATAGGCTGTCTGATCCTAACTAACATTTTGAGCTCAGAGATTGGGATGAATTGACCTATGACCACCTCATCCCTAACAATCACAACTCGGTAAAAAGAAATAATGAATTGGACCGTCCTGCTAAAATCATGGGATGATCCTGTAACAGACCAATCAACCTAGAATGTGGTAAAACCCTCAAACCAAGCTGTGAGAAACTTATCTACTGTTCCATTTTTGTAGGAAAGTTACAGTTCCTTGCACTTATACTTTGCTTGCCTCATGTTATTAAGGCAATAATTCTGTTGCAAGTGTCACTTTCTTTTGATTCTCACTCCACCAGCCAAGAGGTTCTGCTGGGAATTATTTGGCATCTCCTACTCGGCACACAGTGCGAACTTAAGCTAGCCTTTAGAGAATTTCATTGAGGGGAATGTTCTCTCTCAAACTAAAATTAACTGGTAAAATGGCATAACTAAAATAGTCAATCATAATGTTCAAAAGCCTAGCTTTTAATGATACAGATAAATAATAACAAACAGATGAAGTTCATTTACCTGAGTTTTCATAGCCGACCATGTTAAGTTAAAATATTAAAGTAGCCCTTTAGTCTCAAACTCGGACATTTCAAGAGTGAAAATGAAAATTTTCAGGGGACCATGAAACAGGATGCAAATCTTGAACACAATCTAATGTACACAGAACATAAACTTCACAAAATTCCTTTTCTTTGGTGTCCATGGTTCAGCATAGACCGCTTTTTTCTGTTCTTCCAAAACTCATCTTTCTTTTCCTTCCTAGGTTTTAAGCCAGACTTGCTTTTAATCATCCCTTGTATGGCACTCTTATCCTTTATGTTCTTTCTTGCAGCCTTCACATCCAAAGTATTCAACAACTTTCTATATGACCTAGGATCAGGTATTTGCCCACTTCGAACCATCTGCTTGTGGTAATAGAACGCCCTTGAGAAGTCACGAACACGAGCATATGCATATATCATTGTACAATTTGTAATGGAGTCTGGTTTTCGCTCCAAAGCTGCCATCTCTTTCAGGAGTTGGGGCAATTTGTAATGCTGCCCGCCTCTTCCAAAAGCATTCATCAAAATGTTATATGTCATGACACTAGGCTTTAAGCCAATCTTTCCAAACTCATAAATAACATCTCTGGCCAGAAGATACAGCCCATGTTTTGCTAAACAATCAAGTACCACATGGAATATGACTCGTGTTCCACCAACCTTTTCATCAACCATAGTTTTCCATGTCTCCATTAGCATCTCTGTGTCACCTGCTCTCCTAAGAGTGTCCAGTAAAGCTGTATATGTTTCTAATGTAGGTTTAAGTCCTTCTCTTTTCATATCCACATATATGGTATGAGCTTTTTCATGCAATCCATTAACTGCATATGCAGAAAGTAGTGCATTGTATGGAGAAGATAATGGCTTAATACCATCCACCTTCATCCTCAAGAAAGCATCTTCAGCCTTTCCACTCATTTTCTTCTGGCGCCCATAGGCGCTTATGAGACAATTGTATGAGACAGCATTCGGTCTTATACCTAAATCTTGCATCTCGTGAAGTAGGGATTCAACAACTTCTGTCTGCAATCTTCTATTGTAAGCATCCATAAGGATATTATAAGTTGTGGTTGTTGCTGGCAAACCTTTTTCTTTCATCTCAACAAAGAGCCCCTCAGCTTCTTCAATTTGGTTAGATTCGCAGTATGCCTTCATCAGAGTTTCATATATGCTTGTGTTTGATGCAATACCTCTCTTTTCCATTTCTGACTGGATGATTAGAGCTTCCTTTTTTAGCCCATCAAAACAAAAGATATTTATCAAAGCCACACCAACATCAAAGCTCCAGTTGACTCCTTTTCTGTTCATCCGTTGGAAGAATTCCCATGCATCCTTGGCAGACGCCTTACTCTTCTTCATAATATTAAGCATGATTGCGGATGTCCTGTGATCAGGTTTAACATTGTTCTTTTCCATTAGCTCAAAAATCTCCCAAGCACCATCATATCTGAAGAAAGGTAAAAACAGGTTCATCATAATGAATATTAAATCACAAATACAAAGAATAAATCTGCAATATTTTCTACCATTCCTATCATCATTAGTTATAAATGTTCTTACTTCATCTGAAGAGCCCTTGCATCATTATAAGCTAGTCACTAAACTATGTTTCTGCAAGCAGTTTGCTATTTCCAGTTATTATAACTCCATATATACATTATTAATATTCTAAACAAATGGAAATAGTGATACATCCATATAACATATTCTGATAATTAGTTAGCACTTAACAACACCCATCTGAAGTTCATTATCATGTTTTTCAAAGACAAGCAATGGACACAAATTTACCAGCAGTTATTTACTAACACAAAGTTCTAGAAACAGTCTAGATTCTTACTACAAAAACAGCGCAAAAACACCTTAAATATTGCTCTTCTTTAGTGGACTTGACAAGCAAGTGGAAGGCAGTTTTGGGTAGGACATTAAGACGTTCTAGCATCAACATTCTTTCCTCTTATACACAATAGTAAAGAATTGTCAAGGTCTAGTTCTGAACTTCAAATTAAGCATACGACTCTTAGTTGTTGTACTAATCTTCTTTTGTCTTGTGATATGCTTTCTCAGATCAAACCTTGATAATCTGAGCTTAACCTATTCTATTTTCTCAAAGAGGCAGGAAAGCCGAGCATCTTTATATCATAGAAAGAGAATGGAGCCTTATCTATCAGGCTTTGGCATGAAAAATATTTCTGCCCAAGTTTTTCACAAGTAAACTTCTCTTCCTTTCAAACTTTCAACTTAACAACAACAAACAAACAAACATAGCCTTTTGTCCCAAGCAAGTTAGGGTAGGCTAGAGATGAAACCCAAAAGAGGCATGAAAACAAAGAACACATAAATGGTATAAAAAAAAAGATTATGGTTCAGACACGTTAATTGCTAGTCTCCAAGCGATCCTATCTATAGCTAAATTCTTAGGGATATTCCACTCCTTAAGGTCTCTCTTAACCGACTCGTTCCAAGTCAGTTTAGGTCAATCTCTACCTCTCTTTACATTATCGACCCACTTTAGAACCCCACTACGCACCGGCGCCTCAGGAGGCCTCCGTTGGACATGGCCAAACCATCTCAACCGGTGTTGAATCAATTTTTCCTCAATTGGTACCACCCCAACCATATCCCGAATATCGTCGTTCCGGACTCTATTCCTCCTTGTTTGCCCACAACACCATCGTAACATACGCATCTCTGCTACACTCAATTGCTGGATATGTCGCCTTTTTATAGGCCAACATTCAGCACCTTATAACATCGCCGGACGAATCGCTGTCCTATAAAACTTACCTTTTAACTTCTGAGGCACCCTTCTGTCACAGAGGACGCCTGAAGCTCGACGCCATTTCAACCAACCAGCTGAAATTCTATGCCTAACATCTTCATCAATGTCGCCATCCTTTTGTAGCATTGATCCTAAATACCGAAAAGTATCCCTCTTGGCCACCACTTGCCCATCGAGGCTAACGTCTCCCTCCTCATTTCTAGTCGCGCTGAAATCGCACCTCATGTACTCGGTCTTGGTCCTACTAAGTCTAAACCCTTTCGACTCTAACGTGTGCCTCCATAGTTCTAACTTCCTATTAACCCCTGCCCTAGTCTCATCCACTAGCATCACATCATCAGCAAAGAGCATACACCAAGGGATATCACCTTGTATGTCCCTTGTGACCTCATCCATCACCAAAGAAAATAAATAAGGGCTCAATGCCGACCCTTGATGTAGTCCTATTTTAATTAGAAAGTCACTGGTGTCGCCATCACATGTTCGGACACACATCACCATATCCCTGTACATATCCTTGATGAGGGTGATGTACTTAGTTAGGACTTTGTGCTTTTCCAAGGCCCACCACATGACATTTCTCGGTACTTTGTCATATGCCTTCTCGAGGTCAATAAAGACTATGTGCAAGTCCTTCTTCTGCTCCCTATATCTCTCTATCAACTGTCGTAATAAGAAAATTGCCTCCATGGTCGACCTACCAGGCATAAACCTAAATTGGTTTTGGGTCACACTTGTCACTCTTCTTAGGCGATGCTCGATAACCCTCTCCCAGAGCTTCATCGTATGGCTCATCAACTTAATCCCACGGTAATTAGTACAACTTTGAACATCTCCCTTGTTCTTAAAGATCGGTACTAATATACTTCTCTATTCTTTAGGCATCTTGTTTGACCGGAAAATGAGGTTAAAAAGCTTAGTTAACCATACTATCGCTCTGGCTCTTGAAATCTCCTCACGAAACGTCTGTTGGTATCGTCAAATGAGTCATCCAACTCCAAAGTAGGACCCTCATTCTCCCCATTAAACAACTTATCAAAATACTCTCTCCACCTGTCCTTGATCTCCTCATCCCTCACCAAAAGTCGATCCGCCCCATCCTTGATGCATTTGATTTGGTTGATGTCCCTTGTCTTCCTCTCGTGGATCCTAGCCATCCTATAAATTTCCTTCTCCCCTTCCTTCGTGCCTAGCCGTTGATAAAAGTCATCATACGTCTGACCTTTTGCTACACTCACCGCTCGTTTTGCAGCCCTCTTCGCTATTTTATAGCCCTTAATGTTGGCTGCACTCTTGTCATAATGGAGGCACTTGAACTACTCCTTCTTCTCCCTAATAGCCCTTTGCACCTTGTCATTCCACCACCAGGTGTCTTTCACTTCCCGTTTGTCTCCCCTACTCACTCCAAACACATCCAAAGCCACCCTCCGAACACATGTTGCCATCTTTAGCCACATGTCATTTGCATCTTCTCCTTCTTCCCCTGGCCCCTCATCTAGCATCCTCTCTTTAAATATTTGCGCTGCTTCCCCCCTAAGCTTCCACCATTTTGTTGTCGCAATCTTGGCCCGAAACTTTCAACTTAATACACAAATTCGTCCTTAACTGCCAAAACATTTCAGAAAGTTGACCACAGTTGTCTAATTAGAAACTCATACACTCAGTTTGATAATATGAATTAATTAAAAGGATATAAGACATCTGTAGAATATAGAGATAGTCCTATTTATTACCTAATCAAAATTTCCTTTTCCAACATTTCATAGTATTAGTTAGTTAGCCATCACATAGTTCCAAAAATAGGCCCACAAATCTTCAACGAAGTGACTATCTAATCTACAGAACATGTGCCAAGAAACTGTCTTCCACCATGCAGTGGTATTCACGATGAGAAGCCCACTAAATTTTGCACTATCAGTCCCTGACACCAAACAATACAATGCTCACCTCCTGCAGTAGGCAACGACAGATATCGCAGCATTATAAAGAACTGCCTCGCAGAAATCCCTCTCCATGGGTAACCTTGCCACAATCTCCAAGACCACGTCAGCCATGCCACACCGCCCAAGTGAAACAAAAGCCGTCAACCATGCCATTGCCGATATTGGCACCGGCTGCTTCTCCCGCAGCCACTGGAACAGTGTGCACAACCCAATGGCTCCTCTTCAGACATCCTGCACATCAATTCCACGCACTCTGCCTTGCTGAGGTTCCCGTTGCTGTATCCTGCCATGAACTCGGTGAATCCTTGTTCCCCCGCCGCAGCTGGGCACCTCGCAAAGGCGAGGATTTCTTCCATGGCTGCCGTGGTGGTGCAAGCACCGCTTACCCCTTCTTGGCTTCGGAAGGAGGCTGGGTCCAACCACTCGCATTCTTCATCGTCGCCCTCCTCTTCTTCTTGGTGTGGTTCCTCGCGCTGTGCTTGAAAGGGGCTGACAGGTGGGTCCCACTGGCCCACCTCCTTACCGCTCCGGAAAGAGGAGGACTTAATGATTATTCGTCCGTCGGAACCAGAAGTTAAAATTGCTGTGGATAGGAATCCTGTAAAAATATCTTTCCCATTCTAGTGGATCCGCGTGGTAAGGAAAAATGGGTAATCTATTCCTTAACAAAAAAAATTTGGAGATGTCCTCGTCTTCATCGTCCGAGGCGCCGCCAGAGGTCGGGCCCAACCAGCCACCCTCGGCATCCGTATCCTCCCCGGTGCCATGTGTGGCAGCTCCGCCCCAGAATCCCACTGCCTCATCCCTGTAGTCGTTGCCTTCGCTTTCTTGTCCTTCAAAGGCAAAATTTGCCGGGGAACACAGTTAGAACATGGCTTTGCTAGGCCACTAACAAATCTGTCTTTGCCAAAAGACATCCAAACTTTACACCAATATATATATGCTACAAGACACTAAACTCGTTACTATATTTTGAATTTAATACACAGCCACAAAATATGGCGAATGTGCCCTTTTATTGTTCTCGAACAACCGTACAGCCTGACTCGGCTTGGAAAAAAAGACATGTAGCCAAAAATCAAGAGATTATTAGGTGCCCAGATTAGATTTAGATAAAATTAAAATGAGACAACAACCCAGACCCAAATCCTGTGATGACCCAGCAACTCACGAGAATGCAGTGGGCGGAGATTCGTGTGACCCACATGAGCCGGCGGCGTCACGCCCGGATAGGCCCGCCGCCGTCCTGTGGCCTCTCGTGCGCGTCCGCCCACCGGCCGGAGCAGCAGCGTCCTCGCCAACGCGTACACGCCGCCGCCCCCACGCCGACGTGGGGTTGCGTAACGGGTGGCCTGGAGACTGTAACAATCCTAGAAATCCGGTCACCGAAAATACGGACTTTCAAAAATTTTTCTAAAGATTACCAGTGTATGGTGGATGTCATATAGGAAACTCGCCAATAGATACACAAGTACCACCCAGTGTTAGCCCGAGCATTGCATTTAAATTACCAAAGCTTGATTCGTATTTCTTGATTTTATGTGATGACCGATAAAATCGAATAACCTAATATCGCATGTGTAAATTTGTGTCGACTAACTCTGAAAATGGATCCATCATGACCTAGAGACCCTAGTGGACCCACCATGGTGTATACATCATGGTCACTAACCACACTAATATAGGGTTATGGCTCGATTAGTTGCTTGGCAAGAAATAAAAATAGAAAAGGATTTGGAAAATAGAAGGAAAAAGAAAAGGGAAACCCATGAAGCAACCAGCCCAGCCCAGCTAGCACCTCAGGTCGGCCTGCTGCTGCCTCGCCCACCGCCGCGGTCGCTCGGCCTGCCAGGCCCAGCTCGCCGGCACCAGCCTGCGCGCGCGCACCGCCTGCACGCGCCGCTCCACAGGCCCAGCATGGCACCAATGGCCTAGCAAGGCCGCGCGTTGCCGCCTGCCCGCGCGCCGCCTGCCCGCTCGCCCGCGCTGTGGCCCGCCTAGTCAACGGCCTAGCAAGCGCGCTGCCCGCTCGCCCGCGCTGCCGTGGCCCAGCAAGGCCAGCCGGCCCAGCAAGGCGGCCCGATAAGCACCGCGCGCCCGCGCTTCACCCGCTGCCGCTGACCGCCGGAGCCCACCTGTCATAAGCTCCTTTTTCCTTTTCTGCTCGCCGCGCGTCGCGTCCGTCGTTCTAAAAGAAGAAACGGTGCCCTCCGTCGTCCACCGCTCGCCCGTGACCCGCCACCGCGCCTCGGATGCCGTCCATCCTCACCTGCCCGCTCCGCGCCTTCCCCGAACCCTAAACCTAACGCGCGGCCGCGCTCAGCCACTTGATGAGGATCTCCGATCCCCACCGTCCGCCGCCGGTCGACGTGCCTATAAAGAAAGGAGCGCCCTGGCCCTCTAGGGTTTCCCCATCGCTTCGCCGCCTTTGTGGAGACCCGCTGCCCTGACCAGCCGAGAGAAAGAGAAAGAGGGAGGAGTAGGGAGGGAGCGCTGCCGCGCGGAGCTAGAGCACCACCGTCCGTCGCTGCTGTCCGCGCGCTGAGAAGGACCCCGGAGCGCCGCACGACCGTCTCGACGCCCCGGCTCTGCCTCCCCCACACCAAGCCGCCACCAAGCCCTTGTCGCCTGCCTCAACCATTGCTGCGCAGGTCAGCTCCCCCGCTCTCGCCCTGCTCGGCCATGGCCGGCGCCAGTACGCCGCCGTTCCCACGCTCCTGTCCGCCTTAAGCATCATTAGCCACGCCGTTGAGCCCGCCTTGGCCTGGGACACATTCCTGACACACTAGATGGAGCCAGCATGAACCATAGTGAGGCCAGCACCTTTGCCGACCTCGGTTTCCCCGGACTCTGGCCGTCGGAGCGCCGCCGCGGCTTTGCGGCCGCGCGCGCCCTGCTGAGCCCCCTTTTCTTACCTTCGGTAGGAGCTACACGACCCCAATCGAGCCTGGGGCAAGAGGATGAGGAGCAAGATGGTGCCCTGCGGGAGGAATCACCGCTGCTGCCGAGAGCCGCCGTCCGCCGCCGTCGTTCGATGGCCGCCAAGCTGGGAGCCCCTTCCCTCAAATTGAATAGGCATCCACGTTCGCCGTGGCTCCACGAAGCTAGGGCACGAGTCAAAGCCACCTCCTGCACGCCGTAGCACCCTGCAGCCGTGGCCTCGCCGCCGGTCGCTGCCAAAGCGCGTGCGTTGGCAAGGCCAAGCCCCGTGGGACCGCACGGACCCTGCCGCTGCACCAGTCTAGCCTTCATGCCCGCTTAGCCACGCCTAAGCCTGGCCAACCCCGCTCGCAACCGTTGCCCGCCTGCACGCTGCCGGCGAGCCCAACCGCACCGGCCGTGCGCGCGGTAGACGGAGAAAAGGGGAAAGGTTCCCCTACCCGTGTGGACCAAGTCCACCACGTGGACCCAGCCAGCCAACCGCGCAGCGCCACCTAGTCACCTTGTCTTCGGTGCACCGTGGACCGAGCCCGTGAGCCAAAGCACTGTGGACCGAGCCCACTGGACTCTGACCCACCACGTGGCCCAGCTAATGAACCGACACGTGTCTGGGCCGGGCCGGCCCAGATCTAGCCCTGCCCAGGCCCGCCGAGGCCCGGTCGAGGCCCGGTCTGCGTTGACGGTTGACCGATCAATGTTGACCGTTGATTGGCCCCACCTGTTAGTGACTGTTGACCGGGGGTCCCACCTGTCAGCCGCTGACCGAGTCGACGTCAGTGCTGACGTCAGCATGACGTCAGTGCTGACGTCATCCAAGCCATCTGACCCGCGTCCGTGCTAACGTCATGCTGACGTCAGCGTTACGACAGCACCTGTGCCCGCGCGCCACATGGCCCAATCAGAGGACGCCACGTGTCAGCCTCTGGATAATCAGCCCTTTTTCTTTTTTAGAAAATCGAATAAACTTTGGAAATTCATAACTACTTCATACGATCTCCGAAAAATATGAACCAAGTGTCCAAATTTTCATAAAAATGAGCTTTACATCATAGTCTTATATATGAGTGCATTTGGAGTTATTGAATTTTATTACTTCTTTGTGTTGACTCTATAGGAGCTGCTAACGCAGCTATTATGTCTTGTTTCAGAGGAGGATGAACTTGAGGAGGACGACTACGAGTACGAGGAGGAGCTTAGTGACAACTTTGCAGGTGTCACACCCCACCCAACCTCGTAGATCCTATTACACATGGCATAATATCTAGGTTGCTAGTGCTTTAATTATGAATATCACCTGATGATAGGTTGCATGGTAGAACTACTTGATGAGCCTTTACCCTGTCGGAACATTACTCCTGCACACCTGCTGATAGGCTAGACGCTTGCTTATTTACTTATGATGCTTCACTTCTACTACGCTTATATCTGTATGATGATGATGCGTGGTGGAGAGTATGGTTGAATGGCTAAGGCAAGTGGTGCCACTTTTACTCGAGGAGAGTGCTGCGTGCGTCTTGGGTGTGTGGTGAGGGTTGAGTCGATCGGACAGGATTCTACGATGAGCCATGTGGGCAAGTCTTGTCGGGGAATGTGTTCTGGGCATTCTCGTGTGAGGTGCTTGTGGCGGGCACATTGATAGGTATAAGGAGATCCCGGGGGTGAGAACCTTCATGGAACGAAGCCCTGGGTAGGAGGTGCTATTGTAGCACGGACTGTTGTAGTCCCTAAGGGAAGATAATCCTGTCTGATCCCCCTAGGACCTAATATCTCTTGAGGACCGGAACCTTGGGACTTACGTGCTCACCACTCGCTCTTGTATGGGCGGGAGACGGATGTCTGACTAGCTAGGACGGTGCCACTACTACTAGGTTGTTAGCAGATAGTGTCAGGAGGTACGGGCATGAAGACCCACACCCTCCTTAGACAGCATAGTGACCACAGGGGCCCCGGTACTATGTCTCACAGTCTCAGTGTGCCGGTGGTACCTATCCGGGATGTCCCTGTACTGAGTGGTAGGGTGGCATCGCACCGGTTAGAAAACAGCCAGAATCAGCTTAGGCGGGGCACCGCTAATGATAGTGATCTTGTGGTTATGGGAGTACACGCTCTGCAGAGTTTATGAATCTATATATATAGTCCGCGGGCCACTGATATGGCTTTTTCCTAAGACCCATGCTTCTCAGGAGTAGTGAGAGGAGTCCTTCTATTCTTTCCCCTGGTGTTACCCTTCTGGCTGTGAGATGCTGAGACAGGCTCCGAGAGGGAGTTGGACCTGTCGACTGAGTGCGAGAGGGTGAGATGTGTGTGATGGGAAGGAATGGGATTGGATATGTGGATGAGATGGGTTAAAACTTGATGAATTATATTATGCAATATTGGTCACTACTTGCATAAGAAACCACAGCCATATATTAGGTCAATTTGATTATATCCTTGCATCCCACCAAATACTACATAGCTAAAGCGAAGCATAGGGTGGGAGATGTAGCCAGTACGAACCGTACTAAAAATTATTTAGCAGGTGAGCCTGACTACGACTACGACGATGAGGAGAAGTAGACGTCTCGTTCCTACTCTCAGGCTTCTTTAGGAGATGTATTGTACTTCCGCCTTCCGCAGCCATTTCAGAGGCTGCTGCTACTCTGATGATTCCGCCAGTGTGGCGGCAAACTATTTATGTAATTCCCCCTAATTGTACTCTTTTATTCGATGTATGGATTCTGTATCGACTGTTGCGAGATAATGAGATGGTTTGATGCTTCGAACTATTATATTTTCCACCATTCTATGTATTTTCCCTTCATGGAAAATTGAGGATGTTTCAGATGGTATCAGAGCCATGCTTGACCCTAGGACAAGACCCTAAGGATTGAACGATAGGATTAGGAAAATCTTGAAATCTCTCGGTCATACACCGACCACTGCATACGCTTTTATGCATGGCTTACCTTTCTCTGCAACTTTTCTAATTCTATCCTCGTGTCAACCTACAGATGGACCTCAACTTGCCGTTTGGTCCGTTGTCGCCGATGGATGTCGTTGATTACAGACTCGACGGGACGGAGTATGGAGGCTACGCTCACGTGCTTCACGAGGTTCTCACCGAGCTTGGTGCTCTCGTGGAGAATGTCGAGTACCTTTGCCGCAGCAAGCCCGCCCTTGGAGGTGGCATCGAGGGCTACAAGGCAGTCCATATCAACGTGCCTGCAAGCATGAACCTGCCTGGAGTTGCCGCCTTCACCGACTTCGCCTTCGACAGCGGCACCAGCACGTGTGTTCAGACCATTTCGCGCCAGGCACTTTGCACTGTGCTGCGCAACGGAGCTGACTACCTAAAGGAGAGTCGCTTTCATCAGCTTCCTTGTGCCCTCAACGTTCAGCAGGGTACTTGGGAGGAGGTCATCTACACCGAACAGAATACCAGAGTTGACCGCAACCCCTGCCACCACGCCTCTATGATGTACATGCAGTGCCAGGAAATGTACATTGCTGAGTTGGAGTGGAAGGGATGCCGTGATCATCGCTACCTGATGGAAGTTGACGAGAGGATCCATAGTTTGGAAGGTAAGGAGGTAGCATGGAAGCAAAATATTGCGGACCTAGAATGTGAGTTAGCATGCAAAAAGCACACTCACCAGGATTAGATCACTAGTCTGATGAATGAGATGGATAAGCTTCAAATCCACAACAGTTGTGTCAACAAGAATATCTGGGAGCTTGAGACCACTATAGCTGAGAAGAACGAAGACATTGCAAAGAGATTCTAGGAAAAGAGTCAAGATGCTGCCTACAGGGACAAACTCCGTGAGCAGTGCAAGGCTCAACGTGAGAAGCTGCTGCAGGAGTACACTCTTGCTAGCTACAACCAGGGACACCTGATCAACTATGTCCACAAGACAGCATACCTCATGGATAAGCTCAAACACACTATGGAAGCTTGAAAGAGGTCAGATCGCAAGAGAGTCAGAGAGTACGAGGAGTCATAGGACGAGCTTCCCATACGTGCCCATAAGAGGGTCAGGGTTGAGATGTTCGAGCTGGGGCAGTCTCTCCTCAACTTGAGTGGATGCCCCACCACTGGACTTAGTGGATAGGTAGTGTCCACCCCTCAGCTCGAGGAGGCCCGTCGTTACATCTCTTGCCTTCAGATGACTAACGAGCAGATCCAGGCTTCTGGCATTGGTATACCTCCTGTAGCTTACAGTTTGGACCAGCCTCTAGAGATGGTTTAGTGTAGTATCAGATCGGGAGATGATGGGCCCTGTATGGCCAAGTGACCAGACTCACCATGATGCTGAGTAGTTGTCCACCCCTTTTGCTAGAACTACCTGCATGTAGTACGTTTCTTGCGAGTCTCCTAGCGTAGCTACTAGAGACATCGCCATGTACCCAACTGATGCAATGAGTGATTCATTTTTTATCACGTCTTTTGGATCTTCATGCTTCTTTGTATGAGTGTTGGATATATTAAAAATGTTTTAAATACATCAAATTATTACATCATTAATATCAAAGTTATATTACACGCGCATATGCCCTAATCTAAGGTTTATGTTAAGCAGGATGTCCAATCGTCATGCCAGCCGCCTGAGCAACTGCTCCCCTTCACCTGCGCCCACCAGGGGCCGTGGACGCGGTCGTGGTCGTGGTCGTGGCCGCGTTGGTCACATACCCATTGACCTTGAGGAGCCCCTCACGCTGCCACCCCACGGCCTGCACACCCACCGCCACCGCTGGTTGTTGAGCCGGAACCAGCTGCCGGAGGCGCGGTTGGAGGACAGCCACAGCCTACTGCTGATCCTGAGCTCGAGCCTGCCGCAGGAGGAGATGCAGCTCCACCACCACCTCCCGTGCCAGTTTTGGTGGATGTGATGGCCCAGCAGACCGAGCTTCTTCGAGTCTTAGCTGAGAACGTGCTGCACCCCCAGCACTGGGAGCCTCGCGATGATTTCTACAAGAAGCTAGAGTTCTTTCTCAAGCTGAGGCCCCTGACGTTAGATGGCACCAGCGTCAATCCTATCGCTGCTGATGACTGGCTTAAGGAGATTGAGAAGAAGCTGGACTTGACCACTTGCACTGACGAGGAGTGTGTTGGATTGGCAGCTCACCAGCTTGTGGGTGCTGGGCGATCTTGGTGGGATAGCCTCTGCGAAACCCACCGGGACCCTGGCAACATCTCCTGGGATGAGTTTGTGGACGAGTTTCATGCATTCTTCATCCATGAAGGCGCACTAGAGAAGGAGAACGAGTTCTGCAGCATCTCCATGGGAGCTGACAAAGTGCATGAGTACACCACCTGCTTCACTAACTTGCTATGCTATGCACCTGTCTCAGTGGTGAACTCTGAGAAGGAGAAGATGTACTACTACCACAAGGGCTTGTCTAGTCGCATTAGGCTCTCCCTCTCAGGCACCAAGAGCCACACCTTGCGTGACTTGATTGACAGGTGCATGGAGATTGAGAAGGACCACGATGAGGTTTTCGCGGAGAGGGAGGCGCTTGGCAAGAACAAGAAGCGCCGTACTGAGGGCACCTCCCGTGTACCTGCCCCACGGAGGTCGCGTGGTGAGACATCTCAGCCTCCTCGCTCTCACTTCGCCCAGGGAGTTGTTCACGGTTCAAGCCAGGGCGGTGGTACCCACACCAGCAACCACCCCCACCCTGCTCAGGACCGCCAGGCATACGCTCGTGCCGCACCAAGAGGTAGCACGTGGAGGTCCGCCGGGCCAACCCCCATAGGCGGCGTGACCTACACTTGCTTCGCTTGTGGCCAGCCAGGTCACAAGGTAGCTGAGTGCCCGAACAAGGCTACACCAGCTACACCAGCGCTCGCCAGGCAGAGCCAGGGCACCCCGCACAAGCAGGTGCCATCCGGAGCACCCCGAGGCCGCCTCACCCACATCTCAGCAGAGGCTGCCTAGAGTGCCCCCGACGTGGTGTACGGTATGTTTTTAGTGCATGGAGTTAAGGCATCTGTGCTATTTGATTCAGGTGCTACATGTTCATATATATCCTCCAAGTTTGTACGAGAGCACCATATACCTGTCACTCCATGAAAAGAAGCCTTATACACCAGTTCACCTTTGGGCAACATTTGTTGTACCAAAATATGTAAGGGAGTGAGTATCACCATTGAGGGTCTTACCTTTCTTGCTGATCTTACCTTGCTACCCTTCGAAGGCCTAGACGTCATTCTAGGGATGGATTGGTTAACCCAGAACAAAGGAGTGATATCTTGCTCACCTAGATTTGTGGATATAACCCATCCAAGTGGCCGTCAGATCAGATGTGAACCAGACAAAAGGACAGATGTCTCCATGCTGTGTGCCCTGGAAGAGAAGTCACTTGAGGAAGTGCCCGTAGTTTGTGAGTACCCTGATATCTTTCTGAAAGAGCTACCAGGAATGCCACCTGACAGGGATGTTGAGTTTGTGATCAACCTGATGCCTGGTATGAGTCCGATTTCCAAGCGACCCTACAGTATGGCAGTTGACGAGCTTAAGGAGCTTAAGAAACAGCTTGAGGATCTATTCGAGAAAGGGTTCATTAGGCCCAGTGCCTCGCCCTGGGGATCTCCTGTTCTGTTTGTTAAGAAGAAGGATGGAACGCAGAGGATGTGCGTTGATTATTGGAACCTGAATGCCATAACTATAAAGAATAAGTACCCTCTGCCGAGGATAGATGACCTACTAGATCAGCTTCACAATGCCAAGTACTTCTCTAAGATTGACCTCAGATCAGGCTACCATCAGATGAAGATCAGAGAGGAGGACATTCCCAAGACAACATTTGTCACAAGATATGGGCAGTATGAGTGCACCGTCGTGTCCTTCGGTCTTACGAACGCACCGGCTTATTTTATGAACATGATGAATAAAGTGTTCATGCAGGAGCTGGATAAGTTCGTGGTGGTCTTCATTGATGACATTCTTGTCTATTCTGCCACCGCCGAAGTGCATGAGCAACATCTGAGGATAGTGTTGGAGAAGTTGAGAAAGCATCAGCTCTATGCCAAGTTCAACAAGTGTGAGTTCTGGCTTGAGGAGGTCACTTTCCTAGGTCATGTGCTCAATGCTGATGGAGTAGCTGTTGATCCGTCTAAGATTGAGACAGTGAAGGGATGGGAGCAGCCACAAAATGTGACTGATGTGAGAAGTTTCTTGGGATTGGCTGGCTATTATCGGCGATTCATCGAGAACTTTTCCAAGATAGCTCGCCCCATGACCAACCTCCTGAAGAAGACCAAAGAGTTTGAATGGACGCCCCAATGTGAACAAAGTTTCCATACCTTGAAGGAGAAGCTCACCACAACACCTGTTCTAGCCTTGCCCGATATCCACCAGGACTTTGTGGTCTATTGCGATGCATCTCGCCACGGGCTTGGTTGTGTTCTGATGCAGAATGGGAAAGTCATTGCCTATGCTTCCCGCCAGCTTAAGGAGCACGAATAGAGTTACCCCACCCATGATCTCGAGCTTGCAGCTGTGATCCATGCCTTGAAGATTTGGAGGCACTACTTGATTGGGAACAAGTGTGAGATCTACACCGATCACAAGAGCTTGAAGTACTTTTTCACCCAGGAAAATCTGAACATGAGACAACGTCATTGGCTCGAGTTGATTAATGACTACGACATGGAGATTCTCTATCACCCTGGGAAGGCCAATGTGGTCGCTGACGCTCTTAGCCGCAAAAGCCATTGTCATGCCTTGTTCACCACCACCTTTCCCAAGGAGTTGCAAGAGGGCATTAATGAGTTACAAATGGAGGTGATACCTCATGGCCTGTTGAATAAGCTTCGCGTGCACTACACCCTCATGGATAAGATCCATGAAGCCCAACGCCATTGCCCAGAGATTTAGGAGATACACGGGCTCCTGACACAAGGCAAGTGCCCAGAGTTCAGTGAGGATGAGCTAGGCACTTATTGGTACAAGGATAGAATTTGTGTGCCTGCAGACCCAGCTATCTGCAACGAAATCCTATCAGAAGGTCATGACTCCAAGTATTGTATCCACGCAGGCAGTACTAAAATGTATGCTGATTTGAAGAGGAAATTCTGGTGGAAGAGCATGAAGTCAGACATTATAGAGCATGTTGCTACATGTGACATTTGTAAACGCATCAAAGCTGAGCACAAGAGACCTGCAGGACTATTAAAGCCACTTAATATACCTGAATGGAAGTGGGATAGCATTTCTATGGACTTCATTGTGGGTTTGCCTCGAACCCCGAAGGGCCATGATGCTATATGGGTGATAGTCGATCGCTTGACTAAGGTAGCTCACTTCCTAGCCATCAAGACTGATGCCCGAGTCGGCCAGCTAGCAGATCTTTATGTTGAGAACATTCTCAAGCTGCATGGAGCCCCTAAGAGCATAATATTCGATCGTGGGCCGCAATATACGTCCAAGTTCTGGTAGGCCCTGAACAAGTCAATAGGGAGCAAGCTAGATTACAGTACTGCATACCACCCTCAGACAGATGGATAGACAGAAAGAGTGAACCAGATCCTTGAAGATATGCTTCAAGCTTGTGTTCTAAAATATGGGACTGACTGGGAGAAGAGTTTGCCCTTTGTAGAATTCTCCTACAACAACAGTTACCTGGCTAGCCTCAATATGTCACCATTCGAGGCTATGTATGGAAGGCCGTGCAGAACACCCCTGATGTGGTCCGAAACAGGTGAGAGGTCATTCTTTGGCCCTGCCACAATCAAGGAGGCCGAAGAAGGAGTCGCACGAGTGCGAGAGAACTTGAAGATTGCTCAGAGCCGTCAAAAGAGCTATGCCGACAAGAGGCGTAGGGACCTCGAGTTTGAAGTCGGAGACTATGTCTATCTCATGGTCTCCCCGCTTCGAGGAACTGATAGATTCCATGTGAAGGGAAAGCTAGCACCAAGGTATGTGGGACCGTACAGAATCAGTGAAAGGATTGGCAAGCTTGCCTATAGAATCAGTGAAAGGATTGGCAACCTTTATTAGCAACCATTCATCAGCAACAAAGAAGCAATGCCAAAGACAAAACAATAACCAATCCTTTGCCGATTAGCTCAATTTCTGATTCTTACTGACACGTGCCAAAAAACGGTGTCAACACATGCCCCCAACTTTGGAGTATAGAATACTTTATGCACCGAAATTTCCTCCAAGTCATGATTACCCACCGCCGAGCCGCCTGAACGTCTCCTCGAATATTGCGCGCACCGCAGTAAAAACCCTGTATCAATGGGCCCATAAAACATTTCCTCCGCCGCGGCCCATCCTTCATTCTCGATCCAACCCTAGCATTTTCATCGCCACACTTTGTCGTCCTTGACGATTCTCCAGAGGTACCTCTCAAATTAAACTTTGACCATCGTATCGGCATTTTTACTCTTCTGCTTCTCTCACAGCATCAAGTAGTCGCATCGGCAACTGCCCCGAGTGCGTAGACATTTCAATCCATTGCTGATGCCCCCCAACCATCCAGTGCCGATATTTTACAGCACAAGCGTAAGGCTTCATCGGAGGACGAGTCTCAATCAAAACGGGCGAGGCTTACACCAGCTCGACCCGCATCATCGGCTTCCCCGCCTTGCCAGACATCGCCCGATGCTCCTGCGCAGGCTTCCTCATCGGCAACTGTTCTTCAATTGGCAATTGTACCTGTACAAGAATCTTCATCGGCACTGGTGTTGCAGCAGCAACCAACCGAGGCACCAACGCAGGAAACACCATCGGCAATCATATCTCAGGTTGCTTCCTCCAGCCAAAGTCGAGAAATTTCCTTGAAATAAGTAAGTTAACTTCCTTAGTTAATTTTCGACACTCATATCTTTTAGCTAACAACTCTTCCCTTTCAGGAGCAAGATTCCCCCGATAGCCTATTCTCTTTCTCTATTATTGGAGACATTCCTGATGATGAAGAGAACGAAGAAAGTTCCGCCCCAACCTTCGAAGCCTTATCATCCGAAATCAAATCTAGGCTAGAGACACTGCTATCCCTGCTGCAACAGGAAACTTCTCAATTAATCTAGGATTCCGATTCTACCAGGGCAACTTTCAAGGCAATCTGAGGCCAGATTCCTGCTGATGTTGAAGAAACACTTTTCCAAGCCGCACATCTAGAGAGTCGGCAACTTCAGTATCAAAAAGCTGCTCAGCGTATTGCCGATAGAGATACCCAGGCACGACTCCAGGAAGAGATGATGAAGTATAAACAATCTGCCGATGAGAAACATAAAGACATCGGCAAATTGGAAGCCTCCCGCATGGAGCCGGAAGAGAAGATTTCCCAATTATCGGCAAAGAGAGAAGCTTTATTAGCGGAGCTGAAAAAGGTTGAAGAAGCCCTGGATACAGTCACTCAAGAGAAAACCCAAATGCCTGACGCTATCAAGATTCTTCAGCAGGAAAGGGACAACCAAGCCCTCAAGACACTGGCCCTTAAGAAGAAAATCAAGCTAGTAGAAGGCAATGCCGATGAAGACGTAAAGACAATAGAGGAAACCAACCAGATTCGCCTGCGTGCGATATCGGCTATTCATTCACTGCTGAACTTGTAAACTTCTTTTCCATCGGCAAAGTAGTGCGTCGGCAACTTGTAAAACTTCATATTAACGTAGCGCCGATACGTTCTTATTGAACAAGTATTATATCTGTTTCTTCACGCATCCATCCAAATACTAGGATAATATCTCTTCAGATATTTACCGTTCAACGCTCTTGGAAATATTTCTCCTTCAAGAGTTTCTAGGATATAAGCATTACCAGGAACGGACCGATTTACTCGATAAGGACCTTCCCAATTAGGAGACCACTTGCCGAACTTTGCGCTCTTAGTCCCAATCGATAAAATCAGTTTCCAGACTAGATCGCCATTAACAAATTCCTTCACCTTTACCTTCTTGTCATACCACCTAGCAACTCTTTTCTTATTCTCTTCAATGCTAAGTAAAGCCTTTAGCCGATGACCCGCCAAATCTTCCAACTCATCTTTCATGAGTGTATTGTAATCATCGGCTGACAGTTGATCTTGATGAAATATCCGCCTCGAACCGGTCTTTATTTCCCAAGCCAAAACCGCGTCATGTCCATATACCAACTAATAAGGCGACACCTTAGTAGCACCATGACAGGCCATTCGATACGACCATAAGGCCTCGTTCAAAACCGTGTGCCACCTCCTGGGATTTTCCTTAATCTTGCGCTTAATGAGTTTAATAATCTCTTTATTAGATGTTTCGGCCTGACCATTAGCATGAGCATAATAAGGAGAAGAGTTTAAAACCCTGATTCCCATCTCATAGGCAAATCCATCAAACTCTCCTGAAGTGAACATGGTTCCTTGATTGGTCGTAATGGTCTGAGGAATACCAAACCGATACACAATATGCTCCTTCACAAAATCAATCATGTTGGCCGATGTCACATTTTTCAAAAGAACTGCCTCAACCCATTTTGTAAAATAATCGATGGCAACGAGGATGAATTTATGCCCTTTGCTTGATGGTGGATAAACTTGACCGATGATATCAATAGCCCATCCTCGAAACAGCCACGGCTTAATTATGGGATTCATTGCCGATGCGGGTGCCCTTTGGATGTTGCCGAACTTCTGACACTCCCGACAATCTTCAAGTATTGTTAGCCAATAAAATCCGTTTCGCCTGACCATCCATTTTATTTTGAAAGCCGACTGATGTGCCCCGCATACTCCTTCATGAATTTCGCCCATTAAACTTTTTGATTCTTCTTCACCAAGACACTTGAGCAAAACTCCATCCATTGTTTGATAATATAACTCATCATCTAGGAGCATGTACTTAGTAGCCTGAAACCTTATACGCCTTTCGACCTTCTTAGATGGATCCTTCAAGTAATCGGCAATCTCCTTCCTCCAATCATCGGCGTCAGTTGTCGATGTCAGCACTTCCTGGATCTGTTGGTATCCCAAAGCATGCTGTGCTAGCCGATTAGCCTCTTCATTATGCAATCTGAAGATATGTCCAAGGCGGAAATATTTAAACTCCTTCAATAATTGTCGACATCTTTCATAATACGTGATTAAAACTTCACTTCGACACTCATACATTCCAGTTAGCTGATTAATAACTAGCATTGAATCACCAAAAATTTCAACAGCATCGGTACAGACTTCCCTGAGTAACTCTAATCCTTTCAACACAGCCTGATATTTAGCCTGATTGTTTGTCAATGTGGTAGCAATCGGCAATGAGAATTCGTATTTATTCCCTTGAGGTGATATCAACACAATGTCGATGCCTGCTCCTTCTCCACATGTAGAACCATCAAAGAAAAGTGTCCATGGAGCAATCTCTAAAGAATTTACCATGCCGCAATGCTGAGTAATAAAATCAGCCATCACTTGCCCCTTGACTACTTTAGCCGATTCATAACATAGATCAAACTCTGATAATGCTAAAATCCATTTGCCGATTCTTCCACTTAGAATTGGCATTGACAGCATATATTTGACCACATCGTCTTTGCATATAACAGTGCATTCGGCCGTTAACAGATAATGCCTTAATTTAGCACAGGAGAAATATAAGCATAAGCATAACTTTTCAATGGCCGAATACCTGGTCTCAGCATCTACCAACCTTCTACTCAGGTAATAGATTATACGTTCTTTTCCTTCAAACTTTTGGATTAGAGTTGACCCAATGACTTCATCATCACCCGATAGATACAACCTGAAGGGTTCTCCGTGTTGAGGTGGAAATAGTACTAGAGGATTCACCAAATACTTCTTAATTTCTTCTAAAGCCAACTGCTGTTCTTCTCCCCACACGAATTCCTGATCGGCCTTCAGCTTCAACAATGGACTGAAAGCTTTGATTCTTCCTGATAAATTAGATATGAATCTTCGAATAAAATTAATCTTGCCGATCAGAGACTGTAGTTCGGTCTTATCGGTAGGAGCAATCACTTATTGATGGCATCAATGGACTTCCTGCTAATTTTAATACCCCTCTGATGCACCATGAAGCCTAAGAATTGTCCTGCCGATACACCAAATGCACACTTGTTGGGATTCATTTTTAACCCATGTTTCCTTGTGCACTCCAATATCTTCTGCAAGTCAACCAGATGATTTCCAAAGTCTCCAGACTTAACCACCACATCATCTATATAAATTTCAACCAATGTGCCGATGTACTCAAGAAAAATGTAATTCATAGCTCTCTGATAAGTAGCACCGGCATTCTTCAAACCAAAAGTCATGACTATCCATTCAAATAACCCCACATGACCTAGACATCTGAAGGTAGTCTTGGAGATATCTTCATCGGCCATAAAGATTTGATTATATCTGGCGTTTCCATCCATGAATCTAATAATCCGATGTCCAGCAGCACCATCAATTAATAAATCGGCAACGGGCATCGAGTAGCCATCCATCGGTGTAGCTTTGTTAAGATTCCTGAAATCAATACAGACACGAAGTTTCCCATTCTTCTTATAGACAGGAACCACATTAGAAATCCATTCAGCATATCGGCATTGTCGGATGAACTTTGCTTCAATCAATCTAGTTATTTCGGCCTTAATATCAGGCAGCACTTTAGGATTGCATTGGCGTGCTGGCTGCTGATGTGGCCGAAATCCTTGTTTGATAGGTAGCCGATGTTCAACAATTGATCGATCTAACCCGGGCATTTCTGTGTAATCCCAAACAAAACAATCCTTATATTCTTTCAATAAAGCAATCAATTGTTCTCTGCTCTGGAGATCTAACTTAGCACTAACAAAAGTTGGCCTTGGCCTACCGCTATTACCAATGTCTACTTCTACTAAGTCATCAGCCGATGTAAATCCATGGCCTAATTTTCCATCATCGGCAAACCTATCCATTATAACTTATCTTTGGATCCAACTGCTTGGATCGGTGGCAGCTCATAATCGGCAATTCTGAGAAACTCTGAATCCCATGCTTCCCCTGATATACACTTGGACCGCTTATAAGTTTTTGACTCTGCCGATGCAATTATATAAGATGAATCACCAGGGACTACTTCAATCTTATCTTCCACCCACTATACGAGGCACTGGTGCATTGTAGAAGGAACGCAGCAATTGGCATGAATCCAATCCCTTCCTAATAGCAGATTATAAGCACCTTTACCGCCGATGACAAAGAACGTGGTCGGCAATGTTTTGCTGTCGATGGTTAACTCAGTGCAAAGCGCTCCCTTAACTGGTGATATATTACCTTCAAAGTCTTTAAGCTTCATATCAGTCTTGGCCAGATCTTGATCTCCTTTCCCAAGCCTTCAAAACATGACATATGGCATGATATTAATTGCAGCACCCCCATCTATGAGTATCTTGGATATTGGCTGCCCATCAACTCTGCCTTTGATAAATAAAGCTTTGAGATGCTGTCTCTCATCATCGGTAGGCTTCTCAAAAATGGCCATCGTTGGATCCAAGGTCAACTGAGCTACTTGTTCGGAAGGAACAATTTCTTCTTCATCATCGGTAAGTGCTAGGAATTCCATCGGCAACATGAAAACCATGTTGATATCTGCCGATGGGCCTTCATCTTTGCACTTTGGTTGCCACACTTGAGACTTTACCCCACGGGAGTTTTCTTCTTTGCGCTCATGTTGCATCTTCCTCTTTTGAGTTTTTGTTAGACCTTCAGGGCACCATTGAGGAAGCTTTGTCTTCCAGACAGGCTGATAACGTTTCGTATTCGAATCTAGGCAGTTTATGTTGGGATCTCTGCAGAGTATTGCTTAATCGGGAACTCTTGCATTGGCCATCTCCTCGAGTTCTTCCTGATCCATCGAAAAGCAGTCGTCATGCCTACCCAACCTTTCATGTACACTGGTTCTGCCCCCCAGCCGATCATGCACTGATGCCCTTCCTCTGATCGGTTCATTGACGCACCATCTCCGATCACCATAATACGGTCTTCTTTTTGTCCGATCGGCTCGATTGTAACCATTGCACTTAGGGCAGCTATCAACAGTAGGCAATTTAATGCCTTCTTTCTAGCAATAAATGAAGAACGGGCATCTCCAATGATCTTCATGCCGACGCCATTCTTCCCGATGCAACTCTTCCTGTCGCTGCCGATAGCGATCACCTAAAACTCTATAGGGAGCAAGTCTAGAAGGTCTTCTGAAACTGATGCTTTCTTCAACTGCTCTTTTTCCTCTTAAGTCATAGGTGGTTACTTGATTTCTGGGATCCACCGATACGTTCCTCTTAGCATTTGCCGATGTTAATACTCTGGTCTTGTTCACGGCATCCACCATGTTTGCTGGGAAAGGGTGCTGATCAATCTTCATTGGCCTTTGAGCTTTAGAATTATCAAACTTAATTCTCCCAGACTCAATAGCCGATTGCAATTGCTGCTTGAATACTTTACAATCATTGGTACTGTGTGAAGTTGCATTATGAAATTTGCAGTACCTCATCTTCTTCAGCTCTTCTGCCGATGGGATCACATGATTAGGTGATAGCTTGATTTGGCCCTCTTGAAGCAGCAGATCAAATATTCTATCGGCCTTCGTGATGTCAAATGTGAACTTCTTTGGCTCCTTTTGACCAAAAGGATAAGATATTGGCTTCTTACCTTTCACCCACTCAGCCAGGCCGATAGTTGGTTCTTCATATGAGTCTGATTCCTCTGCTTCTTCTATAAAGGACACCTTTTTATTCCAAGTCCTTCTAGGTTCTGGAGCTCGAGCACCTTGGTCAGAAATCCTCTGCACAATATGGCTTAAACTTTCAAACTCCTGAGAATCGTATTTGTCTCTGAGGTGCGGCAACAGACCCTAAAAAGCTAAACTAGCCAACTGGCGATCATCAAGCACCAAGCTGAGCATCTATTTTTCATATCTCGTACTCTTCGCACAAAGCTCTCCACTCATTCATCACTTCATTGTCTTAATTTTACTAAATCGGTAAGCTTCTTTTCATGGACACCAGCAAAGAAGTACTTGTGGAACTGTCTCTCCAAATCCTCCCAAGTATGAATAGAATTCGACGGCAATGAGATAAACCATGTGAATGCCGATCCAGACAATGAAGATGAGAATAATCGAACTCTCAATTCATCCCTGTTAGCTGCTTCTCCGCACTGGATGATGAAATGATTGATATGCTCCATTATTGATGTATCATCCTGTCCAGAGAACTTAGTAAAATCTGGTACCTTGTACCGATTTAGAAAAGGAATTGAGTCATATGCTAGAGGGTACGGAGTCCGATAAGAGAAAGTATTAATCTTAGGCTGAATCCCAAATTGCTCTTTCATCACATCCATAATCTTATTGGTCCAAAACGCATCTTGATCTTGCCGATGCACTGGCTGAATTTCTGCTAGAGGCGCTGGCTGATATGCTTCTACATGTCCTTGTGGTACTTGGTTTGAAGGAATCGGCATATTCACAGCACCAGTCTACGGAGCAAAGCTCATCGGCTGTCTTGCCGATGTTTGATCCTGAAAAGCTGCCTGTGGACAATACTGCTGAGTCCCCATCACCTGGTAGCTTGGCTGAATAGCATGTTGCTGAGCTAGCGCTTGCCCTGACCAATTGTGATTATAACTCATCGGCACCTGACTTGCCGATGGCGGATAGCTCGCTGACAATTGATGCTCTTGTATGATTGGATGATAACTAGCATAATTGCCTTGATTTGCAGGTAACCCAGATTGAGATACAAACAGCACTATGGGTTGTCCTATAGTAGTAACCTTCTGTTGCATTGGCGGGGAACTTGCCAATGGATTAGCATAAGATGTCTGCTGCGGAGGCGCGTGGAATCCCATTATCAATGGTTGTATAGCAGGAGGTGTAGTAGAATAATGTGATACCTGGGTCATTGGTCAGACCAGAGTAGCCAATACCATAGGACTCTTTCCTGCTATATCATGCACCTGAGGCAATCCAGAATTGGAGGTAGATGGTCCTGGAGGCATCCCATACCCCCACCAATTAGCAGCAACCTGGCTGTGTAGACCTGAAGGACCTGACATTGCCGATGTCGATTGGTCTATACCCAATTGAGTGATCTGCCTTTCCTGAGACGTTAGATCTGATCTTATCGGCGTGGCTTCAATGCTAGGTGATCCTGATAAAGCTGGAGGAGTAGGAGCTTCCATACTCTCAACGGCTGGAATTGCCGATGGAGTACTAACAGATGCCGATCCTGGCTAATGATATACCATCCTGACATAACCTGGTGCTTGTCCTTCTCTTAATGTTTTCACAATAGCATTGTAAATAGTATTGGACAGTACGGTGGAGTGGTTGATCAAAGCATGATTTAATGCAGAATTAACCATCTCTGGTAATTTACCAGGGTTGGAGTAAAAAGTCACCTGCCAAGGCAATGACAGATCTTGCTTCTGGATTACTTCTCCACCCCTATTCTTGCTGAAAGACTTCAAGCAGAGTTGCCTGTAATCCTCCATAGCTTTTTCCACGGCTAGCTTCTGATCCTCCTCGAGATCTGATTCTGATATCTCGATGACATTCTCTGGATTGATATCAGCAGGGTTCTTCATGATAAATCTGATGACTTGGTCCCACTGAACGTGCCAAAAGATGTGTTGATGCAAAATTCTATCTGCAAACACACCGGGCTAATACCCAAATTTGATATCCGAAGCGTGCCAGTCGATTTGACCTATTAACCGACAAGGATGATAACTTGAATAAAAACCGAACGAGACGACAGCGATACGCCCGGACGTCAAAGCTCAGAATATATTCGATAACTCTTGAACAGATCAGACGACACAACAGCGATACGCCCGAAAGTCAAAGCCTGAATTGTGCTCGGTATACGCGGAACCTGCAAGGTCACCGGAGATCAAGTTGATGCAGCCTGTTGAATCTTGAAAGAACTCATTGAAAAAGAGAAAATACTTGACGAAGTCGTCGAAAAGTAAAGTGCTGGTAGAAGTAAATTACGATAAAAATAGATTTGTTTATTAATGCTTGGATGCTCATTACAATGCCCTTCGGCACATATTTATACTCTACTATTCGAAGAATCCTAACTGAATACGAAAAGCTTAAATATAGAAAAATAAACTTACTCCTTATACGAACTCTATCTCTAAAGGAAAGACATAAAACTCGTATAGGAACTGGACTCAAACTACACTACGAAAATCATAAGCTCACATGATGCCGATCCTCTGTCCATTTCTGTCATGATGAAGTTATCTTTCCATCGGCATACTCTCTGGCATCAGCAACAATCTTCTAATCTCCGGCCTGTCTCATCGGCAACAGCCCTTCAGCTCCATCGGCAGCAATCCTCTAGCTTCCCACCAGTCTCATCAGTAACAACTCTTCAGCCTTATCGGTAACAACTCAGACTAATCCACCCTTTATTGGCAACCATTCATCGGCAACATCAAAAGCAATGCCGAAGACAAAATAATAACCAATCCTTTGCTGATTAACTCAATTTCTGATTCTTACTGACACGTGCCGAAAAACGGTGTCAACACATGCCCCCAATTTTGGAGTATAAAATACTTTATGCACCAAAATTTCCTCCAAGTCATGATTACCCACCGCCGAGCCGCCTGAACATCCCCTCGAATATTGCACGCGCCGCAGTAAAAACCCTATATCAATGGGCCCATAAAACACTTCCTCCGCCGCGGCCCATCCTTCATTCTCGATCCAACCCTAGCATTTTCATCGCCACACTTTGTCGTCCTTGATGATTCTCTAGAGGTACCTCTCAAATTAAACTCTGACCATCGTATCGGCATTTTTACTCATCTGCTTCTCTCACAGCATCAAGTAGTCGTATCGGCAACTGCCTCGAGTGCGCAGACATTTCAACCATTCATTGCCGATGCCCCCCAACCATCCAGTGCCGATATTTTATAGCACAAGCGTAAGGCTTCATCGGAGGACGAGTCTCAATCAAAACGGGCAAGGCTTACACCAGCTCGAGCCGCATCATCGGCATCCCCGCCTTGCCAGACATCGCCCGATGCTCCTGCGTAGGCTTCCTCATCGGTAACTGTTCTTCAATCGGCAATTGTACCTGTACAAGAATCTTCATCAGCACTGGCGTTGCAGCAGCAACCAACCGAGGCACCAACGCAGGAAACACCATCGGCAATCATATCTCAGGTTGCTTCCTCCAGCCAAAGTCGAGAAATTGCCTTGAAACAAGTAACTTAACTTCCTTAGTTAATTTTTGACACTCATATCTTTTAGCTAACAACTCTTCCCTTTTAGGAGCAAGATTCCCCTGATAGCTTATTCTCTTTCTCTATTATTGGAGACATTCCTGATGATGAAGAGAACGAAGAAAGCTCCGCCCTAACCTTCAAAGCCTTATCATCCGAAATCAAATCTAGGCTGGAGACACTGCTATCCCTGCTGCAACAGGAAACTTCTCAATTAATCCAGGATTCCGATTCTACCAGGGCAACTTTCAAGGCAATCCAAGGCCAGATTCCTGCCGATGTTGAAGAAACACTTTTCCAAGCCGCACATCTAGAGAGTTGGCAACTTCAGTATCAAAAAGCTGCTCAATGTATTGCCGATAGAGCTACCCAGGCACGACTCCAGGAAGAGATGATGAAGTATAAACAATCTGCCAATGAGAAACATAAAGACATTGGCAAATTGGAAGCCTCCCGCATGGAGCTGGAAGAGAAGATTTTCCAATTATCGGCAAAGAGAGAAGCTTTATTAGCAGAGCTAAAAAAGGTTGAAGAAGCCCTGGATACAGTCACTCAAGAGAAAACCCAAATGCCTGACGCTATCAAGATTCTTCAGCAGGAAAGGGACAACCAAGCCCTCAAGACACTGGCCCTTAAGAAGAAAATCAAGCCAGTAGAAGGCAATGCTGATGAAGACGTAAAGACAATAGAGGAAACCAACCAGATTCTCCTGCGTGCGATATCGGCTATTCATTCACTGCTGAACTTGTAAACTTCTTTTCCATCGGCAAAGTAGTGCGTCGGCAACTTGTAAAACTTCATATTAACGTAGCGCCGATACGTTCTTATTGAACAAGTATTATATCTGTTTCTTCACGCATCCATCTAAATACTAGGATAATATCTCTTCAGATATTTACCGTTCAACGCTCTTGGAAATATTTCTCCTTCAAGAGTTTCTAGGATATAAGCATTACCAGAAACGGACCGATTTACTCGATAAGGACCTTCCCAATTAGGAGACCACTTGCCAAACTTTGCGCTCTTAGTCCCAATCGGTAAAATCAGTTTCCAGACTAGATCGCCATTAACAAATTCCTTCACCTTTACCTTCTTGTCATACCACCTAGCAACTCTTTTCTTATTCTCTTCAATGCTAAGTAAAGCCTTTAGCCGATGACCCGCCAAATCTTCCAACTCATCTTTCATGAGTGTATTGTAATCATCGGCTGACAGTTGATCTTGATGAAATATCCGCCTCGAACCGGTCTTTATTTCCCAAGGCAAAACCGCGTCATGTACATATACCAACTGATAAGGTGACACCTTAGTAGCACCATGACAGGCCATTCGATATGACCATAAGGCCTCGTTCAAAACCGTGTGCCACCTCCTGGGATTTTCCTTAATCTTGCGCTTAATGAGTTTAATAATCCCTTTATTAGATGTTTCAGCCTGACCATTAGCATGAGCATAATAAGGAGAAGAGTTTAAAACCCTGATTCCCATCTCATCGGCAAATCCATCAAACTCTCCTGAAGTGAACATGGTTCCTTGATCGGTCGTAATGGACTGAGGAATACCGAACCGATACACAATATGCTCCTTCACAAAATCAATCACGTTGGCTGATGTCACATTTTTCAAAGGAACTGCCTCAACCCATTTTGTAAAGTAATCGGTGGCAACGAGGATGAATTTATGCCCTTTGCTTGATGGTGGATAAACTTGACCGATGATATCAATAGCCCATCCTCGAAACGGCCACGGCTTAATTATGGGATTCATTGCCGATGCGGGTGCCCTTTGGACGTTGCCGAACTTCTGCACTCCTGACACCCTTTAAAATACTTGAAACAATCTTCAAGTATTGTTGGCCAATAAAATCCGTTTCGCCTAATCATCCACTTTATTTTGAAAGCCGACTGATGTGCCCCTCATACTCCTTCATGAATTTCGCCCATTAAACTTTTTGATTCTTCTTCACCAAGACACTTGAGCAAAACTCCATCCGTTGTTTGATAATATAACTCATTATCTAGGAGCATGTACTTAGTAGCCTAAAACCATATACGCCTTTCGACCTTCTTAGATGGATCCTTCAAGTAATCGGCAATCTCCTTCCTAACTGAATACGAAAAGCTTAAATACAGAAAAATAAACTTACTCCCTATACGAACTCTATCTCTAAAGGAAAGACATAAAACTCGTATAGGTATTGGACTCAGACTACACTACAAAAATCATAAGCTCACATGATGTCGATCCTCTGTCCGTTTCTGTCATGATGAAGTTATATTTCCATTGGCATACTCTCTGGCATCAGCAACAATCTTCTAATCTCCGGCCTGTCTCATCGGCAACAGCCCTTCAGCTCCATCGGCAGCAATCCTCTAGCTTCTCGCCAGTCTCATCGTTAACAGCTCTTCAGCCTTATCGGTAACAACTCAGACCAATCCACCCTTTATTGGCAACCATTCATCGACAACATCAAAAGCAATGCCGAAGACAAAATAATAACCAATCCTTTGCCGATTAGCTCAATTTCCGATTCTTACTGACACGTGCCGAAAAACGGTGTCAACAACACCATACTTGAAGATTTAGTGGAGCAACCACACGGAACGAGAAGCGACTTGGGAGAAAGAGTCAGAAATGAGGAAGCTCTACCCCTACCTATTTGAAGAGTAAGTTACACTCTTAAATCTTGAGGACGAGATTCTCATAAGGGGGTAGGACTGTAACAACCCTAGAAATCCAGTCTCCGAAAATACGGACTTTCAAAAAATTTTCTAAAGATTACCAGTGTATGGTGGATGTCATGTAGGAAACTCGCCAATAGATGCACAAGTAGCACCCAGTGTTAGCCCGAGCATTGCATTTAAATTACCAAAGCTTGATTCGCATTTCTCGATTAAATAACCAACATCGCATGTGTAAATTTGTGTCGACTAACTCCGAAAATGGATCCATCATGACCTAGAGACCCTAGTGGACCCACCATGGTGTATACATCATGGTCACTAACAACACTAACATAGGGTTATGGCTCGATTAGTTGCTTGGCAAGAAATAGAAATAGAAAAGGATTTGGAAAATAGAAGGAAAAAGAAAAGGGAAACCCATGAAGCAACCAGCCTAGCCCAGCTAGCACCTCAGGCCGGCCCGATGCTGCCTCCTCCACCACCGCGGCCGCTCGGCCTGCCAAGCCCAGCTCGCCCGCGCCAGCCTGGCGCGCGCCGCCCACAAGTGCCGCTCCACAGGCCCAGCATGGCGCCGACTCCCCAGCAAGGCCGCGCGTTGCCACCCGCCCGCGCGCCGCCTGCCCGCTCGCCCGCGCTGCGGCCCGCCTGGTCAACGGCCCAGCAAACGCGCTGCCCGCTCACCCACGTTGCCGTGGCCCAGCAAGGCCAGCCGGCCCAGCAAGGCGACCCGATAAGCACCGCACACCCGTGCTTCACCCGTTGCCGCTGACCGCCGGAGCCCACCTGTCATAAGCTTCTTTTTCCTTTTCTGCTCGCTGCGCATCGCGTCCGTCGTTCCAAAATAAGAAACGGCGCCCTCTGTCGTCTGCCGCTCGCCCGTGACCCGCCACCGCGCCTCGGATGCCGTACATCCTCACCTGCCCGCGCCGCGCCTTTCCCCGAACCCTAACCCTAACGCGCGGCCACGCTCAGCCGCTTGATGAGGATCTTCGATCCCCACCGTCCTCCGCCGGCCGCCGTGCCTATAAAGAAAGGTGCGCCCCGGCCCTCTAGGGTTTCCCCATCGCTCTGCCGCCTTTGTGGAGACCCGCTGCCCTGACCAGCCGAGAGAAAGAGAAAGAGGGAGGAGTAGGGAGGGAGCGCTGCCACGCGGAGCTAGAGCACCGCCGTCCGCCGCTGTCGTCCGCGCGCTGAGGAGGACCCCGGAGTGCCGCACGACCGTCTCGACGCCCCGGCTCTGCCTCCCCCGCACCAAGCCGCCACCAAGCCCTCGTCACCTGCCTCGACCGTTGCTGCGCAGGTGAGCTCCCCCGCTCTTTCCCTGCTCGGCCATGGCCGTCGCTAGTACGCCGCCATTCCCGCGCTCCTGTCCACCTTAGGCATCATTAGCCACGCTGTTGAGCCCACCTTGGCCTGGGACACATTCCTGACACGCTAGATGGAGCCGGCATGAACCGTAGTGAGGCCAGCACCTTTGCCGACCTTGGTTTCCCCGGACTCCGGCCGTCGGAGCATCGCCGCGGCTTTACGGCCGCGCACGCCCTGCCGAGCCCCCTTTTCTTACCTTCGGTAGGAGCTACACGACCCCAATCGAGCCTGGGGCAAGAGGATGAGGAGCAAGATGGTGCCCTGCGGGAGGAATCACCGCTGCTGCCGAGAGCCGCTGTCTGCCGCCACCGTCCGATGGCCGCCAAGCTGGGAGCCCCTTCCCCTCAAATTGAACAGGCATCCACGTTCGCCGTGGCTCCATGAAGCTAGGGCGCAAGTCAAAGCCACCTCCTGCACGCCATAGCACCCTACAGCCGTGGCCTCGCCGCCGAAGCCGCCGAAGCATGTGCGCCGGCAAGGCCAAGCCCCGTGGGACCGCACGGACACCGCCGCTGCACCAGTCTAGCCTTCGTGCCCGCTTAGCCACGCCTCAGCCTGGCCAACCCTGCTCGCAACCGCTGCCCGCCTGCACGCCGCCGGCGAGCCCAACCGCACCGGTTGCGCGCGCGGTAGACGGAGAAAAGGGGAAAGGTTCCCCTGCCCGTGTGGACCAAGTCCACCATGTGGACCCAGCCAGCCAACCGCGCAGCGCCACCTAGCCACCCTGTCTCCAGTGCACTGTGAACCGAGCCCGTGAGCCAAAGCACCATGGACCAAGCCCACTGGACTCCGACCCGCCACGTGGCCTAGCTAATGAACCGACACGTGTCCGGGCCAGGCCGGCTCAACCCGGCCTAGATCCAGCCCTGCCTAGGCCTGCCGAGGCCCGGTCGAGGCCCGGTCTACGTTGACCGTTGACCGGTCAATGTTGACCGTTGACTGGCCCCACCTGTCAGTGACTGTTGACCGGGGGTCCCACCTGTCAGCCGCTGATCGAGTCGACGTCAGTGCTGACGTCAGCATGACATCAGCATGACGTCATCCAAGCCATCTGACCCCGCGTCCGTGCTGACGTCAGCATGATGTCAGCGCTGCGACAGCACCTGTGCCCATGCACCACGTGGCCCAATCAGAGGACGCCACGTGTCAGCCTCTGGATAATCAGCCCTTTTTTTTTCAAAAAATAGAATAAACTTCAGAAATTCATAACTACTTCATACGATCTTTGAAAAATATGAACCAAGGGTCTAAATTTTTATAAAAATGAGCTCTACGTCATAGGCTTATGTATGATTGCATTTGGAGTTACTGAATTTTATTGCTTCTATGTGTTGACTCTATAGGAGCCGCTAACGCGGCTATTATGTCTCGTTTCACAGGAGGATGAGCTTGAGTAGGACGACTACGAGTACGAGGAGGAGCTCGGTGGTGACTTCGCAGGTGCCACACCCCACCCAACATCATAGATCCTATTACGCATGGCATAATATCTAGCTTGCTAGTGCTTTAATTATGAATATCACCTGATGATAGGTTGCATGGTAGAACTGCTTGATGAGCCTTTACCTTGTTGCAACCTTACTCCTGCACACCTACTGATAGGCTAGACGCTTGCTTATTTACTTATGATGCTTTACTTCTACTACGCTTATATCTGTGTAATGATGATGCGTGGTGGAGAGTATGGTTGAATGGCTAAGGCAAGTGGTGCCACTTTTACTCGGGGAGAGTGCTGTGTGTGTCTTGGGTGTGTGGTGAGGGTTGAGTCGATCGGACAGGATTCTACGACGAGCCATGTGGGCAATTCTTGCCGGGGAATGTGTTCTAAGCATTCCCATGTGAGGTGCTTGTGGCGGGCACATTGTGAGGTATAAGGAGATCCTGGGGGTGAGAACCTTCGTGGAGCGAAGCCCCAGTAGGAGGTGCTATTGTAGCACGGACTGTTGTAGTCCCTAAGGGAAGGTAATCCTGTCTGATCCCCCTAGGACCTGATATCTCTTGAGGACCGGAACCTTGGGACTTACGTGCTCACCACTCGCTCTTGTATGGGCGGGAGACGAATGTCTGACTAGCTAGGACGGTGCCACTACTACTAGGTTGTTAGCAGATAGTGTCGGGAGATACGGGCGTGGAGACCCACACCCTCCTTAGACAGCATAGTGACCATGGGGGGCCCGGTACTATGTCTCACAGTCTCAGTGTGCCGGTGGTACCTATCCGGGATGTCCCAATACTGAGTGGTAGGGTGGCATCGCACCGGTTAGAAAGCAGCCAGAATCAGCTTAGGCGGGGCACCGCCGATGATAGTGATCTTGTGGTTACGGGAGTACACGCTCTGCAGAGTTTATGAATCTATATATATAGTACGCGGGCCACTGGTATGGCTTTTTCCTAAGACCCACGCTTCTCGAGAGTAGTGAGAGGAGTCCTTCTATTCTTCCCCCTGGTGTTACCCTTCCGGCTGTGAGCCACTGAGACAGGCTCCGAGAGGGAGTTGGACCTGTCGACTGAGTGCGAGAGGGTGAGATGTGTGTGATGGGAAGAAATAGGATTGGATATGTGGATGAGATGGGTTAAAACTTGATGAATTATATTATATAATATTGGTCACTACTTGCATAGGAAACCACAGCCATATATTAGGTCGATTTGATTATATCCTTGCATCCCACCAAATACTACATAGCTAAAGCGAAGCATAGGGTGGGAGATGTAGCCAGTACAAACCGTACTGAAAATTATTTGGAAGGTGAGCCCGACTACGACTACGACGATGAGGAGGAGTAGACGTCTCATTCCTACGCTCAGGCTTCTTTAGGAGATGTATTGTACTTCCGCCTTCCGCAGCCGTTCCAGAGGCTGCTGCTACTCTGATGATTCCGCCACTGTGGCGGCAAACTATTTATGTAATTTTCCCTAATTGTACTCTTTTATTCGATGTATGGATCCTGTATCGACTGTTGCGATATAATGAGATGGTTTGATGCTTTGAACTATTATATTATCCGTCATTCTGTGCATTTTCCCTTCGTGGAAAATTGAGGATGTTTCAGAGACAACCCCCGGCCTCGCAGCAGCCGATCCTCCGAGAGGAACGCGAACGGGTATCGCCACCGTCGTGGCACACGGAGGCCGCGGCGCCGGCGTAGTGGTGCCGATGGTAGGCGTGCCCATTGCCGGCGTGGGTGGGTGCGGTAGAGAGCAAAGGCGTGGAGAGGGAGGTCGGGCTAGAGCTTGCCAAGGCCATGGACGACGAGGCGGTCGTCGGAGACGGCGGTGAGGAGGGAAGTGGAAGCGAGCACGCTCGCGAGACCGCAGGAGTCGGGCCACACAGGTGTTCGGGAAGTAGATAAATGGCAAGGTCATATTTGTCATTTCGTCCATCCAGTGTCTTGTCGTACTCCTCTAATCCTAAGTTATACGTTTCACTTACATTAAGTTTGACTAATACTGTTATTCAAAAATTTGTTTAAAATATTATTTTTTACATGACTTTCTTTATTATTAATAAAAGTTATTCAAAAATAATTTAAATTTAACTATTTTATATATTTTTTTATTAAGATGAATAGTTAAATTTAGGTTTAAAAGGTCAAATGTCTTATAACTCAAGGTTGAAAAAGTCAAATATTTTATAATTTATGATGGATTGAGCAGTAACTAACCCAGGTGTGAGCAGCGGAGAGTGCTGAGGAGGACGCGCGGGCAGCGGCGGAGGATGTCAAGTTGACCAAAGAGAACTTGCAGCGGCTGCCATGGATGGCCGCAACTCTTCGCCATGGTCGTGGACAAGGGAAAAGAAGGAAAAAAGTTCACATTTGTTTTTTTTTTAAAGAACACATTCGCTTCTTCTAGTTTAAAAGTTCCAAACAAGCACGAACACATCTATTTGTAACGGCAAAAGGATCCAAATTGGCTCGGAGACAATATTTGATAATGCATCGTTCTTTTGAGTGGCAAAATTAAAAATCCCATAGCATCAAACATCAGCATGTATATATATGGAATTCTCAACATGTACAATTTGTATCATTGTGTGTATAATTTTTTTCATATAAGACTTGCGATAGAAGTGCATAGCCACCATGCATATTTGTTTGGTTTGGGGTTGAAGTGGGTTGGCAGCATGCACGACGCCCTTCGTCTGGGGATGCAAACGCCAATCTCGCAGCTGTCGGGGGGTTGTTCAGAGTCTAACTTCACGAATCACCCTGTACTCCACATCCTCGAACTGCGAATTGCCCGGGGTTTTGGGGTTCAGTTAGTCATTGCACATATCAGAGAGTTTGTTTAAGCAAAGCATAATACCTTGAGGAATATTTGAAGAGGGCCATCTTTTGTTGGCCACAGATGATCCTCCTCCACCTTGACTTCGACATCGGCATCTCCGTTGCCTTGCCAGGAACGAGGAAGAATGATGGTGCTCCACTTCCATCCTCTGCTCATCGCTGAGATCTCCATTGTTAACGAGAAAGTTGTTTCAGAGAGGAAGCCAAAGCATATGGCCTCCCTCTTCTTTTTATGAAGTAGTAGGAAATGAGAGGATTCTCAAAAAAAAAAAAGTAGGAAATGAGAGGTGTGAGCTCAGGTGAAAGTAGGAAATGAGAGGTGTGAGCTCAGGTAACTGCTACCAACCAAGAGCTTGCCTACTTTGTTGTAATGTTGTTGGTATGCATGTTTCGGTTCTTTTAGCCTGTTTGGTGACCCACAATCTAAGGGGCTTTGGGGAGAGAACCTTCCCTCACCTCCCTCCTTTAATCGATAGGCATTATCTGTTGCGTCTGAAAACATTCTTTATTTTCCTAAAAATACTTGTCTCGGCCAAATACACCTCTCGATTGTGCTAATTAGGAATAGTCAGAATCAGCACAAAACTGAGCTCCTAGGACAAGGGCAAAACGCATCGTTACTTTCTGACTGAGCAGTGAGCACAGCACATTTCTCATGATGATTCAAAGTGCACGTACTAGGATGACTTATTCATTTCATCTCAGTCATCATACAAGTGAGATGAGGCCGCATTGCAAATTTACAAGTTTACAACAGGTGATATAATGTCTATCTAGTAAACACGACAGTATCAGTTCTGTTGTCTCAGTCCTGCGTCATGGACGGATGTGCAAAAGACTCTGCTATGTATATCACCTAGTATATGGCTATATCAATCACCCCCAGGAAATAGCAATGGGGGGTGGCCCACCCCGCAAAAAAAAAGGGATCAGTTGGATCAGAAGTGGCAAGCGATGTCCCGGCTGAATTAAGCTGGTCTTATTAGACAAGTGCTATGCTTGGTCGATGCCATTGGCGGACCCGTTCTGCACACCAAGCTTGTGGAACTCCGCCTCAATGACCTCCACAATCTTCGCGTCCTCAGGGTCCTGCTCAGGGATATTCACATGCAAGGAGCCCTGCTTGATGAGCTCCTGATTCAGTGCCTGCTCCTGGATGAAGTTGTAAAGCTCTTGGTGGAAGGGGTGATCGAGAGAGAAGCAATTATCGGCGTCACTTGATGAATGTTTGGATGAACCCGAGCCCTCCTGTCTACAGAAATGGGGAAGGGAAGAGTAGTCCATGATCTGCATGTTCCAGAATTGCCCATGTCATCGCATTGTGATCGTCAATGCAGAAATGCACAAGATGCTTAAGAGTAAAATCAAGTTCAGTGCAGCTCTGATTCTCGTATTTGACTTTGTAGACAAACATACTATTTGGCTACATAAATGGTAATCAGTCTTAATTACCTTTAGAAGCTCATCTCTCCCACAACCACGCAACACATGAACCTTCTTTCTTGTTCTCTCTTGCAACAGAGGCTTCACAACCTAAAATCAAATGAAGTCTTAGAGAACCTTTACAGCAAAAGTAAAAGGGCTGTAATAATCTAAAGAAATGTACCTTCCAACATGCAGAAAATATGTACGGAGCATTTACTATATAATAGGTCTCAGTCTTTTCAGGGTAATTCAAATCATCAACAGTAGATATTGCAGTCACAATCTGTAGTACATCAATAATTAGTCAGCAGTACCATAAAAGATGGATAGCGTTTGTTTACTTTCTTCTATTGCGTGTGGCCTTGTTTATACAGTATATTGAATTACTTAAAATAGGCATATAACCATTGTTGTCGCCCTATGGACGTTATGAATACCAATTTACACTCTTATAGTTTGGAGAACAGAAGAGGATAGAATACAATGTTATTGCAGGCTGTACCTTCATTTGGTTTAGTGCTGACAATTTCAGACCAGTCATATCGAGAACCTTTATACAGGTAGTAATAGGTCTCCCATACTTCTTTGTCACCGTAGGCTAGACCAAACAAAAGTAAGCAAATACATATGTTAAGAAAATCCATAGAAGTCATCTAATTGTCCATGGAGCTTTAGTTGATCACTCACCAAAATAAAACGATCACGGTACTCATTGATCTGAATGTGAGATTGCACATAGTAGTTAACCTGGAAATGCATGCATGAAGTGTAAGGCATAAATTCATGGACTGGATGAGTATGTCTTGATCCCAAATACATATGGATGCAATCTGATGAAAATGTCAATCTATTTATACATTGATAAGACTTCTTATATTGCAACTTACTACTGCAACAGTATTTACTTATATTTACTTTGATCGACATGGATACATTCTGACAAATGTTAAGTATATCAAGGCCCATGGCCCATGACTCCATAAGGATGCCTATATGCATATTACAATCATGTGTCCTAAATCGGCGTATTCTCAAACCCTAAGGTTAGAAACAATGGAAGCTACTAAAACCCTATTAAGAATAGTCTGAGATAGTTACCGAAGCTTTGTCATATGTACTCAGTCCAACACCAACTGCAAATACAGGGATGCCCTACAATAGAAGGAAAGTGGACTATTAGATAACTTTGCATAACTTATCCAACAATAACTTAGTTATACTTCGTTAATTTAAAAAAAACTTAGTTATAGACTGGATGTGAAGATTTTTATGGCATAGACAGCATAGAACTCATAGGTAATGCACAAAATATGAAAATGTCTTAACTACAAATTCAAACCCAGGACTGTTCAAAAAACAATGCTAAATTAAGGTGAATACAGGAAGCATGCAAAGGAAATTATTATAACATGCATAAGACAGTTGTACCTCTTTGGAGTATCCTGATAACCCAACAAGCTGTGTATCACGAATTGATCTATACAAATCTACTGGGATAATAGGTTTCTGCAATAGTTCAGCACAAACAGATGATTACAATAAGTATAAATACGTGCAGAACATCCCAACAATTCAATAGCCAAGCTTGTTCTAGGACTGAGAGACTACTTACCTCCAATATACCATCGATTTCATTATGTATTCTCCAATTCAAAGAATCTTCAAGCTAGCAAAAGAAAATTTCCTCAGATAATGAACCATTTACTTTAGGGTCATCAATATGGAAATTGAAATGGAAAATTGCAGTGTTAACAATTACCATCCTGTGAGCCTTATTCACATGCCACTCTCTAGCTTTAAGGAAACGCACTAATGTCTCTGTTGGGTAGCCCTGGTGCACATTCTGAAAAATAAAAAGAAAATGTGAGAGCTCAAAGACAATCTCCTTAGGCTAACAAGAAAAACTATTTACATCTATGAAAATTTGTATATTCAAAATTCAGACAACTGCACATACTCATGGTTCTTTCTGACGACCAAGGGTACTGATACTGGTACCACAGCTTTCAAACTAGGTTCTTTAAATGATATGTATTGCAAGAGCTTCTTAACACGTTTTTTCAAGTTGGTCTAAAACAAGGTGGGCAGGACAGCAGGAGGTTTTCAAAGATTCTCACCACCAGGACACTGGCATGGCATTATGGCAAGTAGTACAATAGAAACAATTCACAAGTAGGGCCACAAGGGTAGACATGACGAATCAGATACTAGTGCAACCTTATTACTTGGAATTGTCAAATATAGATGACTAAAGTGCTAAGGCATAAGTTTATCATCTATCATATTCTCCACCGCAGAATCTCATCCCTTAAAAGTTCAGTTTTATTATCAATGACGGTATTGATATTCTTTCCCATGCTAAGAGTGCAAAGTATACTGCACACAGTATGTTTATGGCATGTATCTATAAAGCCTACACACACTCAGTGAGTCTGCATTCAAGAAGATAAGAGAAGGAATTTGCAAGCTTTTATAAGCAACTAAATGCAACACAGCAATTATCCCAAAATGAAGACTTCTTGAGCTGATTATAATTTTTGTGTAGTTTCTGGAACTGGATAGTACCAACCAGCAGTGCATGCAATGCAACTCAATAAAATAGGCTGTCTGATCCTAACTAACCTATTCAGCTCAGGGATTGGGGTGCATTGGCCTATCACCACCTCATCCCTAACAATCCAAACCCTGTAAAAGAATACAGAATGGGGCCGTCCTTCTAAAATCATGGGATGGTCCTGTAACAGACCAAGCAACCTAAAATGCAGTAATCCCTCAAACCAAGCATTCTCTGAAAAAAGTTGCCTACCATTCCATTTTTAAGGGAAGTTATAGTTCCCTGCACTTATATTTTGCTAGCCCCATGTTACTGATGCAATGATTCTATCGAAAAAAAAAAGGACGTACCCAGTGCCGTAGGCTCCCGCACTGCGGGGTCTGAGGAAGGGAAAATAGCCAGCAGCCATCCCTGCACAAATGTGCAGAGGCTGGGGCTTGAACCCTGGACCTCTTGGTCACAGGCGGTAAAGCTCTACCGCTTGCACCAGGGCCGCCCTTCAATCGCAAGTGCCACTTTTTTTTGATTCTCACTCCACCAGCCTAGAGGTTCTGCTGGGAATTATTTGGCATCTCCTACTCAGCACACAGTGCGCACTTAAGCCTAGCCTTTAGAGAGAATTTTATTGACGGAAATGTTCTCTTGCAAATTAAAATTAACTGGTAAAATGACAGAATATATATGAAAAAAGAAGTCAATCCATAAGTGCCGGGTGCATAGGATGCCTATTGCAGGTGTCTGCACACTGGGATGACAAGTGTCAAGTTCCATTATATTAACAAAGTAAAGAGCAAAAGGTGAAATCATTCTATAATAATTCGCAACAACCAAAAGACAGTCCCATTGACAAGCAACCAAACACGAGGAAAGGCACTGAGGTATATATTACTACCAACATATCAGGAGGCTCGAGGGGACCAAAAATGTCGCCGTCCACAAGTTGATATAGTGGACCTGAGATCAGAATATTCCTCGACACATCCGTTGTGTAAAGCATCACTGCTTCCACCTCTCAGCCCCCGTTGTCAAACTACTCGAAATCACCCCAGGGATCCCAAACGTGTGGCTTAGATCAAAGAACAGAATAACATTTTGCAGCCAATCAACAAGTACATCAACTTTCACAACTGTGAATTTAACCTTAGATCCGTATTGAGTGTACTGACTGACTACGTGTCTATGCTAGTAAAAACAAAAGCTCAGGCATGAACTGGAACTGGAACAATTTCATCCAAATCAGTACAGGTAGTCTAGTACCAGCAATCTAACAAACACCCAGTCTCACTTAGCCACTTGATCATCTAAGTCAGACTAATCATTCAAACTGTGTAACTGATCTATAAGCAAAGACTATGTCTGATCCAAATCGAAATGCAGACTAAATACAGAACAAGTGCCCATGCTTGACAGAAGAATTCAATATGAAGATTAAAAAGTAAACGCGCATAGATCCAGACCTCAAATGTCTTCCTCAGTGGCGCGTCCACTGCAAGAATCAAGCCAGAGAAAGCACGGTATGAGAGATATTATCAGCACCAGACAAACGAACCCACACAAAACCCAGAACCGAAGAAGAGTCCGAAAGCTAAACCCAAACTCCGGGCGGGGCCGCCGCCCGCTGCTCCGAAACCGTAGAAAGACCCAAACTTTACTGGTGGTCCGGAGCGAGAACTCTCACCTTGGTCCAGCAGGCCAGCGAGCTGCTCGACGGCGGCGGCGTCGCAGGCGGCGGCGGCGGCGGCGGCTGCCATTGCCGCTGCTGGGGGATCCGGAGCTCGGTCCGCGGGCGAGGACTCACGAGGCGGGAGCAACCTGGTTTTGGTTTGGCGATTTGGCGCGGCCAATCAAGAGGGAAAAAGATTCGCGCGGCGCCGGGGAGAGACTAAAAAGAGTCCGGGAGCAACCTGGTTTTGGTTTGGCGATTTGGCGCGGCCTCCCACTCGGAGTCTTTTTTTTTTTTTTTTTTTTTGAACAATCCCACTCGGAGTCGGCTGGTCTTCTACAGACGACCTCAACGGCATGGGCCTATCTATATACTGCAGCTGTGCTGAAGTGTGGAGAAGCGGCAGGGCAGCCTGTTGCTGTTGCAAAAGGCAAATGAGTTTCTTTTTTGTATAGAGAAAAGCAATTGGTTAGTGCTTTCATGTGCTTCTCGGTTCATGTACTAGTATTCCTTTTTTTGGGATGTCGCATCTTCTTTAGCATCTTTTTACTAGCTTTTGTGTGTAATTTGGGAAGTGTTGAGTGGCCCTCTTTTGAAGCACAAGAATTGTTGTCGAAATAGCTATGAGATAGCGTATATCTTTCCTCTATGATTGTTCTCAAAGTAGTCAAGTAAATGCACACTTAGTATTCTTTGGCTCTCAAAATGAGTGCACTTGTCTTTGGCTCTGAAAATGAGTGCACTCGTCTACAATAAAATGAAGTCACTAGGCATCATGAAAAACACACGGAGTACACGTGTGGGATATAAAAAATTAATAATATGTCACCTAACCTAGCTTCAACAGTTTTGTATTGTCTCTTTTGGTCGAGCTCGAAGCACTCAAATAGGCTGTTTTGTATATACAAGATATCTCAAGAGAAAGATACGCTCCCTGGCCCTAGATGTTCAACTAACTTGTTGGTTACACTCATGACTCATGTACTCCAACTAGTCAAAGCATAATTTGGATGTCAGGGGGGGTACATGATGTTGGAAATAAGAGCAATTTAGCGATTATAAATTAATTCCGATAATAAAAAAAAGACCAACAGCATGTACCATAGGTATGTGATTTGATACTAGCAACAGAGAGAATACGAGAACGAACAACGGAGAGAGAATTGACATTCTTACAGTGGGATTGCCGGCGAAGGAAGACGTAGCAGACCGTCGACTGAGATCCGGATCAGCGGCGTAGAGGGAAGAAGACGTCCAGCGAGCAGTCGCGACGGCGCTTCCCAAAAACATGATACGCCCCCTACCCCGTGCAGGGACGCGAGGAGACGTAGGCTTCGGAGTCTGCTCTCCCGACACCGATGGCACGTCGGCGACGGGATGGGGAAGACGGTGGCAGCGCAGCACTGTGGCGAGGAAGAGATGAATCTCTTGATACTAAGGACGACGTCTCGCTCCATATTTATACACGCATCGCAGCAAATAGGAAAGTAATTAGCCGCTCAATCACAGTATTATGGCAATTGACCTGCCGTTTGTGCACTTACCATAATACGAGAATAATTGCTTACTAAATAGGCCAGCGCAATTTTCTCCATGCATGCAAAAATTCGGAGTGGCAAAAGGAGGCCGCGCACCCGCAAGGGTCGGACCATTCACGCGCATGTCATGCGTGCGCGCCCATTAGCCCCGCCCCGCCCGCGCGAGGCGAGCGAGTGCGCACGCATGTGGTTCTTCCTTTTCCTCTCCCTAATAGCTCCAACAAGATAGAGATAGCTCAACTATTTAAGTTGGCCGCACTCCTCTTGAAGTAGCAAGGTGGAATTAAAGTCTCTCACCTTTCCATATATACATGCATGTGTGAGTGGGCCTTTGAAATTTATTTGGAATTGTTCGGCCTATGGCCCCAAACATCTAACACATGATGTGCCACCTTCTGAATTTTGAATTTAACTAAGACTACTACTGGGTTTCCAGTCGTGCTGGAGTTCAAGGCCAAGCAAAACGGGGAAAAAAGAAAAGGTCATTTATTTGAGAAAAAGTAGACATGGATATATTCCAGTCCATTTTAAGCATTGAGCAAAGATGCTACTCATCAAATGATAAGATGCCAAGTGTAGCTACGCACATCTTTGATGATGATGATGAAAAAACGAATATGACTGTCTAGCTACGTATTTTCCATGTGCTTCCACAGCGTGGACTCACTCTCTCATAGGTCCACGCGCGAGCTCAAGTCGATCTGCTGCACATGCTAAGATCCTCCTCTGGAATATTAGGTGGAGTGGAGTAGGGTACGAGCAAAGCCACGCGTGCCTCCAAAAATTAACTTAAAATTACGTCCCTAGTTATAAGTTCCTTGACATATAATCGACATAATATCCATGATTTCGTAACCCTGCCGTTGTAGAACTCTCTTTTGGGACTGTCGGCTTGAGTTCTCTATAACCATTTTTTTTACGAACGGCCCCTGTTCTATAGCGAATTTTATTAATAGATTATTAGACATACGAGGTAGTATAAAGTCAAATTTTGCTACAGGACATCTGAGATCAATATAATTGGCCAATATACACTGCTAACGTCAAAAATATGCCAGTACCATTGTGAAAGCGGGTCTATTTGCTACACCACAGTGTACCAACTGTTATAATCATCTCTAAGATTTTAAGAGAAAAAGATGGGAGAAATATCTTTTCTACCATTGCCTTCAATAGCTAGCTCTTCATTGTTCATCATGTAATCCTCTCCAGCAAGCAACTCCTATGGCTCTAACCTCTGTTTCTTTCTCCGCAAACTGGCCGTAGTGCGCGTCAATAGCAGCTGTAGACGCTCCTTCTCCCTGTGTCGATGACCTCCGAGAGAGCGGAGCCTATGAGACACATGATCCAGTGGAGTGCAACAAGCGAGGCCGAGGTTACGTCGGCGCCGTCATCTCATAGCGGACGGTGTCGAGGAAGGTCCACAACATGGCGATGACCAAGGGAGAGCGTGGAGAAGGCAATGTCATGCCGGCTCCCCTTCTCCTCGCATCCGTCACCCATGCCAACTCCCTGCAAAGCATCCTAGCTGCTAGCCACCTAGCTCAAGAGCATCTCAAGAATCTCTCAAAATTTTCATTTTAGAGCCATTTAATTTTTTTTTAAAAGGACGACAAAAACTTTGTCGTGATTTCTGTTAGACGAATAAAGGAAAAGATAAGTATCAGCCTAGTTTTTTGACTGAAAACCGGGTCAGAAAAACCATACAAATGTGCAGGGTACCTTACTCCAACTGCACACTTAGATACCAAGTCAGCTCAACTTGCGCCACAACTAACACCCACTCAACTTCTTGATTGGTCGGATTGAGACATCGACACAAGCGGATTGGGTCTTTGACACGAGCTCCACTTGACACCACTAGGAGCTTCACCACCGATGCAACAAGAACCAAAAACTAGCAAAGAAACCTAAAACTAAGCAACTGAAAAACAAAAACACCCCTACTCCACCCCTGGCATCAACCACCAACACGACGGCGGAAAAGGACGAACTAGCACTGCCCGAGATATCCCGACCGAGTCGAATTCCACAACGACGTCTTCAGGAAGGTTACGACGCCCAAGTGCCGCTGTCGCTCGTCCAAGGCAGGACTAGGTTTTCACCCGCGGAGTGTACTGGGGACACGACGCCTTGAACAGGGAAATGGCACCCACAGGTGTCACCGTCGTCAGGCTTTCGCCCAAGGAACCCATAGCACGTACGTCGGCCAAGATATCGGGTCCCCGCTAGACACCAAGACATCGCTGCCGGCCATCCCGAAGAAGCCTCACCGGGGTCGACGCGCCGGTCACGCGAGCAGCCGCAAAGCTGCGCCGGCACCTTGCCAGACCACCTGCCGAACACCAGCCTCCCGCCACCGTGTACGTCCACCAACCACCCGCCGTAGTCGTAGCTACCGCCGGCCACCGATACCGATCGAGCTCCCGTCGCAGGCACCACCACCCCCTGAAGGTACCGAATCTGGAGCAGAGCCCCGGACCAGCGCCCCAGTGGACGCCATGGCCTCTGTCTTCATAACGACCGTCCCACGACGGTAGTCGGAGGCATGGGGGAGGGACGACATAAACGAAGACCGCCCCCAATGCCAGCACAACCCTAGCCACTGCCACGAAACAACCACCATCAAGAGGAAGGAGGCGGACGAGTAGAGGGGGAGGGAACCCCTCCGCTGCCCCCACACCCGAAAGGGCAGTAGCCCCGCGACGCCGTGCCGGCGATCCCACCGAAGAGGAGCAGCCGCCACCGTGCCCGGCACAGTCCGCAGCACCGCCACGGCACCGCATACCTACGAAAACCACAGGCAGCCATGCCACCACGGCGCCGCCGAATAGCCGCTCCTCCTCCATCGAGCACCCCACCCTAGAAGTCGACAGCTGCTAGCCAGCAGTGGCCCGCCAGCCAACTGCGGTCAGCAGAAGCCAGCATCCAGCTGCACCAGCAGCGCCCAGGCAACACCGTGTGTGCGTGTGGGGAGGGGGTTGCCGGAGGACGACGAGCAGCAATCGCCGGCCACTCGCGAGCAGCCCTCCCAACACCATCGGATCCGCCTCAGGGACGCTCGATCTGGCCACCACCAAGCCGGATCCACACGGATTGAGACCCCGGCAGTCGGAATCCTCCTCCACCGGCGTCGACTCGCCACCAACAAACAGCACCATCCACCACCGCACCATCCCCTCTCCCAGCCACATCCGACCATGGAGCACCGGATCCGGACGGGGGCGCCGCCCAGGGCCACCACCGCGACCGCCGGAGTAAGGAGCCCCGCCGCTCCCCTGAGCACCGGACGAGCCGCTCCTCGGAAGATGAGGCCCCGCCGCCGCCCTCCTGGGGAGCCGCGCGGGCATCCCGGCGGCGCCCTTCGGCGGCGGCGAGGGGAGAGTAGGGGCGAGGGAGGGCGCCCGACGACAGCGAGGTCGGGGTGCCGCCCGAGCTGTCCAAGCGGGAGGGCGACGCGGGGGCTGGTCAAGAGAGAGCCATTTAAATAAAAATCACTCTTTATATCCTCTTACCCTCCAACGAGTTTTGTAGAAGAAGTATATTTTGTGTGCAGTCTAGCGAACCACTTTCGCTCTCTAATTTTAGTTAGCAGTAAATGAGGGAGGTTATATATAAAAATGTTCACCTGTAAGGATGATGGACTCGGATCCGAAAGTTGGTTTTGACGTGAATGACAGACCGGAGCAAGTCGCATACAGTTCAGAAACAAAAGGACACGACACGAGCAAAGCCAAAGTGACAGTACATGTACTACAAGAGTGCATACTTCATCAGGTATAATAAAAGGAAGTGCAAGCCACAATGAAGAAGGAAGACAAAAGCGCGCCTTGCATTTTATGTTTATTCACCATGACTGGCAGCTCTCTCGTTTTTTTTGAGGGGAAAGGTTCTCGATTTTATTCATATATCTAGAAAGATTACATCCATCAATCCAACCTCTTACAGGGATACATCAATCCCTTTACAAAGGTAATATTTTTTCCTTACAAAGAAGCTTCCTACTAGAAAGAAAATACAGTTAAAACATCTAAGAAGCATTCATTGGTTCTCGTCGATGTCAATCGACCCGCTCTGCCTCAGCTCAGAAATCCACCATGGACCGCCGAGGAGGAGGCTCGAAGCCGATACTCGAAGAAACAGACGAGGCAGCAATAATTTCAGAGGTCAGGTGTGGCACGGCCGAAAAACAGCCGCACACTTAAATCGATGAACGTCTCGACAGGATGCCAGCGGCCAAAACCTCATCGTAGAATCGGAATCCGTCGCCTGTCGCCACCACGGCAGACCAGAATCGACGAACATCGAGGAACCCAAAATAGGAACAATAAAACCAGCCCAAAAACTTGAGCTGGGAGCATAAACCTCACAAGGACGTCGCCGAGAAGCTCGCCAAACGTGCCTTGGAGGAACAAAAGAACCGATAGACATAGCCATCGAGAACCCTAACTACAACCCAAACTACACAAAACAGAGAAATATACACGGATCCACCGCCGATTCGACGTAGCCCCTACCTCCCTGGACGTCCGCGAGGGACGCCGGAGGCCGGAGCTAGTCGAATCGGCGGAGGGAAGGGAAGAACCTGGCGGATCGCCGCTCGGTCGCCGGGAATCGCCACGGAGTCGCTAGACACCGCGAAGCTTCTGTACTGCTCTTGGATATGCTCAGGACTCACTGGCAGCTCTCTCGTCGTCGTCGTTGTCGGTGTGCATAACATTGCGGGTTTTCGATGGGCCATTGGCGAGAGCCGAGAGGGAAGGAAAGGAACAAGGGGAAAACTTTGGGCTGGTGATCCGAAAAAAAAATCTTTAGGCTTGTTCCGTCGTGAAAACAACTTATGTGGGCTAATACTGAGCCTGCATAAGAAACCTTCGAACCATGTCTGAGAAAAGCCCACAGACAACATAGGCGCAGGCCATAGGAAGTTGAATAACTTCGTATGCCTGCCTATGGAATCGGACCTGAGGATTTTTTTGAAAAAAAAAACTTTCGGGTTCACCTCAACTCGGCCCCGGTTCGCTCGACCCGGGTCCGCCTCCGGCTCTTCTTCTTCTTGCGAGAGAAGAAGCGCACACAGGATTACAAGAAGCAAAGCCCCGCGCCGCCGCCACAGCCGAAGCCGACGAGGGGTAGATCCCCGGAGCCGGAGGGAGGCGGTGGAGGAGGAGAATGGCCGAGGGCGGGGAGGACGCGCGCCGCCGCGCTGCGGTCGCCGACTACCGCAAGAAGCTCCTCACCTGCCGGGAGCTCGAGGCGCGGGTCAAAACAGGTGCCACGCCACCGTCCACCGCCGCCGCATCCTCTTCCGCCCGTCTAGGCATCTACCCTCCCCGTGCGTGGTTGTCCCGGTGGGTCTCTGGGGTTCGGTGTCGAGGTGCTGGCGAGCGGTGATCGAGCGTGGGGGATCTGGATGTTACCGTACTACTAGGGCGGCGGGATAGGGGTTTGTCTGCCTCAATTTGGGTTTGAGGGGTGGCGTGATTTTGTCGGTTCAGCCTCATTTAGAGTTTTTGCGTTAGGATAGGTTCTCGTCTAGGGTTTAGATGAACGCTGGTGGGTTTTACAAGTCGGAGAAATCTTTGGATGCAAGTGCTTGGTGATCACTTGGTAGATTTCCTCTTTCCGGTTAGCTTGCATTTTTTCAATGGCTGCTGACCAATCATTCTGTAATTGGCTGCGGGTGCTTTGTCCGGACCTGCTAAGGATAGTATATTGCAAACATGGGACAAAGTCATGTTTGAAGTCCCAAATATAATACCCAATTTTCTCATATTTTCGAGTTCAGTTTAGAGTTCATGTTTTGGGAAAATAAGAGTTGTTACCACCAGTAGTTCAGATGAGATTCTAGGTAGTCAATCTACTTTTCATGCCAGCGTCTTAGTTTTTCAGATGAGATTCTAGGCAGTCAATCTACCTTTCATGCCGGGTCTTAGTTTTTCAAATGAGATTCTAGGTAGTCACTCTGCCTTTCATGCCAGAGTCTTAGTTTCGTGTTGTTTAGTGTTTGGCAGGCCAGGTTGGTTATTTGGATATAGTCGCACTAACTTTTGGTGCACTGAGAGCAGCTCCATTCAGCATTTTGGGCTAGTATAAACTAGTTTTGTAGGAGGTTTATGAATATGGGCCTATGTAACGTATCAAAGTACTATGATTTATTGCGTGTGAATGAGTTATTCCGTGTACCTGTAAGTGTGGCACTGTTGACATGCTGATTGACTCATGCTTTTTTTTTCCTTCTCGATGCTCCATCATTGTGTGATATCTTGTGTGATTGACTCTCTTATGCTTATACTATCTTATTTCAATGTTACAGGTTTTGTTAACTTGTAACCGATAGATGTGACATCAGACATTTTCTTACTGATAGCACCTGATACTTTTGTTATCTTGATTGATTTTGTGATGAATTTGTGTACTTGCACTCAGGGAGGGAGAACCTAAAAAATGCAAAGAAAAACTTGGAAAAAACTGAAGAGGATCTAAAATCATTGCAAAGTGTTGGCCAAATTATCGGTGAGGTGCTTCGACCATTGGACAAGGAACGATGTAAGTGAAACAAATCCTTATGTTTGTGCAAAATTTATTTGTAGGAATAATGAAACACAGATGGATTATTTCTGTGATCTTCAATTGCATATATCTTTTCCTAGAAGTTTACAAACATGAACTTTTGTTACACTCATGCTAAAGACTTGTTGCTTCTTAACTGATTGATAACATACCTAGTTTTATCAAAGCAACTGAAAACATGTCCCTTTTGAAGTTATTGTCAAGGCTAGCAGTGGGCCGCGCTATGTTGTTGCCTGCCGAAGTAAAGTTGACAAAGAAAAGTTGATTGCCGGTACACGAGTTGTTCTTGACATGACAACACTTACCATCATGCGCACTCTACCTCGTGAGGTATATGTTTGTTACAGATTCTTTTTCTTATGTGTCCCGTGTATGTTTGATTAATTTTTTAATTTAGCCTGTGTGGTCAGCGTGTATTTGCGAACTTAATAGTTTGGACCATAATCAGAGGAGTCGGGTTAATGGGATTGATAAACTTAATAGTGGCAGGTCGCGGGATTCCCTTGGTGCGGAGAGAGAGTAAAGAGGTCAGGATGGGTAGATTAGAGGAAGGGTTAGGAGTTAGGACTACCAAGGTGGGCAATGTGCAATGTGCTAGATCGGCCATCGTTACAGCATCCCAGTTTACCTGCACTGCCTTTTAAGACACTTGCGCCCCTCAATCCTGAACTGGTCGAGTTGGCAGCCCAGTTTGCCTTTCCCTATTTTTTAGATACCTGCATCCCTCAATCACAACCTGGTCAACTTGTATTTTAGTTACTATATATGACTTGGATATTATTAATCCCTGATGCAGTATTGTTCTTATTCCTATTTCGCAGGTTGACCCTGTGGTTTACAATATGCTACATGAAGATCCTGGCAATGTTAGTTACTCAGCTGTAGGTGGGTTGTCAGATCAAATAAGGGAACTCAGAGAATCCATTGAGTTACCGCTTATGAACCCAGAATTGTTTCTCCGTGTCGGGATTAAGCCGCCAAAGGTAAATTCAAGAAATATTTTTCTTTGGAATACAATATTACATAGTCATCTCAAAGCTTCAAATTGATGGCTGCCCATTTTCATGATCCTGGGGTATACTAAATGCTACTTTACTCATTCAAGGGTGTGCTGCTCTACGGTCCACCGGGAACTGGGAAGACGCTCCTAGCTAGAGCCATTGCTAGCAACATTGATGCTAATTTCTTGAAGGTCTGGAATTTTCGCTAGTAACTTATGACATATATTAAGTATTTGTTTATTCATTGATGTGCATCTTTTAAACAGGTTGTGTCAAGTGCTATCATTGATAAATATATTGGTGAAAGTGCACGCTTAATTCGTGAAATGTTTAATTATGCACGTGAGCATCAGGTAAGCTTTGTTTTGTTTTCTTATCTGTGTATGTATGCCTAGCTATCCTGACTCATTTATTTATAATCTGTGTATCATTGCTCTATGAAGGGCGGCCCTGGTGCAAGCGGTAGAGCTTTACCGCCTGTGACCAAGAGGTCCAGGGTTCAAGCCCCAGCCTCTGCACATTTGTGCAGGGATGGCTGCTGGCTATTTTCCCTTCCCCAGACCCCGCAGTGCGGGAGAATTAAAAAAAAAAATTGCTCTAAAGTGTTGTCTTTGGTTTGATCTTGCTGCTTAGCCATGCATCATTTTCATGGATGAAATTGATGCCATCGGTGGTCGAAGATTCAGTGAGGGCACAAGTGCAGATCGTGAGATTCAGAGGACATTGATGGAGCTTCTAAATCAGCTAGATGGATTTGACGAGCTTGGGAAGGTATGCCTTTTCTGTGGAAATTGTATTAAGATGGGTTTTCATGTTAATTGCCTGCTATTCATCTCTTGGAACCAGTACATAGTGACATGGAAGTTTTTTTTTTTTTCTTCTAAATTCATTCATCAAGTTCTACATATAGTGAGAAGAGAATTATTTTTTTGTTCGAATCAATCCTTCTGCCCTCATACAGTAAGCCACAGAATACAACTGCATTAATCAGTCATTTGCAATGTTGTCTTTCTTGCCAACACAGTGATAGTTTATTTTGGTGTAGACAGCTACTGGCTTTATTAAGATGATGCTCGTTGTCCCTTACTGCTTGTCCTAATATGTTCAGTGCTGCCTGTCTACTTGCTTCTGTCTCACAAAACACCTGCATTGTTTGTATAGGTGAAAATGATCATGGCAACCAACCGTCCTGATGTTTTGGATCCAGCACTCCTTCGTCCTGGGCGGTTGGACAGGAAGATTGAGATCCCACTGCCGAATGAACAGGGGAGGATGGAGGTCCTCAAGATCCATGCAGCTGGCATTGCGAAGCATGGCGAGATTGACTATGAAGCTGTAATCAAACTAGCTGAAGTGAGTTAACCTTTAGTCAATCTAGCTATGTAAACTCCTTAACATGATTTGGAGCTATCTCGGGAACCCTTAGGTCTTGTGATCTATGACAGGGCTTCAACGGAGCCGATCTGCGCAACGTCTGCACGGAAGCTGGCATGGCTGCTATCCGAGCAGAGCGTGACTATGTCATTCACGAGGACTTCATGAAGGTGTGCTTGCATTCCCCAGTTTTCTTCAATTAAACAGAAATTGTTTGGCGATAACCGTGCCTCCTGCTTGCTGTTCTGATGAAACCCCTTTTCCTTTGTGATGAAATTGTTTCAGGCCGTGCGCAAGCTGAACGATGCCAAGAAGCTTGAGTCCAGTGCGCACTACAGCGCTGACTTTGGCAAGGATTGAAGGGGGTATTTCACCTGATCCGGAGCGGTTCTGATCTTAGTGCAAACTGTATTCATCTAATCTTGGGCGGAAGAGCTCTCATCCAGACGCCATGGGAGCAAGAGCAAGCATATCACTCTTGATTTGTTTATTATTTAGTTATTAGTTTCATCAGATAGATTCCATGGTGGATGTAGGGGGACATTTGGCAGCTGGGTCATGGGTGTAGACGTCGAATTCACTCTGAACCTGATCACGTTGAGAATGAAGTCCGACAAAAGCTCGCCCGCCGCGGCGTCATGTGCATAGCTTGCTTTGGGTTCTTTCCTTGCTTTGAAAGCGGGCATTGCACGTGGGACCCACTTGCCAATGGTGTGATGTCTCTGAATAGAACCTGGTTCGTCATCAGTTTTTGTCCCCGTGGTGCATGCCTATGTTTGGAAACCTGAACCTGAAGCGGTCCATGCGTCCCGCTCTCTCACCCCGCCAGTCCACACGGAAATCCATCCAACTCCAAAATAGTTTAGTTTTTGTTTGTTGATCCGTTGTGCATGCATGACGAAGCCGGCGGTGGAGGGCGCGCGGCGGGTGACGCCGATGAAGCTGCTGGTGCGCGTGGTGGAGGCGCGGGGCCTCCCCGCCGTGCACCTCAACGGCTCCAGCGACCCCTTCGTGAAGCTCAAGCTGGGCAAGCGCCGCGCCAAGACGGCCGTCGTCAAGCGCAGCCTGGCGCCCGCATGGGACGAGGAGTTCAGCTTCCTCGTCGGCGACGTCGCCGAGGAGCTCGTGGTCTCCGTGCTCAACGAGGACAAGTACTTCAGCAACGACCTGCTGGGCCTGGTCCGGGTGCCGCTGTCGCAGGTCATGGAGACCGACGACCTCTCCCTCGGCACCCAGTGGTACCAGCTCCAGCCCAAGAGCAAGAAGTCCAAGAAGAAATGCCGCGGTATCACCGCAGTTGCGCGCTTTCTCGATCAACCTCCTACTCCTTCCCACCACCCCCACCCCCCTTTTTTGCCATATTATCACAACGCAAATCAAAGAACAATTTCTCCTCGCGACATTGCTAGATTTGGCATTAATTATGTTGTTTTGTTTTGTATATTAACGCAGGAGAAGTTTGCCTGCACGTATCGTTGTCCACAAGAACCCACGTATCTGAGGAATCGCAGAGCGTTCCTCATCCTGCTTCAGATGACTTGGCATCCAGTTCAGACAGCCCCACTGAGCGCAAGACGTTGTCGACGACATGCAGCTGCATCGACCTGTCAGCCGTTTCCAGCATCGAACAACAACGAGCACCTCACAGCAGCAGCTTGGAACGGTTTCCAGACAGCATTCTGGAGCTGCAGGCCGCCCGGAGTAGCGTGGAAGAAGCTGCAGCCCCTGAACCTGGACCACCAGCAGCTGCTGCAGCAGACACTGATGCGACGCCGCCAAATCCGTCATCGGTGGTAGAGGTCTTGTCCCGCTATTTCTTCAGGAAGCCTGAGAACAATGCTCCTCCTCCTCCTACTGTGCAGCATCCAACTGCGTCAGACACTGATCAGCCAGTTGATCATCAGTTGCAAGAGCCAAACCTGAGCTCATCAGAAGATCGTGAAATAATCCCTGAGAAAGGCACGGTGCTACCTGAGTCAAGCCTTGATGAGCTGCTCAAAGTCATGGAGTCCAAAGATCAAGGCGGTGAGATGCCAGCCAACTTGCCTGGTGGTGTGCTGGTTGACGAATCTTATGTCGCCGCGCCCACCGAGCTGAACTCTCTCCTGTTCTCGCCGAATTCAGACTTCTGGCCAGCAGTGGCAGAGCTTCAAGGAACAAGTGGGTTTCAGATTGAACCATGGAAGCTTGACAGCAATGAGAGCTGTGTGCAAAGAACACTGACTTACACGAAAGCTGCAAGCAAGTTGGTTAGAGCTGTGAAAGCCACAGAAGAGCAGAAGTATCTGAAAGCAGCCGCAAATTCTTACGCGGTGTTTTCTGTTGTCAGCACTCCTGATGTCCCATGCGGAAACTGCTTCAAGGTGGAGATACTGTACTGTATCACACCAGCTCCCCATCTATCATCTGAAGAGCAGATATCTCATCTTACTATAAGCTGGAGGGTAAACTTTGTTCAGAGCACAATGATAAAAGGAATGATTGAGAACGGTGCAAAACAAGGCATGGCCGAAGGTTATGCGCAGTTCTGTGAAGTACTAAACCAGAAGCTTAAGGTAGCCGAGCTTGATGATGCAAACTCAAACAAAGAAAAGATTTTAGCTTCATTACATGCACAAAAGGAAACAGGTTGGCGGTTGATTGTCCGCTTTCTCGGGAACTTCACATTCATATTCTCTGTTGCCATAGCACTATATGTTATAGCACACCTTCATTTGTCCAAGCCGGATGTGATGCATGGGCTTGAGTGTTTTGGTATTGACCTTCCAGATTCAATTGGGGAGGTTGTAGTTTGTGCAGTTTTAATTCTTCAGGGGCAGAGTATTGTCAAAGTAACACGGCGCTTCTTGAGTGCATGGAAACAACGAGGTAATTATCTCGATTCTTTATCCTTTTGTACTATCAAATCGTTGAACATAAATCTATCTTTATGATTTATGAATTGGCTGAATAGCTATTTGTATTGTAAGAGTTGCACTGTTGTGAAAAGAGAGAATGTACTGTTCTGAAAAGGGATATCAGGATTATAGTCCCCAAATAGCTACTTCTGTTCGACATACTTGTTTTGGTTCCATTTATTTCACTTTCCTTAAAGATATTGACTCTGTTTCCTGTATTAGGTAGTGACCATGGGGTCAAAGCTCACGGTGACGGTTGGTTGTTGACTGTTGCACTCATCGAAGGCACTGGTATTACAGCTACTGGTTCATCTGACCTATTTGATCTCTATGTTGTTTTTACATGCAATGCTAAGAAGAAAACAAGCTCAATTAAATTTCAGACATCAGATCCAAAATGGAACGGTTAGTTACTTTCACCTCTCCCTTTTATTCTTTGTTCTCAACCGTGATGCGCTGGAATTCAATTTTTACCAGTGCAGTGGTCCCTAATCCTACCTAAACTTACGTTTTTCTAATTCATTTGATATTTACCTTCTTAGAGATATTCGAATTTGATGCTATGGATGATCCTCCATCAAGGATGGACGTTGCTATTTATGATTCGAGCGGACAATGTGTCATTGGTCACACAGAAGTCAACTTTTTGAAAAACAATTTGTCAGAATTAACTGACATATGGCTTCCTCTCAATGGGAAGTGTGATCAAGCAAGCAACCCTAAATTGCATTTAAGAATATTTTTGAACAACTCGAGGGGGACTGAAGTTGTCATGAATTACCTAGCAAAGATGGGAAAAGAAGTTGGTAAGAAGGTAAGGAATTAAGCAGTTTGTGAGAAGCTAATCAGCATACTCTGTATTCAGTTGTCACAGTAACGTAGGACATATATGCAGATAAATTTGCGGTCAACCCAAACAAACGTAGCATTCCGAAAGCTGTTTTCCCTCCCTCCAGAAGAGTTCCTCATCGACGATTTCACCTGCCATCTGAAACGGAAGATGCCACTTCAGGTTGTTGTGGCTCAATTATTATTGTTAGTCCTTTATTTGAAATGGAACCTCCAAGTGTCCAAATTGATTTCTTATGTTTGAAGTTCTTTGTTGAATGTTGGAATATATTCCAAATGCTGCTTGACTATTTTTATTGTGAATTAGTACTATAGCTCTGCACTGGTTGATGGTTCATTTGACTCTTGCTAATATCTATTTCCCATTTGTTGTTACTAAAATCTGTCCTGTTTCATGTAATCTAGGGCCGCCTTTTTTTCTCTCCAAGAATAGTTGGATTTTATGCCAACATATTTGGACACAAAACCAAGTTTTTCTTTTTGTGGGAGGACGTCGATGACATCCAGGTTATCCCTGCTACACTGTCAATTGGTAGTCCTTCTTTGATGATCATCCTTCGAAAGGATAGAGGTTTAGAGGCAAAACATGGTGCCAAGGGAACAGATCAACATGGAAGACTCAAATTTAATTTCCAATCTTTTGTTTCCTTCAATGATGCTTACAGGTAGATTCAATTTTTTCCCTTTAAAAATCTGATGAGACGTTTTGCTTTGAGGAGTTCTTGATTAATTTTTTTTATGAGTTCAAGATTAGATTGATGCTCATGGGTTTTGTTGAATGTTGACTGTATTTACAGACTATTTTAGAGAACATGTTACTGATTCATATTACTCATATACTTACACAAAACACATGGATTCTTTCAACCAATTGTAGAACCGGTACTTAGGCTCTTAGATCTGGATTTTCCCACGAATACCAATTACGAAACAATTCTGCTATTTCTCTAATGAATAAATCACATCAAGAAACCTTTGCCTCACAGGATAATCACAGCAATTTGGAAAATTCGAGCACTCAGTCCAGAACAGCAGGGGGAGGCGATCGAAAAATATGAAGTGAAAGAACTACTGCCTGAAGAATGTGGATCCTTGTTCACTAATGCGGATGTTAAAATGTCTGAGATATTTTCATCAGTTCTCTCTGTTGATGTGAGTGCTGCCTTTTGCATTGCAAATGGTGTTACAAAACACATGATCTGTTTTGAGCGTCCATAGCAATATCTGCGTCTGCAGGTCGAGTCCTTGATGGAGATGTTTTCAGGAGGTCCCCTGGAGCACAAAATGATGCAAAAGGCCGGTTGTATAGACTACACTGCCACACAATGGGAACTTGTAGGCTGCAATATACAGCAGCGGCAAACAAGCTATAAGTTTGACAAAAACTTGTCTCGGTATGGAGGAGAAGCAACCAACACTGAGCAGAAGTATAGTTTGGTCAACCAAGATGGCTGGGCCATTGAAAAGTTGATGACCCTCCAAGGTGTTCTACTTGCAGACTACTTCAATGTAAGGCACTCCTCCATACACCATCTGTTCTACTTTCTTTGTGTTTTTCTTTGACTCGCTTTGAAATATGATTCGTGTGATCATACAGCTCCAGATGAAGTACTATATCACGAATATACCTTCGAAACCAAATACCTGCAGTGTGCTGGTTTTGTTGGGGATTGCCTGGTTAAAGAGTACCAAGCAACAGAAGAAGGTCACGAAGACTATTATTTCCAATACCTCAACTAGATTGAAGGAACTCTTTGCTGAAGTCGAGAAGGAGCTTACATCAAGAAATGACAGCCTTCTTAATGCAGCAACTGGTCCCACTACTGCTTGAATGTTATCAATCACATATATGTACAAAAACTATTACAAAATTCAGATCAAAGCAATTCCAGGGAGTTCCCCAAAAAATTAACAAGCATGCAGGTAAGATTGATAAGGGTATGCTCAATTGGTTACATTTCCTTGAGGGGGAGAGGGTCCCCACCTGGATATATTTGTTATCAGCCCCGCATTCAACTGAGTTGATTTTTAGTATCTGGAAGCTAAATAAAAATGATCCTGCTATCCATTTTGCACAATCTTCATAGAATAAGCCATATTTTATTGATCTCTGAAACAATTATGTTCCTCTAATCTCAGGCATGGATGGTATTGATTTACTTTCTTTGAACAACGGCTTTCAGGTGCAAGCTAACATCCATACAGCACCAAAAATAGATTGGGCACTGCATGAATCAAATGTGTATGAAGAACCGAGCAGAGTGGATAGCTGTTTTTGTGATATCCTCCTGTTCACGGTGTCACCTGCTTCAGCGCTCTTGCACTGCCGGTAGAAATCTTACAGAGATGGGAGCTCTAAGTCTTTCAGTGTAAATAGATTGTTACATGAACGCTTCACAGAAAGTGGTGCACAAAGTTGTGTATGTCCGGCTGAAATACATAGTTAAAGGAATCTAACTTTCACCCATGGATGTAAAATAGAAAAAGGTGGGGAAAATGTGTAAGATCAAATTCAGAGTATGATCTGCCCTTCTTTCTGTTGAATTTCCTCAATGCATGAGTATGTACAGATAAGCAGGAAATATTATTGGTTTAGGAGGAAAAATGCATTAGTTTTGAGGGAATGTTGTGATGGACTTCGTGAAGAAATTTGAAACATGATGTTTCAGCTAATTTGGAGTTCAAAGGGATGCTATATACTTTCTTAAAAAATTGTATTTCAGCTCATGTAAGAGAAGTGGTGCGACAACTGGTTATAGGCATGTTATAATAGGTCCTAACAATGCAAGAGAGGTGCAAGACTGGCAAAGAAACGGGACAAAGAGAAACAAGTGTGGAGATAAAGTAAGCACAGAAGATCCGGCGGCAATGAGAATGCACAGGCTAAACGATTGATGAACAGAAGCGCCTAGGCAAGATTGCATTCACCAGACGATCCGAAAACAAGAAGCGCATAGCAGCGGATCATCCGGCGCACACCAATGACTCACCGCGCTGCGCAGCCTAGATTTGACAAAGGTCACCGGACAATCTGGTGAAAGAAAATTGAGCAACAACAGATCGTCCGTTGATGATTAGTTTTTTTTAATACAGAGCACACTCGCGCATCATTGTATTTAAGTAAGAAGAGTTTTTACAAAGTCGCTACTACGCAGTTTGGGAGGATAAAATATTACATGAAGCGTAGCCTCCTGCACGGTTGTACCCTAAGCGAAACACACTAAACAACCTATTATGCATGGCCCGCTTTCGACCCTCTGGTCGGTGGTATGTGTCGTTGTGTTATCTATTACAGATACAATGATCGAAGGTCGACAGTCAATTACGGCGCCTGTGGCACCTTCGAGACCGCTGACTCCGTGTCTGGGTTGCTGCCGAACATTGCCTCGTATTCCTGCTTGACCTCCTCTATCGATTTCCCATGTAGTCAGCCGAGCCATTGTATGAAGAGCATCTCTCCATGCTTTGCCACCGGGATCCTGGGTAATGGTCGCACCGCTATACGCGTGCTCCTTAGCGGTAGCTTACTCTCAGAAGAGAAGACTGGTTTGTAGCAACGGTGGGGTGATCTTCCTGAGCACCCGCTAAGTGAACTTCTTTAGCCTGCCACTGAAAGAGTGTTGAGGACGAGCGACAGTCATTGTCATCATCCGTTGATGATTAGTAAGGTGGCCAAATAGAATATACACTTATCAGATGATGATCCGGTGTTACAAAATGCAGCCAGTGACTATACAGTGTTTGGAAAAACACAACGACTAATAGCAAGCACTGTAAGGTCCAACAACAACCCATCTTTTGAAGGCAGCAGATTAATTTTCCATGTTCACGATTTTTTGATTGACTTTTCCCTGTTATGACTTGGATGAAGTTGTCTCACTTGGATGAGTGTGCTAGGTTGCCACAGCAGATATGAGGTTGTCTCGCTTGCCCTTTTTTTTTAAAAAAAAGGTTGTCTCGCTTGGATGAGTCAGCTAGATTGCCACAAGGCTATTACAAGTTAGAGCGAGTATTTCTACACCCCATCCACCATCTCAAGACATTTGAGATCACATCCAAGGCTAGGATAGACACACTATAGTGCATCCTTGTGAGAGTTAGATCTAAGAGCTTGAGAGCTGAGTGATGGGGCTGTGTTGCCCTTGTATCTTGGCAATTCAGAGTATTCTTGGTCTGATGCAGCGGCGTGCAGGTGCGTGAGGGACCAGGAGACCCCCTTCCTCGTGAGGAGAAACTCGGTACTATTGATATATACGATGTCAAGGTCGAGGAAATGAGACAATGTGACTCACGCACATGCCTTTGGTTTCCATTTGACACCATGATTGAATCGGGTCACAACGGTTGAAACTATATACGAGACTTGGTGACATAATACTATCTTTAGTTAGCGGAGGTCTTGTGTGACGGTCCAACACCGTAGTGATAATCAGAGATTGTGTAGGGAAATTTGTGACTCCATTACCTTTTGGTCAAGTGAACATCATATTAAGCTGCAGATCACATTTGTTTGGAAAGACAGATGGTTAGGCAATACTACTTTGAAAGAACAGTATCCTCATTTATACAACCTAGCTAGAAGAAAAGTGGTGCGGTTTTGAGTACGCAAACCACCTAATCTATCTTGGCGCAGAGACCTTTTGGGCAACAAGTTAGTGACGTGGAATAATCTTTTTTCCCGTCTTACTCATGTTGTATTAATCCAAGAGGAAGATGAATTTATTTAGAATTTAGATCAAAAGGGTGAATTTTCAGTAAAATCATATTATCTTGGTCTCATCTACCAAAACATCCCTAACCTAAACAAGCGTCTTTGGAACTAAAAGCACCTATGAAGATCAAAAATTTTCTATGGTTCCTGCGAAGAGGTGTCATTCTAACCATAGACATTCTAGCCAGACGAAATTGGCAAGGTAGTAAACTGTGTTGTTTCTGTCAGAAGAATGAAACGATACAACATCTGACTTGGGCCACCATATACGCAGCCTGGGGGCTCCCTAGGCCTCTAGATATGTCTGATATGATTGACGGCTGGCTTGATGGGTTTAGAAAAGACCCATTAGTTCTTTTAGGAGCCGCAGCTTTGTGTTGGTCCTTGTGGCTATGTAGAAATACAGTTATATTTGAAAACAAACAACCTTTTTTTCTACAAGTCATTTACTCAACTACGCAATGGCTCCATACATGGTCTATCCTTCAGAAGCCTATTTTTTAGGAGGTGGTTGTAGCGGTTTCTCAATTCTTGGCGAAGGTGCCAAGGAGTTTTTTACTCGGACACATGGATGGCAGTCTAGTCTACGGATTAATAGTCATTAGGGTGTACGGGAATTTTTTATTCTTTTTCTTTCTTGCTTTGTGCTGTGTGCCTTTCAGGTAGAGGTCGGAAGGATTTCAAGATGTATCACCTTGATGTAACTTTCTTGAAATTAATAAAGCTTCCTTTTTTTTAAAAAAAAGATCACATTTGTTACTTGCATCTTGAACCATAATTGAGGTTCGTTTCAGTCGTAGTGCATTTCTATGTCTCCATGTTATATGCAAATGCAAACAACCTTGATAGCTCACTAGCTCATTTATTTCTGTTTTCCCTCTGTTTCTTTATCATTGTCCTCCAGAGGGGGGCCAACGACCTTTCCGTTCTTGGCCAATCTACGATCCACTTCAACAACTTGGCAAATCTAATTAGCAGCAAATTTTCGACAACACAATTAAGTTTTTTGGTTAAAAAAAAACAGGATACATTCCAGAGACCAAATATATACTGGCCTCAAAATAGCAACTCCAGCTCAGGCTGAGCAGCTTGACTGCTCATGCACATGCACGGATATATGATCCACAAGTATCGTGGATTACACGATAAAAATAGTTGTTCTCATCTTTAAATAGGCTTTTGCATCGATAAATCACTCTCTTTAGCCCTCCCTCGCCATTTCGTTACTACTACATACAACATATATAACCCATAATAGAGATAATTTAGTAGTTCTAGTAGTTTAATCGACTCCATATATACATTGTTGATTTCAATCTATTCAGGGTAAGTGATTTTAAATCTTCTATGTCTTGTGTTTCTTTTATTTTCATGTGTTTTCGATTTATTATAAGTGTGTAAGGTGTTCGACTGTTCGTTGCATACATTTTTTATCCGGTTCTTGCTTGTTTGATCAATTTTTTGTTTATGTGATGGAATCGGTCTGTCAGTGGACCGAGGCCGGCGAATCAATCAAGAAAAACAACGCCGCTAGTTTGGGCGTGGTTGGACCTGCCATGGCGGATCACCATCTGCAGCTGCACAGGCCGGCGCCGATCGAGAAGATCGCGGTGCCGGAGAAGAAGGCCTTGTTCCTCCACGCCGCCGGCGCGTCGTCGCAGGGACACCAGCAGCAGCAGGGCGCCTCCTCGCACGACGCCGTGAGCATCATGCCGCGGACGGCCACGAATAAGCTGCCGGCGAGCCCCCGAGCGTGCCTCTGCTCGCCGACCCTGCACGCGGGCTCGTTCCGGTGCAGGCTCCACCGCGGCATCGGCGGCGGCGGCGGTGGCGGGGGCGGCTCCGGCCTCCACGAGATGAGCAAGAAGCCCGGCGTATGACGACGCGACGCGGCGGGCGGCGAGCGACGACGAGCGTTCGTACGCCCTTACCGCAGATGCGCAGGTGCAAAACACGAGCTGACGTCATCGAAAGCATGGCCAAATATTTTAGCCCTTCTCTTTTTGTCCCCTCTCAATTTGTCTTCGCTGTATACCACAGGGCAAGGGGAAGAGTATCTTTTTTTGCTTCTTCTATACCTTTCCTTGCAACGAGTCTGCAGAACACGTGTTAAACAAAATAATGAATGAAGGAAATATAATTTTCAAAGACATATCTGCGAGACCGCGGCTCATCACATTCAACTCACCATGCTCGGTAAACAAACAAACAAAACCAAAAAGAAAAAAAAAACCGTAAACGACACCACACAAGGATTTGCAGGAACCAAAATCACTTGGATACACATGTTACCCCACTTTCAGCAGCAACAACCCACTCATCATACATTTACATCCTAACACTTGCCACTTGCGTCCCACCTGAAAAGGACTGATTTGTGCATTCAAACATCTTAAGCCTACCATGCACAAGAAACTAACACTAGAAATGCCTACTGCCGATACATATCCGGATGATTGTTTACTTCCTACGTCTTGCACTCCAGTGATCAGGTCATCACACCAGTCAGCCGGGATACCGTCCGGCACAACCTTAGTATTACTGTGCGACCAGGTTGCAGGTTCCTTATAGAAGCCATGGTCTCGTCTACGCATGGCTGTGCTAGCGTTGTCAGTGCTTCGCAGACCTTGATCGGTAACTCAGATGGATCAGAAGGGTAGACCGAGCTGTTTCAAATCAAACAAGTTTTAGCAACAAGTAGATCAATGTAGAAAGAAAATTAGTTGTAGTTGACGAACCGGTTCAAGTCTGTCATGTCGATGATGAAAGCAATCTTCTTGGCATTCTTCAAGCTCATGAACGTCAGCTGGAGGCCAAGTTTACCTAAGACATAAAACAGAACAAACATATTTAGGTCCTGGTTAGGGCAGCTACACAGAAGTACAGAATTTCATCTACAAGTGATAACATATTTATCATGAGGTCTTACTCCCTCCGTTCCACCAAATTGGAGTTCACTTAAGTTTCCTAAGTCAAACCTCTGTAACTTTGACCAAGTTTTTATTTTCAGAAAAATATACAAAATTTTACAAGTTCGGTTACAACGAAATTAATTTGATGTTGTATGCTGGTGCATTTTTCTATAAACTTGGTCGAAGTTTAAGAACTATGACTTAGGAATTAGGACAAAGCTAAAGTCAACAATAATATGGAAAGGAGGAAGTAGATATTAACTTTGGAGCTCTCCTACTAAACTCACTATTGAAAGCACATTAAGTAAATAAGCCTTCTTCAATTTCGTCACTGAAACTCTCCCTCCCTCTGTTTTTCAGATGTACTTTCATCTGCAAAAACTGGATAAATCACCATTTTCTGCATCTGCAAATGCACAGCATCCACCTACCCTCAAGTAACAACAGTTTATGCATTTTTTAAAAGAACATTATGATATCATATTTATGACAACAAGACACCAGTACTTGAAGGTAAAAAGGTGCAAGAGATAGAGAACATACATGTCTGGGACTCCAAAACAAAAGCAGCGGAGGTAAGATTTAGTAACTCAAATTTAGATAACTTGATTTCTTCTAAAACATCAATAAGATTTCCAAGAAGCAAGCTTGTTTCCTGCACAAAATGAAAAATGCATGTTAGTAAACAGGATTCTTTCATGGCCTTCCAATACATGATAGCGATTTTGAAGAAAAAGGGTACATGAAAGCGATTTTGAAGAAGGTGTGGTATAACTATGCTCAAACAAAGAAAAATGATTACTGATGTGGTGCGCTATCACTATATACTAATATACTATAGACTATAACATGCAATAAAGGGCATGATGTTTATAGATGTTCACATTATACAATGTGCACTTCATGGCTTTGATATCAGTAACAGAAAAAGAATTCTTAAAGTGAACAGCTTTAATGGATCCACGGCAAAAATTCCAAACTCAGATAAACTCACTGTAATCTTCTTCTTCAAGGATTGTAAATTACTAACACTCTGGTTCTCCTCGGCTTTGAAAACAAAATTGAATGCCGAAGATGCATCCTGATTTGGAAATGTCTGACCAACAATCAAAAAGTGTCACAACTCATGAATTGATTACATACAGAAGAATGAAAACAGTTTGGTCATCTCACCTGTCCAATTTGGTTTCCATTCTCTGAATTATTCACAAATATGCTAGTCATATCACTGATGTTTAAGATGATCCTGTCGAAGGAACGGTCGGAAACAAAATAAGATACTTCAAATGACAAAGTAAAGTGTATTAGTTTGTTGCCTTGTCACATAAAAGATTGCAACTTCTCAAGTCAAAGCAAGTTCACCGGTCAGGATGGGCACATTTAGGCCGACAACCGAACCGAAATTAACTTTGGTTTTCAATTGTGGGAACTTCTGTAATCGGCTCCGGCTTCGGTTTTGAGTAGCAACCGAACAGAGGAACCGTTTAAACAGACAGCATGAACAAATGAAAATCAGCTGCCATCTTGCGACTGTTACTCCCCCTCTCCACTTCCACGCAGCTCACCTCGGTCCAGTTATGTTAAGCCCACTCCCACCATCCCATGGAGACACAAGTCGTGGACACAACGCAACTGTGAGTCTGCAAAACCTAGAGCTCCCCATCCCATACCCCATTCTCCATCTACATCAGGAGGCTACAGCGCAGGGGAGTGAAGGCCGCCACACCAGCTGGGATCCACGCTCAGAGTCAGAGCTGCAGCCTGCAGGCGACGCAGGCGGGGGCAGCGGCACAGTATGGCGCAGCGCGGCCTGGTGTGCGAGAGCGACAGCAGGCAGAAGCGCGGCGCAGCCTGGTGTGCGATGGGCGGCGGCGGACGTCCGAGCCAAGCCAAGCACCAACGTGGGGGCAGCACAACTGAGGCCAGAGCATGCGCCGGCGGCTGAGCACAGAGTACCAGCTTGGGGCGGTGCACGACACAGCTAAGGTCGGGGCATCAGGCCTCACGCGTGCGAGCAGGCGAGCGGAGGCCATCAGGCATTCTGTACTTCTGTGCGACTGTCCCTCCATGCAGCGAACTTCGGTTGTCTCAATTTTAACCGAAAAACCAAAGTAGAAAACCGAAGCCGAATCTGTTGGTTTCTACTTCTGAAATAAAACGAAACAGTGGTTGTTTGGTGAAAACTGGAATTTCCATAAACCAAACCGAATTCTCAGTTTAAACTGAATGCCTGTCTGATTCACTGGAATCGGGCAAAACCACCTAGTTTCTTATTAGTAATTTGAAACTAAGATTCTGGGACAGTTAAAATCAGCAGTTTGTTTTTTTTTTTAAAAAAAAGCAATGATGTAGCAGTTTCCATTCTAAAGTAGGTAGTAGAATCATGGTTGCTATAACACGGGAAAAATAATATATAATTCTGAGAATGATTACCTTTGGAACAACAAATTGTGATAGTTGAGGATGACATCACGCTTGTTGTCCCTTTTAACTATGTTATACAGCTTGCAGAACTGAATAAATAAAAGAAATGTAAGTTAGATAGAGAGAGATCTACAAATAGAAAAAAATATGAACAGGAGAATTACACCAATACCCCTGCTTGCTGGTGGATGATGCGATGCTGATTTCTCATCATCAACTGCTCTTCAGCATACCTCACAACACTATCACTACCAATGTGACCTTTAATATTTTGATGAAAACATTCAAGGGAACTCCTTAATTTCTCCACCTTCTGTTGAATATTTTTTAGTTCAAGCCTCTTTTCAGAAATGATCGGAAGTTCTTCCTGGGTACACACAAGAAGTATAATTTACCGCAAAAATATTGTATGAAATTGAACAAGTTTCTGCTCTATAAGGGATGCAAATTTCTCTACTTCAATTTACAAAATGCAAGCTTAGCTGACAATAGAAGGAACAGAATTTACCCAAAATAAAGGAATGATGAATGAAAATAATGGAAAAAGATAGTTGTAAGAACATAAGCAACATACGCTATAGAAGCAATAGTAACCACAAGAATAACTACAGAGACATTGCACCTAAATAGATCAAAACCATGGCACCTAAAAGGTATTTACATGATCAGATCCATTGCTTAGTTGTCTGCATTCTATAGTTGGCTACAGATACAAGCTTGCCAACCAAAATAAATGAGGGAATTTGGATTGTGACATGCATTCTTTATAAAAAAAAAAACAAAATCTTGTATTAAATCTTTACCTGTCTATCACTGGCACTGACTGAAGTAGCTGCAAGAAGTGAAGCATCCTTCATTCGTGCAGCGTCCAAAATCTTAGATTTCAGAAAGCAACACTCTTGAATTCTATCTTGATATAGCTGAGCAGTTTTCTGTACCAAAATGGAAAGGGGAGGAAGCTAGCATCTGTCTGCAACTTACAGGCCATAAAGATGCCTTTTAATAAAAAGAAAAGATGATTAAATTCCTACTTGGAGTTTAACTAGCTTCATATTATGTATTTGTAGCTTCGCCTTTTCATAGAAAAGCTTGTCATGGAGAAGTCCTGCCTCTTCTAATCTGGATAAGTAAAGTTCATATAGATTTCATCAAAGCAGACACCAATTAATGAAATAAAAAATTTAAACATTAAGTACCTTTTTTGCTTATCATCACAGCAATTTTTTATCCTCTGGGTAAAAAGAACAAACATGTCACCTAGATAAGTGGGAACTCCAAGGAAATAAACAACATGTAGTAGCTAAAATTAACAGCTAAGAGATGATAGCATACCACAGCAGCAGAAAGCCTTTTAAATTTGTTAGCCGTATGAATCTCATCCAACTTATCGCTTAGCATATCAAGCTTCATTCGAAAGGGAAACAGAAAACAACATTAAGTAACACTTGAGTGCTTGATCATCAGATTAAATTTATTATATTATATGTGCTATGTTGTATGAGAAAAAATAACTACTTCTCATAACAGAAAAATTAATGGAACAAATCTCAATAACTGTAGATTCTGCACATCAGCAGAAACTATCATTATAGTCTCCACAAGTGTATGACAGCAGAAGCCTTAGGGTTCAGGAACGAAACCTAAGCTCGTGATACCAAATAGTAGATTGAGTACAATGTGTGAGATAGATTGTATCTAGCCTCTCGGATGATATAGTGGCCTCCCCATACATATGACAATATTGGATTACAATCCTAAACTACAAAATATACTTTAACACTTATGATTTGCAGTATTACTATTACAAGCCTTTCTCATCCCCAAGCCCATCAAAATATAAACGCCCCCAGCCCCAACTTAACAGAAGGAAAAAAGAAAAAAAGAAAAAAGACAAGAAAACATTGGTGAAAGTAACATCATGAATACTCAGCAACACTAAAAAAGTATAATATTATTTATATAACTACGCTTATGTAGTCTAAATTATTGAAAAAAATGTGATTTTTTTGGAGGATCAAAGCTACATAACATTTGTGCATTTCATATGATAGGCAAACTAAACTTGTTAGCTAACATTGTTAGTTTAAATGTCAATGACATATTGGACCTAGACATATATGGCACGGTTAGTCTATGAGCTGCACCTGTCTTACATGTTGACCCAGTATGTCAGTTCACATCTAAATCAATTTTGTTATTCTAGTCACAAAGCACAGTTCATGGTAATATGGACACACGTATGGTTTTGGATATGGATTAAGCATAAAATTATCTTTATAGTAATTTAAGATTAGTAATGTAGTTCGCTGAAATTTACTCAGTAAGTCAATATTAGGTTCATTTAACAAAGAAAAAACTTTAAAATTCAGCTAAAACAATATGAAATTAGCTTTATCAGAAACACTGCAATTCAATGTAATGCAAACGCTTCAACAGGACAAGTGTTTAAGTAAAATTTCAAAATAGACTGCTCTGAGCAAAGGATTTTTTCTTCTTCTAAAATAAAGTATGTTACTTTACTACTGACAGCGGAAAAAAGTGTACCTGTTGTAGATTATTCTTGCTTATTGATGCTGACAAAACTTGCTCCGTGGCATTAGTTATGGTACATACTACCTATACAAAAGAGAGAATTCCTGATCATTTTACAGAAACTAATTGTGTATACAGAAATGAATATATAGTTTAAAGTTGTTACTTTTACCTTGTTCCAATCAATATCCACAGACTTCCCATTATCATGAGCACCATTCTGTTTTTCTTCAATCATTGGAGAAGGCTGAGATACACAAGGAATCACTTTTCTTGATTTTCTAGGGCTTCTTGCTGTCCTAGCGGTTTCTTCAGGACACTCTTGCACAGCATGACCATTTTCCTCAGCAGTTCTCTTTCTTCCAACACCATCTAAATCCAGATGAGAGTTGCATTCACGACTAGGTTGGCTTTCCAAAGTAAGGACATGACATGAGGTATCTGGGACCTTAATGGACTCATTTAGCCCATGTTGTCGAGGAGTGCCTAGGATAAAAGATTCACTGGTTTTCTTCAGTTTTGGAACAGAATGAGAAGAAACAGATAAGGTGGAATCATGATCATGAGTATTGCTGAACATGTCACTTGCTCGGTGACCAAGTTCATTCTTCTCAACCAATTGTAACCGGGAAGCTGCAGCCAATTCTTGAAGCTTCAGTGAAGAAATTCTATTGACATGTTCAACATGCTCAGTACCCAAAGAACCCTCCTGTCTTGCCACTTTACTATTGGATACAGTAGTAGTGAAAAGTTTCTGACATTTTGAGCGTAAGGAGGATACAGATCCTTGTGGAAACTGCAACTGCAGACCTGCAGTTCTTGGAGTGTGTAGAACTGTTTCTGTATCCATCACTGCATTTTGCTGTTGCAGCTGCTCAGCATCCATCAGCAAAATGGCAGTAGCCGCACTTGATGACTGGGCAGCACCTCTGTTATCCTTACCAGAAGGTTGATCCAAAAGATGGGTTGCCATGTCAACATTACACATGGAGGAAACACTTGTAGTGCGATCTGATCCAGATGGTTGATCTTTTGACAAAGATTGATCAACGAGGTGGGATTGCACGTCACCACTACTCGTGAATGATTTATATGCTGGGGAAATCTTTGCAGGAGGTTCTGCAGTATTATCGGCACCAGGGTCAACATCCATGTGATCATAGTTGCAGTTCTGCAAAATAGTTTAATTACAAACACAGATAAGCACCAAAGCAATAGATGTCAAATAAACCAAATAACCAAATGATTGTACAATGAGAAACAAGAATAGGGAAACGCAGTTCTGGTTCAGGCTGCCGAATAAGTGGGCTTTCAGAACCTTTCACCCCAACCGGGAGAGTTTTCCTTTTATGATTGGTGGGCTAGAGCTGCTGCTGTGGTGGACGGGCAGGTTGGGCAAGGCCTTAATTCCATCATCATCCTTGGAGCCTGGTCTATATGGAACCACCAGAACCACATGTCTTTGATGGGACTTCGCACCTTCACCAAATCTTCCAAGCACTCTGGCCCCATCCGCCAAAGAAATAAGATTGGGGAGTGTAATGGGCGTCAAAGGAATTTCCTTCCTAGCTTCCTTGAAGCGGGAGGCTAACTAGTTTTGGCTAGGTGTTTTTTCTGTGCGGATTGTGAAATTCCTATGTTTTCCCAAAGGCGCAAATCGGCAAATGTTTTGAATAGCTCCTGGACATGAGTGTGTTGGTGTCTTGTTTTGGACTTCTTTACCCCTTTACTCTCTTATTAATATATTAATATAAATATACGGCTCTCCTACATGTTCGAGGAAAAAAAGCTAGACGCGTAGACAACTGTGTTTGACTACAGCTATAAAGGATGTTAGTGCCTCCTATACTAGTTTCTCTAGGATCCTTCCAACATGTAGGTTTAGATATTTGAGAAAGTGTTTAGGTGCTGCAGTTAATTGCAGGTTCTAATGTATAGCTAAATCACATCAAAGAGTTTGACACCAAATTAGTAGAATTGATAATATAATACATGAGCTGCTTGGCTCAAACAAACATGTAAAAGATAAGGATCAGTACCTAACCTGTGAATTCTCATGGCCATCAATTATCACTTCATTATCTTCTTGAATCAGATCTGTACTGGTCGATTCTACAGTCAGATTAACTATGCCCAGCTTATCAGAAGATGTACCATTGTCAATGCATAAATTTTCTTTCCTACTTTCTTTCTCAGATGTAGACAAGTTTAAAACACAATCAGGAGTTACACCAGAAACACCAACTTTAGGAGAGTTTGTTTGTTGACTCCCTTCGATCTTCTTCATCATACTCCTCAACGTGGGTGACAGCTTACCATAATCATAAGTTCTGGGGTTACCACTCAACAAACTCATGTCAGTGAATGTATTCTGACCATTGATTGATGTTCTTGCAGGATTAGATGCAGCAAGTTCCTTCAGGGGTTCCTCAGATGCAGTATTAGGTGTCATTAGACTCACAGCTGAGTTGGGTGTACAGTCATCTGGTGGAACAATATTGCGAAAATGCATAGAAAACGTCCTGGAATCCATAGTTATATCATGGTTGTCATCCTCTGACATTCCAGAATCCGATGGTCTTCCTGTTTGAATAAAGCTTGCAGATACAGGTCCAAAGAAGTTTTCATCTGTCGTAGGAACGGGCACAGTGAGAAGACAGGATGCTTTTCCACAAAGTAATATGCCATTATGGTTAGCATATATAACTAATAAAAGAATAGAAGGGTCACACACTCACACTAGAAGCATGGACACACAAAAGCAAGACACCCCTGCCATATAGTGATGTTTTACTTTCTAATTTCTAAATCCAAAAAAAAAAGGTGAACCCACAAGCAACTTCAAATCCATTGCCGGTGCTTTGTTTTAATTTTTAAATATCTTACTGAGCAAACAATACAAGAATGCCTGCTAGCTTAATGTATTGTGCAATCAATATGCTATCACACATTAGATCTCCAGATTGCATCTATATATTTACAATTCAACAGTCAGCACAATAAATTTGCCTACTGTATCAATGGCACAGCACATCTAACATCAGCATCTGTATCAACCTGAGCATCAGAAATGAGCTCGGCCTAAAAAAGTAAATCCACATTAACTGTAGGAAGCAGATTATATGGGGGGTCGTAACAAAATCAAAAACCCAATTCATGGTTAATTTTCATTTCGAAACAAAGGACCTCACCGTCGACGGAGACCACGGATCCAGCGGCGCTGCCCGGGGACGACGAGTCGGCGTCCGGGAGGAAGATGACCGGGGGCGGGTGGAAATCCCCCTCCGTGTCGTCCTCATCCTCCTGGCCAACCGAGGACCTCCTGGGAGAGGGGGAGGCGGAGGTGGAGCCGGAGCCGGGCTCGCGCTCCTCGGGGGGCGTCTCGAAGTCCTCGTCGCGGTCGAACACGTGCACCGCGGTGGTGTCCGCAAAGCTCACACGGCGGGAGCGCCTCCGATCAAACTTGTCGTTCCCCGTCCCCGGCGACGACGCGATGCGGCCGCTGCTGCCGATGCCGTTGTCCATGCAGACGGGGCACTGGGAAGCGGAGCTAGGGTTTGGCGTTCAAAATTTGGGGAAGAAAGCGACCTGAGTGGAGGGGAAATATGTCAGAAATATGTTTCGGTCTCACTAGGATGCTGTTTGGTTCTACGATTTTGGCCCGCAAACTGTTAGCAGCGTCATCAGATCACATTGTTACGTGTTTTGGCCCAGCCCGTAACGGATACGGTCCCATTCAACACCGTTAGGGCGGCCTCAGCGGTGCGGACTGCGGAGAAATCGCCAGCTAAGCTGGAAAGAAAAGGAAAAACTTGAGACATCCCCAACGGACACGAAATAGCTAGCTGACTAGGTTTGGTATTAGGCTTGGAGTGACGTGGAGAGGAGAGAGAGCATAAAAATAAAATAGTTAGCGCTCGGCGGTCAGCTCAAGCAGCTCTTCTCTCCTAGAAGCATGTGGTTTAATGTATTAGACGAGAGCACGAATTAAAAGTTTGTTACAGGTAGGACCAACATGAATGAGTTGGCATCAAATAGCTAGTAGCTACCTATATTGTTGGAGAGGCCTAAGCGTACATGTCCACGTGAGAGAGAATGTTTCTTCGAAAAACGAGCGAGACTAGCAACCGCCAGCGAGTTTTTCGTTCCACTCCATGACTAGTAGAATTTTAGCTCAGTTAGCGATTTTTCCACCGTTGGGGACGCCCTTACCCCTCATCCCCTAGTGCTATTTGCTCCCCTGCTGGTCGGGTCAAGGACGTGGTTAAGTCGTCGTCTCGCGAACAAAATGAATGCGTGCACCGGCACCCTTAATTATTGTCGTGCACGCCGTCTCTCGCATGGTGGTATACATAAAGTAACCTGTTGTATGAAATAACCAAACAGAAAACGCAACCTGTTGCAAAGCAATAGGTCCGGGTAGGAATGGTTTTCTTTTACGTTCCCTTCCTTTTTTTTCTAAATCAAACAGTCTCTAGATTATTGCACCAACCTCCATGTCCGTGTGCATTGAGTTTTGAGTGTGTTGTTCATCAAGAATAATAGTCTCACAACCTCATAGCAGAAGAATGGATGACCTGATACAAGCACAAGATATTGCTTGGGAGTAGATATAGGGAAAAGCTGCGGCATTCACATGAGGAAAAAAAAGGTATGTTTATGTCCTAGTGGTTTATGTGGCTGATAAGGCGTCTGATATTGTTTTATTATGAGAGAAAACATTGTACCATGCTTAATAAGCTAGGCACCATGCACTGAGCCAGCAGAGAAATAAAAAAATGAAATAAAAATAATGGTATACCACAAATAAGAAGAGCGGGTAAGCATTGCATGGGCACTGAGTCTAGCGTGCTCCCCATGATCCAGTCATCTCTGTTCAGGAACTGCATCTATGATATGACCCACCTCTGATGTAGATGAGCTCGAAAGGCGGCGAGCAAGATCCAGCCACCAGCTCAGAAAAACGCGGATGATCCAGCCATCAGCTTAGGAAAATGCGGATGATCATAGGCACTCCCCATGATCCAGCCATCTCTGTCCGCTTCTAGGCTTTTGTGTCACTACAACACTTGATGAAGGGTGTATAACATAAAGTAATATTGGAGCAAATATGATCCCTCAAAGATGAGGGGATTTCTTGCTACAACGCATTCTCTAATAAAGTCGATGGAGTTAGGGTGTGCTTGGTTTGTGTCCTAAACAAGCCTGGCTAACAAAAGTAAGTCCGGCTAGCTTTAGCCTGGTTCCATCAAGTCAACCTCTAGTTGATTTGTTGTTTGTACTATATTAGCCTGGCTAGCTCTAGAGCGTATTTGGTTCTGTTTTATTTTGATGCAGTCACCTCTTCTCCGAATAGGTAATATTACCCCTTTGAACTTGACTGCATGAGCACATGACACAAGTTCATGCAGGCTGGACACGGCAACTGAAATGATTCAGATTGACAGAACGTTTAGGTCCATTATTCTTCACAATTAGTTGATGAGCACATGGAAACAAAAATCAACAACAAAAATAAGAGACAGGACACAGGAACCGACCATTTCGTCCATCCAACTAGTACTACGAATCAACGAACTTGAGCAGAAAGGCCCCTGTTGAAGCTTAGGCTCGAACCAAAGATTATGACGGCGCCGAGCAGCTTGAGCTCCTGCTGGATGCGAAGCTGCGAGTGTGGCGGTCCTAACTAGAAGTCTGCTCGTGAAGGAATTATAGTCATAGATGAGCATTAAGAAATGGCAAATGGCAATGGCAAATGCAGTCTGCCCAGATCTATTAAATGCATTGACATCAATCCCCTCAACTGATAATAGAGTCTGCACTATCTGTAAGGAATTACAGTCATAGATGAGCATTAAGAAAGCTAAAACTATAATAGACAAAGTAAAGTTCTTAAAAGTGTACTCCTTTGTAAGGGCTAGCAGAACTCTTGCCAAAACAGCTAAGATACCCTACCCGGCCATGCTTTTGATTCTTTGTGTTGGTACATGAATGTTTCTTGTTGTTTGTTATCTGAAACGTCTTAAGCGGAGTAATGCATTATAAGGAAAACTGATGAGCTTTATGCTCAGAAGTAACCTAAGAAAATAGGTTCAGTGAGTGAAAGATAGGAAGCAAATGACCTGAGGCCGGTTTCCCTTGTTGTCTGCAATATGGATGACCGAGGCATCAGACTTCAACAATTTCAACCACGATTTCAGCATTCTGACCTTTCGAAGCCATATGTAGTTGCTGTTTGTCCCTTCTTGTCTGTTCTTAAACCAATCCCGGGATCCTTATTCAAGAATGATCTTACAACTTCCATATGGCCCATTCTTGCCGTTGAATGTAAAACAGAGTGGGATCCTCTACAAGTCACTCTCGCTGGAAGACAGGACATTGCGTCATGGTGGAGCGACGGGGAAGCCCTAATACAAGCTGCCTTAGTCAAAAATAAATTAACGGTCTTCTTTACATCTCACGCTAGTCACGTTATTTATTGCTGATCTCACTATAAGCAGACACGATGTGGCTCGCCGGTTTGCTGTCACAATTGGTCTCAGCTTTGGTTCCGTTCCAAGAGCTTAGCTTCTGTTCTGAAGCAATCGAACCCTATGATCTAACATGCTGTGGAGCCACTATTCAAGATGACATGAATGATTCAAGTTGGAGACAACTGAAGTGCAAAAAAAATAAAAAAATAAAAAAAGGCGGCAAGAGTCCATGGACGACATTCGCGACCTGCTGAGTGCTGACAACAGTGGCCCCGTCGCCAACAGGCAACACTATAAAAGAATGGCAATAATCCCATCCCTCTCGACCAAGAAATTTGGATGAACCTATCACCTCAACCAAAACACACAAAAACCTCGAATAATAACAATCCCATAAAAAAAACAAGATCACTGCATTCCACCTTGTCCCTGAACAGAGCACATGCTAACATGATACGAGTATTTTCAGACCATTTTCAGTGGTACATTAGTTGCGATTTCAGAAAACTGAGCAGGGAAAACAAAAGGGATCAAATAAGTAAAATCTACACAGGCCAAGATGCCATTGCCGCTCAGAGTTCAATACAGTAAAAATTAGTCTCGATCCTCAAAGGGTGTTGATTTGTTAGAAGCTAGTACAAACATGATTGCCTATGGTACCCACCATGATCATTCACACTTCACTACATGATACCCAGCAATCAAAATGTGTCAGCCAAGCAAAACAGGTACGGTGCGACTGGAACTCCGGAAGTCCCATTTGCAGCTAGTGTATAAAGAAGCTGAGAGCATTTGCATCTTCTCAGGTGTGCACCTCATCTCGCTTTTGGACTACATCATTTGCAAGTGGAGATCAGCAGCCTGTTGAGCCAGCTCGTTCATCATGGCCTCGTCGAAGAATTTATTGATGCTCACATCTTCACTCATGCCCTGCAAACGTGATGGTGCATACAGTTAGCACTATGGCTACTACACACAAGGATTTTTACTGTATGATAAATGTTAAGAATGAGCAAATTATATGGTTGCTCATAAATCAACTATGATACAAGTTAAGAATATATGGTTGCCATAAATCAACTATTGTCCCTTACCTTCCTTCGCCTGGTCTTTACCATGAATTCACGGGCAAGGTGCTGTATAGGTGCTGGCTCCAGGGGGCGAAGGACAATACTCTTATCTAAGGGGTCACCAGGAACAATAGCCCAGTGATCAAATACTGACAGACAAAAGGCTTGTCCCTGTGTATGGTATCTGAGATCTGTCTCAAATCCAAAAGACTCGATAACAGGTAAAAATGCCTGGAAAACAAAGAAACAATACCGTTAGTCAAACAAATAGTACCATTGGTAAGTAGATTGGTTCACTGGCATGCTGTTATCACAAAGGTTTTCCAGAAGGAAGACAAGGTGGATACAAATCACTGTGTTCCTTACCTTAACAATGTAAATTGGAGTGCCTGGCTTGGGTACATCAGCTGTTACATGACCACGCCGCCGGGATAGCACCGTATAAATTGCAGAGACACAGTCAATTGGTGTTTGGATCTGCCAAGTGCACACATAAGATCGTCACTCGTCAGACATGGCAGCATTATAGAAACCAGATAGCATTGAAACATGTGCATGTATCTGCATCCTTGTGCAAATAGAGAAGCACTACGACTGACCTCAACATAATACACAGGTTCCATAAGGCGAGGATTAGCCATAAGAAATGCAGAGTAGACAACACGACGTGCTGTGGGAATTATCTGACCACCACCACGGTGCAATGGTTCTGGAGCTATGTTTGCATTTAAGATCTTGAATTTCACATTCCTAATTGGTTCATCACACAAAGGACCTTCTCTAGCGCCCCACTGGAACCTATGTATAAATAAACTGGTTAAAAAAAATGCAGTGTAAAGGATTTCAGTTGGACTTAGTTAACTGAAGGGTGCAGAGACCTACCCTTGAACAATTGAATCTTTGACCGCATTGAGCAGGTTCTTGTCAACCTCAATTGAAAGTGTGTCATCCAGAAGAATGTTAGGACCCTGCATTTCAAGTAAGATGTATTCAGGTATTCAGTAGATGGAAATACAACTGACGGAAAAATAGTGTTAATCAAATGAAAAGGCTGATGAATGTAACAGGGACAAATCAAAGTCAACTGCAAAAACAAGCACTGAGATTGACTGTGGGTCATAAGCACAGTGGGTTCATTGATCTCCAGATACGGTGAAAAGGAATAAAAAATAACCAAGGTTGCAAGACAGAACCAGATCAGTCAGCAGTTTATGGCATATTACCTGCTTGTCAGGTCCAAAAGCCCATATTGACCTTGCTGCAAGCACATCCCACTGGTAGCGTTGGCGAAAGAAGTCAGTAATTTCTTTCTGTCTTGAATCAAGGCTAACAAGACCATTCTCAATATCTTCTGCTAAGCCCTTCTCTAATGGTTCAGCAAGCTGCATCATGCCATAAACACAAAAGGTTCAATAACATATCAGTTGCTTGCATTTGCAAATAAAGATCAGCACAGGAAATAGAAAAAGCAAATACAAAGAGTGCACTCAAGAGAAGCTTACCATAGTAATTTTGTTCCTCTTGTTAGGTGTTTCAGCAAAACATTTCATAGAAGAAGTATCAACAACTGTTTCACAAAATGTAACAACAGGATCTGCTACCTGCATGCCAAAAGGTAACAAAGCAAATCAATTTTGCCCACCCTAAAAATCCATTTAGTTCTCCCCCCGCCCCCACACCCCCCACCCCACCCCCACACCCCAAAAAAGGCAAAAATAGTGAAGTGTGTAGTATATACCTTCACCTCAACCTCTGAATAAAGCTCTCTGAGGTCCTTCATTATGGAATCAAGATATAGTTCACCAGTCCCCAAGATAGTGTGCTCTCCAGACTCCTCAACCTTGGTAATAGCAAGAGGATAGCTCTTGCTAATTTTGCGAAGACCTTCGACCATTTTGGGAAGCTCACTTGGGTTGAGAGGCTCAGCTGCTATCTTTACAACAGGCAAGGTGTTGAAACGTAGAGGTCTAAATATGTACACATCTTCATCAATATACATAGGACATATAGTAGCAGTTTTCATTATTGATGCATCCACACCTTCAATAAGAACCCAAGAACCAGCAGGGGCTTTACTAATTGCAACACGGTATCGTGCCTGATAAACCCACAATTTGGTCACTTCTTTGACAGTCATATCCTCTTCATCATCTGGAGAATAGCCTTCTCCAAGGACCCTCACAGTCTGTCCAGTCTGTATCGTGCCACTATAAACTCGTCCGAAGGCATCAAAGACGCTGCAATCAGACTTTGGATATAGTTTTGTTACGTTAACCATAAGGGGTCCATTGAGATCACATTTTTTCATAGCATCCACAATAGAGGAATCTTGTGGTCCTGTGTATATGTGGTCTATCTTTCTTGCAGCAGCATCCTTCACTGAGGGGATATGTTTCACTAACATATCAGTAAAACCAGTAGCAGTGCCAAAAATTGAGCGGCAAGCTAACCTCAGCAAAGGTCTAACATTAAGCTTATAAGCTGCATTGCTCAGCGTGACACCCAATTCAGCAAGCTTTGATTCCACATTCCCCTTTTGCTCACCAACAACCAGACTGTAAATTTTGTACAGAGGCTCAAGGATAAACTCAACAAATGATCTGTTAGCTCCTTCCTTTGGCGGCTTCTTTTTAAATGTTCTAGAATCAGGGTGAAAATACAGGTCTCCCCATAGGCGAGATGCAAATTTCTCATGGTCAAATTGAATCCCATGAATCTTGCAGTAAAGATGGGCAAAAGACTGTAAGGTAAAAGACCAGCCAGCAGCACCACTTGCAAAACATACATTTCCAGCAGCAGGATCCACCAGCTGAGTGCCACCTACTGTAGTAGAACAAGATGAGATAAGATCATTAATTGCCTCTAGAGTATGCCGTAGCTTGAAATATGCATCATTTGGGGGCAGCTTTAGTTCTGTTATCAATCTGTCAACCTGTAATAGCATACAGTAGCACAAACTTCAATTTCATGTTGCTACTGGAACATAATAGAGAAGGGGGAGCAAAAATGTACCTTGTTAATCACAACAACGATGGGAAGCCTTTCTTGGATTGCATGACGAATTGCCCTCTCAGTATTAACCTAATAACCAATGGAGGTAAATAAATAACATAATACTTTACACTTGCGTATATAAGAAAATAAAAGATACTCTAGCTGTCCAGCATGCATGTAAATATGTAAACAAAAAGTACAAAATTTTATTTTCAATATTCCTGCATCTTGTAATTTATAAAACCACTGGTAATCTAAATCTCATGGCCTCACCCTTCAACACAATCATGAAGAGCATAAGCTACTTACTTTACCAAAAATCGCCAAACTTGCAATTTGCTGTACAACAAAATCATATGTTCATGTTATCTGGGTTCTTAAAATTCTGGAGTGTCGATATGCATATGGATACTTTACTCTGCCCATAATGGCTGAAAACCTACACGGTCAACTTAAAAACTAATTTGCTACTATAGGTTCACACAATGTTCCATAAGTCATATCATTACAAATAAGAACATGAATTTTAATCCAACAGATGTAACCATATGATAATCAACATGCTCAATGCATCAGAATCTTCAAATGCACTGACATCTTAAACCCAAGCTAAACACAGCTTACCATACAAATCACAATATAATGAACAACAACAACAACATCATAGCCTTTTGTCCCAAGCAAGTTGGGGTAGGCATGTGCCTAAAGTGTGTCGACAAAGGTAGCACATGTGTAAACCTTGCATATGAAGCAAGTTTGTGAACATCTTGAAGCATTAATACATGTTTCCAAGCACACAATAAGGTGTACTTAGACAAATCTAGCAAGTAAGGTATCACCATTTACCAATCAGACTCAAAACAGTAAACACAGAGATTAAATTAGTCTAATTGCTATCTGACTTGATCTGTGGGTAAAAACAAATGCTCTGCCTGGAATATGCCAACAGCTGAGACATCTATCTTAGTATTTTCAGCGATGTCAACCATTGCTCATTTAGAATGCATGGATCAGACAGTTTTTGTGACAACGAAAGAAAACTTTACTCCCTTCCAATCAAAATGGAGTGTGGAGTGCCCTAAGTTGGATGGGATACAATTGGATGGAGACTCTTTGTTGAAGTGAATTAGGTTGGCCAGATTGTTCAACATACAGATTCATCTCCTCATGATCCAATACTTTCTCTAAAATGTTCATCAAGACTAGTAGTTTCAGCACAATGCATATTATTATAGCAAAAACATGACTCTGAAAAACAAAAGGTCAGTGCATTACCATTACTCCCTCGGCAGCATCAACAACGAGCACAGCCCCATCCGCAAGCCGTAGAGCCGCAGTCATCTCATCGGAGAAGTTGACATGCCCGGGCGTGTCCATGATGTTGCACAGGTATGACTTGCCGTTTCCCCCCTCGAGAACAAGCGACATTGGCACAGCCTTGATGGAGACCTGCCTCTCCTGCTCGTCCACCCTCGTGTCCGTGAAGCGCACATGGCGCTCCCCCTCCGAGTCGAAGGTGTCCACCTCGTGCGTCTGCTCCACGAGCATGTCCATGAACACCGTCTTCCCGTGCTGGAGGTGGCCGACGAGGGTGACGTTGCGGACGAGCGCGGGGTTGCCCGCGAGGCCGAGGAGGAAGTCGGTGGACGCGTAGGTGGACGTGGCCGCGGCGCGGGTCCCGACCTCGAACTTGACGACGCGGGGCGGCGCGATGATGGGCATCTCGAGCGGCTGCTCGTCCTCGTCCATGACGAGCGCCTCCACGCCGGGCCCGTACACCTCCTCGGCGGTGGGGTAGTACTTCTTGTCCTCGGCGAGCACCACGGCCTGCTGGGACGGGTTGCCCTCGTTGTCGTCGACGTCCATGAGCGCGCCCGGGCGGGTGGGGGAGCCCGACGGGGAGCGCGCCGCGGGGGACGGCGAGCCGGACGCGGAGGGGGACGGCGAGGCGCCGCCGGAGTCGGAGTCGTCATCGGCGTCGGAGTCCGCGAGCTCTGGGCCTATGTAGTTGCCGAACTCGTCGTAGAGGCTGTCGTCCATGGCGGCGGCGGCGGCGGCGGCGCTGAGAAGCCCGCTAGGGTTTTGCTCGGCGGCGGAGCTGGGAGCGGGTTTGAGATTTGGGAGGAGGGAAGAGCCGAGAGGCGGCACGAAGGGAAGAGCAGAACGAGTTGTCGCGAGATTTCGTGTCTTTTTTTAAAAAACTTTTTCTTTACCGCCTTAATGAGCCCAGATTGTTTTTTTTGTATTTCCGGCCTTGTGATTTTCACTTACAGGCCCGACTAAGGAACAGACGGGCCCATACTTGGCCCGGCCCTTCAAATAGCCAGACACGGGCTGTGGGCCCGAGTCCCTGACGTCCGCCTGACGACTGACTATCTTCCTTCTCCGGCCGGGTAAAACCAAAGCAGCAACGACTCCGCGTCCCGCTTCCCCTTTCCTGGTAAGAACCCACCGCACGGCGGACACACGATCGATCCCCACCGGCCGGCGTAGCGGAGATCGCGAGTTGCGGCGGGGAAGTGAGGAAGCTCCCTCGATCCCGCACAGGTATCTGATGTCTGTCAGGCCGATCGCCCGATAAATATCCGACCTAATAGTTGGCCCTTACCCCTTGTGTTTTGGTCTTCACGCAGATTCGTTTCGATCGGGGTCTTGGTGAATTGGTAGGCGGGAAGGGGGGAAGCGGAGATGTCGGGCGTGTTCGGCAGGGTGTTCGGGAAGTCCAAGCAGCAGAGCCAGGCCACCGCGCTGGCCTCGCTCGACAAGCTCAACGAGGTGAAACAGATCGGCTGATATCCCTGCCCGTATTTCATGAAACTACTTCGGGGAGTTCGATGTGTTTCATCTATGATCTACTAGTTATTAAGACTAAAGGTTAATTAGTTGATGTGTAAATTCTGTGCATTCGGATGCAAGTCAGATTAGTTGTACCTTTTCTGTAATGGGAACCTCTAGTAGTTTTTATTGCAATCAAAATCCAGCTGCGAGGTGTAATCCCACTGGGGTAATAGTGGACAAGGTATATTACATTAAGATAAGAAGATGGCTAGCTTTTCTTACCTCTGTTCTATTTTTTAAAAAATAGATATGGTTGCTGCTGTTTCAGTGATAAACAGATTGATTCTCTGTATTATTCAATGTATAAAAGGATTAAATCCAAACGGCAGATTGTGAACAGCAGATGATTTTGCAAGCCTGTTTACTATAAAAAGAAATGCCTTCAGTATTCTCTATTGCTTAGACAGTTCTGTAGGTTTTAGTCTCACTTTCCCTAACAGAATAAGGGCTACTTCCTTTTCATAAATCGTGCGTGACTATGTAAAGACCTAATACTATTCTTGTAGTTGGAATCTGTAGAACTAACTTTCTTAATATGCTTACAGACACTTGAAATGTTGGAAAAGAAGGAAAACTTGCTAGTGAAAAAGGCCAATCTTGAGGTTGAGAAGGCCAAGAATTTTACCAAAGCCAAGAATAAAAGAGGTACAATATAGCAGTTTGCCAATTCCAAGAATTTAGTCTCTCTCTGGAGGAGCCCCCCCTGTCTCTGTCTTTTTTTTTTTTGGGGGGGGTGGGGGGGTTGGGGGGGTGGGGTGTTGCAATGATAGTATTATGGTTACCATATTGATTTTAATTTTCCCTGTTGTGCATAATTTAGAATTTAGTTGCTTATTCCTTGTTCGCTACTGCTAGTGGTGACCTCTGAAGAATGTTCTGCAAGATTTTCAGTGGTCTGCCTTTTGCCTCCATGTCCCAGTTTCTTCAATCTATACTTCCATAATTTTGCATCTAAATATTGTGTTACTGATACTGACGACCTGCACTAGAGTCAGGACTCTATTTTTTGAAAAACTCCAAACATGTTTCTATTGAATTCCGTGTTCCTGATTGCATCTCATAATTCCATAGTTGTAACTACATCAAAGAGAAAAACACATGCACACTTTTTTTCTTAGGTCGTCAAGGTGCAGATTCTACTCATCGGAGATGATGAGTTTTATTTCTTCCATGCTTAATGAGTTTTAATGGGAAGAATGACTTAATTGTTAGCTTTGAATTCGCATTGCAGCCGCAATACAGTGCTTGAAGAGGAAGAGGCTATACGAGCAACAGATTGAGCAGCTTGGGAATTTCCAGCTCAGGATACATGATCAGGTGGAGACACAAATGATCATTTAGTTTGGTTTTCCATCTGGGCCTTGTCGTGCTTGTTAGATTTGTCGTGGTATTTCACTTACCTTTTCTTTCTATAGATGATTATGCTGGAAGGTGCAAAAGCTACAACAGAGACTGTGGATGCATTGAGAACTGGAGCATCGGCAATGAAAGCTATGCATAAAGCAACGTATGCAACATCACATGATACTATGCCTTTAGAATCAATTACCATGCTTTTTATTTTTTTCTCGGATTTTTACAAATATATTTAAACTGATTTATGTCTTTAAAATAAATTGCCAACCGGTTACAAGATACATCAATCTGAGAAGCTTAATTGCACTCTCTGAACCCTGGATCATCTTATTTTATTTAAGAGGTTTTCAACTACTAAAATGATGCAACAAAGCTTGGCTATTGATCTAACTTGCAGTTGAAAATAGAAGTTATTGGACTTAACGATAGAATATACACTCGCGATAGAATATGCTTGGAAGAAGTTTTAGAAAGAGTTCACACAGTAAAAAAAATGTTATGCCTATTTAAGACTTGATAAATTGGTTGATTTTTAGGTTGCATATCGGGAAATGTCATGTAATATGTGACAGCTTTTTCCATTCCTATTATTTTTCTTCGTAACAAAATTCAGTACAATCGAGCATGCAATTAGATCCACATCCATAAGTGTTTATTCTTGATTTCTGGGTGTGCTATATTTTTCCTCTTTATTGAAAGGAAAATTATGTTGCTTCAACAGAAATATTGATGATGTTGATAAAACCATGGATGAGATCAATGACAATATGGAGAACATGAGACAGATTCAGGATCTGTTGTCAGCGCCTATGGGAGCAGCAGCTGATTTTGATGAGGTCCCTCTCTCTCTCTCTCTCTCTCTCTCTCTCTCTCTCTCTCTCCCTCCCCATGGGCACACATATGTGCTTTTGCTTAACCTTTTCTGTTTTGAATAGGATGAACTGGAAGCTGAACTTGCAGATCTTGAGGGGGAGGAGTTGGAAGCAGAGCTGCTTGCACCTACCACAACAGCTCCGTCCACAGCTCCAGTGCGTGTAGCTACTGCTCAGCAGTCTACTAGGCCATCTGCCCAGAGTAGTAAAGCTGAAGATGACGAGCTGGCAGCTCTGCAAGCAGAAATGGCTATGTAATTATAGGTACTTCTCCATCTTTTGTTCTGAGTCAGGTCCATACTGTTGTTTCACTCTTTAGGAATTAATAGTTTAACAACGAAACAGCTCACAAGTAGCTCAAGGTGTCAAATCCCCATGACATCAATTATTTTAAGCATTACTAAAATTTGCAATAGGTCTCTACTGGGTTTCATCTCTAGCCTACCCAACTTGTTTGGGACAAAAGCCTATGTTGTTGTTGTTGTACTAATTTTGCAATAGGTTAGTTTCTTCATCACCATAAGCTGTGTGGCCTCAATCAGTTATGTTAGAAAACTTATACATTGTATATTACAGGCATTGGCATGGTCATCCTGGAGTTCAATTCTGCGGATATTTCGGAACTCTGGTATACTCATGAAGATCGTCCTAGGAAGACATCAGAACCACAGAGACAAGCTGCATGCCAGCCTAACTGCTTATGTATCATAGCATGATATGTTATTATTTTGTAATGAAATATTTCAGATGGGCAAATAAATATATATCCATTAATAAATGGGTTGTGAGTACTACTCCCTCCATCTCAAAATAAGTCTTCTATTTTGCATTTCAGTGAGTCAACCAATCTCAACTTTGACTATGTTTAAAGAAAATAGCATCAACATCCATATCTCCATATAGCCTTTGTAGGGAAATATATGTAGTTAATCTGGTAATATTTATCTAACATCACAAATATTAATATTTTTTTTTTGTCAATGTTAGGATTGTTTGACTCCTTGAAATACAAAATGAAAACTCATTTGGGATGGAGCGAGTATGTTCTTTAGGTTTTGCATGCCCATCTGTTCTAGTGCTAATTCTAATTGATCTCTTTACTGCAATTCCAGAAAAAACATACTTTGATGTCCAAAAAAAGTGTATTCATAAAAATATTTGGAAGTAGACTTATTTTTCCATAGTACAGTCTTATTCTAGCAAAATCAAGATTATTTTCTAGCGGCAATGAGCATCCAAAACCAAAAGGTTTTTCTGGGAAACATGCAAACAAATAATAAGATTATGAAATAATCTGAATTGAACTATCCAAAATAATTTCCAATTTTTTAATATGTTGTGTGTGTGTGTGTTTGGGGGGGGGGGGGGGGTGGGGGGGGGCGGGAGTGGGGGAGGTTCCTGATGACGAAGTTTGTAGAATCTGAATTTTGAGCGCACGCTTGTGGGCAAACAATACATTGAACTTACGTATTTAGTTGTATATTTTTGTGCTGGGTATTTTTAGAGCCTCCGTGAGAATATCAACGCTAGTGAGCCCTATAAAAGTACAATCCTGCACTTTGGAAAGAGAGATAGTAGAAAAAGATAAGTTATTATCTCATTTTAAGATGTACACTTATTTTATGATAAATTTTGAACTCTAGAAAGTAGAAACTGCACTTTGGCACAGAAGGAGTATGTACCGAGATTGCTGCAGATGGATTATACTGCATCTTCAAAATTTGGCGTGGGTCAAGCAATTGCTAAGGTCTTATTTGGATGTCTATATCCAACTCAAACTTAAAAAATAAATATACCGCGACACAAACACTAATTTTTGAACTCCCTAACAGAAGATTTGATGGTGGTGAAACTTTTGCTGTAGTGTTGTACTGATATGAGTAACTCACCGTAAATTTTGCAAACATTATTGAGCACACCAAAATTTCTAAAAAAAAACTAAGGACCCATTTGAATCTCTTCATTTTGGAGAATTAGAATATATTTAATAAATTATGCTATTTAGTTTGAAATTTGAGATTCTCAAACTTTTCAAAGTTCACAGGTATGTCTATCTCAAATTCACAGGGTAGACGATAAAAAATTCTATTCACCGTGCTATGTATGTCTGTACTCTCCAACTTATTTTTTTTTAAATATAGCCTAGTTCAAATATGTGTCTAAACTATAATAACTTTAACTTCAAGGATCCAAACAAGCAGGAAAAAAAATCCAAACGGGCGTTACGGGCTCTAAAAGTTTCACAAAAAAACCCTAAAAAAATTATTTTATTTTAATTTTACTTTTTGAAAGAAACATCAGGCCGGCCCGCGGCCGGCGGATACCCACTGCCACAGCCAGCCTACACATCGGCTCACACAATCTTCTTTCTCCCGTGCGCTTTTCTCCAGCCTCGCGCTCTCTCTGGTGCTGTGGGCCCGACATGCAGGCGTGGTTCTCCTCCGCCTCCGGGCCCTCCTCCTCGTCGGCGGCGTCCTCGTCACAGCCGTCGCTGCTCGCGGAGTGGAACTCCTACGCTGCCGCCCGCTCCGCCGAGGACGCGGGCGATGGCTTCGGGATCGACATCGAGGCGGCCGTCCGCTCCGCAAACGACCGCGTCGCCGGCACCTTCGGCGTGTACGTCGTAAACCCCAGGCTCTTCAATCTTCATCCCTCCTCTCTTTTCTCGCCGCTTGGGAAGCGCTGAGTATTCTCCTAGTCCCTGCGCGATAGGATCAGAGCTGCTAGCTTAGTTCTGCTTGCAGCTGTACTGCAAAATTGAAGGGATCGTAAAGGTAGTTCTCAGATCATCTCTGCGCGGAATGGGATGTATGGGTTTGATTTGAGTTGATTAGTGCGAAATTGGGAGGAGTGCACGAATATTTGCTGCTCCAGAACTCGAGGTAGCATAGGCAAGGTACATGGCAAGTTCCTGTTGGGTCCTGAAGGAATCTTGGCCAACAACTGTTTTGCTTTCCCATGGTAATCTCCAATTGCAAGTGGGGTTCTTGAACTAGCTAGAGAGAATTTCTCTAGGGCAAGTACATTCTTGGTTTTAGCCAATGTCACTAGGAATTTGTGTTTTGACAAATATTTTCGGGAAGATTCATGTAGAGCTGCTTAAACATTTGAGCACAACTGGCATTCGGTTTACTTGTTTTGTTAGGCTGGGAAACAGGAAAAGGGCAATATATAGGGTAAAGTAAAGGAATATGCATAAAAAATGGCCTTGGCTATCCTCTTTCTACTTCCTAAGTAAGGACATTTGCTTTGAACCTTGATTTTTTGTTTTTTAACTAATGTGTTATGCCATTCTTATTTGTTCAGGGTCTCAAAAGGTGTTAAAGGGTTGCCTGGCAGCTTTAAGTCCACAACAAGCAGTGTTCCATCTGGCAGATCTCTCATGTATTTTGGTCTGTTTCTTGCTAGTGGTGTGTTCCTGGTTTTCATCGCATTCACGATATTTCTGCCAGTCATGGTGATAATGCCACAAAAGTTTGCAATATGTTTCACGGTGGGATGTGCCTTCATAATTGGATCATTCTTTGCGCTGAAAGGGCCTAAGAATCAGCTCTATCATATGATTTCCAAAGAGGTATAGCATATTTTGTATCGCAAACTTTATCGTCTCATACTCTCAGAAGCTTTGACTTCTCACTACAAATTCTAAGTTCTCTGTGACATTTCCAATACTCCATTTATCATGTTAATAACTTTTATTTCATTGAACTGGGCATACTATTATTCTTGCCATTCATTGTTCTCATGAAGGTTTACTACCAAAATTTGCCTCACCAAATATTTGGCAAGCAAAAGTTACCAAACGCTGTTTTTTTCCAAACATTTAGTAAGCCAAATGTGTGATGTTGTCAAGTTTTGGAAGCAAATCATGGCAACCAAAAACTTAGCCTGCCTTGATTTTGGCAGCCAAATTTTGGCTATCAACCAATCAGGCCCAAGTTTTCTTGCACAAATGCCATTTATAGCTGTCTCATCAAGTTTGTATTGCAACGTATCATATCATATCCTTGAATCATTTAAAATTTGATAAACTATCAAGTTTGTGTCCAATTGAACAGAAACACCAGCCCTAGCATGCTGGTAGACTCAACTGATCTTCTTATCTTAGCGCTATTAGTTATGCGGAATTCTGTGTGGCATAGCCTATACTACTTGAAGGGCGGCCCTGGTGCTAGCGGTAGAGCTTTACCGTCTGTGACCAAGAGGTCCAGGGTTCAAGCCCCAGCCTCTGCACATTTGTGCAGGGATGGCTGCTGGATATTTTCCCTTCCCCAGACCCCGCAGTGCGGAGCCTACGGCACTGGGTACGCCCTTTATAGCCTATACTACTTCTGTCTTGTTAAAAGAATTACACAATGAACTGAGCATATTATTATTATTGGCATGCAATATCTCGTAATGAAGAAAAAAGGGGACAATATCTAATATGCCACTGAAGTTTCTTGTCAAAGTACCATTTAGGTACCTTTCCGGAGATCATTGTTTGTAAAAAGGACATTACATGACCATGTTCTTTGATATTGTAGCATCTCATATCCTTGGTGTATTGATAATTTGATAAACTATCAAGTTTTTGTCCAATTCTGGAACAGTTATGGTGGTTTGTAGAAACATTGCCCCCTAGCCTGTGGGTAGACTTACCCAACCTTAACAGAAAACCAACCTTTTGGATGCATTGGCAATGATTGGTACCTGAATACTTGATTTGGCAAAGACATTCTATATATAGGTCCTGAGTGTGCTTTGTTTTATGTTAGGGCCAATTGTACAACTGCCCCTGTTTTGAAGCCTAATTGCTCGTTTGCCCTCGTTTTTTTAACTTTGCTTATTTGTCCCTATTTTTTGAAACTGAGGGCTCCGTTTGCCCCTAGTTTCCACTTCCGTCAGGTGACAAAAATGAAGGCCCCCAAAAAAATGTTTGATAAATAGAAAAAAGGAAAAAGGACTACACTACCCCTTATCCTCAGAAACTCTCAGGCCGGTCAGTCGACTCCTCTTCTTCAACCGGGAGGAGCAGGGCGGCGGCGGGCCTCCAAGGCGCGGCGGGAGGACTCTAGGGCGGCGCGCCGGCCGGCCTCGCGCGGGCGGGCGACTCGCGAGCGGGCCTCGCGCCTGCAAGCACCGTGGCCTCGCGCGGGCGGCGTCGCGCGGCCGGCCCTCGCGCAGGCAGGCGCCGCGGCCTCGCGCGGGCGGGCAGCGAGCCGGCGGGGGACACACGGGCCAGCTTCGAGCGACTGAAGTTCGGGCGACGCAAATATTGCGCTTTAAATCTTATTTGGATCCCTCTTCATGTATTGTGCAAATATTGGTTTTATATGTTGTGCAAATATTTTGCTTATATATTGTACAAATATTATGCTTATATATTGCGCAAATATATATTGTCATTTGTCCAACATAAGTGCACAATAAGCCTATACATAAAAATTCAGATTGATTCTTGGGTCATTCATGCTAAGAGCATTTTGGTCTTTTCAGCCGGTACTTAACACCGTTAAGTCCACTTAGCGGGATAGAGGCAACGGGTGACTTGTTTTGAAAAAACAGGGGCAAATGAGCAAAGTTAAAAAAACGGGGGCAAACGAGCAATTAGACTTCAAAACAGGGGCTGTTGCACAATTGAGTTAAGAGATATTAGCATGCATGGTACTAAGTTTCTGTTATATTAACGTGCAACCGTAGTCCATAGTGAATGTATCCTTGTATTCACCTTGATGTGATTTTGGAGCATAATATGCATATATTAGCTTTATCTTATAACCAGGTTCCACAGTTTACAAGATCCCTTGCTGACTCTTGGTTTACCACTTTTGTGAATACATTATTAGTTGATGACTTATATCATGAGTTCATACGCTGATCTTTCAATCTTCTGTCAAGAACCACACATTTGTGCTAAATTTTCTGGAATTGATTTCCTTATGTCACAGAGATTACCTTTCACTGTGGGATTTGTTGGGAGCATGATTGCTACCATCTACGTGTCAATGGTGCTTCATAGCTACATACTTTCTGTTTTCTTCTCCGTGCTTCAGGTGATAACATCCTCTTTGTACTCTGCAATCCTCTTGCTCATTGCTATACACTTTCTTATGTGTTAGGCACCTTCACCCCTTTCAGTATAAGTAGGAGTAGGACCGTCCTCTGTTCTTCCTGCTAGCTGGTAGGAAACTAGGAACCAACTTTGAAGAGAAACCTTATACTCTTATTCTTCTTTGAATAAGCCATAGAACTTCTAAACTCAGTCTGAGCTTTCTTAGTTTCTGTTGACTGTAGTTGTAAGCTTGACACCCTTTGATGATGTATACTGGCTTTTAACTAAGAAATTTTTCTCTTACTTTTTCAGGTCCTTGCTCTAGCATATTATGCCATCTCATACTTCCCTGGTGGATCTGCTGGAATGAAGTTTCTGTCATCCGCCCTTATGTCCTCAGTGTTGAGATGCTTTGGGCGATGAGTTCACCTGTTAGTTGCTTTCACCATCTATTTCATCCTGTTACACTTTTGACTTTTGTTCATATTGACTTAGAGATTGATAACAGTGACTGCAGGCAGTGCCTGTCAAGGTATTTGCATGTAATTTACCCACCATATTATATAATTATATTGCATCTATGAATGGCTCCTCCAATACCAAAACCTATATTGTTTGGATATACCTGAACAGCTGTCACGCTTAAAGACAATAGTCTGTGATTAGGTCATCTAGGAACTCTTCTAGGAACTCTAGACAGGATTCTTTTTTGCATGGCATGGCAAATCATTTTATATAATAAGTATAAGCATGCAATGTTTTTTTTTTCCTTCCAATTCTGATGCATCTGTTTTTACCCATTTAGATGACTGCAATCTTTTTGCTTCTGCAGGACTGCTGCTTTCCTGTGCTGATTGCAGAATTTCTAGTGAATGATCTAGCACCGTGTATTCCTTTGTGGTGTTGTCGATATAGATTGATGCATTTCGAAGCACTGAACTCAGCTATTTGGTAACTTGATGATTTTAAGGAAAGGATGTTGCTGGACCCTCCCTACACTTGTCAGGATAGAAAGAATGTAGTACTCAGTTGCCTGCATATTGGATTTTGGCCACAACAGCTTAGTCTAAACTTACATTGTACAAATTATATCACTAGACACTGGGCCACAATCTATGCTCATGGCAGAGGGAGCGAATACATGTATGCTTCGTGTTCTCATACTATAGACTGATCCTGTCCCTACATTTTCCTGCCGGGATAAAGTCCACATCGCCACCACGTGTTTAGTTCCCTGTCTCGTTTCTTTCACCACTTTTTTTTAGAAAAAGTATTTGCGAGCACGAATTTCGTCAGAATTTGAATTTGGGTGGTGCAGTGTGGCTCCCCTATCCGGGAACGGGTGATGGGGATTCCAAGGGCCCATGCGGGCCATGAATCACGTATATCCTCTCCCTAGTGTGGACGGGGTTTGGTTTATAAAAAGGGGTGGCCACTGGAAAAGCCGCTGCTCGGCGGCCACACGCGTTTGGATTTTGCTCCTGCTCCCTTGACCCACATCCACTTCTGAAAAGGGTCACCATGTCTGCCTTTCTGGGGAAATACACAGGTTCTTTCTGGCACTGAATATACTTTTGTATGACTTTTAGAGGTCACACGTTGGTGACGCTTCAGTCTATCTTTTCATGTAATAATCTGTCTGTGTTGTAGTTTGTGTCGTGCTGGTACGTGCTGAGTTTTTTTTAACAAATTCTGGGCTGTTCCTAAGAAATTATACTGAAAAATCCTGTTGAATTCTTGCGTTTGAAACAAGTCTTTTTAGGTTGAAAAAAGCAGTTTTTAGGTTGAAGACGTATTTTGAATTGGAAGTTCTATATAAAAGAAACAAGTAGTAGTTGATTATATTAGCCCGAAAACAGTGTAAACGGTATTTGTGCACAGGAAGAAACGCTAGGAAGCAGTGTTTACCCGGCTGTCAGATAGAAACAGTAGGAAGCAGTGCTGAACAGTACTAGTAGGAAGAAACAGAAGGAAATAGTGGCGTGGGCAGTGCCGAACAGTAGATGAAGGCCGGGAGGATGTCCTCGGATTTAAGTAACATGGCGAAATAGTACCTTTTTAGTTATAAATAGCTGTAGGAATAGATGCACCATTTTATTGCTTGATTTTTTTTCTTAAATACATAAAAAGTTACATATAAGTAGGAGAGTTTTTACTGCTTACAACGGCGCACTGAGGACAAGGATGTCTACATTTCGGCATAGGCTCCTTAACAAGGATTGCTTGAAGTGTACATACATAATAAATACGCGCGCGTGCAGATGAGCTGATCAAGACCGCCAAGTACCTCGCGACGCCGGGCAAGGGCATCCTGGCCTCCGACGAGTCGACGGGCACCATCGGCAAGCGCCTGTCCAGCATCAACCTCGAGAACGTGGAGACGAACCGGCAGGCGCTCCGCGAGCTGCTCTTCACGGCGCCCAGCGTGTTCGACTACCTCTCCGGGGTCATCCTCTTCGAGGAGACGCTGTACCAGACGACCTACGGCGGGACGCCGTTCGTGGACGTGATCCGCGCGGCCGGCGCGGTCCCGGGGATCAAGGTCGACAAGGGCACCGTCGAGATCGCGGGCACCAACGGCGAGACCACCACGCAGGGTATCGACTCCCTGGGCGCGCGCTGCGCCAAGTACTACGAGGCTGGCGCGCGCTTCGCCAAGTGGCGCGCCGTGCTCAAGGTCGGCCCCGCGGGGGAGCCCTCCGAGCTCGCCGTCAGGCAGAACGCCGAGGGCCTCGCGCGGTACGCGCTCATCTGCCAGGAATACGGGCTCGTGCCCATCGTCGAGCCCGAGATCCTCACCGACGGCGGCCACGACATCGTGGCCTGCGCCGCCGCCACGGAGCGCGTCCTCGCCGCCCTCTACAAGTCGCTCAACGACCACAAGGTCCTCCTGGAGGGCACGCTCCTCAAGACCAACATGGTCACCCCCGGCTCCGATAGCCCCAAGGCATGTCGCCATGATCGGCATCATTCTTGCAATTAATCTTTTACTACCAGCCCATGCACGATCATCATATCATTCATGGATTTTCAGGTTGGCGCGGAGGTGATAGCGGAGTACACGGTGGCGGCGCTGCGGCGCACAGTGCCGCCGGCGGTGCCCGGGATCGTGTTCCTGTCGGGCGGGCAGAGCGAGGAGGAGGCGACGCAGAACCTGGACGCCATGAACAAGCTGGAGGTATTCAAGCCCTGGACGCTGTCCTTCTCCTTCGGCCGCGCGCTGCAGCAGAGCACACTCAAGAAGTGGCTCGGCAAGCCGGAGAACGTCGCCGCTGCGCAGGCCACCTTCCTCGTCCGGTGCAAGGCCAACTCGGAGGCCGGGCTGGGAAAGTACACCGGCTCCGGCGCCGGGGACGCCGCCGCCTCAGAAAGTTTGTACGTCAAGGGGTACAAGTACTAAGGCGCCACTGCCTCGCCAGTGGAATCCAACCAATCCTTATGTCCCAACGTGGTCGCTCTCAATTATCTATGTCCTACATACATTTGTGTTTGTGTACTAAATTCTCTTCCCTTCGTCCGGCTCCTATTTGAGCCAAAAAAACACGTTGATCTATTTGCAGCTCGCAATGTACAGTAGTATTAAATACTGGAAGATAAGTGCAATATATGGATGTGACCATCTTACTGAAGCTTTGATTCATGGGGTCGTTGCATACAAAATGCATATTCCAGAGCTCAGAAATGCCAATATTTTTTGCTTCACAATATCCATTATCTCATCCAGAACTTTCCTGCTGTTATTTACTTATATAATAACAAAAGATATAAAGGAAAAGGAGGGAAAATATGTACATTATTTTTCTGGTGCGCTTTCTTTTGGCATAACTACTGAGACAGTGACACCAGCACTATAACCAATAGGAGTTCTTTTTCGATCAATGCAGTAAGACTAACATACCAATTACAAAATGAAGCACAATAGCATCAAAGCTGGTTCTGAACATTTTGCCCGGGAATCTGTTCCAACATTTTCCAATCCATAGGCTTCGAATCAGTAGAGCCTGATCCTTGTGGTTATGTGCTGCTGGCATAGAGGGCAGCGCTCCAAATTTTGCCCACATTCATAGCAAGTCTGCATGCAAATGTATGTTAACAGCCTAGAATGCACAACAATAAATGTTCAGTAAAATCATTTAGTATAGTTGGCTAAAGGTTCCCGCACCTGATGTCCACATCCAAATGCAAGGTCCTTCGATTTATACATGCAGATGGGGCACAGCTGCAGGTAAAATGGGTCAGGCATCTTAGAAGTGCACAGAGAACATACATTTTAGCGCATATTTCATCAGTATATAGAAACTCAAAACTTGGAATACCCTTTGTTTCAGTAATTGGAATTTATTATATGGCCGCATAATGCAAATATACGTGAACTGAGAAATTTAAGCAACAAGTGAACTGAGAAATAGTCAAATTAGACTAGGCATCATACTCCAAGGTAGAAGTTAAAGCAACAAAATGCAAGAAGGGCCCATATAAATAATCCTAGTGAGATGCGAAAGCACGATCAAATCTCCAGTATTGCAATTTAGCTTTGCATTTGGGCAGAAATGGTGGGGAATGGTGAAAATAAGAAAGATATACATACAATTCTGTCCTCTAAAGCTCTTTCTGATGCATAAGTGTCAGGTCTCTTTGGGGCTGCAGGCTGCTGCTGTTTCAAGCTCTCCGAACGTTGTTGAAAGCCACTTGTCTGTTGGTCAAAGCTACTTGATCGTGAATAAACACCAGACTGTTGGCTAAAGCTAGTAGACCGTGAATAAGCAGTCCTTGTTGGTGGTGGCAGAGCAATTCTTGGAGTTATTCTTTGGCGGCGGCTAAAGCAGTATAAAAAAAAGAAGTGATCAAATAGCACATTGTTCCCCAAAGATCAAAATATAGTTCTAATGGAGTCAATATAGTATTGAGAAGCTATATTAGATACCCTAAGAGTTGGAGATCAAGTGTTGCTTTGTACTGTGTAGGGATTTCCATCAGCGCTGACAATGCAAATTCTGCCTCCTTTCTGTCAGCTGCTATGCTCTTTGACATAATCTCCGTGAAATTCACAAACTGCATAAAATGAAGATTTCTTCCATGCTTACTCATTTTTGAACCAGAATATTTTGTTGCATATTAGAAATAATCTGTATAACAATCACCTGGAAATTATCAAATGACCGAGCAGGTATATTGTCATCAAACTGGTGCATCATGTCCCATGGTCCATCACCAACCCCGACAAGAACAATTGACAATGGGAACTGGCTGATTTTTTTTCTCAAAAGATAGATGTTATTCTGTGATTGTGACAGCAGACAAGGTACAATATGAAGGTATTGTTTTCAAAGCCCCAATAAGATACAGTACCTTGCTCTTACTATTGCATCAATAGTGTCCCGTTCCTGTGGACTTAATTGTCCAGATTGCGTATCGACACTTCGGGTAACCTATAACCAAAAGTTTTATCCAAGTGAAAAAAAGGACAGCCAATCAAAATGTTCCACTAGAAAAGAGCTTTGTTGACAACCACTTAATGATAAGAAATAACAGGTGAGTAAAACAAAGGCAAAACTAAAATGATAATGTGTTGGCCAACCTGTCCATCCGCGATTATCAGAAGAACATGATATTGACCACCAGTGCTGTCAACAATTCCAACTGCTGTCTCAATTATCGGAGCGAAAGATGTAGGACCTGTTACAAAATTAAAACTATACACACCTTAGCTGCACTTCTCTCCCCACTAAAATTTTAGATACCATGCTTTAGTACCATGTAATTAATAGCTAGTTATAATTTGATGTAAAATAGCAATTCTGCTCCTTTTCTCCTTTTTTTTTTATGAAAGAACAAGTTGGTTTTGGTCCAGAAAAAAAAAACGAAAGAGAGACAAGACATCTATATAAATCTAGACAAAACAAACCTGCTAATCTAAGAGTTGGAACGATTTCTCTATATCTGTCTAGTGCCTCTTCAAATCCGTTGCATGGGCGGTTCTCTGGGTAAAAGCTGAATACCTCCTGATCATGAGTTGATGCTGCTCAGAAGAAAAATCAACACTGGCTTTAAACATGCTACTGAAAACTCATTAAGTGATCATCAGAAAAAGGCAACTAAATGATTACCGTCACCAAATCCGAAGCAAGGAATCAAATTATCTTCATCAAATGCTGAGAGTGTCCTTCCGATAATAGATATAGCTTGCTCATATGGGTTTGGAGTGTTTCCAATATCATGTAGGCAGCGGCGATTAAAGGAAATTTTACCTAACATAGAATTTTTTTTTGTAAGTTAAATGAAAACCAAAAAGTATTATGATCCAACATGGAGTTTTTTTTGCATGTTTAAACTGAAAAGCACTATGATTCTACAATTTTTTTTCATGTTTAAACTGAAAAGTAGTATAATTGAACAACAAATAAAAACAACAATTATCAGATCAAAGCAACATGAGTTTTGTTGAGGCATCCTTTATAAAGCGAGACAGTACTAATTGTTAGCTTATCCTTTTCTTTTGAAAAAAGTCCTTTCTCTAACATGGTTTCCTTTAAACAACAGAAGAGAAGTTAGCATGCCACTGGCAGTACAGGTAAACCGATTTATTCAATAATAGTAAACCACCAGCTTTGTCATATAGGCAACCAGTTTTGCCATATAGGCAAAGACAACTAGATCTGGAAAGAAGATTTTCCCCCAAATCCAGGCAAATCAAGAAATAGTTTGGTAGCTCAGTGTGTAATGAGTACCACTGTAACAGTTCAGCGCAGAGTAGAGAGAAGCACAAGGCACCTAACAAAGTAAAAAAAGGGAAATGTCATCTGCTAACCTGTCCATTCATTGCTCTTTGTAAAATCGATGCCTACAATGAGATTTGAAGATTCAAGACCTGCTTGTGCCAAAGCATCAGTCACCTGTAACAGTACAGAACCGAAAAAATGGTACTCAGAGAGGAGATAGTGTGCAAGACTGTAATAGATGTCCTATCTGACTGGGCAGTGAGCACTGAAGGAGCTGAAGCAAAGTATGAAATTGAACAGTGACAAGCATACAATCTTCATATCACTTGATACATGGCAGGACGAGTCGGCGTGTTAGGACCACCCCGCGATGGGAGCCCAACCCTAGGCGGCGCCCGTGGCCCCCCCGCCGCCACCGGTCGCCGCTCCGGCGCCGGCGCCCACCTCCCCCACCTCCCTCCTCCCCGCTCCCTCTGTTTTGCCCCCTTCCCCCCTTCTCCGCCCGCGAGACATGGCGGCCGCGGCCCCGCCGCCGGCGTCGGAGGAGGCTGGCGCGGTCCTGAGGCCGGATCCGGCGGCGCGAGCGCGTCCCCGGCGACCATGGCAGCGACCTGCCCCGCGCGCGGGGAGCGCCCACATCGGGGCTCCGCCGCCACCAGCTACGGGTGTGGGCGGCGCGGGTGCTGGGGCTGGGTCCGAGGGATCCCTGGCCGCCGCGGCAGCACCGTCCCTGGATCCGGCGACCTCGACTCCTCCCCCACCTCCTCGCGCCGCCCCCGACCTCGCAGAGCCGGGTCCGGGCAGGCTGCCGCTGAGGTCGGCCGTCGCCGCGTCCTCAGGGGAGACCGGGGCTGGCTGCTGGGCAGGAGGGCCGCCGCAGTCGTCCCCAGCGCCGCCGACCGCCTGCCAGCCGCCGGAATCGCGCGCGCCCCCATCTCTGGGCGTGCCTGTGGCTGCCGGGTCGCTGCTGCAGCTGGATCCTTCGCCAACGGTGGGGAGGAAAGGCCTCTGCGTCTCCGCGACCGGACTGGAGGTAGCCAGCGCTGGCGGTGACGCGGCCGCGACGCCCCGCGCATACTCGCCCACAACGGGCTTCCCGGCCTCGTCGACGCCGGCTCAGGCCTCCCAGCTCCGCCGCCCGTCCAAGGTGGCTGAGTCGCTGGTCATCGTCGAGGAAGTCTCGGAGGACGAGGACGATGAGGCAGGGGATGCGGTCTCTCCTTGGCCGCGGCCGGTGGCGGGCGTCGAGACTCCCTCGCCAACGACCCCAAGATCCTCCCTTTCTCCTGATGCGGCTCCCTTCGTGCCACTCTCGTGTGGCCGCTTCGAGCACCGGCGGTGGGCGGATGACGACGGCGACGCGACCAGCGGCGAGCGGCCCTTGTCCTACCTGGCTGCTGCCCGTCGCCCGCCGATACCCCCTTCCGCGGCTCCGGGTCGCGGCGGGGTGGCTGCCATGCCGGGTGACCCTCCACGAAGGCAGAGGAGGCGTCGTCGACCGCGTCCCCAGCTGGTGAGCGGCATTCCCGCTCGGCCAGTGGAGGGACGTCCCCCTGCTCGACAACGCCTCGGCCGTCACGGGCGCAACGGGCATCCGGCCACCAACGTTGTGCCGGAGCGATTACCCGTCCACCAGCGTCTGGGGTCGACGCAGCGTGCGACCGCCCCGGACGCTGATGGGTGGCAGCGTGTGCTCCACCAGCATCTTCATCAACCAGCGCAGTCGTCGCGTCCGAGGCAGCACCATGGGGCGACCGCCGGAGGGCAGCGCTCCGGAACACGACAGTTTCCGGCATACGCCGATGGTCACTGCTTCAAGTGCCTTGCGACGGGGCACCGGGTCGCCACCTACAACCTCCCTTGGCGATGCCTCCGTTGCCACGGCCTTGGCCACTTCACGAGGGACTGCAAGAGGCCAAGGCGCGTCGGCGACGTAGCCAGGCACGCCGCTCGGCCAAGGGGTGGCAATGGCAGCACCATCAACGCTGTGGGCGGCGGTCGCGTACCCGCGGTGGGCGGGGGCGCGGCCCAGCAAGACCACTCTCAGCAGCACGGCCACGCTCGTCGCTCGCGCCATCGCAGGCGTCGCAAGCAGAAGAGGAAGAAGGAAGCGGGCAAAGCCATCTAGGCTCCCAAGGTTTGGCGGCCGCAGTCTGCTTGCCCCGTGGCTGGAGCATCGATCGAGCCTCCAATCGATAGCTCGGGCCATGGATCATACTCTGTAGATCTGATGGCCACTTGGAGGGACGTCGTCTGGACCGTCATTCTCGAAGGCCCGCTGTCCGGAAGGCCGGCCCGTAGCCGGTAGCCGGCTCTCCTGCGGCGACCAGCTTTCCGGTGGAGGAGGTTGACGTCCTGGACACGTCGTCAGCTGATACGGATGCCAATCAACCTGCCGGAGAGGAGTACGCAACAGAGGAGGTCTTGGTCGTTACGGAGGCCACGCCAGTCGCTGAGGCCACCGACAACCTCCAGGGCATGCCGGCCACAACGGAGGTAGCCGTAGCGCCACAGAGGGCTGCGCCGCTGTTCGTCTACACCCGCCGCGACAAAGCAACACATGGAGCGGATCTCCCACGGGGCGTGGTCGAGGTCCTTGTGACGGTCGCAGCTGTGGCCAAGGAGCTCCACGCGCCGGCGGACGACGCGGTATGCTGCACACCACCGCCTGGCTTTCCTATGCCAGCGCACCTGGATCGGACGATGCTGGCAACCTCGCCGCCGCTGGAGAACACGGCCTCAGCAGAGCGTCGCTTCAAGACCTTCACCGACAAAGTCAAGAAGCCAAGACCCGAAGCCCTCCTGCCGCGACCTTCGCCAAAGAAGGCCACTACATCGTGGCGCAGGCCGCTGCGGAGCCGGCGGCTCGCTGCCTAGAGCATGCCGGGGCTACCGGCGTCCAAGTACGGCGAGTACTTGATTCTGAAGCGCCTCGGCCATGCATCGCCGCTGACTGCGTCCACTGTGTCGAACAAATTCAACGCCCTATTCGGTAGCAATTCGGAGGACGACAAGGCCCTCAGGGAACTCTTCCCTCACGGCTGCGACGTCGGCGAGCGCAGAAGGCGCAGCCGCGCGCCACGCGTGCGGGCGTGACCGGTTCTGCCGGCGCCAAGAACCTCGGTTATGTAATACAACGAGTAGTAGTCTAGCGGAACCTTCGAAGGGGTGAGCGCTTCATGATCAAATCTTGTAAAAGCGCCCCAGTTGTACTAAAACACTTTTCTCCTTAATAAAAAAATAGGCAAATCTTTTGCGTGATTGAGAAAAACTTGATACATGGCAGTAACAAGTAGTGAAAGAGAGTGCGACAATACAGCTCTTGTAGGAATATTTTTGGAAAAAAGATTCCCAAACATAGTTTCTTCCAAAGTTCACAAAGGATTTGTTTCGAAAAGAGAAGTTCACAAAGGATGATTGAACCGAAAGATGAACGGTACCATTCTACCAAGCTAGCGGAAAACACAAACCAAAAGTAACAATAACAATGTAGACAAGAGAACCAGTAAAAGACGAGGCCATGCCATTGCCATCAAGAGACATACCTGACTCAAAGAACGATAGTCATCCCCAATCCTGGAATACTTCCTCTGCAACCTTGCGGTTGTTTCTGGCTGTACATTGTTCTCTGAAGAAGGTGCATACCTCGGGCTATAACTGGAGGACGTATTTCCAGTATTTCTCGTGTTATATCCCGACGAAGTACTCCCGTAATCATAAGAGTTATATCTCGAGTTATATCCATATGAAGGCTTGGAGTCCTTTTGCCCCATTCCTCAACTTGTGCCTCTGGATGGCTCCAACGCCCAGGTGAGCTTGCTGGCAAACAAATAAAGGGAAGAAAAACATTAATGAACTCCGAACTCAGACACCAAAGTAACTGGAATGATTCGCCAAAAAAAAAGGTGTCTGGAATAAAGCATACAGTAGCTTATATAGGGAAAAAAAAAACAGCTTTCTCAATTATTTGCAACGGAACTTTACCCATCAATTTACAAGGAAGCCTTTTGAAAGATGCCTTCATGGCTGGGAACGGGGATTCCGTTGCCAATAATGGGCATACTTGCTAGGAGTACACTACAGCATCATTTACCTCTTTCCAAATTTTCTTTTCCGAACTTTCCATGGTCAATATCGAGTATCGACCATTTTTGTAAGATTGAAATTGAAAAAAAAAAACGTGGGATTAGTTCCTATACAAACATTGACGATATCGCAGGGCGGCTGAACTGAAATTCGATTTCGGCATAGCATACAATAAAAATCAAATACTAGGTAGGAACGAACACAGGACGAACTCACCACTTCACCAGACTCGATTTGATCCACAGACCGCCTAAGCCAACCGGGAATCCGGCGTCGTCCTCGCCAAGAGGAAAGAAGAAGAGATGATGATGCCGGAGGGGATGAGAGAAGCGGGTGCTGGGGAGGGGATCATGGGAGGTGGGTGGTGGATTGGATGAGGACAAACAAACTGCTGGCGTGACTGCGTGAGATATCGGGACCCGCGTAACAAGAAAACCAGGGGGATCCGACCACCGAATCAGCAGTCCACGTGGTGCTCGGGTTCGGGCTCACTCACCTCCGCTCCGTTCTTGTCCCGTCTCCCGTGCCGTCCAGGAACGCGCTGCGCCTCCGCTCCGCGACGAGGGCGAGGAGGAGGAGGAAGAGGACGACGGGAATGAGGTGGGCGGCGCACCGGATGAAGAGAGGTGCCAATCACACCGCACCCCCGCAGCGGATAGAATACTATAATCGGAGGAAAACTAAAGCCCACGGGGAAGTGAGGTCAAGTCAATTGCTCAATGCAATGCAATATCGCGGCGGCGGCGGAGGTGGGGAGTGGTTTCTTATCCGGCGGGTGTCTGACCCCGCTGCTGGGAAAACGACGCAGGCACGACGGAGGAAGCTTCGGCGCGGGAGAGGGAGGAAGACGTCCATGCTTGTCGCGATCACCAACCAGCACACCAACCAGCACGACGAGCTCAAGACGTTTGCTGGTGAGTGGTCAGTGGTGTAGTATCATTATTATCCACTGACACAGAAAGTTGCGTTGCGAGCTGCAATTTTTTTTTACAAGTCGAGCTGCATTTAGAGCGTGTTTGGTGCACTGCACCTGGGGAAGCCAGGCCCAGGGAGGCAGTCCAGCCATAGCCAGGCCGACCGGGTGTAAGACACCATATTTGTTGCCCAGCTCAAAACATCGTGCCCAAAGACGAGATCGTGTCTATTTCCCAGGTTGCAGCTCGGCCATAGACCAACTGCCGAGCAGTGGTGCTGTTTGGTGGCGAGCTCGGACACCAACTGCCGCCAACTGCCAGCAACCACCACATTCCGCCACTTTCCAGACATGAACCGCTATGAAGAACAACACAGAGGCAACAACAGCTCTAACACTACAATGTGGGATGAACAATTGCAAGTTGACATCAATTAACATCATTGGTCTTAGGAATAACAAGAATTCATCATCATCGGCCTAAGTTTCCGGCAGAAATTAGTACACAGATTAAAAAGTGACATTGCCACAATAACAGATCCCAGCAACCAGCAGCATAACATGCCGTGCATCAGCCAGTAAACATAGGCCTAACTTAGTGTTGACACCGTTTTTTGACACGTGTCAATATGGACCGAAAACTGTGCTGATCGGCAAGGGAGTAGTTCTTCTCCAGCGTTGATTCTGAGTTGCCGATGGATGAGTGCCGATAAAGGACATGTTGATCTTGTACATTGCCGATGAAGCCAAAGGGCTGTTGCCGATAGAGTTTGAGGCATGGTTGCCGATGGAAAGCGGAGCTGAAGGACATGGAAAGCAGGTCTGAGCCGTTATTGATGGGTTGCCGATGGAATCCACGGAGATGAGGAGCATGCCGGTGGAGGTTTCATCGTAAAGCAATGGATAAGGGAACTGGCGATATTTGTGCCATTATTTTATTAGTTTATTCTTGAGTCCGACCTTGGTACGAGTTGTTATTCCTTAGAGATAAGACTTGTTTAGGTAATACTTTGTCGTGTCTGTTTAGGACTCATAGTACCAGGGTATAAATATGTACCGAGAGGCAATGTAAAGAAAAATGATCAATACAACAAACCTACTATTTTTATCTACTTTTCAAGCAATCTACTTTTCGGCGACTTCGTCATCAGTACTTTTTCCTTTTTAACGAGTTCTTTCAAGAGTCGACGGGCTGCATCAACTTGATCTCCGGCGGTCTTGCAGGTTCCGCTTTTACCGAGCAAGATTCAGGCTTTGACGTCCGGGCGTATCGCTATCGTCTCGTCTGATCTGTTCAACAGTTATCGAGTATCATCTGAGCTTTGACGTCCGAGCGTATCGCTGTCGTCTCGTTCAGGTTTTATTCAAATCTATCATCCTTGTCGATTAACAGGTCAAATCGACTGGCACGCTCCGGATATCGATTTTGGGTATTAGCCCGGTGTGTTTGCAGATATAATTTTACATCAACACATCTTTTGGCACGCCTGGTGGGACCAAGTCAACAGATTTATCATGAGGAATACTACCGATATCACTCCAGATAACATCATCGAGATATCAGAATCAGATCTCAAGGAGGATCAGAAGCAAGCCATGGAAAAAGCTATGGAGGATTACAGGCAGCTTTGCTTGAAATCTTTCAGCATGAATAGGGGAGGAGAAGTTATCCAGAAGCAAGATCTGCCGCTGCCTCGGCAGGTAACCTTTGACTCCAACCCTGGTAAATTACAGGAGATGGTTAATTCTGCATTAAATCAAGCTTTGATCAACCACTCCACCGTGCTGTCCAATACTGTCTACAATGCTGTTGTACAAACGTTAAGGGACGGACAAGCACCAGGGTATGTCGGGCCAGCATATCATCAGCCAGGATCGGCATCTACCAGTACTCCATCGGCAACTCCAGCCGTTGAGAGTACAGAAGCGCCTACTCTTTCAGCTATATCAGGACCATCCATCGCTGGCGCCACGCCGATAGGATCAGATCTAACGTCTCAGGAGAGGCCTAGTACTCAGTTGAGCACAGATCTATCGGCATCGGCAATGTCAGGTCCTTCAGGTCAACATAGTCAAACTGCTGCCAATTGGTGGGGATACGGTATGCCTCCAGGTCCATCTACTGCCAATTCTGGACTGCCTCAAGTGTATGATGTAGCAGGGAAGGGTCCAATGACATCGGTTACTCCAATTAGGCCGGTGGCTCAAGCGCCGCATTATTCTACTGTACCTCCTACTATACAGCCATTGTCAATGGGATTCTACGCACCTCCGCAACAGATATTTTATGCGAATCCATTGACTAATCCTTCACCAGTTCAACAGAGAGCTTCCACTGCAGAGCAGCCCATGGTACCATTCATATCTCAGTCTGGGTTACCTGCAATTCAGGGCAATTATGCTGGCTATGATCCATCTATACAAGAGCATCAATTGTCTACAAGCTATCAGCCATCGGCAAGCCAGGTGCCGATGAGTTACAGTCTCAATTGGTCGGGGCAAGCGCCAACCCAGCAATCTGCTATTCAACCAAGCCACTAAGCAATAGGGACTCAACGGTATAGTCCACAGACAACTGTCCAGGAGCAAGCATCGGCAAAACAGACGATGAACTTTACTCCGCAGGTTGGTGCCATGAATATGCCGATTTATCCAAACCAAGTGCCACAGAGGTATGTAGAAGCATATCAGCCAACGCCTCCAGTAGAGATCCAGCCAGTGCATCGGCAAGATCATGATGCACTCTTGACCGATAAGATTACAGAAGTGATGAAAGAGCAATTTGGGATTCAGCCAAAGGTCAATACTTACTCTTATCGGACTCCGTACCCTTCGTCTTATGACTCGATTCCTTTCCCGAATCGGTACAAGGTGCCAGATTTCACTAAGTTTTCTGGGCAAGATGATACGTCAACAATGGAGCACATCAACCGATTCATCATCCAGTGCGGAGAAGCAGCTAACAGGGATGAATTAAGGGTTCGATTATTTTCCTCATCATTGTCTGGATCGGCTTTTGCGTGGTTTATTTCGTTACCACCTAATTCTGTTATTACATGGGCCGATCTAGAGAAGCAATTTCACAAATACTTCTTTGCTGGGGTACATGAAAAGAAACTGACTGATTTGACAAAATTGAGACAACGCAGTGATGAGTCAGTAGAAAGTTTCGTACACAGGCTAAGAGATGTGAAGAATAAATGCTACAACTTAATGCTTGATGATCGGCAGTTAGCCGATTTAGCTCTTCAAGGGTTACTGCCACATATCAGAGAAAAATATGGGTCACAAGAGTTTGAAAGTTTGAGTCATATTGTGCAAAGGATTTCTGATCAGGACACTAGGGTTTTTGAACCCAGGAAGAATTGGAATAAAAAGGTGTCCTTTGTAGAAGAAGCAGAAGATTCAGACTCTGATGATGAACCAATTATCGGTTTGGCTGAGTGGGTAAAGAATAAGAAGCCGATATCATGTCCTTTCGGTCAGAAAGAGCCAGAAAAGTTTCTATTCGATATCACCAAGGCCGATAGGATATTTGATCTTTTGCTCCAAGAGGGTCAAATTAAGCTGTCTCCTCATCATGTGATTCCATCGGCAGAAGAGTTGAAAAAGATTAGGTACTGCAAATGGCATAATGCTACCTCGCACAGTACCAATGATTGCAAGGTGTTTAGGCAACAGTTGCAGTCGGCTATCGAATCCGGGAAAATCAAGTTTGATAATTCAAAAGCTCAGAAGCCGATGAAAATTGATCAACATCCGTTCCCTGCAAATATGGTGGAGGCTAAAGACAAAACCAAAGTGTTAACATCGGAAGCTGCTAGAAGAAATGCATCGGTAGACCCTAAGAATCAAATAATTATTGAGGACATAAAGGGAAAGAAACCTGCCGATGGCGCTAAAGGGAAAAGAATTGTTGATGAAGGTTGTAGCTCCAGAAGACCTCTGAGGCCTGCTCCATATGGTGTTCGGTATCGGCAACAGTGTGAGGATCGGTATCGGCAGCAACAGGAAGAGTTATGTCGACATGAAGATCACTGGAATTGCCCGTTTTTCATTCATTACTGGGAAGAAGGAATTAAATTGCCCACTGCCGATACCTGCCCTGAATGTAATGGTTACTATTTAAATGATCGGGTAGAGAGACAACATCACTCTAGTGATCGAGGGGTACGCATCAATACGCCGATCAAAGAAAAGGTGTCAGCATTTGATCGGCTGGGGGGCAGAGTTAGCGTGCATGACAGGCTGGGCAGGTATATTGATTATTTTCCAAAGAGTCATGCAAGGCTTGAAGAGATGGCTAACGAAAGGGTTCCTGATGAAGGGATATTCTGCCGGGATCCAAACATAGGCCTCCATGAGCAAAACACAAAGCATTATCAGCCTGTTTGGAAAACAAAGCTGCCCCAATGGTGCCCTGAAGGATTGACGAAGACTCAAAAAAGAAGGGAAGAGCGTATGCGTCAAGAAGACTTACAGTGCCCAAGAGAAAGCATCCCAAAGGCAACAACTCAAGTATGGCAACCAAAACGTAAGGGCGAAAGTCCATCGGCAGATGTTAACATGGTCTTCATGTTGCCGATGGAGTTCTTGGCGCCAGGTGACAAGGAACAAGCAGTTTTTGCCGATGAAGCAGCTCAACTAACTCTGGATCCAATGATGGCTGTGTTTGAAAAGCCTGCCGATGATGAAAGGCAACACCTCAAAGCTTTGTTTGTTAAAGGCAGGGTTGATGGACAGCCAGTGTCAAAAATACTCATAGATGGAGGAGCGGCAATTAATATCATGCCGTATGTTATGTTCCGAAGACTTGGAAAAGGAGACCAAGATTTAACCAAGACGGATATGATGCTTAAAGATTTTGAAGGCAATGTGTCTCCGGCTAAAGGGGCATTATGTGTTGAGTTGACTATCGACAGCAAGACTTTGCCTACCACCTTCTTTATCGTTAACGGCAAAGGTAACTATAATTTGCTCCTAGGAAGGGATTGGATTCATGCCAACTGTTGTGTTCCTTCTACGATGCATCAGTGCCTCGTACAGTGGATTGGAGACAAGATTGAAATTATCCCTGGTGATTCTTCTTATATAATCGCATCGGCTGATTCTGAGACCTATGAACGAACAAAGTGCATATCGGGAGAAGCATGGGATACGGAATTTCTCAGGGTTGCCAATTATGAGCTCACACCGATCCAAGCAGTCGGTTCTAAAGATGAATTTTAATGGATCAGTTTGCCGATGGTGGAAAGCTTGGTCATGGGTTCACATCGGCTGATAATTTAGTGGAAATAGATATTGGTAACGGTGACAGGCCGAGACCAACTTTTATTAGTGCTAAGTTAGATTCTCAATGTAAACAGCAAATGATTGATATTTTGAGGGAATATAAGGACTGTTTTGCTTGGGATTATACAGAAATGCCTGGATTAGATCGGTCAATAGTTGAACATCGGTTGCCTATTAAGTCAGGATTTCGGCCTCATCAACAGCCCGCACGCCGATGTAATCCTAAAGTGTTACCTGATATTAAAGCCGAAATCACAAGGTTAATTGAAGCTGGTTTTATTCGGCAATGTCGATATGCCGAATGGATTTCTAACGTGGTTCCTGTTTATAAGAAAAATGGAAAACTTCGTGTGTGTATTGATTTCAGGAATCTTAATAAAGCCACACCGATGGATGGCTATCCAATGCCTGTTGCCGATTTATTGATTGATGCTGCAGCTGGACACCGGATGATCAGCTTCATGGATGGTAATGCCGGTTATAACCAAATTTTCATGGCTGAAGAGGATATTTCCAAGACTGCTTTTAGGTGTCCAGGTCATGTGGGTTTATTCGAATGGATTGTCATGACCTTCGGCTTGAAAAATGCCGGTGCTACCTATCAAAGGGCTATGAATTTTATCTTCCATAAATACATCGGCACATCGGTTGAAATCTACATAGATGACGTGGTGGTCAAATCTAGGGGTTTTGAGAATCATCTGGCTGATCTGCGGAAAATCTTGGAGTGCACCAGAAAGCATGGTTTAAAGATGAATCCGACTAAATGCGCATTTGGTGTATCGGCAGGTCAATTCTTAGGCTTCATGGTACATCAAAGAGGTGTTGAAATCAGCAGAAAATCTATTGATGCAATTAATAAGGTTGTTGCTCCTGCTGATAAGACTGAGTTACAATCCTTGATCGGCAAGATTAATTTCATTCGAAGATTTATATCTAATCTGTCAGGAAAGATCAGAGCCTTCAGTCCTTTATTAAGATTAAAAGCCGATCAGGAATTTGTATGGGGAACAGAGCAGCAATTAGCTTTAGAAGAAATTAAAAAATATTTGGTAAATCCTCCAGTATTGGTTCCGCCTCAACACGGGAAACCTTTCAAGTTGTATTTGTCTGCCGATGATAATGTTATCGGATCGGCATTAATTCAAGAGTTTGAAGGGGAAGAACATGTGATATATTATTTGAGCAGAAGACTGATAGACGCCGAGACCAGGTATTCGGCCATTGAGAAATTATGTTTGTGTTTATATTTCTCTTGCACAAAATTAAGGCATTATTTGTTATCGGCTGAATGCACGGTCATATGCAAAGACGATGTGGTTAAGCATATGTTGTCAATGCCAATTTTGAAAGGAAGAATCTGCAAGTGGATCTTGGCATTATCAGAATTTGATTTGCGTCATGAATCGGCTAAAGCGGTTAAAGGACAGGTAATGGCCGATTTTGTTACTCAACATTGCAGTGTGGTAGATTATGCTGAGATTGCTCCATGGACACTTTTCTTTGATGGGTCTACTTGCAGTGAAGGAGCAGGAATCGGTGTTGTATTAATCTCGCCTCGAGGGAAGAAATATGAATTTTCATTGCCGATTGTTGGCACTTCAACAAATAATCAGGCTGAATATCAAGCTTTACTGAAAGGGTTAGAATTGCTCAGAGAAATTCGTGCCGATACAGTTGAAGTTTTTGGGGATTCCATGCTAGTCATTAATCAGTTGATCGGAACTTATGAGTGCCGAAGTGAAGTTTTGATTACTTATCATGAGAGGTGCCTGCAAATATTGAAGGAGTTTAAAGATTTTCGACTTGAACACATTCCCAGATTGTACAATGAAGAAGCTAATCGGCTAGCACAGCATGCTTCGGGATATCAACCGATCCGAGAAGTGCTGACATCGGTAATTGATGCCGATGACTGGAGAAGGGATATTGCCGATTACTTAAAAAATCCGTCTAAGAAAGTGGAGAGACGTATAAGGTTTCAAGCTACCAAGTATGTGCTCCTTGATACTGAATTATATTATCACACTTTGGATGGGGTTTTACTCAAATGCCTTAGTAAAGAGGAATCGAAAAGTTTAATGGGTGAGATTCATGAAGGAGTGTGTGGGGCACATCAATCGGCATTTAAAATGAAATGGATGATTAGGAGGAACGGGTATTACTGGCCGACAATTCTCGAAGATTGTTTTAAATATTTCAAAGGGTGCCAGTCATGTCAGAAATTCGGTAATATTCAAAGAGCACCTGCATCGGCAATGAATCCTATAATCAAACCTTGGCCGTTTAGAGGATGGGCTATTGATCTCATCGGTCAGATCTACCCACCGTCGAGTAAAGGACATAAATTCATACTCGTTGCTACCGATTATTTCACAAAGTGGGTTGAAGCAATTCCTTTAAAGAAAGTGTCATCGGCAAATATGATTGATTTTGTGAAAGAACATATTGTTTACCAATTTGGTATTCCTCAGACTATTACTACCGATCAAGGAACTATGTTCACGTCAGGAGAATTTGATAATTTTGCCATTGGTATGGGAATTAAAGTTCTAAATTCCTCTCCTTATTATGCGCAAGCTAACGGTCAAGCTGAAGCATCTAATAAAGGAATAATCAAGCTTATTAAACAAAAAGTTGAGGAAAATCCTAGGAGGTGGCATACTCTTTTAAATGAAGCTTTATGGTCATATCGGATGGCGTGTCATGGTGCAATTAAGGTCTCACCATATCAATTGGTATATGGGCATGATGCAGTCTTACCTTGGGAAATTAAGACTGGTTCTAGGCGTGTATTTTCTCAGGATCACTTGACAGCCGATGAGTATGACGTGCTTATGAGAGATGAATTAGAAGATTTAGCAGGTCATCGGCTAAAGGCCTTAATTAGCGTCGAAGAAAATAAAAAGAGGGTTGCTAGGTGGTATGATAGAAAGGTGAAAGTAAAAGAATTTGCAAATGGAGATTTAGTCTGGAAATTGGTTTTGCCGATTGGGACTAAGAGTTCGAAATTCGGCAAGTGGTCCCCTAATTGGGAAGGTCCTTATCGGATAAATCAGTTGGCTCCTGGTAACGCATACATCTTAGAAACCCTCGAAGGAGTTATATTTCCCAGAGCATTAAATGGGAAATATTTAAAGAAATACTACCCCAGTATTTGGACGGATGCATAAAATACAGGAATAAAGATATCGGCATTATATTACATTCACAGTCAATTGACAAAGTTCAGATTGCCGATAACTTGACAAAACCGATGAGTGAAGTCTACAAACTAAGGAAGGATTGAATAGCGGTTATTGCACGCAGGCGAATCTGGTCGGCTTCTTCCACTTCCCTGACGTCCGCATCGGCAGTGCCCTCTATCGGTTTAAGTTTTCTCCTCAGCGTCAGCGCCATACAGGCTTGATTGTCTCTGTCCTTTTGAAGAATTTTTAAAGTGTTGGACAGGTTGTCTTTCTCCTGTACGGCTTGGTTCAGGGCTGCTTCCACCTCTTTCAGCTCGGCCAGTAAAGCTGTTCTCTTTGCCGATAGATCAGTAATTTTCTTTTCAAGATCGGCGCCCGAAGCCTCTAAGTTGCTCATGCTTCTGTGCTTTTCTTCGGCGGCCTGCTTGAATTATAATATTTCTTCTTTAAGTTTTGATTGAGCGGCTCTATCAGCAATTCGTCGAGCGGCTTTTTGGTACTGGAGTTGTCGGCTCTCAAGGTGGGCGGCATGAAAAAGGATTTCTTCAATATTGTCGGGGACTTGGCCACGAATCGCTTTGAAAATTGCTCTTGTGGAGTCTGAATCTTGGACCAGCTGAGGTGTATCTTGATGCAACAAAGATAATAATGTTTCTAATTTGGTTCTGACCTCGGCTGATACAGTTCCTAAGGCAAGCGCAGAACTTTCTTCTTCTTCATCATCAGAAATGTTGACAGTAAAAGAGAATAGGCTGTTTGGAGAGTCTTGTTCCTGCGAGGGGATTAGTCAGTTACAGGAGAATGAATATTGCAGAATAATGGTTAACTTACTTGCTTCAAGGCGATTTCTTGCATTTGGCTGGAGGAGGCAGCTTGCAATATGTCCTCAGCAATGCTTGCCGATGGATCAGTTCTGGCAGGGCTGAGTGGTGGCAAGTCTGTGGCTATATCGGCAAGTGTTTCCTGAGGTGCTGTTAGTGATCCTGGTGCTGGCACATCCGGTGGTGTTGACTGAAGAGATGGTGCTGGAACTGTGGAAAGTGCCGATGCAATTTTTGATCGTTTTGATTGAAGGGCTACGTAAGATGAAGCTTTGCGCTTAGGCTGTGGTTCCTCAAACCCAGATGACTGGGGGGCATCGGCACCAGAGGACTGTGGTTTTGGATCGGCTGAAACAGCTATAGATGTGTCCACTTGTTGCTACAAGTAAATGGAGTAATTAGTGCTAATTATAATAGTTGAAATCGGGTTAAAATTGGAGAAACATACCTCTGGAGAGTCGACAAGGATGACATCTGAAGGTGCGTTGATGGGTGATGGGGGACGAGTTGCCAATGAAGACTCTAGAAGTGTAGAACTCGCGCCCTGAAATATGGAATCGGTAAGTCACAGCAATCGACATCGGCAAAAGAAAGGGAGGTGGTTACCTGAGATGACTGCGCCAAAAATATGACCGATTTGGTACACCTCTTGGTACGACCGTGGCCCACTGGAGCATCTAACGAGGGAGCCTTGTGGCCGATGATGGATACTGGGGAAATCGGCTGCAGCCGTATGACCTTGCCACTCTTACTCAATGTTGGGACCGGGTCATCAACCTGTTAAAGAAAGGGTTAGTTGCCGATGGATTAAGGAGGAGTTGAAAGGAGTACAGAGGGTCAGACTTACTGCATCGGCAGGGATGACGTGATCAGAATCAATAGAGTTCTAGTAAAAATGAGGAGAGGCGAAAAACAGCTGTTCCTTCCATTCTTGCCACCATAATTTGAAGGATTCGGTGACAAAAGAAGCCGGTACCCAGTCAGTAAGATCGGCATTTGAGATATCAGCATTGGGAAGGAGAGTAACAATTCTGTGCCAATCCACACGGCTCGCGATGGTCTCTCTTGGTTTAATCACATCGGCAAAACATAAGTTGATGGGCAATTGTCTAAAAGCTAGCTGTCTTGCTACTGTCGATGGATAGTAGAACTCGTAGGTGGGATTGATGTTCTTCCCGCTTCCAAAAATGTTTACCGGGATAGCACGAGGAGTGATTATTGCCCTTAGGATGTCGGCGTCCTGGTTCAGGGCCTCATCGGTAAGATTAAAGGAAAGAGGGAATCTTGTTGCTTCATCAACATACGGGACCCATGCCCGAAGCTCAGAGGGGATGCCGATGTAGAGGCTGTGGAAAAGATTGCCGATCTGGACTTTGTTCGCCTCTGCCCCTGGTAGCACTGCCACTGCTTCTCCAAAATTGATGGGGGGGCGCGTTGCTGATTCTTCTTCCCCAAGTTGATAGTCTTCAGGAAGACTTCGAGGGAATTGCTGGGCGAACAGGTCAATATGGAAATATTTGTGCATGTGGGCATTTAACCACATGTTAATGAACCACCAGGGACCCCCCAGGTTGCCGATGGATTTACCTTGTAGCAGCCTTTGTGACACTTGGTGAAGGAGATGGTAAACTGAGCCAAGAAGGTATCGGCCCAGGGGGAGCTTGACGCCGCTAGCCAACAATTCTGCTGCAGGGAGGTGCATGTTGGTCGGTCCGACTGTTCTGCCGCAGAAAATAAACTTCTCAAGCCACATATTCAAAAAGGCTGAGTGTTCCCTGTGATTGACTGAACCAGATTTCTTATACTCATTGATATAGCCAGTCCAGCCGCCAATGTTTCTGGTGGTCAACCGATGCTCGGATTTCCGTTGGAACAGTGAGTTGTCATCGGCAGAAGAAATGTCCAAGCCAGTAAGCATGTATACATCGACAAGAGTAGGAGAAGCTGGCCCATGTCTGAAAATAAAGGCATTCAGGGTATCCGACCAGAAATAGGAGGCGGCAATTAACAAAGACTCGTTCCTCTCCATATCGGCAATGGATATTCTGATGCACTGTTCTAATTTGCGTTCCGCCCAATACAGCTCCATTGGCCTAGCGACCCTCAGATACCAGTCTTTCCATCCCTTGGTGGTTTTTGGCCAAGAACGGAAGGTATCGGTCCAGAGTCCCAAGTCAAAATTCTGAGTTCTGAAGGGGATTTGATTGGTCTCTGCGTTTATAATGTCGGTTGGGTCTGGATTTCCCATTGGGCCTAGGCAGATGAAGTGATTCCGATGCATTGGGATAAGAAGATTATTGTAAAGCTCCTGAGATTAAAAGATTGGGAACAAGGAAGAGTCATGAACGGCGCAGAGAAGGAGAAACGAAACGTCAGAGGGTAGGCAAAAGGAAAGGACTAACCTTGGGGACGTCGAAAGGAATAGCCATGGCCGCGATGGAGATGGAGAAGGCAAAGAATGCTAAATGAAGGCTAAGGGTCACCGTCTAGAGCGCCGATGATCGAGTTCGTCGGAGAATCGCTTGTTGATGTCACCGCCAGAGAGAGAAAAACTAGGGTTTGAATCACAGATGAAAAATGGGCCGCGGCGGAGGAAGCACTATATGGGCCTGTTGGTACAGGATCTCCACTACCACGCATGCAACTCTCGAGGAGAAGTTCAAACGGTTTGGGCAATTACAACCTGGAGGAAATTTCGGCGCATAAAGTATTCTATATCCCGAAATTGGGGGCATGTGTTGACACCGTTTTTTGACACGTGTCAATATGGACCAAAAACTGTGCTGATCGGCAAGGGAGTAGTTCTTCTCCAGCGTTGATTCTGAGTTGTCGATGGATGAGTGCCGATAAAGGACATGTTGATCTTGTACATTGCCGATGAAGCCAAAGGGCTGTTGCCGATAGAGTTTGAGGCATGGTTGCCGATGGAAAGCGGAGCTGAAGGACATGGAAAGCAGGTCTGAGCCGTTATTGATGGGTTGCCGATGGAATCCACGGAGATGAGGAGCATGCCGGTGGAGGTTTCATCGTAAAGCAATGGATAAGGGAACTGGCGATATTTGTGCCATTATTTTATTAGTTTATTCTTGAGTCCGACCTTGGTACGAGTTGTTATTCCTTAGAGATAAGACTTGTTTAGGTAATACTTTGTCGTGTCTGTTTAGGACTCATAGTACCAGGGTATAAATATATACCGAGAGGCAATGTAAAGAAAAATGATCAATACAACAAACCTACTATTTTTATCTACTTTTCAAGCAATCTACTTTTCGGCGACTTCGTCATCAGTACTTTTTCCTTTTCAACGAGTTCTTTCAAGAGTCGACGGGCTGCATCAACTTGATCTCCGGCGGTCTTGCAGGTTCCGCTTTTACCGAGCAAGATTCAGGCTTTGACGTCCGGGCGTATCGCTGTCGTCTCGTTTGATCTGTTCAACAGTTATCGAGTATCATCTGAGCTTTGACGTCCGAGCGTATCGCTGTCGTCTCGTTTAGGTTTTATTCAAATCTATCAGCCTTGTCGATTAACAGGTCAAATCGACTGGCACGCTCCGGATATCGATTTTGGGTATTAGCCCGGTGTGTTTGCAGATATAATTTTGCACAAAAGCTACACCTAAGAGTCATCAAAAGGTGAGAGAGTGGGAGAGGGAGGTGGAGGAACTATACATCTCAATAGTCAATCCCCTCATGACCTTCCTGTCCATGGTGGACAGAACTACATGAAGTAGTTCTTGGCAAGGTAGGCCTTCATCCAAATATCCTTGTGGTTAGCCTCTGTGGGGGTATAGACCCCATATACCCTCGCGGCTAGGCTTTAGGCTGCTCGGTACAAGACGGCCCAGACCACAAGATGAAGGCTGGTCCATCATCATCCTGATCGGTGGGCCGGACGATAAGACAAAGCCCGTGGTCTGCTACCGACAAGGTCGGTGGGCCACACGGGTGCTGAAGGCTACTTGGCATGCAAGGAGTCTTAGTCGGTTAGATCTAGTCTTGTACTCCAAGGATACGGCGCAATGTAACCGACCATAGGGGAAACCCTAGATATGTAACCTTACCCCCCACTATATAAGGCGGGCAAGGACCCCCTAGAAGGGGACCCTTTCTCTTTCATCGGATCTAATCTCATCTGGTCAGATCTCTTGTACTTCGGTACTCATCAATACAGCAGCAGAGACGCAGGACATAGGGTATTACTCTTCCGAGCGGCCTGAACCTGGATAAACCTTGGTGTTTGTCTTGTGTCTCACATCTAGATCATAGGTCTTAGCGCGCCCTCACCGTAATCTACTACCTCGGGGTATCCCGTGGTAGACTGCCGATGAGGTTTCATCGACAGTGGCACGCCAGGTAGGGGCTGCACAATCTGATCAGCAGGCGATCCAGATGGTTTCATTCCCGGCTTCCATGGACTTCGAGGTGGGCGTCTACCTCACCAACAGTTCGCTCACGTGGACCACTGGCATGACGACGTCCCTCATGTTCGCGGGAGCAGTGCAGCCAGTCCCAGCTCCGGCTGTGACGCAGTCGACCCCAGCATCGACCACACCAACCACTTCTCCAACAACGCAGATCTTGGGGCCGCCCCCGAGGTCATTCGAGCCACCCATGAAAATGACGGAGATGATGGCCACGCCAGCGGCAAACTGGCGGCTTCCTCGCTACTAGGGGAGGCACATCGACAACTCTAATCTGATCAACGCGATCGACTGGCACGGGGCAGGTCTGGCTGAGCTCCTCGAGTACGTGGAGTCCGCTCCTGCGCGGCTCCGTGAAGAGTACTTGGACTTCACCCTTGTCCGACCACGCCGGCGCTACCGCGCCAACAAGCCACGTCGTGTAGATCCAAGTCTGCCTATGGTTCGTGGGCGGCCACTGTCCGTCAGATGGCAATGCTCGGCACCAGCAAGGACGTACGGGCCAATCTGGTGGCCCACGTCGACCAGATCCAAATCTGGCTCTGGCCCGAGCACCACCTGCCAACCACCGAGGAGGGCCACCGGCCACCCGCCGAGGCAGGCCTCCTACTATGGTGGAGGGTCGTCAACAACAACCCGTGCCCGACCAGGGGCACCGTCAGCAATGGCCTACGCATAATCGATCTCATCACCCACGCCGATCAGATCCAACTCTGGCCACCGCTCTGGCTCCGCCTCTAGTTAGGCTGGACGAGTTCATCGACGCGCATCAGCACCGACAAGCGCTTAGCTGCGCTGCTCGATAGGCCCGAGCAGAGCAGAGCGCAGCTGCTGTCCTTCTTAGATTGCTACTCGGGCTACCATCAAATAGCCCTTAAAAGGGAGGACCAGGAGAAGATCGCCTTCATCACCCTCTTCGGTGCTTTCTGCTACACGAACATGTCGTTTGTCCTCAAGAACGCCGGAGCTACTTACCAGCGGGACATCCAGGCCTACCTCGAGCATGAAATCGCTACTGACCTCATCGAGGCATATGTCAATGATGTGGTGGTGAAGACCAGAGAGTCCCATACACTAATTGCCAACCTCCAGCAGACTTTCGCGGCCCTAAACAATTTTTGGTGGAAACTGAACCCCAACAAGTGCATCTTTGGTGTCCCTTTCGTGATCCTGCTCGGCAACGTCGTCAGCCAGGACGCCATATGCCCAACTCCTGAGAAGGTTCAGATTGTGCTGGACCTACAACCACCATGAAACGTCAAAGATATGCAGAAACTCACCGGCTGCATGGCGGCCTTGAGCCGCTACATCTCCCGCATGGGCGAAAAAGGGCTCCCCTTCTTCAAGATGCTTAAAGCTAAGGAGAAATTCGAGTGGACGGAGGAGGCCAACAAGGCTTTTGGACAGCTCAAGGAGTACCTGGCAACTCTCCCAGTACTCACGGTGCTGTAAGAAGGCGAGGAGTTTCTCCTCTACATTGCCACCACAACTAACGTGGTCAGTACCGTGATGGTGGTCGAGCGCCAGGAACCCGGGCATGTCTATGGGGTACAGCGCCCTATCTACTACGTTAGCAAGGTTCTTAACGAAACCAAGCAGCGATACAACCGCGTGCATAAATTACTATATACGCTCCTGATCACCAAACGGAAGCTCCTCCATTACTTCCAAGCCTATAAGGTCACGGTGGTCACTGAAGCTGCACTTGGCGACATTCTCCGCAACAGAGACGCTAGTGGCCGTATTGTCAAATACGCGTTAGAGCTCTCCGAGTTCACGCCGAACTTTTGCAGGGCAATACAGTGAAGTCTCAGGCCCTAGTCGATTTCATTGTGGAGTGGTCAGACCTCAGCTTGCCCCTGGCCGACACATCTTCCAACCACTAGAAGATGTATTTTGATGGTTCCTTGAACATCGATGGCGTCGGGGCAGGAGTATATTTCATCTTTCCGTCCAAGGACACGCTCTGCTATGTCTTGCGCATACATTTCAAGGCATCCAATAATATGGCGGAGTACGAAGCGGCCCTGCACGGCCACCGCATCATAGTCAAACTGGGCATTAAATGGCTCCTGGTGTACGAAGATTTTACTCTGGTCATCCATCAGGTCAACAAAGACTGGGATGTGGTCAACGAAAAGATGGATGCCTACGTTGCCAAAATTCGAAAGCTGGAGAACAAGTTCTATGGACTGGAGTTCACCCACATTCCACGTGCCAAGAACACAGGTGCTGACGCACTGTCTAAACTCGGATCGTCCTGAGCCGAGATACCACCTGGTGTTTTTGTTGAAGACTTGCTTAAGCCTTCGATCCCCGATCAGGCTTATAAAGCACCTGCGCCTAGTACCGCTACTGACCAGCTCGTAGCGGCGCTTAGCGGCAAAGCAAGAGAGGTAAAAGATAGCTACCCCAGCCAGCAGGGATCTGACGATGGTTGTGAGCAGCCACCCGTTGACGAACCAACCAAGCAGGCAGCGCCTCCCCAGCCCGACTGGAGAGAACCCTTTGTCAGATACCTGAATGACCACCTTGTTCCAGAGGATAGGATTGAAGCCCAACAGCTGGTTCGCAGAGCCCGTGCCTATCTCATGGTTAATGGTGAGCTGATGCACAAGGCCCCGAGGTCCATGATTTACTAGAAGTGCATCACCCAAATAGAGGTTTTGAAGCTTCTGAAGCATATTCACGCAGGCACTTGTGGAAACCATGCGGCATCCCGGACGCTGGTCGGCAAAGCCTACCGAGCAGGGTTCTACTGGCCGACAGCCGTCTCTGACACAGAATATTATGTGCGTCGGTGCAAAAATTGCCAGATGTTTGCCAAGCAGATTCATGTCCCCGCACAAGAACTCCAGACCATCCCGGTAGCTTGGCCATTCTCATGCTGGGGACTTGACATGATCGGTCCCTTCAAGAAGGCTCCTGGCAGATACACATGTGTTTTCGTGCTCATCAACAAATTTTCTAAATGAATTGAGTACAAAGCCGTCAAGAAAGCCTCATCTAAGAAAGCAGTATAGTTCCTTGATGATGTTATCCACCAGTTTGGCATACCCAATACCATCATCATCGATTTAGGCTCTCAATTCACCAAGGATGAGTTTTTTGACTTTTGTGATGATAATAGCATCAAAGTCAAATACGTGTCCATCGCTCATCCTTGAGCTAATGGACAGGTGGAGCGAGCTAATGGTATGATCCTCGATGCCCTGTGCAAACAGGTATACCGGGACGACAAGGATCTTAAACCTGGTTGGTGGCTCAAGGAATTACCTGTCATGGTCTAGGGACTCCGTACCTAGCCCAGTCGTAATACTGGAGTTTCCCCATACTTCATGGTGTTCGGATCCGAGGCTGTCCTACCAGCTGAGGTTGCACTCCTTTCACCGCGTGTCCAGCATTACGACGAAGAAGCCTCCAATGAAGCTAGGGAAATCGACATCATTGTCAAAGAAGAGATAGCGCTCGAGTCCTGTGCTCGAATGGCTAAATACCTAGCTTCGGTGCGTTGTTACTATAACCGCAACATCAAAGGCAGGCTATTCTTTGTCGGCGACATGGTGTTACGATGAATCCAGAAAACAGATGGTATGCACAAGCTGTCATCTAGATGGGAAGGGCTGTTTAGGATCAAGCCTGTCACACGCCCGATGTCCTATCGGTTAGAGACAATGGAGGGTGTCGAGGAGTCCAACTCCTAGCACATCGACCACCTCATACGCTTCTATCCATAAAATAAGATATGTACTTAGATATTTGTCATTCAGATATTAGTAAAGTTTCCTTTGTTGTTCTCTTTCCCTATCACAATTCTATATTCATGCACACATCTGTCATACATGCGCCCTGCATAAGTCTTAGTTAAACTTTGTTTTTTGCCCGTCGAGAACGGCTTGACAAGGCACTGCCTCGAAGCCTCTTACAATGTGTTACAGCTCTGTGCAACATGGAACTAGGAGATTTAGCAGTCGCTCTCTAACGGTACTAGGTACCTAGTGATCCTAGCGGTCCTACGCTGTTCACTAGCGCATCCCTAGTCACCCGACAGAGTTAGCTTGCTTCGAGGGTGGAGGCAAAACTTAACTAGGGACATTTTTTAAAAACAAACTATGCATAAATATGCATCTAAAAAAGAAAAATGGCAAAATATTTATCACCCGCTTAAACATGCCTACTTATCTGCATCAATAGGCTTAAAAGTTTATGAGCACCCAGTGCTCGGCACAACTTACAAACAGTGCTTTTACATAAATACATTGTTTATCGCCTACTGACCACCACAAGCTCTTGCACGATCGTCGATCAACATCATATCTTCAACGATGGTGGCAGCAGTCAGGCCAGACGAGGCCTGGAGCTCTTTAGCTTCTTCATCAGGAACCTCTGGAGGAATCCTGCGCTCGATGGTCGCCAGCTCCACGTTCCGATAGTTGGCACGGACCACGACAAGCACGGTCGCTGCCACATAGCGCCCAACGCATGCGACAAACTCCTACAGCACCGGCCACAGCCTCCGGCACTGGTCGCGATTGCAATTTCCTGACCCACAGGGTCAGCAGGGTGCTCCTCTCCTGGAAAGATGGCCCTTAATATGGGTTTGATGTGGTCGGTCATGGCTCGCATCTTTCCTTGGAGGACGGTGATGGAATCCTCCAGCACCTGGAACTGGGCCAGGTAGCATTCCCGTAGGCCTATAATAGCAAAGCAACGGTGGTCCACATATCCTGGTCCGTCCAGTATGCGACAGACTACACACAACAATTCTACATTGTTCTACTTACCAGTCAGCTCGACGATCTAGGCTTGGTCCGCCTTGGCCTGCTTCTCAGCAGCCTCCTTCTGCTCCAGCAGACTGGCCAGCTCCTGAGCCATGGCTACAAAAAGCGCCCATAAATGTGCAGCAAGGATCAATGTGGAATTCGTAAGAGAGGTCTACTTACTCTCGTTGGCCTGTGACATGGTTTCCACCTTGCGGCGCAGAGCGGCAAGTTCTTCCTCGCGCTGGACCTCACGCTCATGGTAGACATTGACCTATGCCTCCAGATCGGTTTTGGCTGCTCGGAGGGTTTTGCATTCCTCCTAGGTCACCGCAAACCGTTCTATGGTCCTGCCCCGCTGAGCATTGGTCTCCTGCAGCGACTGTATACACCATGGATTGATTAACAAGTTTGTGGCTAAACACCGAGCTCAAACACAGGCAAGCAAATCATGGTCGGGTTTTACCTTAATCCTATCATACAGCACCTCCAACACATCCTAGATGCTCGTGTCAATATCATTGTCCAAAAGCTCTTCATATGACACGAAGCTATCCTCCCCCAGCTTGCGTGAAGTAAAGACACGCTGCGTGGGCAAGTCGGGGCATGGCATCTTTGGCACCCGCGGCACCTCCTCGACCTCCTCCGATGGCACTGGCATGCTCGGCCCTGCCTGGGCTGGCACGCGCCTCGGCAGACGGCTTGTTTTGGCAGTAACTGGTCGGACCGGCATCACCTACCTCTCTGGTTGTGGGGTCGATGTCATAGTCGATCGGTCCAGTGCTGCGACGCTGCTTGTCGCCTCCCCTTGCTCCGCGGACTATGCCGCGCTACCGCTCGGCGCCTGCTCGGCGGTCGGCGCAGAGGTCTGACTGGGGGGTAGTGTTGGTGTTGTCGACGGTGGAGCACGACTATAAAGTCACAGACATGTTTTCTTCACAATAAGCACAAAATCAAAAACATGCAAGATACGCAAACTCATTTACCTGGCTGACCGCTGGAGCCCTCCTCTGAACCGTGGGGCTGCTCTCCCGCTTGAAGCGCCTGGGGTCCTGCCTGACACCCTGTTGCCATGCCCGACGGCCTGACGCTTCACCCGTTCCGCTCATCCCAGTGGGGCACACCAGAGAAGTCGGCTCCCTCGCCGCCTTTTGGTGGCCGGCAACGAAGCGGTTCCGGCTGGAGGCGTCGCCGCCCTGTGCGGTGCAGATGGTGGTGAGGGTGCTGGCGGTGTTGACCTCCTGGCCTACTCCGGCCGAGTGGTGGAAGCAGCGTTCCCCCACCGAGGGGGAGGAATGGCTGGCAGCGCGCTCCGCGCAGGCCTCCTCGACGTCATCGAGGTCGGGGGCATCGGCGTTCTCCCTGTCCTTGGAGTCGAGGCTTGATGTTTCTGCTGGCACTGGTTCAGCGTCAGCAGATTATCGTCCGACGACTCCGGGGTGGCCAACGCTTTCCTTTTTAGGCCCCCCTGTGCCCTACTGTCCAGGTTTAACTTACACCCGGACAGCAGAGTAGAGGGCCTCTTCTTCTTGGTGGCCTCTGCCATGGGCCACTTACCCGCTGCTCGGCGCCGTGCCCGAGCAGCAGGGACTTCATCGTCATCTAGGCTGGAGATGCTTGTCGTCTCTTGCCCTGCTTCGGTCTCGCCCCAGCGGTGGATCTCCTTTGTCCTACGCTGGTAGGCCTGCGCCTGACCCTGAGGCCATGGCTCCACCGGCACAACAGAAAAGAACACCTTCTGGTCCTGTCCAAGCAAAGTCTGACAGTCAGAGAATCCACGTTATACAGATCGTCACATACCAGCATACAATAATCAAATCAAAATGTGGAACTGGTCGGCTTACCTCTGGTGGTGGTCGAGTAGTGTCGTAGGGCCGTGCACGCTGCTCCAGGAAGCTGGTGCTCGGGTCAAACTTCTTAAATAGAGAAGCCATCCATCGGTTCAACACCTCTAATGATAGCTTCTCCTAGGTCTCCCAAGAGGGGTCGGCCCACCCAGAATACTCGAACAGGCGGTTCACCTGTTCTTTGCACGGCTGGACTCGATGGACCGACCAGGTCCCGGCGACAAGCACGCCATTGACAATCTTATTGTCAATCAAGGTCAGCAGCTCATTTACCTGGTACATCTCATTTGGCGTTGGCTGCTCCAACCACCTTGGACTGCACTCTGGCACCTGCGTGACGTTGCAGGGCACCCTTCTCCCTTCCGCATCCTGGCTCATATAGAACCAGCGCGTGTTCCATCCCTTGGCAGTGGTCTGGTGCCGGCTTCCTTGCCAGTGCGTCTTCATTCCATCCCTAAGACGCACATAGCACCCTTCGGCGATCTGGGACCCCCCAGATTCAGCCCCTTTTTTCCTCAGTAGGAAGAAGTGGCGGAACAAATTGAAATGGGGGTCGATTCCCAGAAACATTTCACAAAAAGCGATGAAGATGGAGATGGCCAAGATGGAATTGGGGTCCAGATTGCAAATGGAAATCATCCAGTAAGTGCTCGAGCAGTGCGAGAGTGAGCAGTGGGGAATGATTGCGATTCAGGTACCGTCTCCTCTCGGCAGTGCCTGCTATTTATACCATTCGGGTGACGCCTTTTTGACTTCTAGGGTTAGGCTCGCTTGACTCATGTGGACGCGGCTTGTTGGGCCTTCATGGTCCCAAATCCACGCGTGGGCCGGAATATTTTTTCCCTGCGTGTGTGTTTGCGTATACAATCCGAGTTACTGAGCACGTACCCGGAAATCTTAGGATCTAATCCCAGATTTGTTTTCAACCATATATTTCGTTCCAAATTAGTTCCAGATTTTTATTCCTTAAAATCTGAGGATTGATTTTTTGGATCAAATATTTTTATTCCCCACACCTGGGGACTGTGTGGCAGTTTTCCACCCAGTGGTGCTTACAGACTACAGGTTCTTGGTGTCTTCGACTGCAACAGCAACACATCTCCAAAGACAAGCTAAGTTTATTTAGTTAATAAATTTTTTCATTGTCCTTTTTCCTACATAGTTTTGTGACTTTTGCACTATCTGTCCTACATGCGCCCTGCATAAGTCACAATTAAACTTTGTTTCTCGCCCGCCGAGAACGGCTTGACAAAGCACTGCTCCGATCCTCTTACGATGTGTCACAGCTCCATGCTACATGGCAATAGGAGATTCAGCAGTCGCTCTCTAACGGTACTAGGTACCCAGTGATCCCGGCGGTCCTACACTGTTTACTAGCGCATCCCTAGTCACCCGACAGAGTTAGTTCGCTTCGAGGGTGGGGGCAAAACTTAATTGTCGACATCATTTTTTCTACATATCAGACATTTAAAATGACATAAATGTTATCGCCTAGGTCAATTACTTGTACAACATGTACTACCGCTCCGTATGATCGGGGACTGGATCAAGGATCATCACCCAGGTAGTCATGCCACCAGGCACAAGGACTTAACATCCACCAGTTAGTCAAATTGCTCGTCGCCACGGCTCGGTGCTGCGCACTGCACAGCCTCATCTCCGACCACACTGCTCGGGGACTCATCATCGTCGCCTCGGTTTGGTGCCGCGCACTGCACAGCCTCGTCTCTGACCTCGTGTTGCTCGGGGGCTCATCATCGTCGCCTCGGCTTGGTGCTATGCATCGCACAACCTCGTCTCCAATCTCGCGCTGCTCGGGGACTCGTCATCGTCGCCTCGGCTCGATGTCACGCACCACACAACCTCGGCTCCGTGCCATGTGCCACACAGCATGTGCTCCATCCAAGACTTATCTGGGGACTACACATTCGACTTGCCACCTAGAGGTGTCTACGTGTCCCTCGACCCGATTGAGCCTAAGCTCTGTTCCCTAAGCAGAAGGCCGTTTGTTCGTACCTAGGATTTTGCATCAACTTGTCATTTGGCATTGACTACGGACCAGTTAGTGCTATGTTGAGTTTTTTGTTAAAAGCTCAATACAATATATCTTATCTTCTATCGAGCTTGGGGACTACATGGGCCCACATCACCTCACAGCGACTTGGGCCTATCTTCTGTTCTTGGTTAGGTACCCTTGCTTCTATGGATCGTTCATGTTAGCATCCCAGTGATACTTTGTGTCATGTGTTTTTTCTTTTTCTTGGAACAGCATGCATATTTTGACAGGTCACCTTCCTTGATGAGAGCGGTGGTCAGGAGCAGACTTACCTGCTCGAGAGAAGCCTAGACGGTGCTGACTGGTCGGCTTCAGTGCTGGTCGGTGTCATGAAGTCGGCATCTTTGCTGGTCAGCACTACGTGGTCAGCATCTTCATGGGTCGGTACTACGTGGTGAGCATCTTCACTGGTCGGTGCTACATGGTCTGCATCTTTACTGCTCAGCACAGGTCAATACGGCGACTCCCTCAAAGATACATGGTGCTCGGGGACTAGCTGTGGGGGTATAGACCCCATATACCCTCGCGGCTAGGCTTTAGGCTACTCGGTACAAGACGGACCAGACCACAAGACGAAGGCTGGTCCATCATCATCCTGATCGGTGGGCCCAACGATAAGACAGAGCCCGTGATCCGCTACCGACCAGGTCGGTGGGCCGCACGGGTGCTGAAGGCTACTTGACATGCAAGGAGTCTTAGTCGGTTAGATCTAGTCGTGTACTCCAAGGATACGGCACAATATAACCGACCATAGGGAAAACCCTAGATATGTAGCCTTGCCCCCCACTATATATGGTGGGCAAGGACCCCCTAGAAGGGGACCCTTTCTCTTTCATCGGATCTGATCTGGTCGGATCTCTTGTACTCCGGTACTCATCAATACAGCAGCAGAGACGCAGGACGTAGGGTATTACGCTTCTGAGCGGCCTAAACCTGGATAAACCTTGGTGTTCGTCTTGTGTCTCACATCTAGATCGTAGGTCTTAGCGCGCCCTCACCGCAATCTACTACCTCGGGGTATCCTGTGGTAGACTGCCGATGAGGTTTCATCGACAGCCTCCATCTTAACAAAGCCTGTGGCAAGGGCCTTGTTATCTAGCAGATAGGTATAGGCAAGAATAAGGGCCTCAGTGGTGAACCCAGGCATCTCCATGACTGCAAGGTACATGTCAGGGTCAACATGGCCAGCCCTAGTCTCCCTAAGTGCACTGGCAACATCCCACACTGCATCTGACATGTTAGTGAGCAAGATCATCTCATCCTCAGTAAAGTTGGACCTCTTCCTGTTCCCTCCTACCGCTGACTGGGGCTTGTTTGTGACTTTGCTTCCCTCTGCAGCATCAAGGGGCACCTTCTGCTCAGAAGCAATAGGTACAATGGCGCTTCCTATGCTGCTCAGCTTCACACTTCAGTGCATACAACAGTGGGTTAGGCTCAGGGACATGCCTCCTAATCCTACTGGCTACAAAGGAAGTCATAACAACAACCAAAGTAGAAGCTTCCTTGGCAAGAACCTGTCTTTCCTAGGCACCATCCATCTACATGCATGAATATTGTACACAATCATAAATTAAATTTACCCAAATGAGGCATCAACATGGTTGTGAAACAAATATACATCAAATTGAGGCACGGCTGCATGATACTAACATGCCACCCAGTGACCAATGGACATCATCATCGACCATCAAAACATGAAACCCAACAAATCCAACTCAACATCACCAGCAAAATCATAATAGTACGTGATGCCATCAAGAAAGCCACGACTGCATGAGTAAACATGCCACTAGTGACTAAAAGACACCATCATCAACCAACAACATATCAAACCCAACTAATGGACACATAAAGCATCATGAAGATCGACACACTGAGTAATAGCATGAACAAAGCCACAATTGCATGAGTAACCATGCCTCCTAGTGGCTAATACCATGAACAATAAGCATGAGCAGGCAATATCTAAGTAAAAAGAACAGGCAAGCAACAAAGAAGAATGGTCCTTGGTATTGGATTTCACCTCGGTGTGGTCGACGGTGCACCGCTCGACGGAGCAACGGAGAAGAAACAAACCTGGCGGAGAAGAAGCAGATCTGACGAAGAGGAAGCAGATCTGACACACGTCAACGGAGAAGAAGCAAATCCGACGGACCAAGCCGAGGAAGATGACCGCCACCTCCAAATCCTGAATTAGCAGTAGCTGCGGAGCCGTGACCGACCAAATCCAGGCAAGGGGAACGGAGACGAAGCCCGACGTGGATGAAGGCCGGTCGCCGGACTACCACCACACCACACCGCCGCCGAATCTCACTGGATTAGGGTTCATGAGGGATGGAAGCGGAGGAGGGGCAGGCGGGAGGAGGGGGATTATATAGGCGACAGGTTTCACCAAGGCGGGAATGGCGCCATGAAGTTTCACCCTTCTCGCGTGAGCCATCGCGAGCCCCCGCCCCTGCGCCCGAAATCGCCATGGTTGCGCCGCGCAGAGTCGTGCCCCGAGAAACGGAGGGGGGCTCGTTTCTCTAGAGCCTGGCCGAGAGGGTGGTTTTGCACCCCGAGAGCCAGGGGCCGGAGCGGCCCAAGCAACCCAAACATGGGCCGCTGCAGCCCACGGGCGCGGGCCACCCTCCCAGGCCGCTTGCAAACATGCCCTTAAAACTTGGCTCGCGATAAGCTATGGAGCTCGATTTTGAGCCGAACCCGAGACCCCGAGCTTATTCCTGGGCTAGCGAGCCCAACCGAGCCGAGCTCGAATGGTTAACCTTGTCAACTAGTATTATTATATCATGTATGTATTATATGTTTTTTATTTTTTCATTTAATTAGTGTTACATTTTTTCTGCTCGCGCCATGAAATTTTTCATTAGAATTAGTAAATGGAGTATAAACCATCTCCTTCACTATCTATAAAAAATACAAACAATTCTAATTTTGCTCTAAACCAAACATTCTAAAATTTAATTAAATTTTATAATGAATAACTATAGTTATGATCCCAAATAAGTATCATTAGATTGATTTTTCACCGGAATACGTTTTTGTATACTCATATTGTATTAGTACCCATTTCTAAAACTTTAAGTTTGACTTGGAAAAAAATGTTGTCTTTTAGGACGGAAGGTATTAGCTAATTAATAACAAACCTGTATGTTATTTATTTTTAAGATTAAACTTTTGTATGAGCTAGTGCTAGCTACAAGGTGGGCTAAAAATTAGCTCAAATTAGCTAAGGTTGGCTAACTGGTTTTTTTATGTTAGGTTGGTCTAACTAGACTAAAGGCTTGTCTAAATAATTAGCTCAAATTTTAGCTAATTTCTAGCTAGCTATAGTAATCTAGCGAATATCGATGACGAACTTACAACACCTAGTGTTGTACCCTTTTTGTGTAACTCTTTTCTTATAATAATCAATCAGGCAAATATCATTGGAGACTAAAAAAAACTAGAGAACCAAGTGTGGGCTTTTATCCTAGAATGATCCGAGCAACTAGAAGCCTAGCACATTATCGCTGATGTCACATGTTAACGTGAATCATACGACGTAAAAGCCGCGAGTAAAGCTTTTGATGACTTTTGCACAATCATTCGAGGTGGTTGGAAAATTTCTCCTCTCCTTTTGACAAGTATATACAGTGTGTGTACATAGTTACACTTACACACCGCTTTAAAGTTTCCTTTGACGACACTTGTTAGAAGATTTCTTGAAAGCTGACGGGTGTCCGCCTGCTGGTGTGGCTGTTGTCAAGTCATGGCTGCCTTGCTGGGTCACGTTTTCTGCCTTCATTCAAGCATGCCACCCGTCGGTAATTGCAAGTCCACGTGGCACGTTAAGTAGAGGGTGCGCACTGCGACTCACCCACTTGACTACTTGACAAGTGGGTAAGCCGAGAGCACGAACAAGGAACGAACTTCATTCGTTGCATGGCTAGGCCTTTGTCGAATGATGTTTCATTCGTTGCATGGCTAGGCCTTTATCGGATGATGTTAAGAGGGAATTTTTTTTATTTTTAATTTTTTTTAAAAAATTTACAAATTTAAATTTTTGTTTTGAAATATTACAGAACTAGTCGTCTACAGTGGGTGTTTTTTAAAAAACGTCCACTGTGTGGGCGTTATATGTGACGTGGCACAGAGCCGGCCGCCGCCGGTGCCGGATTTTACGGGCGGCCCCTGGCGCCCAGAAAATGCCCACTGCGTGGGCGTTTTTTGGTGGCGAGGGGGCCGCCTGCAAAAGTGCGCGCTGTTTTGCGGGCGGGCCTCGGAGCAGTGAAAAAAACGCCGTTTTGCGCTCCAGGGGGCCGCCTGCAAAACAGGCGAGGCCGGCCGCGCACTTTTGCAGGCGGCCCTGAAACGACCTTGATTTCCACGAAGGGAAATCCACAGTGTCGGAGT